>OV702289.1:576770923-577370923 GCA_916181665.1 Avena sativa | reverse complement strand
AAACACAAAAGGAATTCTAAAACTCCGGAAGGTCCGTTAAAGTAACTTCACTATGCATTCGCTTCCCGGGGATTCGATAACCTAGGTCTACTAGGGAAAAGGAAGCTACACTACATCTGTAATCTGGATCGAAGGTATCAACCCTTTTTCTGGCGCCGTTGCCGAGGAAGCAATAGCTACCCTGGTGAGGTTATTAGGAACCTTGCTCATTTTTATTCTTGTTTTTAATTTTGTTAGTTTACTTCCAGTCTTTATTTGATAAACCAAAAAAAATAGTTAGCCTTTAAATTCTTGCTTTTACTATTATAATTCTTTGTTTAGGAAACCCCAAAAACATAGGAAATATGGCTGAAAAGAAGCTTGGGGGAGTTTCCCACTCCCAACAATGATTATTTGCGTACTCCTATTACTCAGCCAACAATTGCTGCTGATGAACATGAAATTAAGCCCGATTATTTAAGTTTGGTTCAACAGAATTAATTTGGAGGCTCTACTGTTGAAGACGCGGGTATGCACTTAAATACTTTCACTAAAATATGTGATATGATGCGTATAAAAGATGTTGACCCTGATGCGGTCAAATTACGTCTATTTCCTTTCTCTCTAAGAGGGAGAGAAAACGATTGGTTGCTATCTTTGCCTAGAAATAGTATTACATCATGGGTGGGATGTACTTCTTTATTTATGACTAAATTTTTCCCACCTGCAAAGACTATGCAACCCCGATCTAATATTACTAGATTTAGACAGGAAGAGCGTGAGCCACTAGCGCTTGCATGGGAGAGGATGAAAGAATGCTTAAGAAACTGTCCTAGTCATGGGATGGACGATTGGTTAATCATCCATTTATTTTATAATGCTCTTAATCATGTATCTAAGTCTATGCTTGATACTGCAGCTGGAGGAACATTCATGGGTAAACATATCACTGAAGCAAAGCAGTTGTTAGACAATATGCAAGACAACCATGCTCAATGGCATGTTGAAAGATCAAACACGAAGAAGGTGAACTCCATCTCACCACAAGAAAATGAAGAACTCAATACTCAGTTGGATCAGCTCATATTAGCCGTAAAAGGTAAGGAAACCCAAGTAAGAGCCACTCCTAAAACAAATATTGAAGAAATAGATTTTATAGCTCGTAATGATTATAACCCTGCTTGGAAGAAGAGTTACAATCCTAACTTTCAGAAACATTATTCTAGTCCTGCAGGTAATTCTAATAATAATATGGGAACTAGTAATGGTAGTCTCCAAGAAACACTCAAGTCTTTTATAGACTCACAAAATGAACAAAACAATATTCTTGTTAAAATAACAGAGAACCATGATGCCATGCTTGGTAAATTATCTAACCAAGCTGTTAGTTTGAGAAATGATTTGCAGGCCCTCCAAGAAAGAATGAGGATCATTGAGGCACAGCTAGGTAAGATAACTGAGAGTCAAACTCTCATTCTAGCTAAATATGTAGGTAAAGCTGAGCCCAATCCTGTTGAAGAACTCAAAATGATGAGGATCCAAAGGGAGGAGCCTGGAGAACTTGATTATAGTAATGCCCCTTCACCAAGCTACACCATCGAAGACCTCGTAAAGAGGATCAACATCAAAATTTCGGTAAGTGAAGGTAACGATGAAGCCATGTATCAACACTTTGTTGATCAAGTAGCAATTAAGGTACGCGAGCTTGAAGAGGAATACAAGAAAATCGCTGAAAAGTTACCTATTAAACTAGATGACATATTTGAGCCTACTATTAAGATAAAGATTGGGACTAACGAGATAGCTACACTTTGTGATCTAAGTGTAGGCATCTCAACAATTCCAAAGAGTCTTTTTAACAAGTTAAATCTTATCTCCTTTGAAATCACTGAATTAAAGTTGCATCTAGTAGATTCTACCTACAAACAAGCTGTAGGAATTAAGGAGAACACTTTAGTTTACATTAAAGGATGACCTGCTCTAATTGACTTTGTTATTGTTGACATGCCTGAAGATACTATTGCTCCTATAATAATAGGCTGTCCTTTCTTGAGAACTATAAAGGCTTTAATTAACCTCCATGAAGGGAACGAGAAGTTGCAATTGCCTTCGTGGGATCCTTTGAAGAAATCCAAACATGATGAGAAGGAGGCCATCACTTTGAAGGCCAATTACTTTGGAGTGGGTGTTCCACTCATCAAGCCCAAGTGAGTATCGTCAAGGTTAAGCTATTGACCATAAAAGAGCACTCCATGGGAGACAACCCATGTTGAATAAAGATTTGAGTTAAGTTTTAATTTTTAGTTTAAGTTTATGATTCATAAAGAGTGCTAGAAAACTCCATTTGAGGAGAAGAAGTTCGGTAGTACTTAAATTTCTGCTACATACATGATGTTGTTGGTCGACAATATTTACTGTCAATTTTCTGTCATAAATAAGGTATATCACTAAGTTACAGGAAAAGAAGTAATTCTCGAAGAAACAGAATTTTTTTGACGCACACAGAGAGTTTAACGACCAACTATACGACGGGAACAAAAATTCCGGCCATATAGTTCCGGTCATATAGATATCTTTGCCATCGACAATTTTTCTTTAACATGTACTGTGAGTTTAACGACCAACTATACGGCGGAAATAAAAATTCTGGCCGTATAGTTCCGGTCGTATAGATATTGGTGCCTCCATACGAATTCTTTTCTATAGTACTGAGAGTTTAACGACCAACTATATGGCGAGAATAAAAAATTCCGGCCGTATAGTTCTGGTTGTAAAGATATCAATGCCTTTGTATATTTTCTTTCGCAGGGATAGACAGTTTAACGACCAACTATATGGTGGGAACATTTTGTTCCGGCCTTATAGTTGCGTCCGTATAGCTGCGCCGCCAGGAGGAAGCCCTAATTTTTGACAGAAGGCCAACTATATGGCGGGAACACAATGTTCCGGCCCTATAGTTGCGCCCGTATAGTTGCGTCCGACCACAAAATCGCACGGGAAGGTACCTCCAACTCCAAAACTTCAATCCTTTTTCTCTCTTCTACCTCCAAACTCTCTCAAAACCTCAAGAGATCTTCATCTCCACTCAATTTCGTTCGATTTCCTCGCACATGAGTGATCTACGGTATGTTTCTCCTCCGAGCCTCCAATTACTTTTTGGAAATTCATCTTTGATCTATTGTCATTATCAATCTAGGTTGAGACCTACTATGAACCAATTGCCACGATTTTCTTGCCTAGATTATTATTTCAAGGAGATTCTTTAGTGTGCTATGATGAGGAATATATTGTACTTACCGTTGTTCGATCAAAAAGTTTTATTTTTTGTCTTTCTTCAATGTTCTAGATGATGAACACAAGGATCCAAACTCGTGCCCGTGCCACCGCTAGCGCTTCTCGGGCAGCCGCTCAGGAACGCATGGGGATAAAGTTCAAGGATGAGTCCCAACATGATCGTTTCAACAGGATCAAGAACCGCGAAGTGAAGGCTACCAAGTGGGCTTGCCCCATTATATTGAACCAAATCGGTATTTCTGATGACTTTAATTTACTTTGCAATAGAGCTAGCCTACAAACCTTTGTGTATAATGATGTACCTACTTATCGCCGCTTAACCATTGAATTTCTAAGTTTGTTGCAAAGCACCGTTAAACAATGGCAAGGAGAGGACACTATTTCTTTCCGACTAATGAACAACATCTACACTTTAACATTAGATGAATGGTGCGCATGTTTTAATTTGCCAAACAATGATGTTCATGACTTACATGCATCCTTTACTGGCTTAAGTCCTTCCCCTGAACAATACTATAATGGAATGAGTTTCACTACTAGAGTGAACAAGGGGAAGAATATTCAACATCATGCAATTCACTATTTGTTCTATGTTATTGCTAACACCTTATAGGCATGTAATGAGTTCATGAGACTCAATGAGGAGGACATCCTAGTCCTCGCAAAGGCTTCTTACATCAACTGCAACCTATCACTCAACTTGGGCGCCATCCTTGTGTGAAACCTGGAGCACCAAGCCTCCCAAAGCCATGGGCCAATCACAGGAGGAGGCGTCATCGCCGTACTTGCCACTGCCTAGACATCAACCTAGGAGAGTTGTAACCCGTGCTAGGATGTTTGCTATATGATTTGCAGGTTGAGCAACACCAACCCAAGGAAGAGATTCTGGAAGAGGATGAGGACCAAGAAGATGAGCAAGGAGTTCCTTACCAAGAGGAGCAGCCACAAACCCGGTTCGCCACATACCAAGATTTCCAAGGACTTGGAGGGACTTTGGAGAGGATGCATAGCCTCTCTTTGAACCTCCGAGAATCAACTAGTAACCTCTCAACTCAATTTGCAAACTGGAGTAACAACTTTTTCCCGCCACCACAATGATTTGAAGGGCTTGCAAAAGCCTAAGCTTGGGGAAGTTTCCTCATGTATGTTTATTTGGCGTTCATTTGCTTTTATTTATTTCAAGGTTGCTTTTTTATTTGAGTTTATAAGCACTCGTGTTGGTTTCCCCAACACTTTATTTTCTAGTTCTTTCTATTTGTTTTCGATATTTGCTAGCCGAGCTTTGCTGCCAATTTTCTATTCTTTAAATTCCCTCTCTTAAAAATCACAAAAATATTTCTCCCCTTTTCCTTATTTTCCCTCTTTCTTTTCTTTCCGCCTCGAGGTCTTCATATGTTTGCAGGAGAGTGATCGACTTCGAGTTTCCAAGAAGCAAATAAAAAAGGAAGAGAGAAGTGGAACCAAACATGAGATGTATGCCTTATGACTCCCCACTTTTGAAGTTTGAGAAACCCATGCTAGTTAGTAGTGAATGTTAAGATATTATATTGGTGGAGTGAGTCTTTGTAACGTAGTAAGATTTTTCATTTGCATGGGTATTTAATTGGGTACATTTTGTTCTAGCTCTCGTAATTAACCAAGTCTTGCCTAAAATTACTAAACAATTGTAATAAGAAAAAGTCTCACAATTGAAGACTTGGGTGTTGTAGTGCTTAGTCTTGAAGGTTTATTTCTAGATACACTCAACGCCACTGAAAATGTTGATTGACTTGATAGCTCTCTTTGAAAGGATTTGTTCGATTGAATTAATGTTTAGCCGTTTTTGTGAGCATGCCAAAGTTTGACTTGTTAATCATAATGATATAGCTTTATGCGTGTCAAACTTCATGGGATGCCAACAACTCCGCTGGCCTACGGACGATCTTCATGGAGGAAACTCTTAGATTTCGGCTATGAGTTGATTAAACACTTGTAGTAGCAATGCTACAGTGGGTAAGATTCTTGGCACTCCCGGTAGCTGTAATCATGATGAAATCACTCCTCTGGCTATTATGAGTAATCATTATGCAAAAGGAACAAAAACCTTAGTGATGCCACGAGTGTCCATCACAGCCCGATAAACTAATAAAAATCTTTGGCATGCTCTCAATTACTTAAAAACTGAAATTCTTGAAGGACAATGAATAGAAAAGTAGTGCTTGAAAAGTCTTGATTCATTCATGTGGGATAATTGAGATACTCTAGTGTATATGCTTTCATGACAACTCTCACACTCTTAATTTACATGATTATACTTTATTATTTAAAGGCAAGCCTATGAGTTGATTACATGACATGGAATAAAGTTTACTCCTTTTGAATCATCCATGCTAACAATAATTTTTGCTGCACTATAAGTATGCATAAAACCCGTATGATATGCTTGCCATTACTCTATCTATACTAAAGTTTTTTCAGATTTATGAAGTGGAGGAAACATGAGTCTACCAATCATGTGTAAGATCGCCATCTCATTATTTCAGTTTAAATGCTGAGTTCCTTTTTGATTTTGGTTTTCTTACTCGGGGACGATCAAGTTTAAGCTTGGGGAGGTTGATGGCTCTGAAATATAGCCATCTACGTCCACATTTAAACTAGATATTATTCATAGTTTTGATGAAATATCTCTCTAAACTCTGCCACTAATGCCTAATATTTAGAGGGGTATGCAATCCTTTCTTTTATATTTTTCCTGCGTAGATAATTTTGTTAGAAGATGGGAATCACTACATTAAAGTAAAAAAAACAAGATTTCCAACAACCAGAAGAAACCAGGAGCCGTAAAGCGGAGGCAAATGCTTTAACGACCAACTATATGACCGGAGTAAAAATTCCGGCTGTATAGCTCCGGTCGTATAGTTGGCGCCGCCACCGTTAGGTCAAACAGAACAACTTTCGTGAAGGGACCCCTATATAAAGAAGCCTCGAGCGACGAGAAAACAAGCCAGACCTCGCCAAAAGTCTTTGCCACAGATCTCCAGCCGCCTCCAGATCTCAAAACCCTTCTCCATCTCCATAGCTATATTCCACCACTTGTAATAGTAGATCTCTTCTTTGATTGGCAACATTGTAAGACTATTGCTATCAATCTTATGATTTTCATTACAATGTTTGTGATTGTTGATCTCATCTCTATGTGTGAGTAATTCTCCTTGGGATAAGGGCTTCGGCCTAGCCATGTAGGAATTGTGCATGTTATTTATCATAGATGGGATCATGTATTCGTTTGTATGACATGATGATTATTGTATCCTCTCTTGCCTAAATTCAAGGACTTGTAAGGTACCCAAGACCCTGAGGGTTGAGCCAGGTATAGGGAGTATGAGTAATGATTGATCTGTAGGTTGGGAACCCCAGTGACAGAAGGGGTAGTACGACTGTATGTGAGGGATTTACTTGGTATTAATGGTGATATCACTATGCATATCATTAGTTCTCTTTCTTCTATGGATGAGACTAGTAGGTTATTGCTATAAGCGGTTGCGGAGGCAATAGAAATTATGGATGCACTGCCCACATATAATTTATCTTGCTCTAACAAGTACACCCATCAGATGTTTTGCATAGCTATGGGTGAAACCAAACGCCCTAGGCCCTCTCTCTCCATCATCAACAACAACAAAAAGACGCAAGCTATTGGTTCGGTAAAAACACAAAAGGAATTCTAAAACTCCCGAAGGTCCGTTAAAGTAACTTCACTACGCATTCGCTTCCCGAGGATTCGATAACCTAGGTCTACTAGGGAAAAGGAAGCTACACTACATCCGTAATCTGGATCGAAGGTATCAGCTGGCGATCTGAGCGAGAGTTGGCGAGCCTGTTTCTCATCGCCTGAAGCCTCTTTATATAGGGGTCCCTTCATGAAAGTTGTTCTGTTTGACCTAGCGGTGTTGATGGCAACTATACGACTGGAACTATACGACCGAAATTTTATTCCTGCCATATAGTTGGCCCTTAAAGCATCTGTCTCCACTTCATGACCCCTGGTTTCTTCAGGTTGTTGGAAATATCGCATATTTTACTTTAATGGTGTGATTCCCAACATCAAACGTCATTATCTACATAGGGAAAAATAGAAAGAAAGGATTGCATACTCCTTTGATTATTAGGCATTAGTGGCAGGGTTTAGAGAGATATTTTATAAAAATATGAATAATATCCAGTTTAAATGTGGACGTAGATGTCTATATTTCATAGCCATCAACCTCCCCAAGCTTAAACTTGATCGTCCTTGAGCAAGAAAACCAAAATCAAAAAGGAACTCAGCATTTAAACTGAAATAACGAGATGATGATCTTACTCATGATTGGTAGCCTCATGTTTCCTCCACTTTACTAATCTGAAAAACTTCAGCATAGATAGAGTAATGGCAAGCATATCATACAGGTTTTTATGCATCTTATAGCGCAACAGATTTATTGTCAGCATGGATGATTGAAATGAGTAAACCTTATTCCATGTCATGTAGTCAACTCATAGTCTTGCCTTTGATCAATAAAGTATAATCATGTAAAATTAAGAGTGTGAGAGTTTGTCATGAAAAACATATACACTAGAGTATCTCAATTCTTCCACATCAATAAATCAAGACTTTTCAAGCACTACTTTTCTATTCATTGTCCTTCAAGAATTTCAGTTCTTAAGTAATTGAGAGCATGCCAAAGATTTTAATTAGTTTATTGGGATGTGATGGACACTCATGGCATAAACCAATGTTTTTGTTCCTTTTGCACAATGATTACTCATACCCGCCAGAGGAGTGATTCCATCTTGAACACAGCTACCCAAGAATGCCAAGAATCTTACCCAGTGTAGCATTGCTGCTACATATGTTTAATTAACTCATAGCCTAAATCTAGGAGTTTCCTCCATGAAGATCGTTTGTAGGCTAGCAAGTTGTTGGCATCCCATGAAGTTTGACACGCATAAAGCTATATCATTCTTATGATTCACAAGTCAAACTTTGGCATGCTCACAAAAACCGCTAAACATTATTTCAATTGAATAAATCCTTTTAAAGAGGGCTATCAAGTTAATCATTATTTTCTATGGTATTGAGTGTCTCTAGAAATAAGCCTTCAAGACTAAACACTACAACACCCAAACCTTCAATTGTGAGACTTTTTCTTATTACAATTGTTTAGCAAATTTTTAGGCAAGACTTGGTTAACTACAAGAGCTGGAACAAAACGTACTCAACTAAATACCCATGCAAACAAAATTTTACTACAATACAAAGACTCACTCCACCAATATAACATCTTATCATTTACTACTAACTAGCATGGGTTTATCAAAAAGTGGGGAGTCTTAAGACATACCTCTCATGATTGGTTTCACTTCCCTCTTACCTTTTTATTTGCTTCTTGGAAACTCAAAATCGATCACTCTCCTGCAAATATGTGAAAGCCACAAGGAGAATAGAAAAGAAGAAAGAGGGCAAATAAAGATAAATGGAAAAATCTTTTTGTTGTTTTAAGAGAGGGAATTAAAGAATAGAAAATTGGCGACAAATTGATGGCTCAGTGTTGATGTAGAGCTCGTTGGGAACCCCAAGAGGAAGGTATGATGAGCACAGCAACAAGTTTCCCTCAGTTATGAAACCAAGGTTTAATCGAACCAGTAGGAGCAAGGAAACACCCCAAAGGTGTTGCTAGCTGAGCCTTGGCAGGGCGCACTACCGGTCCTAGTAGCAACGTGGAGACCTGCACAACACAACCACAAAACTCTATCCCCAACTTGCGATGAGGTTGTCAATCTCACCGTGTTTTGCTGAAAACAAAGGATTAAACGTATCAAATGGAAGGAAGTAATAGTTTGCAGAAAGTAAACACAAAGCAGTAATAGTTTATAGATTGTATGTAAAAGAAAGGACCGGGATCCATAGTTCACTAGAGGTGGCTCTCCGTAAGATAGATAACATGCTGAGTGAACAAATTACAGCGGGGCAATTGACAAACATCGAGAAAGCATACAAGCATATACTAATCATCTTGACTCCTTTGAGACTTGATTGGGCATTACAACATTATACATAGACCGCCATCCAACTGCATCTATGACTAATAATCCACCTTCAGGTTATCATCCGAACCCCCTGCAGTATTAAGTTGCAAGCAACAGATTATTGTTTTATGAATTGCGTGTAAAGTAAACAATACGATTGTTTTATGAACAAAGGATTGTTGTTTTCTCCCTAGTAGCAACAACACATCTAGTACCTTAGAGATTTCTGTCACTTCCTCAGATTACCAGAGGCATGAACCCACTATCGAGCATAAATACTAACTCTTGGAGTTGCTAGCATCTACTTGGCCAAGATAGCTACTAACAACGGAAAGCATGCAAGATCACAAATAACAAAGACATGATAGAATAAATAATCAATCTGAAATAGCATCTCAATATCCATCGGATCCCCACAAACACAACATGCAGAATTACAAATAGATAATCTTGATCATGAATGGAGCTCACAAGATCTAGACATGAAAGCACAAAGGAGGAGAACCATCCATCTAGCTACTACATGGATCCGTAGTCCAAGGATGAACTACTCATGCATCACACCGGAGGCTTGCATGGTGATGAAGAAGGCCTCCAGGGTGAATTCCCCTCTCCGGCAGGGTGCCGTGAAGAGCTTCAGATCTCTCCCGATCTAGGGATGGAGATGATGGCGGCTACAGACTCTTTCATGGATTTTTGGTCGGGCACTTAGGGTTTTTGTCCCGTGGGCATCTTATTGGCGGAAGGATAGGCCGAGGGGGTGCTGGGGTCGGCCAGACCACCCCCTGGCCGTGCTGCCAGGTGGTGTGGTCGGCCCCCAGCACTTCTTCGTCTTGTATTCTGGCATCTGATGACTTTCGGAAAAATAGGCACTTTGGCTTTTGTCCCGTCCAATTCCGAGAATATTCATTTTCTGACTTCCGTGGAACCAAAAACAGTAGAAAACAGGCAGCTGGCACTGTGGCTCTTGTTAATAGGTTAGTCCAAGAAATCATATGAAAAGTACTCCAAAGTGTGGACAAAACACAAGAAAGTGGATAAAACCAAGCATGGAACATCAAAAATTATAGATACATTTGGAATGTATCAACATCCCCAAGCTTAACTCCTGCTCGTCCTCGAGTAGGTAAGTGATAAAAATAAAGAATAATTTTTGAGGTGACATGCACCCTAAAAGACTTGATCAAAGTATTTGCAAAACATTCAAAGCTGGGATCATAGTACTTCAATCATAACATGAAAGACAAAGTTCTAGCAATAAGACAAAGAAACTATGATGCAACATGAAAAGGCACAAACAAAAGATTCATGAATAACAATGCTTTGCAAGACGTTTGTTTGTTTCACATAAAGAAAACATAGCATAATAGCATTCAGCTTGTCCCTCATAGAGTAGCAAATATAAATGCATAGGACATCTTCAAAGTTCATAAGAGTGACTAGATACAAATAGTTTAAAACAAGCAATATCAAGTTATGCATCAATCAACTAGTCTTGGGACAATGCACATAGAACTAAGAATGGCCACTATGCTCTCAAAGTAGGTGCATAAAGATAGAAGGTGGAGACTCAATATAATGGTGGAGGAAAGGCCTTCATAGAAGGAAGTAGAGATTCAAGTTTCATAAAGAGCTTCCAAAAATTATGGTACTTATAGATTTCAGCTCTCATTGCCCCTATGATAAGCATCTTGAAGTGATTAAGGTTAAAGTGAACAAACTATGGTGTACATGCTTGACGAAGTATAAGTTAGGAATCTCATGTCCCTTGTATACGAGGGCCGCTCCTCATGCTACTCAAGTTTAGTCACCGGTAAGTTCTTGTCATTGTAAGTACATGTGTATCATAGAGAACTGCCAACGGGGTACCCCTTGCCCGATGATACGGAAGAATCCCCATATCAAAATGACAAGGCAAGCAGACAACGAGCATCTCAACAATCTTCTTATTTACCATGGGAATATGGTGCTTTTTTCTCTCTTTCATCTTTTCATAATCTCTTTTTTTCTCTTTTTTCTCAATATAGGACTCTTTTTTTATAAGAAGAATGCTTCATAGACAGCTCATTATGGTTACGCTACAGGTTTCCACCATGTCAGCATGGATTAGACCAGCGGCCCAGGCGTTTCTCTAACACATATACATAACTCCATGGACTTACAAGCTCCCCTTTCATTTCACACCGACGACATCCATATACAAAAGAGCATGATATCAACTAGGTACAAGTACCAAGTGCAATGTTGAAAGCGTTCCCCATGACAGCATGGTTCTGCTAATCTCCAACAAATAAGTGCAAGCATATACAACATAGATGACACAATGGTTCAAGTTTATTAAGGGCAAGAAAAGTAAAGTGTGCCATCAAGTTCGTGAGAGCTTTAATCACTAGTTTTCTCATAACAAGTTCAACTTGGAAGGTAAACAAAAGAATGAATATACTTGGAATAGCATAAGCTAGTAGGTAGGTATGGTGGACTCTTTGGAATAACTTCGTTTAGGGAGTTGGATGTATGAGTGGAACTCATACTTGGTTGTGGAGGTTAGCAAAAGACTGGGAGCGACAAACTAAGAGAGCAATAATGGCCATAATCATGCAGAGCGACAAAACATCATTGATCAAAGCATAAAGTGATACTACAAGTTGAAAAGTAAAGGATCATAAAGGCTATGGTGACTTGAGATAGTCATAACATGGTGTGAGCATGCACCAAGTCAACCCAAATAAAGCATCAAAGGAGAATACCACTATACTATGCTTTAATATGCTAAAACAACGCATGATTCATCCAACGCACATTAAGCAATCTCAATTTTTTATAACAAGTTATGCTACAACAAAGAATACTAAGCATAAAGCCAAAACAATATCAAGCATGGCATGACAAAGCATAGGCCACAGTCAAAAACGAGCTCTTTTTACCACATAAGCATGAACTTTCCTACTCATTTCCAAACCAAACCAAACTATTTGGAAACCAATGTATGAAAGAGGGGGTCCAACCAATTTATTCAGAAAACTAAGCAAACCAAGCAAATGAAAACCAAAACAAAAACGAAAAAGAAGACGCTCCAAGAACAACACAACTGTGCATGAAGCAATAAAAATGAAGCGTTTGGAAGAAACCTGAAATTTTTATTGATGAAGAAGGGGATGCCTTGGGCATCCCCAAGCTTTGAAGCTTGTACTTCTTGGATATTTCTTGGGGTGACACGCGTGGCATCCCCATGCTTGAGCCTTAGTCCATCCTTCATCTCATTACTCATTCCTTCCATACACCTGAAATTTTTCCTTCATACAAAACTTCACACAATCTTTATTAGTAACATTAGTGCACTCAAGATAATAGGTCTTAAGGTTCAGTTATCACGCCAAATAAACTTCCATTAGAACACTATATACTGTAGCACTTCCCTCAAAAAGCTCAGTTCCCCAAAAGAACTCAAAGAGGAACCAACAAGAAGCAAATGCAGAAAATGGCAGAAATCTGTCAAAACAGACCAGCAGGTAAAGACGAATTTCTTAGAAGACCTTATGTTGCTCAAATCAAAAAGTGTTGAACTAACGAAAGTTAGATAACAACCTAGCGCAGAAGCACAAAAATTCACGCCTCAAAAAGACGTTCAGAGATTTTACACGATTTTTTTACGGTGAAGCACAGAAATCTGTTTCGGGACAGCAACTTTCCCAATCATTACTTCTCTCTCATTAGAGGTTACTCTTGGCACAACAAGCAAATAAAAAGGATAAGAAGAGGTTATTACTGAATTAATAACTTCCAAGACTCATCTAAAACTTGTGGGTTATCTCCCAATAAGTACTTTTCTTTAACACCTTTAAGTTAGGCATAAGAAGCAAGAAAGAATCAAGTGTTCTCAAATGAAGAAGCATTAAGACCAAATTTTGTTTTTATAGGAGAGGCAAAATAAATCTTCTTTATCTTCTTAGGGAAGTGTTCTATACCTTTTTTGAGTGGGAGTTGATATTTAATGGTGCCTTCTTTCATATCAATAATGGCACCAACAGTTCTAAGAAAAGGTCTTCCCAAAGTAATATGACAAGAAGCATTGCATTCAACATCCAAAACATAGAAATCAACGGGGACATAGGCATTGTTAACCATAATAAGAACATCATTAAGACTCCCCATGAGTTTCTTTTTAGCATTATCATCAAGTGGGACATTCAAATAACAATCTTCAAGTGGAGGCAAATCAAGCATATCATAAATCCTTCTAGGCATAATAGAAACACTACTATCAAGATCACATAAAGCTTTAAAATCAAAGTCATTCACTTTCATATTAATGATGGGTTCCCAACCATCTTCTTGTTTTATAGGAATAGAAGCTTTATGTTTCATCTTTTCTTCTTTAATCTTTATGAGAGCATTAGTAATGTGTTTTGTAAAGGCCATGTTCATAGCACTAGCATTAGGACTTTTAGCAAGCTTTTGTAGGAACTTAATGACTTCAGAGATATTGCAACCATCAAGATCTAAATCAAATTTATCATCTAAAGTAGTAGAACTATTACTAGCCTCAACACTAGTGGTGGTAATAGTAGAAACACTAATGTTTCTAGCAATTCCATCTTCTCTTTCCCACTTAGCATGTAATTCAGCTAATAGTCTAACATTTTCATCAATTCTTACTTGTATAGCATTAGTAGCTACAAAGGGATTATCATTAGTTTTAGGTTTAGCAGCCATTTTATTCAGAGAAGATTGAGCTTCAGCCAAAGATGCTATATTTCTTTCAGCATTAGAGAGTTTTTTCTCAATAGTTTTATTGAAAGCAGTTTGTTTACTAATAAACTCTTTAAGCATAACTTCAAGTTCAGAGGGAGCACTCCTATTATTGTTGAAAGAATTTCCATAAGCATTACCATTTTTGGGAGGATATGGCTTATAATTGTTGTTACCAAAATTATTCCTTTAAGCATTATTGCCAAAAGTGTTATTTCTTACGAAGTTCACATCAACTTGCTCTTCTTGAGCAACCAAAGAGGCTAAAGGAACATTATTTAGATCAATATGGGCTTTCCCATTAACAAGCATGGACATAATAATTTCAATCTTATCACTCAAGGTGGAAGTTTCCTCAACAGAATTTACCTTCCTACCTTGTGGAGCTCTCTCAGTATGCCATTCAGAATAATTAACCATCATATTGTCCAGAAGTTTTGTTGCAGCACCCAAAGTGATGGTCATAAAGGTACCTCTAGTAGCAGAATCCAATAGGTTCCTTGAAGAATAGTTCAATTCTGCATAAAAAGTTTGGATGATCATCCAAGCAGTCAGTCCATGAGTGGGACAATTCTTTACCAAAGATTTCATTCTTTCCCAAGCTTGAGCAACATGCTCATTATCAGATTGTTTAAACTTCATTATTTCACTTCTCATAGATATAATCTTAGTAGGAGGATAGTATTTTCCAATGAAAGCATCTTTGCACTTAGTCCAAGAATCAATACTATTCCTAGTTAAGGAATTCAACCATTCTTTAGTTTTTCCTCTCAAAGAGAAAGGAAACAATTTCAGCTTAATAATATCACCATATACATCCCTATGCTTTTGCATCTCACAAAGTTCAACAAAGTTATTTAGATGGGCAGCAACATCTTCATTACCAATACCAGAAAATTGTTCTCTCATAACAAGATTGAGTAAAGCAGGTTTTATCTCAAAGAACATAGCTTTAGGCACAGGTGGAGCAGTAGGTGTGCTCATAAAATCATTGTTGTTGGTGCTAGTGAAGTCACACAACTTAGTGTTTTCAAGAGTAGTCATTTTTTTGTATTTTCAAATAAGAAAACAAACTAGTAAAACTAATTTTTTGTGTGTTTTTGATAAAGAAACAAGCAAACAAAACAAAAAGAAACTAAGCAAAACAAAAAATAACAAAGTAAAGATATTGGTTATGAGGGACTCCCCTTGTGAAGATGTCCTTGACTCCCCGGCAACGGCACCAGAAAAATGCTTGATGGCTCAGTGTTGATGTAGAGCTCGTTGGGAACCCCAAGAGGAAGGTATGATGAGCACAGCAGCAAGTTTCCCTCAGTTATGAAACCAAGGTTTAATCGAACCAGTAGGATCAAGGAAACACCCCAAAGGTGTTGCTAGCTGAGCCTTGGCAGGGCGCACTACCGGTGCTAGTAGCAACATGGAGACCTGCACAACACAACCACAGAACTCTATCCCCAACTTGCGATGAGGTTGTCAATCTCACCGTGTTTTGCTGAAAACAAAGGATTAAACATCTCGAATGGAAGGAAGTAATAGTTTGCAGAAAGTAAACACAAAGCAGTAACAGTTTATAGATTGTATGTAAAAGAAAGGACCGGGATCCATAGTTCACTAGAGGTGGCTCTCCTTAAGATAGATAACATGTTGGGTGAACAAATTACAGCGGGGCAATTGACAAACATCGAGAAAGCATACAAGCATATACTAATCATCTTGACTCCTTTGAGACTTTATTGGGCATTACAACATTATACATATACCGCCATCCAACTGCATCTATGACTAATAATCCACCTTCACGTTATCATCTGAAGCCCCTCCAGTATTAAGTTGCAAGCAATAGATTATTGCTTTACGAATTGCATGTAAAGTAAACAATACGATTGTTCTATGAACAAAGGATTGTTGTTTTCTCCCTAGTAGCAACAGCACATCTAGTACCTTAGAGATTTCTGTCACTTCCCCAGATTACCAGAGGCATGAACCCACTATCGAGCATAAATACTAAATCTTGGAGTTGCTAGCATCTACTTGGCCAAGATAGCTACTAACAACGGAAAGCATGCAAGATCACAAATAACAAAGACATGATAGAATCAATAATCAATCTGAAATAGCATCTCAATATCTATCAGATCCCCACAAACACAACATGCAGAATTACAAATAGATGATCTTGATCATGAATGGAGCTCACAATATCTAGACATGAAAGCACAAAGGAGGAGAACCAACCATCTATCTACTACATGGATCCGTAGTCCAAGGATGAACTACTCACGCAACACACTAGAGGCTTGCATGGTGATGAAGAAGGCCTCTAGGGTGAATTCCCCTCTCCGGCAGGGTGCCGGGAAGAGTTTCATATCCCTCCCAATCTAGGGATGGAGATGACGGCGGCTATAGACTCTTTCATGGATTTTTGATCGGGCACTTAAGGTTTTCGTCCCGAGGGCATCTTATAGGCGGAAGGAGAGGCCGAGGGGGTGTTGGGGTCGGCCAGACCACCCCCTGGCGTGGGCCAGGCCTGGCCGCGCGGCTAGGTGGTGTGGCCGGCCCCCTGCACTTCTCCGTCTCGTATTCTGGCATCTGATGACTTCCGGAAAAATAGGCACTTTGGCTTTTGTCCCGTCCAATTCCAAGAATATTCATTTTCTGACTTTCCTGGAACCAAAAATAGCAGAAAACAGGCAGCTGGCACTGTGGCTCTTGTTAATAGGTTAGTCCAAGAAATCATATGAAAAGTACTCCAAAGTGTGGACAAAACACTAGAAAGTGGATAAAACCAAGCATCGAACATCAAAAATTATAGATACATTTGCAATGTATCACAAATCTCGGCTAGAAAATTTTGAAAGCAAATAAAAGTAGCTAAAGATAAAGTGTTGGGGAAACCAACACGAGTGCTTATAAACTCGAATTAAAAACATAACCTCGAAATAAATAAAAACAAATGAACACCAAATAAAGATAATGAGGAAACTTCCTGATACGTCCAAAACGTATCTACTTTCCCAAACACTTTTGCTATTGTTTCTCCTCTATACTTGTGTGATTTGGATACAACTAATGCGGACTGACGCTGTTTTCAGCAGAATTGCCTTGGTGTCTACTTTTTGTGCAGAAAATCAACTATCAGGAAATATCCCAGAAAATATGCCAAAAACCCTATTTCACCCAAAGACTCCAGAGGCCAGAATACGAGACGGAGAAGAGCCAGGGGTGGCCACACCACCTGCTGGCGCGGGTCAGGCCAGGCCGTGCCAAGGGGTGGTGTGGGCCCCCTAGGCACCCCCTCGGCCTATCTCTTTGCCTATAAGGAGCCTTCTGACCTAAAAACTTCGGGGGGTTCGACGTTTTTCCAGAAGGAGTTCCGCTCCGCCACCACCACCAGATTCCACGAAAGAGCACCAGAAACTCCATTTTGGCACCCTGCCGGGACGGGGAATTGGAGGATATCATCGCCATCATCATCACCATCGCTTCTCGCTTGACCATCCATGTTTCCCCCATCTATGAGTGAGTAATCCCCCGTTGTAGGCAATGGGGATGGTAAGGATTGGATGAGATCATTCATGTAATGGCATCAGATTGTTAGGGCATGGTGCCTAGTATCTTTTATTAGTGCTTTATGACTTTGTTGCGACTTGTTGTGCTTAATGCTTGTCACTAGGGCCCGAGTGCCATGATTTCAGATCTGAACATGTTATTGATTCATTATGATAGTATTGTTTTTGGTCTTATCTACAAGTTCTATACACACGTTGTTGTCCAGAACCTATGGCCCCGAAGTGACAGAAATCGGGATAACCGGAAGGGAATGTCTTTGATGTGAGGATCACATGTGTTAACGGAGTGTTAATGCTTTGCTCCGGTGCTCTATTAAAAGGAGCACCGTAATTGCCAGTAGTTCCCTAGAGGCCCCGCTGCAAACGGGCTGGCAGGACAAAAGATGTTGTGCAAGTTCTCATTGCGAGCACGTATGACTATATATGGAACACATGCCTAGGATTGTCTAGTACTTGGATGCTTTATCTTATTTATCTACAATTGCCCTATGTTCTGATTGTTATGTGAATTGTCTTGTCCATGCAATGCCCGTCCATCCATCCCTATGCCTACCGCACTCAAATCCCACTGTTTACTGCTTTTGTTACTACTGTCTTTGCTTTACTACTGTTGTTACTTTACTATTCCTACTACAAAACTGTTGCTACTGATAAACTGCTGTGAGCAAGATTGTTTCCAGGTGCAGCTGAATTGACAACTCAGTTGTTAAGGCTTATAAATATTCTTTGGCTCCCCCTGTGTCGAATCAATAAATTGGGTTTCACTTCCCTCGAAAATACTGCGATACACCCCCTATACTTGTGGGTCATCACTTCCCCAAGCTTAGGCTTTTGCAAGTCCTTTAAATCATTGTGGTGGCGGGAAAAATTTGTAACTCCAGTTCGCAAATTGAGTTGATAGATTACTAGTTGTTTCTCGGAGGTTCAAGGAGAGGTTTTGCATTCTCTCCACAGTTCCTCCAAGTTCTTGGAAGTCTTGGTATGTAGGGAACCAGGTTGGTGGTTGCTCCTCTTCTTGGTCCTCATCCTCATCCGGGATCTCCTCCTCGGGTTGGTGTTGCTCAACTTACAAGTCATATAGCAAACATCCTTCCTCGATAAAGAAAAGACCATTAGGCAAAGGAGCGGGGTAGAGATGCCCACCTCCAGCAATATGCAATTAATAAACACCACCTCTCCTAGTGAGCATTCCACAAGCTTTTAAAGTAGAGAAACCAACACGTCGCTCACCTAGCACTGGTTGCAACTCACCTAGGTCTATGCCTAGGGCAATGGCAAGCATGGTGATGACGCCTCCACCTGTGACTGGTCCTTGGCTTTGGGAGGATTGATACTCCAGGTAGCACACAAGAATTGCGCCCAAGTTGAGTGAAAAGTTGGTGTTGTTGAAAGCAGCTTTTGCAAGGACTAAGATGTCCTCCTCATTGAGTCTCGTGAACTCATTTCATACCTGAAAAGTTTTAGCAATAACATAGAACAAGTAGCGAATTGCAGGATGTTGAATATTCTTCCCCTTGCTTACTCTACAAGTGAAACTCATTCCATTAAAATATTGTACCGGGGAAGGGTCTAAGCCATTAAAGGATATGTGTAAGTCATTATCATTATTGTTTGGAAAATTAAAACATGTGCACCATTCATGTAGTGATCAAGCATAATTGTTGTTCATAAGTCGGAAAGAAATCATGTCCTCTCCTTGCCATGCTTTAACGGTGCTTTGCAAAGAACTTAGAAATTGAAGAGTTAACTGGCGATAAGTAGGCACATCATTGATTACAAAGTTTTGCAGGCCAACCCTATTGCAAAGTAAATTGAAGTCATTAGAAATACCGAGTTGATTCAATATAATGGGGCAAGCCCACTTGGTTGCCTTCACTTCTCGGTTCTTGATCATGTTGAAGCGATCACGTTGGAGCTCATCCCTGAACCATATCCCCATGCGTTCTTGAGCGGTAGCTCGAGAAGCACTAGCGGCGGCACGAGCACGAGTTTGGCTCCTTGTGTTCATCATCTAAAATAATAAGGAAATACAAAAATAAAACATTTTGATCGAACAATAATAAGCATAACATATTTCTCATCATAGCACACTAAAGAATCCCCTCAAAATAATAATCTAGGCAAGAGAATCATGGCAATAGTTCATAGTAGGTCTCACCCTAGATTGATAATGATAACAGATTGAAGATGAATTTGCAAAAAGTAATTGGAGGATCGGAGGAGAAACATACCGTATATCACTTGTGTTCGAGGAAATCAAACGAAATTAAGTAGATATGAAGATCTCTTGAAGTTTTGAGAGAGTTTGGAGGTAGAAGAGAGAAAAAAGATTGAAGTTTTGGTGTTGGGGTACCTTCCTATGGAGATTTTGTGGTCGGACGCAACTATACGGCCAAACTATACGGTCAGAACAATTTGTTCCCGCCGTATAGTTGGTCTGCTATCAAAAATTTAGGGTTTCCACCTAGCGGTGCAACTATACGGCCATAACTATACAGCCGGGACTTTTACTCCCCGTTGTATAGTTGGTCGTTAAACCTTCTGTACCTGGAAAATAAATTTTATGAAGGCATCAATATCTATACGGCCGGAATTTTTATTCCCGTCTTATAGCTGGTCGTTAAACCTTTAGTACCTGGAAAAGAAAATTTGTCGATGGCAAAGATATCTATATGACGGAACTATACGGCTGGAGTTTTTATTCCCGCCGTATAGTTGGTCGTTAAACCTTCAGTAGTCATCAAAAAATTTATTTCTTATCCTGAAACTTAGCGAAACACCTTGTTTTTGACAGAAAATGATAGTAAAAATTGTCGACCAACATCAGCATGTATAAAGAAGGATTTTTAGTACTACCGAACTTCTTCTCCTCAACTAGAGCTTTCTAGCACTCTTTATTAAACATAAAACTTAAACTAACATTTAAAAACTTTACTCAAACCTTTATTTCACATGGGTTGCCTCCCATGAAGCGCTCTTTTATGGTTAATAACTTGACCTTGATGTTGCTCACTTAGGCTAGATGAGTGGAACACCCACTCCAAAATAGTTGGCCTTCAAATTGATGGCCTCCTTTTCATCATGCTTGGCTTTCTTCTTCCTGGGAAAATGAATAACAAAAGGATCCCACGAAGGCAATTGAAGCTTTACGTTCACTTCATGTAGATTAATCAAAGCCTTGATAGTTCTTAAGAATGGACGGCTTGATAAGAGTGGTTCATTAGGTCCTTACACATGCTACACATGCTACCATGCTACCATCTGTTATGACGAAGCTCGTTACACCACCACATACACATGCTACACACATTGCTACTACTGCTGAATCTGAAACTTCTGATGCTTATGATGCTGCTTCTACTATGCTTGATAAGAGTGGTTCATTAGGTCCTTTCCTAGATGCTACAATTGCTAGAACTATAGCCGGAAATACCGAAACTCCAAATGAAGACACTAGCACACCTGTTAGCTCACCTGAGTCTAGTGAGAGTTATGATATTGAAGATGGTTATGTTGAGATGACTGATGAGTTTATTAAAGAATGTAAGAACACCCATGATAGGAGCGCTGCTAAGAGTCTCCTTGAGAGGCGTACTATTAGACCCAAATTATCTCCTGCTGCTAAGTTTGCTGCTTCTCCCATAAACATTATAGATAAAGATTATGATTTCTCTCTCGATCTATCTTACATAGCTATTGTCGAGAAAGAACCTTTTTGTGGGACTAAGAATGAAAGTGCGGTAGCACATATGAATGAACTTTCTACCATGAGTGGCTTGTTTTCTGATGATATAAAGATGCGTACTTACTTTGTTGCTAAGATTTTTCCCTTTTCACTGAAAGGAGAAGCTAAAACTTGGTTTAATAATTTACCTCTTGGATCTATTGATAGCCTTGAGTGCTTGATTAGTACTTTCCTGCAGAAATATTTTCCTCCTAGTGCTAGACATGCTATTTTGCAGGAACTTTTTGATTTTAAACAGGGAGAAAAAGAGGTATTACCCGAATCTTGGGCAAGGTTTTGTGCTTTGATTCATGCACAGGCTGGAAGTCCATTACCTAAGAATGAGCTTCTTGATATATTTTATAATGGACTAATAGAGGAATTTAGGACATACCTAGATAGTTGTGCTGATTGTGTTTTCAGGAATAGGACTCCTAAGGAAGCTGAGGAATTAATGGCTAAAATAAGCAAGAATTATGAAGATTGGACTCCTCCTAAACAAGCTATACCTGAAGTAATTGTACCTTAACCATCTATTCCTGTGCCTATTCCAACATCAAAGAAGAGGGGAGTTATTGAATTAAATGATGAAGTGATGAAGGAAGCTAAGAAATGTCTTAAGGAGAAGGGAATTAAAGCTGCAGATGTCAAGAATTTACCTCCTATAGAAGAATTATGTAAGCCTATTCCCTACTCATCCACTATTGAGGTACACTCTCTCCAACACTTTGATGAAGGTGATATCCCTTACTCTAAACCTCCTGGTCAATGCTTAGAAGAATTCGATATCTTTATTGTTAAGCAAGATAACTTTAATAAAAGGGTGCAAAATCATCTAATGGAAAACACTAGAGCTATTGTTGAGTTGAAAGATATTGTGGAAAGAACCTCTAATGATGTTAAAATGATTGTTAAACACTTTCAAATGGTTCAAACTCAAATAGATCAACTCGTTAAAGTGCAAAATGACTTGCTAGTTAATGCTGCTAAAGAAAAACATGCTTGTGAAATTAGAACTAGAAGTGGTGCTGCTACCCAGGATCTTCTATATCCTGAGGGGCATCCCAAAAGAATTGAGCAGGATTCTCAACAAGCTAAAAATAGTGGTTCTACTCGTAAGAAAAGGAAAAAGAAACATAAAACTATTATAGAACCCTCTGAACCTACTATAGATCCTAATAGTATATCTATCTCTGATGCTGAAACTGAAAGTGGTAATGAAGAAAATGTTGTTCCTAATGAACAAAAAGTTGAAGAAGAACCTGAAAACCACACTAAGAATACTAAATACACCAAAGAAGATTTTATTGCTAAGAAACATGGTAGTGAAAGAGAACCTTGGGTCCAAAAACCTATGCCTTTCCCTGATAAGAAACACAAGTCAAAGGAAGATGAACACTATAATAAGTTTTGTGATTGGATGAAGCCTTTATTCTTGCAAATTCCTTTGACTGATGCTATTAAATTGCCTCCTTACTCAAAGTATATGAAGGACATTGTCTCGAATAAAAGGAAGATCCCTAATGAAGAAATTTCTACTTTGCTTGCTAATTATTCCTTCAATGGTAAGGTTCCTAAGAAACTTGGAGACCTAGGGATTCCAACTATCCCTTGCTCTATTAAGAACAGTTATGTTAGAACTGCTTTGTGTGATTTGGGAGCTGGAGTTAGTGTTATGCCTTTCTCTCTATATAAGAGGCTTCAACTTGAAAAATTAATACCAACTGATATATCTTTGCAAATGGCTGATAAATCTAGCACTATTCCTGTGGGTATATGTGAGGATGTACCTGTTCAGGTGGCTCATAATTGCTTGATATTAACTGATTTTGTTGTGCTTGAAATGCCCGAAGATGATAATATGTCTATTATTCTTGGCGGACCTTTTCTTAATACTGTAGGAGCTGTTATTAATTGTAATCAAGGAAAGGTGACCTTCAATGTTAATGACAAGGAACATATTGTCTATTTCCCCAAGAAGATTGAAAGGACATATGGTTTGAATTCAATTGAACATGTTGAATGCATTCAAGTTGGAGAAATATATTGTCCCATACCAAGAGAAAAATTTGAAACTTATGATTGGGACCATTGATATCAAGGTTGAGGTAACATAATCATTAGTAGAGTACAAAGTTTTGTTTCATATGCAATTGTTTTGGTAGCAAGACTTGATCAACCTTGTTAACAAAAGGATTCCATTGAACAAAACAATGTTTTCATTATGATTATCTCTGTTTATTTCTATCCTTTGCATTTTAGTTATTGCTTTCGTTTAGTTTTGTTTTTGTTGTTAGTTGCTTGCATGTTAGAACTTCTGTAGTTCTAGCCTTGTTTTGTCCTTGCATCATGTTTCCAAAAGAAAAAAAATCTGTCTGTCAGAAAAATCATTCTTCTATTTCTGAAAAATGCCCAAAAATAAAGTGTCTCGAAAAATTCCAGAAAATTCATATTAAATTTTTACGTGAAAAAAGGGGTAGGGAGTACCTGGGAGGTACCGGGGGGGCCCACCAGGCAGGCACACCACATGGTGGCGCAGCCAGCCTTGGGTGGCGCCATGCCCTGGTGTGGGCCACCCCTGGCCCCCCACTAACTCTCTCACCTGCCACTTTCTTCTCTCTCCCGAGTAAGCTCCAGTTCATTGCTAAAAATCGCGTTATTGTTGTGCTTGCTCTCGATTTTTTTTGATCTCCTTGCTGAGCCCATCTTTCTTGCTGAAATTTGGAGCATTTGTTCCCTGGTATGTGACTCCTCCCCTTGTCCAAGTAGATTTGTGTTTAGTGGATTATATATTGAGTATTTTGCTGCTGTAGGTGACTAGTTATGAGAGCTTGTAAGCTTGTTTGATGCTTATAGATATAGTTTTGATGCATGTTTAGGCCTCTTGCAAGTCCCTATGAGTAGAATCCTTCATTATATTTACTTTGCAATCACTTGTTTAATAGGTGTTTAAATTTCAGAATACCAAGCATGAACAACCATACTTTTGGAGAGATATTTGAGAGTGATGCACCTAGGAGGTCGAGGCCCTCGAGGACAGCCTCTCAAGCTAGGCCATCATACAATGAAGATATCATTGCAACTCGTATTGGTAGTGAAAGGGATGATGGGGATGCTCACCCATCCTCTTTTCCTTGTTTTACTTTCTTACAAGCTGCAGGTATTCTTGATGATTTCTTGCTACTGATTGAGAGGGTTGGTTTGACCTCATATATGCAAGATGAGAGTGCACAATACGCTATGCTCACCAAAACTTTTGTTGAGAGCTTCACGTTTACTAACACACCCTATCTGTCTACTGTCTCTTTCAAAATCTATAATCTGCCCTTCACCATGCCTTTGGAGAGATTTTGCAGTATTGTAGGTGTGCGCATGACAGGAACCGTGAAGAAAATTCAAGGGCGACCCGCTGATTTGTTGGAGCTTTACCGAGGGGTGACCAATGATGATGACCGTGTGGCGCAGCGCGGAAAGATAAGAAATATCCAACTCCCTGCTCTTAGATACTTTGCATATTATCTTGCTACTAGTGTACTTGGTAGGGAGAACACAAGTAATATCTCCAACTATCATTTAGCATTCCATGCTACTGCGCTTAACAATGATACTCGGTACAATCTTGGCTCGCTTATTGCTTGCCGCCTAGCTGCTAGGGGGCCTATCTATGGGGGCATCATTGCCTCGTGTATAGTCAATGCATTAGGTCTTTCAGTGGATCCCTATGATGCTATGCTGGCACCACAGAGGCTTGACCTTGTTGCCATGAAAACTAATCACTTTGTCACTGCTACCTCTTATTTGAACAATCTAGTATATAGGATGCTTTTCACTGACGGGGATGAAAGGGAGATCCTTTTGCCACAGCCTGCTTTGTTTAGTGTTCATAGGAGACCGTGGTCGCGCTCCAAGGAGGAGGTGGACGAGCAGCTTCGCTTGCTGGGTTTCCACGAGCAGCACCAGGAGGATGTGTCGTCTTATGATTACTCCGCGCAATACGGAGGGACGTACTCGAGTTCGCACCATGATGAGGGGACCTCTTCGTCATACCAGGGTGACACTTCATCCTGGCCAGCTTGGGATTGATACCCACTTAGGCCAAAAGCCTAAGCTTGGGGGGAGGTACGCCGACATCGCACTCATCTTCATATCATGTTGCGTCGGTACTTTGTATATTCATGTTTGCGTTCTCTTTTTAGTTTTCGTTCTTCTTTGCTTTTGCTTTCTAAAAACACAAAAAGACCAAAAATATTTATGTTGTTTCTCTTTGGTTTGCTTCTTCTTTTTGCCTTGGTTTGCTTTTCCCTTTTTGCTTTGTTTGAACTATTCGAAAAACCCAAAAAGATTTTGCTTTGCTTGTTTTTCCCTTTTGGCTCTTGTTTAAAAATCGAAAACACCAAAATATTTGTCGTTCTTCTTTGGT
This sequence comes from Avena sativa, assembly GCA_916181665.1. Taxonomy (NCBI): domain Eukaryota; kingdom Viridiplantae; phylum Streptophyta; class Magnoliopsida; order Poales; family Poaceae; genus Avena; species Avena sativa. Next base: position 577,345,143 of record OV702289.1, on the reverse strand, counting down.
TTTGTGAGTTTGCTACAGGGTTCAGCAGTCCTCAATGGATATTGGTTTCATATTATTATTCAAGCCACACAAGTGAAGAGCAATAATGAGGATCAATGACAACTTGAGGCGTGGTAAGAGGCTGGTAACGAACTCTATTTGGTTTCATTTTGTACATATACTCATCATTGTGAGCTTGCCTAGTCTGTTCAAGTACGGTGTATGTTATCTTTGGATGCTTAGTAGTTCTTGATTTCTTATGATTAGCTCTAGTTCGCTAATAGTTTGTAGCATGTCTTATGAATGTTTGCTTGCATTGCTCTATTCATAAATTGGTATGACACCGCGGTATCCTCCTCTGAATGTTTCATTTGAATTGACTTGGCACATGCTCACGCATGCACATGACTGTGATAATCAGTTAAGCCTTGATGAATTATTTTGAGGATCTTGAATCACTTTCATGCCATGAGTAGTCATGTTTTGTTGCAAGCATGATAATGACAGCTATTGCTCTCTCGTTTGTCGCTCCCTTACTATTGCTAGCCTTCACTTTCACTGAGTATGTTTTACTCAAGTTCCCAACTCCCTAAACCAAATATTTCCAAAGTGTCCACCATACCTACCTATTAGCATCATTTGCTACCTCCGTGCATATTCAATATGCCTTATTTTCTTCCGAATAAAATGTTTGCTTGTTATGAGAAAGTTAGTTAGTAAAGCTCTCACGAACTTGATGGCACACTTTATTTTCTTGCACTTAATAAACCTAAACCATTGCGTCCTTCTTTATTGCGCATATGCTTGCGCTTTATGAGTTGAAGTTAGCAGAACCATGTATCATGGGGACCGCTTTCAACGCTTCATAGGTACTTTGTACCTAGTTGATATCATGTTCTTTTGCTTATGGATCCCGGCGGTGTGAAATAAAAGTGGAACTTGTAAGATCATGGAGTTTGTATGTATGTTAGAGAAACGCCTGGGCCGCTAGCCTAAGCCATGCCTAATCATGGTGGAAACTTGCAGCATAACCATAATGAGCATTCTATGAAGCATCCTCAATAAAAATCTATGCACATAGTAAATAAAAAGATCACCGAGATGCTCATTGTCTGCTTGCCTTGTTATTTTGATTATGGGATAGCTCCCGTGTCATGTGCAAGGGGTACCCCGTTGGCGGTTCTCTATGATACGTATATACTTACAATGACAAGAGCTTACTTGTGACAGAAGTTGAGTAGCATGAGGATCGGTCTTCGTAAGTAAGGGGCATGAGACTTCGATTTATAACTGGTCAAGCATATCTTCTTAGTTGTGTCACTTTAACCTTAACCATTTAAAGATGCTTATGATAGGGGCAATGAGAGCTCAAAGCTAATGAGTACCATACTTTCAGCATTTGGAAGCTTTTCAAAATTATTCAAAACCTTTTTCTTTACTTGTTGAGTCTCCATTTATTCTTTGAGCACCTTCTTGAGAGCATAGTTGTCATTCTTTGTGTTTGTTCCATTACTTGATTATTTGTGTTATGACTTTGATGCTTGTATCCTTGATATCTTTACTTCTAGTCATCACTTGAACTTCAGAGGTGCCTTGATATTCATAATCAAAGGCAAGCGAGATACCACTCTATCATACCTTTCTATGAGCATTATAGTGTTGCTTATGTTTGTGCCTCATGCTACTTATTATTCTTGAGTTGGAATCTCTTCATAGCTTGCAATGACTATTAAGTAGACTCAGTTGCATACTCTTTATTATGAACAGTTTAAGTAGTTGATCGCATTGCTGAGAATATTTACATCTTATGAAGCAAATGTGTTCATGAAAGTTCTTTTATCGCACTCAGTTTTCAACTGAATTGCTTGAGGACAAGAAATAAGCTAAGCTTGGGGGGAGTTGATACATCCAAAACGTATCTACTTTCCCGAACACTTTTACTATTGTTTCTCCTCTATACTTGTGTGATTTGGATACAACTAATGCGGACTGATGCTGTTTTCAGCAGAATTGCCTTTGTGTCTACTTTTTGTGCATAAAATCAACTATCAGGAAAAATCCTGGAAAATATGCCAAAAATCCTATTTCACCTGAAGACTCCAGGAGCCAGAATATGAGACGGAGAAGAGCCCTGGGGTGGCCACACCACCTGCTAGCGCGGGCCAGGCCAGGCCGCGCCAGGGGGTGGTGTGGGGCCCCAGGCACCCCCTCGACCTCTCTCTTCGCCTATAAGGAGCCTTCTGACCTAGAAAGTTCGAGGGGGTCGATGTTTTTCCAGAAGGAGTTCCGCTCCGCCGCCACCACCAGATTCCACGAAACAGCACCAGAAACTCCGTTATGGCACCCTACCGGGACATGGAATTGGAGGAGATCATCGCCATCATCATCACCATCGCTTCTCCATCGACCATCCATGTTTCCCCCATCTATGAGTGAGTAATCCCCCGCTGTAGGCTATGGGGATGGTAAGGATTGGATGAGATCGTTCATGTAATGGCATCAGATTGTTAGGGCATGGTGCCTAGTATCTTTTATTAGTGCTTTATGACTTTGTTACGACTTGTTGTGCTTAATGCTTGTCACTAGGGCCTGAGTGCCATGATTTCAGATCTGAACATGTTATTGATCCATTATGCTAGTATTGTTTTTGGTCTTATCTACAGGTTCTATACACACATTGTTGTCCGGAACCTATGGCCCTGAAGTGACAGAAATCGGGATAACCGGAAGGGAATGGCTTTGATGTGAGGATCACATGTGTTCATGGAGTGTTAATACTTTGCTCCGGTGCTCTATTAAAAGGAGCACCTTAATTGCCAGTAGTTTCCTAGAGGCCCCGCTGCAAACGGGCTGGCAGGACAAAAGATGTTGTGCAAGTTCTCATTGCGAGCACGTATGACTATATATGGAACACATGCCTAGGATTGTCTAGTACTTGGATGCTTTATCTTATTTATCTACAATTGCCCTATGTTCTGATTGTTATGTGAATGCCCGTCCATCCATCCCTATGCCTATCGCACTCGAATCCCACTGTTTACTGCTTTTGTTACTATTGTCTTTGCTTTACTACTGTTGTTACTTTTACTAATCCTACTACAAAACTGTTGCTACTGATAAACTGCTGTGAGCAAGATTGTTTCCAGGTGCAGCTAAATTGACAACTCAGTTGTTAAGGCTTATAAATATTCTTTGGCTCCCCCTGTCTCGAATCAATAAATTGGGTTTCACTTCCCTCCAAAATACTGCGATACACCCCTATACTTGTGGGTCATCACTTCCCCAAGCTTAGGCTTTTGCAAGTCCTTTAAATCATTGTGGTGGCGGGAAAAAGTTGTAACTCCAGTTCACAAATTGAGTTGATAGATTACTAGTTGTTTCTCGGAGGTTCAAGGAGAGGTTTTGCATTCTCTCCACAGTTCCTCCAAGTTCTTGGAAGTCTTGGTATGTAGCGAACCGGGTTGGTGGCTGCTCCTCTTCTTGGTCCTCATCCTCATCCGGAATCTCCTCCTCGGGTTGGTGTTGCTCAACTTACAAGTCATATAGCAAACATCCTTCCTCGATAGAGAAAAGACCATTAGGCAAAGGAGCGGGGTAGAGATGCCCACCTCCAGCAATATGCAATTAATAAACACCACCTCTCCTAGTGAGCATTCCACAAGCTTTTAAAGTAGAGAAACCAACACGTCGCTCACCTAGCACTGGTTGCAACTCACCTAGGTCTATGCCTAGGGCAATGGCAAGCATGGTGATGACGCCTCCACCTGTGACTGGTCCTTGGCTTTGGGAGGATTGATACTCCAGGTAGCACACAAGAATTGCGCCCAAGTTGAGTGAAAAAAGTTGGTGTTGTTGAAAGCAGCTTTTGCAAGGACTAAGATGTCCTCCTCATTGAGTCTCGTGAACTCATTTCATGCCTGAAAAGTGTTAGCAATAACATAGAACAAGTAGCGAATTGCAGGATGTTGAATATTCTTCCCCTTGCTTACTCTACAAGTGAAACTCATTCCATTAAAATATTGTTCCGGAGAAGGGTCTAAGCCATTAAAGGATGTGTGTAAGTCATTATCATTATTGTTTGGAAAATTAAAACATGCGCACCATTCATCTAGTGATCAAGCATAATTGTTGTTCATAAGTCGGAAAGAAATCATGTCCTCTACTTGCCATGCTTTAACGGTGCTTTGCAAAGAACTTAGAAATTAAAGAGTTAACTGGCTATAAGTAGGCACATCATTGAATACAAAGTTTTGCAGGCCAACCCTATTGCAAAGTAAATTGAAGTCATTAGAAATACCGAGTTGATTCAATATAATGGGGCAAGCCCACTTGGTTGGCTTCACTTCTCGGTTCTTGATCATGTTGAAGCGATCATGTTGGAGCTCATCCCTGAACCATATCCCCATGTGTTCTTGAGCGGTAGCTCGAGAAGCACTAGCGGCAGCACGAGCACGAGTTTGGCTCCTTGTGTTCATCATCTAAAATAATAAGGAAATACAAAAATAAAACATTTTGATCCAACAATAATAAGCATAACATATTCCTCATCATAGCACACTAAAGAATCCCCTCAAAATAATTATCTAGGCAAGAGAATCATGGCAATAGTTCATAGTAGGTCTCGCCCTAGATTGATAATGATAACAGATTGAAGATGAATTTGCAAAAAGTAATTGGAGGATCGGAGGAGAAACATACCGTATATCACTTGCGTTCGAGGAAATCAAACGAAATTAAGTAGAGATGAAGATCTCTTGAAGTTTTGAGAGAGTTTGGAGGTAGGAGAGAGAAAAAAGATTGAAGTTTTGGTGTTGGGGTACCTTCCCATGGAGATTTTGTGGTCGGACACAACTATACGCCCAAACTATACGGTCGGAACAATTTGTTCCCGCCATATAGTTGGTATGCTATCAAAAATTTAGGGTTTCCACCTGGCGGTGCAACTATACGGCCATAACTATACAGCCGGGACTTTTCATCCCCGTTGTATAGTTGGTCGTTAAACCTTCTATACATGGAAAAGAAATTTTATGAAGGCATCAATATCTATACGGCCGGAATTTTTATTCCCGCCGTATAGCTGGTCGTTAAACCTTCAGTACCTGGAAAAGAAAATTTGGCGATGGCAAAGATATCTATATGACGGAACTATACGGCTGGAATTTTTATTCCCGCCGTATAGTTGGTCGTTAAACCTTCAGTAGTCATCAAAAAATTTATTTCTTATCCTGAAACTTAGCGAAACACCTTGTTTTTGATAGAAAATGATAGTAAAAATTGTCGACCAACATCAGCATGTATAAAGCAGGATTTTTAGTACTACCGAACTTCTTCTCCTCAACTGGAGATTTCTAGCACTCTTTATTAAACATAAAACTTAAAATAACATTTAAAAACTTTACTCAAACCTTTATTTCACATGGGTTGCCTCCCATGAAGTGCTCTTTTATGGTAAATAGCTTGACCTTGATGTTGCTCACTTAGGCTAGATGAGTGGAACACCCACTCCAAAATAGTTGGCCTTCAAAGTGATGGCCTCCTTTTCATCATGCTTGGCTTTCTTATTCCTGGGAAAATGAATAACAAAAGGATCCCGCGAAGGCAATTGAAGCTTCACGTTCACTTCATGTAGATTAATCAAAGCCTTGATAGTTCTTAAGAATGGACGGCCTAATATAATAGGAGCAGTAGCATCTTCAGGCATGTCAACAATGACAAAATCAATAAGAGCAGGACAACCTTTAATGTATACTAAAGTATTTTCTTTAATCCCTACAGCTTATTTGTAGGTAGAATCTACAAGATGTAATTTTAACTCGGTGATTTCAAAAGAGCTAAGATTTAACTTATTAAAAAGACTTTTTGGAATTGTTGAAACGCTTGCACCTAGATTACAAAGTGCAGCTATCTCACTGGTCCCAATTTTAATCTTAATAGTAAGCTCAAATATATCATCAAGCTTCACAGGTAATTTTTCAGCAATTTTCTTATATTCTTCCTCAAGCCCACATACCTTTATTGCTACCTGATTAAAAAAGTGTTGATACATAGTTTAATCATTCCCTTCACTTACCGGAATCTTGATATTGATCCTTTTTACAAGATCTTCAATGGTGTAATTTGGTGAAGGAGCATTACTATAATCAAGTTCTCCAGGCTCCTCCCTTTGGATTCTCATCATCTTGAGGTCTTCAATAGGATTGGGCTCAGCTTTACCTGCAAATTTAGCTAAAATGAGAGTTTGACTCTAGGTTATGTTACCTAGTTGTGCCTCAACAATCCTTGTTCTTTCTTGGAGGGCCTGCAAATCATTCCTCAAACTTACAGCTTGGTTAGATAATTTACCAAGCATAGCATCATGGTTCTTCGTTATTTTAACATGGATATTGTTTTGCTCATTTTGTGAGTCTATGAAGGACTTAAGTGTTTCTTGGAGACTACCATTACTTGTTCCCATACTATTATTAGAGTTACCTGCAGGACTATAATAGTGTTTCTGAAAATTAGGATTATAATTCTTCATCCAAGCAGGGTTATAATCGTTACGAGCTATGAAGTCTATTTATTCAATATTTGTTTCTGGGATAGCTCTTACCTGGTTTTCCTTACCTTTTATGGCTAATATGAGCTCATCTAGTTTAGCATTGAGTTCTTAATTTTCTTGTGGTGAGACGGAGTTCACCTTCTTCATGGTTGATCTATCCACATGCCACTGGGCATGGTTGTCTTGCATATTGTCTAGCAGCTGCTTTCCTTCGGTAATATGTTTGCCCATAAATGTTCCTCCAGCTACAGTATCAAGCATAGACTTAGACACAGGGTTAAGAGCATTATAAAATAAATGGAGGATTAAATAATCTTCCATCCCATGACTGGGATAGTTTCGCATGCATTCTTTCATCCTCTCTCATGCAACCGCTAGTGGCTCACACTCTTCCTGTCTAAAACCAGTAATATTAGATCTTAGTTTCATAGTATTTGCAGGTGGGAAAAATTTAGTCATAAATAAAGAACTACACTCCACCCATGATGCAATAGTATTTCTAGGCAAAGATAGCAACCATTCTTTTGCTCTTCCTCTAAGAGAGGAAGGAAATATGCGCAATTTGACCGCATCGGGGTCAACATCTTTTATGCGCATCATATCAAATATTTTAGTGAAAGTATTCAAGTGCACACATGCGTCCTCAACAGTAGAGCCTCCAAATTGATTCCATTGAACCAAACTTAAATAATGGGGCTTAATTTCATAATGATCAGCAACAATCACTGGCTGGGTAATAGGAGTATGCAAATAATCATTGTTGGGAGTTGCAAACTCCCCAAGCTTCTTTTTAGCCATATTTCCTATGTTTTGGGGTTTTCTTAAACAAAGACTTATGATAGTAAAACAAGAAATTAAAGACTAACTAATTTTTTTGGTTTTTTAAATAAATACTGAAAGCAAACTAACAAAATTAAAAACAAGAATTAAAACTAGCAAGGTTCCTACTAACATCACTAGGGTAGCTATTGCTTCACTGGCAACAGCGCCAGAAAAAGGGTTGATACCTTCAATCTGGATTACGGATGTAATATAGCTCTTTTTCCCTAGTAGACCTAGGTTATAGAACCCTCAGGAAGCAGAAAGTGTAGTGAAGTTACTTTAATGGACCTTCCGGAGTTTTAGAATTCTTTTTGTGTTTTACAGGACCAAGAGTTTCCTGTCTTTTGTTATTGTCGATGATGGAGAGAGAGCCTAGGGCTTTCGGTTTAACCTATAGCTGTGCAAAACATCTGATGGGAATAAAAGATAATAATAAAGTATGCATGTAATTGTTAGAGCAATATAATTATATGTGGGTAGTGCATCCATAATTGCTATTGCCTCCACAACCGCTTATAGCAATAACCTACTAGTCTCATCCATAGAAGAAAGAGAACTAATGATATTCATAGTGATGTCACCGTTAATCCCAAGTAAATCCCTCACATACAGCCCTACTACCCCTTCTGCCACTGGGGTTCCCAGCCTGAAGATTAGTCATTACTCATACTCCCTATACCTGGCTCAAACCTCGGGGTCTTGGGTACCTGAAAAGTCCTTAGATTGAGGCAAGAGAGGATACAATAATCATCATGTCATACAAACTAATACATGATCCCATCTATGATAAATAACATGCACAAAAGCTACATGGCTAGGCCGAAGCCCTTAGCCCAAAGATTATTACTCACGCATAGAGACAACGATTATAAACATTGCAATGGAAATTATGAGATTGATAGAAAATAGTCTTACAATGTCACCAATCGATGATGAGATCTACTATTACATGTGGTGGAATATGGCTATGGTGGTGGAGAGGGGCTTGGAGATTAGATCTAAGTCTATTCCTCCGACATCTCTTCGGTGTTGTGGATGGAGGTTTCTGGGGGCGGCTGGTGATCTGAGCGAGAGTTGGCGAGCTTGTTTATCGTCGCCTGAAGCCTCCTTATATAGGGATCCCTTCACGAAAGTTGTTCTGTTTGACCTAGCAGTGTTGACGGTAACTATACGACCGGAACTATACGGCCGGAATTTTATTCCCGCCGTATAGTTGGTCGTTAAAGTGTCTGTCTCCACTTCACGACCCCTGGTTTCTTCGGGTTGTTGGACATATCGTATCTTTGACTTTAATGTTGTGATTCCCATCATCAAACGTCATTATCTACGCAGGGAAAAATAGAAAGAAAGGATTGCATACCCCTTTGATCATTAGGCATTAGTGGCAGGGTTTAGAGAGATATTTCATCAAAAATATGAATAATATCCAGTTTAAATGTGGACGTAGATGGCTATATTTCATAGCCATCAATGATAAACACAGAAAACCTCGTGACCTGATCCTTTGACTGTGAGGTAATGCAAATCACCATTCTGGAGGAAGCTTTGATGGTTATCAAGTATCATCTCGTAAAAGGAAGATCAAAAAGGTGCCACTTAGGTTTTCCAAAGGGACGCGTAGAGGAGCACATATCAAGACTAGGATTTGTCAAATCCATGTAACAGATAGATACATGTGGACATCTTGGTGACGTTGCATTAACGAAGTTTGCAAGCATGTGACTTGGTCACGGAATTCAACGACATGGTAACGAGTAAACAAGTTCATCGGTAACAAGACCAAACTAAGGTATGGGGATATCGAAGATCAAGTCTCAGATGAATTAGGTATCAAATGACAAAGGGAATGGGAAATGACTATTTCACGGTTTGAGCTATTATATATATTCATGAAACGTACGGGGGGTCACATCGCCATCCAGGTCCCTCTGTTGATCATTGATGTGAGAGTAGTCTCGATCATGTCCAGAGTGTTTCTGAACCGAAGGATGTCACACTTAAGGGTGGAGACGCTTAGGGTAGATGAGGTATCGTAGGAGAAATAGAGAAAGAGAGACCAGAATAGTTCCGGGTAACATCCGATGAATATCAGAAGGGGCCTGGAAGGTGTTCCGGAGTGAAGGAATATGATAATGTATGTATTTGAATGTTAATTGGATAATTAATATTAAATATATTTTTTATTTTATTGTTAAAGGCAACCCAATGCTAATGGGCCTCACCTGAAGGGGAGGCCCAAAGGGCAAGGCGCCTATGGAGAGGGAGCCAGCCGGCCTAGGCTTAGTGGGTTGCCCTAGTGGGGCCCACCTAGGGTCGGCGGCTGCCCCTAGGTGGCTGGTGGGTGTGGGTATTAGTCCCACACCGCCTGGCCCCTAGGTGGTGCACCCCGCTCCCACTATATATAGGGGTCTCCCCTCCCCTTTGGATCATCCCATTCTCCCATTCTCTCTCTCTCATCCATTGAGGGCTTCTCTAGAATATTGGAGAGGACCTCATGGGAGTGAGTTCTCCACCTTCACACCACCGTCGTGTGATAATCGATCCGGTATCTACTTCTTCCGCTGCTCGGCTAGATCAGAGTTCAGGAGACGTCACCTACATCGGACGTGTGACGAACTTCGGAGGCACCACACTTGAGGTGCTGCTCGTCTTCATCAATATACGCCTTCCTGCGTAAGGCGTGCCTCGGTCTTCAAAGGTATTAATGCCGTCTCTCCCTTCCGTTACTTATGTCTACATAGTATAGATCCTAGTATTAGTGTTCGCTTAGTTAGAATATTTTTGTTTTCTGCTACGGAAACCTTCAGTGGTATCAGAGCGGGTCTATGGGTAGACATGTTGTACAGATAGAACACACAACAATATATGGGCATTGATTCTCTAGTTTCTACCCTCTTTTATGTTCTTGTTCATATCGCGACACTGTTTGATCAAGCGGCCCCCAACCGACCTCACGTGGTGATTCACGAGACTGGTCCATGAATCAAAGTGGCTTAGGGGGTGTCTATCTCTCTACAGTAGTTGATATGGCATCGACATTGGAGGGCCCTGAAAAGGGAAGTAAAACGGCAATCATTGAATCCATGTTGTGGCTCCATGTTCGTAGGTGGGAAGGGATTCTACCACGAAAGCCCTAAAGCCGCGTAAAACTTGCAATAGATAATATAGAGGCATCTATCTTTATTGTTGCATAGGGGCATGTGTTGAGACATGGTCATGACTAGTTTGCGAAACTTTCATTGAAGCTATTGATAATGATCAACACGATGTAACCACATCATAGCACTTTACTTTATGAAGTATTACTTATAATGCTAGTATATTTATATATTCGATGGTAGGATAGTAAGATAATCCCTCACAGTATTCTAGTTATCGTATTCCCCTTGTGTGTGCACCACCAAGAAAGTTCTTCGGTATGAGGCAGCGTCGTGATGATCGGGTGTCAAACATATATACGTTGGCATATAGTAGTTGTAAGCCATGTTGCACTACGAATACACACAAGTTAGAACTGGTGAGCCTAGCATGTGTAGACATGGCCTCGGAATACAAGAGACCGAAAGGTCGAGCATGAGTCACATGGATGATGTGATTGACATTAAGGAATGTCTACCTTTGATAATGCACTGATGGCCATGACGATTGGGGGAGGTGCAGAGGATTGGGATCATGTGATCACTAAATGAGTGGAGGGATGTTCGTTTGAGTGGGAGTTCTTTTTTGTTTTAAGTATGATAGTATAATTAAAATGTGAACTCATTATTATGAACATGGTCTAAACACTTTGCAAATCCATTGTAGATTCTCGCCCACCCACATTCAACCTTAGCACTTTCCTCGAGAAGGACAAGCTGAAAACTGATGGAACCAACTTCACTGCATGGTTCTGCAATCTTAGGATCCTCCTAGTCCCCTACAAGTTGACTTATGTCATCGAGGTTGAGCTTCCGGCTAAGCCTACAGATTCCACCTCCCAGGACAAAAAGAATGTCTGGCAGTCCAAGGCGGATGATTTATCTCTCATCCAAAGTGGAATTATCTATGCCATGGAGCCCGAGCTTCAAAAGTGTTTTAAGAAGATGAATGCTTTTGAGATCATTGAACATCTCAAGGCTGTCTTTGCTCCATTAGCTCGTGTAGAGAGGTATGATGCTTCCGAGCTCTTCTTATCTACCAAGATGGAAGAGCACAACAGTATTAGTGATCACATAGTCAAAATGTTTGGCTAAATTAAGCGTTTGAACACCATGGATTGCAAAATCCCGAAGGAGCTCGCGATTGATAGGGTGTTGCACTCGCTGCCCCTAGCTATAAGATCTTTGTGATGAACTACAACATTCAAGGGATGACTAAGACCCTTGTTGAGGTGTTCGCCATGCTCAAAACTGCTGAGGTAGAAATCAAGAAGGAGCACACGGTGTTGATGGTTAGTAAGACCACCAACTTTAAGAAACCGGGGAAAAAGGGAAAAGGTAAGGGCAAGAAGCCCAAGAAGGATGGCAAGTTTGTTACCAGCACCTCTAAGACTACCAAGCCTGGCCCTAACCTTGGCACTACGTGCTACTACTACAAAGGGAATGGGCACTAGAAACGTAACTGACCCAAGTACCTTCAAGACAAGAAAGCCGGCAAGGTAGCCACCAAGGAAAAAGGTATATGTGATATACATGTTATTGATGTGTTCCTTACTAGCGCTAGGAGTAACACCTGGGTATTTGATACCGGATCTATTGCTCACATTTGTAACTCTCAGCAGGAACTGCAGAGTAGGAGGCGCCTGAGGAAGGACGAGGTGACGATGCGCGTCGGCAATGGTTCGAGAGTCTAGTGATGGCCATCGGCACTCTGCATTTACGTCTACCATCAGGATCATTTTTGGTTTTGAATAAATACTACTATGTACCGGCATTAAGTATAAATATTGTGAGTGGGTCTTGCTTGTTGCAAGATCATTATTTGTTTAAATCTGGAACAAATGGTTGTTCTATTTATATGAATGATATTTTCTATGTTCATGCGCCTGTGTGTAATGGTTTATTCTTACTTGATCTTGATTGTAATACTCACATCCATAGTGTTGATGCTAAACATTGTAAGCATAATGATGATTATTCCATGTTTATGTGGCATTGCCGTCTTGGTAACATTGGCGTAAAGCACATGAAGAAGCTTCATTCAAAAGGACTTCTTAAATCATTGGATTTCAAATCCCTTGATACATGTGAGCCATGCCTTATGGGCAAGATGACTAGGACACCATTCTCCAGCATAATGGAGAGAGCTACAGACCTACTGGGAACCATACATACGGATGTATGTGGACCAATGAGTGTCTCAACGCGTAGTGGTTATCGTTATTTTGTTACCTTTACTGACGATTTGAGTAGATATGGATATATCTACTTAATGAAGCACAAGTCTCAAACCTTTCAAAAGTTCAAGGAATTTCAGAAATAAGTAGAGAATCAACTTAACAAGAGAATCAAGCATCTTCAATCGGATCAGGGAGGCGAGTATTTGAGTTATGAGTTTAACATGCACTTAAAGGATTATGGGATTATACCACAGCTTACACCAGCTGGAACACCACAGCATAATGGCGTGTCAGAACGACGTAACTGAACTCTATTGGATAGTGTGCGGTCCATGATGTCTTTAACTGATTTGTCTATGTCGTTTTGGGGATATGCGTTAGAAACCGCCGCTTTTATTTTAAACCGAGCACCGTCAAATCCTTGAAGACAACCCCATATGAGATATGGTATGGCAAGAAGCCAATGTTGTCATTTCTGAAAGTTTGGGGATGTGAGGCTTACGTCAAGAAACTACAGCCTGACAAACTCGAACCCAAATCGGAAAAATGTATATTTGTGGGACACCCAAGGGAAACTATTGGGTATACTTTCTACAACCATGCCAAAGGCAAAACATTTGTCACGAAAAACGACACATTTCTCGAGAAAGGGTTTCTCGCTAAAGGAGTTAGTAGAAGGAAAATTGAGTTAGATGAAGTTGTTGGCCCTTCTCTCCAAATTCCGAGTAGTGCAACGGAAGATGTTCCGAAACCGCTCTCCAACGTGGAAGAAGAGCCCAATGATGATGATCAAAACAACAACATCAAAACTCCCGCGATTCACAAGTCTACAAGAGTTCGTGCCACTCCTGATTGGTATAGTAGTCTTGTGATGTCTGTCATTCTAGATGAACAAGAAGAACCTGCAACCTACAAAGAAGCTATGGATAGTGCTGATTCCAAGAAATGGCTAGAAGCCATGAAATCCGAAATACGATCCATGTATGAAAACCAAGTTTGGACCTTGGTAGATCTTCCGGGAGGTCGCAAGGCCGTGGAAAATAAATGGATCTTTAATAAAAAGACAGATGTGGATGGTAATGTGACCATTCACAAAGCTCAACTTTGTCACAAAGGGGTTTCAAGAAATTCAAGGAGTTGACTATGATGAGACTTACTCTCCCGTAGTGATGCTTAAGGCTTTCCGGATTTTACTAGCAATTGCTGCTCATTTCGACTATGAAATTTGGCAGATGGATGTCAAGACCGCATTCCTCAATGGTCACATTGATGAAGAGTTGTATATGATGCAACCGGAAGGTTTTATTGATCCTAAGGATGCTAGAAAGGTGTGCAAGCTTCATCGGTCCATTTATGGTTTGAAGCAAGCATCTCGGAGCTAGAACCAACATTTTGATCAAGTGATCAAGAGTTTTGGATTTGTCCAAAATCAACAAGAGTTCTATGTTTACAAGAAAGCGAGTGGGAGCTCAGTAGTTTTCCTAGTACTATATGTGAATGACATATTGCTCATGGGAAACGATGTGGATCTTATGAGAAGCGTGAAAGCATATTTGAGTAGTCAATTTTCCATGAAGGATCTAGGTGAAGATGCATACATATTAGGAATCAAGATCTATAGATATAGATCAAGAAGCCTAATTGCGTTAAGTCAAAGTACTTACATCGAAAAGATTTTGAAGAGGTTCAAACTAGACAATGCCAAAAAGGGCTCTATGCCAATGATGAAGAATTGCACAATGAGTGTGACTCAATGTCCGATAATGGATGATGATAGAGAAGATGTCTTACGTCACCTATGCTTCAGCCATAGGATCTATCATGTATGCGATGTTAAGTACTCGACCTGTTGTGGCATTGGATCTTAGTTTGATGAGTCGATACCAAAGTAATACAGGACCGGATCACTAGACAGCTGTGAAGGATATCCTAAAGTATCTCAAAAGAACAAATGATATGTTCCTAATCTATGGAGGAAGTGATGAAGCTCTAAATGTAACGGGTTACGTGGATGCAAGCTGGAACTCAGATCATGATGACTCGAAGTCTCAGACAAGATTTGTGTTCCTAGTGAATGGTTGGGTAGTAAGCTGGAAGAGCAAGAAGCAGCTGGTGGTGCAGTCTTCAATGGAGTCTGAATACATTGTTGCGACTAATGCGGCGAATGAAGCTATTTGGCTAAGGAGTTTCATCATCAAACTAGGAGTCATTCCAAGTGCGCAAGACCCCGTGATGATCTATTGTGACAACACGGGAGCTATTGCAAATGCAAAGGAACCAAGGACTCATTCCATAGCCAAACACATCAAGCTTAGGTTTCACGTCATCCGGCAGAATGTTGACGAAGGTGAAATCAAGATTTGCAAAGTACACATGGATCTGAATGTGGCATATCCTTTGACTAAAGCTCTCCTACAAGTCAAGCATGAACAACACCGAGATTCCATTGGTGTTAGGTTCCTGCCAATTGTAAACTAGTTTTATTTGTACTCTAGTGCAAGTGGGAGACTGAAGGAGTTATGCCCTAGAGGCAAATAATAAAGTGTATTGTTTGATATATCTCCTATATGTTCATAATATGTTTCATACTGTGTTATAACTATGTTAATATGAAACGTTAATACACGTGTGGTATGTAAACAAACCGTGTCTCTAGTTATCTCTAGCGAACTAGTTCATTGGTCATGAGGATGATCTAGGTTTCAAGATCATGGGAATTTATGCCAATTGAAAATGAGGTCATATCATTAGCTGAATGATGTGATAGATAAACATCCGACAGTTATATCTTAATGAGATCTAGTTACAAAGTTCACCATTGATGATAAACACAGAAAACCTCGTGACCTGATCCTTTGACTGTGAGGTAATGCAAATCACCATTCTGTAGGAAGCTTTGATGGTTATCAAGTATCATCTCGTAAAAGGGTGATCAAAAAGGTGCCACTTAGGTTTTCCAAAGCAACGTGTAGAGGAGTACATATCAAGACCAGGGTTTGTCAAATCCATGTAACAGATAGATACATGTGGCCATCTTGGTGACGTTGCATTAACGAAGCTTGTAAGCATGTGACTTGGTCATGGAATGCAATGACATGGGAACGAGTAAACAAGTTCATCGGTAACAAGACCGAACTAAGGTATGGGGATATCGAAGATCAAGTCTAGGATGAATTAGGTATCAAATGACAAAGGGAATGGGAAATGACCATTTCACGGTTCGAGCGATTATATTCATGAAACACACGGGGGTCACATGGCCATCCAGGTCCCTCTGTTGATCATTGATGTGAGAGTAGTCTCAATCATGTCCAGAGTGTTTCTGAACCGAAGGATGTCACACTTAAGGGTGGAGACGCTTAGGGTAGATGAGGTATCATAGGAGAAATAGAGAAAGAGAGACCGGAATAGTTCCGGGTAACATCCGATGAAGATCAGAAGGGGCCTAGAAGGTGTTGCGGAGTGAAGGAATATGATAATGTATGTATTTGAATGTTAATTGGATAATTAATATTAAATATATTTTTTATTTTATTGTTAAAGGCAACCCAATGCTAATGGGCCTCACCTGAAGGGGAGGCCCAAAGGGCAAGGCGCCTATGGAGAGGGAGCCAACCGGCCTAGGCTTAGTGGGTTGCCCTAGTGGGGCCCACCTAGGGTCGGCGGCTGCCCCTAGGTGGCTGGCGAGTGTGGGTATCAGTACCACACTGCCTAGCCCCTAGGTGGTGCGCCCCCCTCCCACTATATATAGGGGTCTCCTCCTCCCCTTTGGAATCATCCCATTCTCCCATTCTCTCTCTCTCTCATCCATTGAGGGCTTCTCCGGAATATTGGAGAGGACCTCATGGGTAGTGAGTTCTCCACCTTCACACCACCATCGTGTGATAATAAATCCGTCATCTACTTATTCCACTGCTCGGCTGGATCAGAGTCCAGGAGACATCACCTACACCGAACGTGTGACAAACTTCGGAGGCACCACACTTGAGGTACTGCTCGTCTTCATAAATATACGCCTTCCTACGTAAGGCGTGTCTCGGTCTTCAAAGGTATGAATGACGTATCTCTCTTCCGTTACTTATGTCTACATAGTATAGATCCTAGTATTAGTGTTTGCTTAGCTAGAATTTTTTTTGTTTTCTGCTACGGAACCCTTCATCAAGTGCATGGATGAGACCCCGCATCTCTAGCTACCAAGGGGTCCCAGGTCTTCAAAAACCGTGTTCCAAGGTACTCGAAAGTGGCTTCGCATGGATCACCCATGAAGAAAATGCAGTGACGTGTTCAATGGTAAAGACGAGCTCGAAAGAGCCCCGCGTTCGAGGAGCGGCAAAGAAATCGAGGAGCTTTTGAATAATTGGGTAGATTTCTCTGCGCCAGGGAAAAAGCGACCGAGGACAAAGACGTTGTTGGGTGTATGGAAAGCAAGATCTGTTTTCTGGGACCTGCCGTACTGAAAGGTCCTCCACACGTCCCATAGCCTCGATGTAATGCGCATCACAAAGAACGTTATCGAGAGTCTGCTTGGCACGCTACTCAACATGCTGGAGAGGTCCAAGGATGGGCCAAAAGCAAGAAATGACCTTAAATTTCTTGGCATCAAGAAAGATCTTTAGTACCCTGATAGTGATGATGATCAGACAGAAGGGACTCAAGGTCGCCGCAAAAGAGTTAAGAAGAATGAGGTGGTGCTTCGCGCTGCCTGCTTCACTCCGAGCTAGGAGGATCTCGAGCAGTTTTTCAGGTGCCTCCTAGGAGTGAAAGTTCCTCAAGGTTACTCGGGGAAGATCAGTAGATATCTAGACATGGTGAAGAAGAGGTTCAGCGGTATGAAGTCTCACGACTGTCACGTGTTGATGATGCAGATACTTCCCATTGCGATCCGCGGGATAATGGACAAGCATGTCCGTGAGACGCTGTTTGGCCTCTGCAACTTTTTCGATGTTATATCTAGGAAGTCGATCGGTGTGAAGCAACTCGACAGGCTATAGGAAGAGATCGTGGTGATACTATGCAAGCTCAAGATTTACTTCCCGCCCGCATTCTTCGACATCATGGTGAATCTGCTTGTACATGTCGGCGATGACATCATCCAGCTCGGGCCGATATTCCTGCACAACATGATGCCGTTTGAAAGGCTGAATGGTGTCATCAAAGGATTCGTTTGCAACAGGTCCCGTCCAGATGGAATCATAGTCAAGGGCTTTCTGATCTACAAGTGCATCTCCTTCTGCTAGAATTATCTAACCACCGAAAATGAGGATGTTGGAATACCCACCAAGAAGAACCTCAGCAGGCTCGCTGGATATGGTCACCGCGAGGGATACCGCTCACTGCATGACGGCATTGAGGGTCGACGCTTCGACTTTGAAAGGGCACACCGAGTCGTGCTACAACACATTGAATTGGTCGGCCCTTGGGTGGAAGAGCACAAAAGCTTAATCGAGAAGGAGTACATCGACCAAGGCTAGGCGAGGAAGAAGGGAGACGTAACCAGAGAGCACAACTCCAGCTTCATGGGTTGGTTCAAGAAAAGGCTACTAGACAATCCCCCACAGACGCCTTCTACGGAAGATCAAAACTCATATTCTCCTTGTCGCAGGGCCCAGGGCACAACCTAAGGACCTATCAGTCATATGACATAAACAATTACAAATTCTACACCGAGGAAAAGGACATGAATAGCGAATATCAAAACTCAGGAGTAACTATACTATCCTTCACCGATGACGAGACTACTATCATGGAAAGATTCTACGGAAGGATCGAGGAGATATGGGAGCTCGACTACTATGGAGAGACCGTATCGATGTTCCGTGTTAGATGGGCCAAGAACATGAAAAAAGAAGGTCAGTATTTCACCACCATGGTTATTACCAAATGCCAAATCAGCAAAGAATGCCTCCGCAAAAAATGAGGCTTGGGTACTCACTAGCCAAGTTGATCAATGCTTTTTTATTACCGACCTGTCAAATCCCAACCGTGTTGTAGTTAGGAGGGGCAAGAGGAGCATCATCGAAATGGAAGGATCCACCAATGAGCAAGACTTTGACAAGAACGGCAATCCGAAGATCGAAGAGGAATTCGACAAGTACTTCGACATGCCTACTACTACTACAGTAAGAAGGAATACCACACTACCTACTAAAGGTTGTCCATTCACAAGAAGAAATCTCAAAGTGCACAGGCTAAAGTATTCAACCACGACGAAAAAGGGCAAGAAGATTATGAAGAGAAGCTAGCAATTGTGTGACTTTTTTGTGTATTAATTCACATGTGTGCTCGCAAATATATATTAGTTAGAGACTAAAACATATAACGTGATATTCATGAATTCCTATAGTTGATGTTGCAAGAAATTATAGACCTAAACTTGTTGTTAAATCTTTTAGGTGTTCTCATTGTCAATGGAGTAGGAAAGCTCCATGCTATATGTAGGTGTCCTTGAGGTGTTAAACTTGAAACTAAATTGACATCATTACATCAGTCGACTAGTTACAATACAAATGAGTTGGAAAATGCAACTTTAAGCAATTT
This sequence comes from Avena sativa, assembly GCA_916181665.1. Classification (NCBI taxonomy): domain Eukaryota; kingdom Viridiplantae; phylum Streptophyta; class Magnoliopsida; order Poales; family Poaceae; genus Avena; species Avena sativa. The sequence goes on along the minus strand of OV702289.1, from coordinate 577,325,944 downwards.
TCATATTTGGCTATCACTAACAGTAGCAACAAATCATCTCTGCTATGATCATATCACTCCCTATATGTACCTGTATCTTTGATTCAGTGTTGGGCTCAACTGAATGTGAATTTCAGTGATGGCACTGAATATTTTATTGACAGTGTGATATTAAAACTCAAATGATTCCTAGGTAATGTACTAGAAAGATCATCGATTTATCATGTATGCTTGCTGATTGATGATCCATTACTGTTTAGAGATGATATATTCATTCATTTGGGCATAGAGTGGTTCTATGAATGTTCAACTGAATCCTTGATTTAGTGGTGTGCTTACTGATCCTTTGGCCAAGTGTAAACTGGAACCGCATTTGCTTGTAAGCATTAATAGTTGTAAATTACTGAAAATGATTTCTAGCTAACTAGCTAGGAAAATGATTTGGACTCTACTATGGTTGCTTGCAGATGGTTTTGAATGAACCAATGATGATTTGATCAAGTACATGTATGATCTTGGACCTCTCTTGGATATGCTTGTATTTAAAAAATGAGATTTGAAGAAAATTCCTTTGATTGCAACTGTTCCCATGGCATGATAATTTGATGCTATTCTACTATAGAATTTCCTCATGATTCATTATTTTATATGTATATTGGTAATGCTTTGCCAATAAGTAGGCTGGCTGGCTGCCTAGCTTTGCCAATATTATTCTGCATACTGCTGCTATTTTAAGTGTATACTGCTGCTGTTTTAAGTGTATACTGCTATTTAAGTGTATACTGCTGCTATTTTAAAATTACTGTGATGTGATGGTGGACTACTGTGATGGTGGACCACTAATCGTTATGGTGGACTACTACTATTGTTTTCCTCATGGAAATATGTTTTATACATGTATCTGTTATACTACTGTGATGTGATGGTGGACTACTACATGGATGATGGATGATGGATATATCCATTCAGTTATTTATACATATGTATCTGTTATATATATATACTGCATGGATGATGGATGGGGTCAATGCATGGGGCTGTCAATGGGGATGGTGTGTTTTGTCTTGCAGGGATTTGTTCAACTGAGTTGCCCGTTTCTCCTGAAGTGTCGATTCACTTCCGTTTCGGTTGAGAAATGGGCACTCCTAGATCAAAAATTAGCAAAGGTCATCCAATTTTTTCGGTCCAGATTTGTGCTAACCTTTTGCCTCTTTTTAATAGAGTGCAAACATGTCGGGCAACGACGAGGACGGCCCTTCTAAGCACATGAGCGTTGAAGAACAAGCTAGACAGGCCAACGAGTCATTCTAGCGGGTGTCCCAACAACAGCAGCAGCAGGAGGAGATGAGGATGACACCACCACCGGAGGAGGAGGCGACCGCCGCCAGAGCTACTGGGGGCAATGAGGGAGATGCTGATTACGAGTGGGACGAAGATGACTACAATGAAACTAGTGAACGTGTCGAGGAGGATGACACCACCGATGGCGGCGCCCGCACGGATGGCGGCGAGCGCACGGATGGCGGTAGCGGCAACCCGACCGCTATGTAGAAAAAGAAGAAGGAAAGGAAGGATCAGAAGCTGCAAGTGCTCGCCACCATCTGCGATGAGTTCACTGAAGTCACAGAAAGTGGCCAACCATTGCGCCTGAGGTGTTTGCCATAGGGTACGGCATGCAACTCGGGTGCATCATTCGAGAAAGCATGTCGATCAACACAAAGTACATCAGATGTGCTTCCAATGTGGCTTTGGTCGATAACCTCCTTAAGAAGATTCACATGCGATATACACTCCCACAGCGGTTCAGAAACCTGGAGAGAAAGGACCCGGTGAACAAACTAGCCCTCATGAAGATGAGCAACACCTTGAGCAGCTAGAAAACCCGGGTAAAGAAGAGCATTGACAAAGGTGAGAGCTGGGAGGTTATTAGTACGAAAAATCCGATGCTCGAAGAAGAAGAGTTTAAGATATTCAAGGCGGATATAGCTACCACTGACGTATAAAATGGACTAACTGGGGTAGGAGAATGCAGGAACAGACCATAGGTAACCACCGGCTTGGAAGCAGCGGTTATAGAGGGAAACAACCCATTTGGGAAAAGGAGGACACCAAGCTTGAACGCCTGGGTAAAGACAACCCGTGGCTTAAAATCACGGACTTGCAGCTTAGGAACTTTGTCTAGGCCCGCTACAACCTGGACCCGATTACAGGGGAGTTCGTCACCGACGATCCAGAGGTGAAGGACTTCGAGCAGGAGCTAGTAAGGAATTTACCGCTGATCTCAAGTCTATTGCATTCTAATTAAAATAATGAAGCCAAGAATCTAAATGGGTTCACCTTTCCTTGTCTCTGCAGGAGAAAGAATTGAATGCTCCTGCCGAAGAGTCGTCCCAGGATTCGACGGAGCCGTGGGATACGGTTTTCAACAGGGCAACGAACGCTTACAAGAAGAGGGACAAGGGGTTGCCGCCGTCCTCAGCTGGTCGTGTGTCCAGCTTCGGTACAAGCATGAAGTTTAAGGAGTACTACAAACAGGACGCCAAGAAAAGAAGGGAGAGGAAGAACCAGTCGGCGGCTAAGGATAAAACCGCTATTGAAGAGCTGAAGATGAAGGTGCATACACTAGAGGAAAAAGCACTAGACGAGAAAACAATGGATCAAGTTAGTGGAAGAGAAGCTCCGCGCAATGACCCCCCTGGTTTTTTGGATGGGCTAACTGCTTGGAATGCGGGAGGTCGACAGGGGCCGATACATCTGCCCGGCTTAAGCGGCAGCAACTTGAGCATCAACATTGTCGCTGGACCTGGTGACCCCGCTGGCCATCAACGCCAGGACGCAGCCGCTCGTTTTGGTCGCACTGGCGCCCCTCCCACCAAAGATACCAAGGCACGGCTGACGACGGTGGTTCTTCGTGAGGCACCCGAGCGGGAGAATGCAGATGATAGGCCGGCCACCGGCACCGGCCGTGTCTCTAAATTAGCCGATCTCAACGCCATCACCAATGTAACTAATTAGTTAGTGCACGTCATCTCCTTTATGCCTTTGATGACTACTGCCATCTCATGATGCCCAACATGTTTTAACTCAGGACACTACTTGCATACTCCTGCTTAAAGTTGCCGGTGGCGAGTTGCAGGATGTTGCCAAGGGCACTCTCATACAACCGGCGAGCCACACGATGCACAACAATCCAATGGATGATGACGTGATGAGGTTAAGGTTGGCTCGGGTGTTGCCAGGGTGCGACGACATGGACCCCCCTTTCAACCTCAGGGATCCGACGAACACAAGACCCTTGCAGAATGCCACAATTGGCCCTTGACATGGCCGAAGACCTAGATTCGTCTTGCAGGGGGAGGGCGCACCAGTGGTGCCACCTCGATCATCCGACCACCACCTCGAAAGCCAGTCGTCATCGCCACCACCAGTCGTCACCAACAACTCTTGGGAGCGTGTGTACCGCTCCAAGGCGAAGACGTTGCACCGCAACCGCCATCGCCCCCGCCACCACCACCACATGATGGCAACCACGAAGATGATGATGAATTGGTCGACATCGACGACTTCATCAACACCGGCACCGACAAAGGATTGTATATTCCTTATGTGGATGAAGAACCCTTCACCACTCACGACAATCAAGCTGGTCGTCCTAGTACATGCACGCAACGCTTGGTCTTCCATGGTATTTCTTAAGAGATGCCTCCAGCCGCCGATCCACAAGAGAAACCGAGATTGGTATTTAGCCCTAACACACTCCGAAAGGTGGAGGATGAGCCGATGGCAGTGGAGGACCCTGTTGCGAAGAAGCCTAGGAAGAGAACTAAGAATAATAATAAGTTTACGAGCTAGCCTCCTCCGAAGAGGATCCGGTCTCAAGACGGCATCATACCAGCCAGCCAGGATGGCTTGCCCCGAGTGCGTGTAGCTAGTGAACCGATGTTGACTCCAGAGCTACTCCGCATCGCCTCTGGATCCATGTTAACTTTTGCATGAGGGTATCAAGACACTAGAGGGCCTCCTTCTTAAAGACAAAGATCCAAATTACCCGGTTTCCACGGCCAAGGTGCCATCGGACATGGGCTTTGTCCATGAAGACCCCGTGGATCTATTATTCATAGCGTACGAGGGCGTCTTCAAGATGTTTCTCTTGAAATGGATGGACTATAACTTGGTCCACCTATACACACTCAATCTGGCAATGAAGATCAAGAGAGAGAGTACCCCGCAAGTCATGATAGTGGATCCCTACTACATGCGGACAACCAGTTGGTCGAAGGATTAGAGACACGGACCAAGGAGACGGTGTACCTCGAGAAGTTCATGGTGGACAACAAGAGCAAGGACACACTTCTTTTGCCGTTCTTTCCCGAGTAAGTACACACTCACTCGCCGTCGTAACTTATGCCTTTCTCATAGATTTGTTACTTTGCTCTTTTTCCAACATCCCATTCCAACTGTGTTGCGGAGAAATAAATACTACACACTCATCATCATTGCCTCGAGGTATTTGCTAGCCATGTATTTTGACTCGGGGAGTTTGAGGAAGAAGAAAGACTACAACAGAATAAGGGGTGTTCTCAATGAGGCTATTGAGGGATACGCCAAAAAGGGATGCCCCTTCGCTAATAAGTGGGATTATATGAAGGATGGCAGGCATGTGTTCAAGCACGTGCTCGAGTTCCCCTGCGTCAAGCAGCCAGCTACTGGTAGCGCCAAGGAGGCCTTCTACATACTCCATCACCTTAAAGGGTTTGTCCGAGATTGCCAGAACCTAACGCTGCCATCTAGTCTCCGAGGATGGGCCGAAAGGTTGGCGCAAATTGACGATGATGATCTTAGAGAAGACTTCCATCGCATCCAGCTGAAGTTGTCAGAAATCATTGTTGAATATGTCAACACAAGGGGGCCTACAACATTCCATAGGGTTGACTAAGAGGGAGATTGAAGAACGCCTCCATAATCAGGGTGACACCAGGATGTGGACTACAAAAGAGGGCTATCTACCATTCTCGAAGCCGAGCAAGAAGAAGTCTTCATGATCGATGTGTGCCTAGCATGATCGAGTCTGTGTATATATTCTCGATGGACGCGTGTAGTGTGTGTGTGTCATAAACTTTCCTATCTTCATGAGTTTGTGTATCGATGGACGTGTATAGTGTATCGTAAAATTAACTTGCCTAGCTCGAAACGGTCGTTGTTGTTAGACTTAACTATATTGTGGTTGTGTTGTTGTTGAACTTATTACTTCTATGATGATCGCGATGCTATTTTTTTGGTTTATGAATCCTTTGCTTTAATTTTTGTGAACATATATGCATGTGAACCCATTAATTCTTTCCGTTGCATCTTTTACTAATATGCCTTCTCATCTATAGAGATGGCGACGAGGTGTTATGTGGTGTACAAGGGTTGGGTTCCAGGAGTCTACGAGGAGTGGGAGGACTGTCACAAACAAGTGAACAAGTTCAGTGGCAACAACTACAAAGGATACACAACTAGAGAGGAGGTGGTAGCCAGGTGGAGGAACCACCTGTGGAAGAAGAACCAGATGAAGATATTGGTCGGGTTCCTGCTCTTGATCATATCATCACAACTATATTCTATTTGATCCTAGTGTAGGCGGTGACCACTTCATTTGTAATGTGAGATGATGTGAACTTTGCATTCGGCACTTGTGTAAAAATTAGGCACTTGACACTATATATGTATCTCGATCGGGCTCTAAGTGTGATGACATTATACTTGTGTTTGTATTATATGTCGGTTTTCATCTACTATGTGTAATGTACTGCTTCTACTAATTTGTATAAGAACTGTATAAATCATGTATAAATACCTGATTATACACCATGAACATATTCTACTTCGAATACCTATAATACATTCAGTGCCGCATATATTAAAGTTTCTGTGGCGCATGGAATGATATGCGCCACTAAAAACATTCCTATGGCGCATAGGTAGAAATGCGCCACAAAAGTCTGAGAATCTGTGGCGCATATCAATATGCGCCACATAAACATATATTAGTGGTAACGTAACAGTGGCGCATCAGATATGCGCCACAAAATGTGCAAATCAGTGCGCCACTAATGAGGTATTTCCTAGTAGTGGAAGCAAAGGTAACAAACTCCAAACTCCATGTTTAGTTTTATCACATTCATGCTCGAGGACGAGCATAGGTTAAGCTTGACGATGTTGATGCATGTAAAATGCATACATGAACTTTTTAGTTTGTTAACATGTTTTCCCACATATTTGCATCATATATAATGTTATATCTCTTATTTATATTGATTTTTAGGGATTTACCAATGATCCTCTTTATTTTGGTTATAACTCTACAGGGCAAAAAAAAACCTGTTTTCAACGTTCTTGATGTTTTAGGACCTATACGAAGTCAAATGGACCTGCACTTTTGGAAATACCAATATTTATCCACGAGAAGCATCTGGAGCACATGAATCTCACCAGGAGGGCCAAAACAGCCCAGAGGCGCGTCCAGGCCTAGTGGGCGCGCCACCCATGCTCTTTCCCTCCTCGACCGTCTGATCGCTATGATTCTTTCGCCCACAGAGCTCTCTTGACCTAAAAATCCCTATATAAGGACCCCCGGGGGCATCCTTGAAACAGAGGCAATGGGAAGCAATAAGAGCCACCAGAGACAGAAACACCACCAGATCCAGCAAAGATTGGAGGGGGAAACTCTGCCGGAGCCACCTCCGGGGAGATCTCCACCCCTCCAACATCTCCAACTTGATCACCATGATGAAAAGGGAGTAGTCCACCTCCGGGCTATGGGTTTGTGGCAGTAGCTTGATCTATTTCTCTCTTGTTCTTCATAGATCTAGTACCATATGAGCTGCCCAACATGATTATGGTCATATTTGTAATTCCTATGTGGTGGATCTTTGTTCTATGATTTGATATTTGAGATTGGAATCTATTTTGTGTAAGATGTTTTAATAGATGCATATCATACACCCTGTTCTTCATTGCTTGTTTTGATCCAACTTGTACGCAAGAACTTATATGGGGAGAAGTGTGTGTTAGATGGAGTAGCATGGGGGTAGAGATTGAATTGTGACACATAATATTCAAGATCTACTTTGGTTTTTACCTTTATTTTGCTGCATCACTAGAGTTAAAGTGAAATCATGTGCTATAGTTATCACATGACAATGTGATGACCTTGACTAGATCAAGGTAGGTTATTTGTATTTTAAACATCATATAATATTGCTTAAAGCTATACTATGATCTGTTCTTAAATCAAGATTGCATGGAGATTTCCCTTCTCGAGGAGTATAAGAGAGAGATGCATTCTATCTCATTATTAGAATATGATGTCCATATTAATTCCTTTTATCAAGCACTTATAGAATTTCCATGAATCTTTATCATTGATGAATTGTTTTATGATGACTACAACCTAAAAAAGAGAGTAGACAAGTGAACCCATGAACCCGGGTCCGATTTTTATCATAATAAACACCTTTCCATTGCATCTACTATCGTTTACATTTTCTACAATTTAATATTTCGAAAATACAAAAATACTTTCCTTACTTGCAATCACTCATAAAAACCCAGAAACAATTCTACTATCTTCCATATCATCTAGTTTGCATTACTTTACTTTATTTACTACTTTTATTTTAGTTTACATTTTATTTTATTTCATATTACTAATACGAAACCTTGTGCTTGACAACCACTTGGTAGAGTTGGGGACACAAGACAAATTATTTTGCTTTCAGGTTGCTTGAAGAGGAGAAGACAAATATCCTTCCATAACCAATTCCCCGAGAGTTTGATATAAAACCTCGAGTCACCCTTGTGGGGAAAGAAGCTTACTACAACACTCTGCACTTGGAGTCCAACAAAAAGTGGCCACGTTTGTTGCCATCGGCATCCGCCGCCGTCTTCTGCAGGTGGAGGTAGTCGGTGATGGAGCGGTCCTCCTGCTTGATGCTGCGGAATTCCTCGACGAGATAAATCTCGCGGTTCTTATTGTTGTCGCTGAAGAGCCCGAGGGCGGCATTCCAGACCATGTAGCTAGGCGGTGTCCTTGGTGATGTCTGACGGCATGACGAGGTCGACGATGTCCATGAACATGGAGGCGTAGAGCCAACGAAGCACCATGACGTCGAGGCGAAGCCATGTGGCGTCGACGGAGGGCATAGCCTTGGTGAGGTGATCCTTGAGGGCGTAGGTGGTGACGGTGATGGTGAAGAACATCCTCCACTTGGGTAAGACGGCACCCTTGAACTCGAGGACAACGGGGACGAGGGATCAGATGGATTGGATAGCGGTGGCTTATGCCTAGAGGGTGGCATTCGGGTGAGGCTCGATGGTGGGCGCCATGAGGAGGGGAGCCGAGGAGGAAGGAGAGGAGGAGGGGACCGACAACGCAATAAGGAGGCAGCCGGCACAGGGAGGGAGGAGAGGGGTAGGTTGCAAAAGCGGTTGATCTATTAGTCTGATACAATGAAATATTGGGGGAATAGTTACCACACTATTCCATTGCTTGTCGATATATAGGCGGATTGCAATCGGTCTAGAATAAATTACAATAAAGCCTAACGAAGCCTAGCAATAATCCTAGCCATAATGGGAGGTTTGCTAATTACAACTTTGTGGTATACGGCAATCAGTGATATGTCACGATATATGATATATTAGTCTAACACAAACCCTCTCGGGGGATACGCACGGGGTGACCCTATCTCACCATATATTTTCTTGTTAGTAGCAGAGGCTTTTCGTGTCTCTTAAAACACCATAGTTTATCATCAGAGCTCCAAGATTTACAGGTGACACTGTCGGCCCCGGCGGTAAGCCACCTTCTTTTTGCTGATGACACCATGTTGCTTTTTAAGGCGGATATGTAGAGTGCCGGGAGAGTCCAATCTCTTTGGACAAGTAATGTCTGGCATCTGGCCAGAGGATCAATCCTGACAAGTGTTACATTTATTTTAGCAAGAGTTGTCCGAGCACAAGGAAGGACAACATCAAAACTGTCCTTGATCTTCATGATGAGTCCCTGAATACAAAAAATTTGGGGGTATGCCATCTGAGGTGGGCAGATCTCGCAATGGTGCCTTCAAATACAACAAGGACCAAATTTGGAAATTTATCTAAGGGTGGATGGAGAGATTATTATCCTTTGGAGGGAAGGATATTTTGATAAAATCGGTAGCACATGTGATTCCGATTTTTTAATGGCATGTTTCTTGTTACCAAGAGAATTGTGTGAACAGATTAACACAATGTTGAGGAAATTCAGGTGGGAGAGTCGTGAAGGAGAACGGAGGACATGTTGATTATCATGGCGAGATATGTGCAAACCGAAACAAATGAGGGGCCTGGGCTTCCGTGATATACAGCTTTTCAATCTATCTTTGTTGGCACGTCAGTGTTGGAGGATATTGCAAACCCGAGATGCTTTGAGCTCGAGAGTTTTAAAGGTAGCTTATTTTAGGGACACAAACTTGCTGAGTGCGAGCTTGGGAGCGGCACCATCTTAGGTGTGGCGTGCATTGCATGAGGGGTTGCAAGTTTTTATGCAAGGTTTAGTGAAGAGAATTGGCACAGGCAAGCTGACAAACACGTGGAATGACCAATGGATGCCGAGGGATGGTATGCTCCATCCTATTGCATGCCTACCATATCAGAACAAGGAGGAGCCACCAACCAGTGTTGCGGCTTTCATCGAGGCAGCAACAACGAAATGGAGGGAGGCCGAGCTGTGGCGTTTTCTCCTTCCGATGGATGTTGAAACTATTCTGAATATGCCCCTAAGTCACATGCGACATGATGACTTTTGGGCATGGCACTACGATCGACGATGTATGTTTACAGTGCGATCAGCTTATCGGATGCTCAGTTGGACGAGGGAGAAGAGGGAGGCTTGGCTAGGGGGACGATCGGAGTCCTCAAATGGGCGGGAAATAGATAAACATGGACGATGCTCTAGAAAACAATGGTGCTATCCAAACTAAAAGTATTCCTCTGGAGATTGGATAAGCAATCGCTGCCCACAAGTGATGTGCGGCACCACCGGCGGTTCAATGAAAAAAGGAGATGACTCGCCATAGTTGTGCCCTCCGGAGAATTTCCACCACGCTCCTAGCACTCCGAGGCATCGCTTACCTAGCAGCACCTCCAAGAAGGGAAGCGTCGACGACGACGCTGCTGCAAGACCCGACGCGAGGGTTACCCCTGAATGCGTTCTAGGGTCTTCCCTGGTACACTAATAGAGGTGGGTAAGAGGTACACCCGACACACTTCAAGAAGGACGGCGACACCCGCATGCATCACCGCATCGGTGTCAAGACGGTAAGTATTTCTCCCAACTCCTAAAAAAATAGAACCCCAGATGCTCTGTAGCGCTCCACCGAACTTGTCACCCACCAGTACACTTGCAGTCACCCCTCGTCTCATCGTGGCCCAAGTTGCGAGTCCGGTAAACTGAAAAGAAGAAACTCCGGCGAGGTCGGTGGAACAATAACATGTGGGAGGAAACTGCCTCCACCGCTGGAAGGCGGTAGCCAACCGGATGCAACAGCAAGGACAAACCATGCCCTCACCATCTCAGTCGAGCCCGAATAGGCCCGTAAATCCGCCACACTGCAGTAGGGGCGCCATCGATACCGCCAACCCCGTACTAGGCCCTGCTTCATCGTCCACCAGGAGAGCTGCCACCACGCCGGGCAGCTTGCCTAGACCTAGTTGGGGGCCGGTGGTCCCAGATCTGGGCGGGGAGAGTGGGCTCCACCAGCCAGCCGTCCAGAGGACATGACTTTACGAGCCAACGGACGCATTTTCAACAAAGTGAAGAGTGGCCACAAGGACACGACTTGATATATTGGTTGAACAAAGACACGTTGATGAAGAGGCGGTAGTATATGGTGTTTAGAGGCCGGTATAAGGTCGTTAGCGATGGAGAGCAATTACAAATAGATTGGTGGCCTTTTAGGATTTCGTTTGTAGTGGATTTTTCCATGTGAGCACGATGTTGAGAGGAATAAGCAATGCAATAAACACACGATGTTATAATAATACAATAGAAACAAAATATACGATAAAAACACTAGATGCAGTAGAATAATTCTATAGACACATGATGTAGTAGAAGCACATGATGCAATAGAAACATGTGAATTGTAATAGTAGAACTTTTACTCATTTAGTGAAAAATAAATGTGCACTAGTTAGCAAAACCGCAAAATTTGCCAATACATTGTTGCTTTTTGTGATGAAAATCAATAGTCATATGATGTCCATTGATGAAAAGATTGATGGGCATTTTCACACGCCAATGAAATACTCCCTCCTGTCCATATTAATGGTCACAACTTTATCTAGATTCATATGTATCTAGTTAAGTATTTAGACTAGATAAATTCGTATCTAGACAGAATTGATGCTATTAATATGAACCGGAGAGAATAAAAGAAATAGTTTTTTAATTAATACATTTTTTATTTATTTCGAAATATAATATGCAAATGTAGGAATTTCCAAAAGTAGCACATTGTTGGGGTGGCCGACACCGATTTAGCCGGTCGGGGTCGCCGACACCGAGTTAGCCACTCGGTGTGGCCAACGTCGTCTGGATGCACCGCGACGCGACGCATGCGCCGATCCAGTTAGTGTGGCCCAAATCGACTGGACCATTAGGTTTGGGCCACAAGCGCCAGTCGGGCTAATTGTTGCAGAATGACTGCATGATCACAGTTACATGCGCTAATCCATTCTCCCGCTAGTTACCCGTGTGAATTTCTCCCGCCTTTTATTTCCCGCACGAATTTCTCCCGCCAGTTTTTTGCTGCCAGAATGTTCCCGGCACATTCTTCCTCCGGTTAGTTACCGCTATTTCTTCTCTTCTGGCTCGATAAAACCTCCTCCTCACTGCGTTGTGTAAGCATGCAAGTGTTTTCTCGTTCAGATGTCGGGTTTTCCTTCCGATCGTAGCTTTGATAGATATATGTCCTGTCGTATTTGAGATTATCCAGAAAGTTTAGGATAGACGATACTCCAGTTACATGGGAGGCTCTCATCAGTAGTGACATCCTACTCAGTGAGTTGCGTGAATCCCTGAGGAAGTACGGCAAGGATTTCTCCGGATCAATGCAACGTGGGAGAAGGCAAAGCATAAGAGCAAAAAACCGTTGGAGGTTTTTGCAAATGACCATTATTATTGGATAGAACAGAGCGAGGACGAATATGATATCTTCATACCACCGAGTGGCAAGAGCCAGAGAGCTGCCTAGGAGAAGGCAAGAGCAAAAAAGGACAAGAGCTCTTCATCATAGACGAGCAAGGGAAAGGGCGGGGCATCATCGTAGTTAGGTTATCTGAGTTTAATTTAGTTCATGTTTGTATCTTAATTCTCTGTTGTAGTTGTTTGTTAGTGAAATGAATAACAATGTGAAATAATAGTAATATGTCTCACAAATAGATAAGTCCGTGACTCACACATAGATAACCCATGTACCACAAGTAGATAGATATATGTCTCATACATAGATAGAATCAGTCTCAACGTCTGGCATGACGTCGAGATATCGGATCAGGAGGGGTACTCCAGCCATATATACAGGGGTGTCCCAACGTTATGAGCAGGAATCGATATTCGCATAAAATCTACTAGGTACCGGATCGGGAGGGATAGATATCAGTCTCGACCTCTAGCATGGCGTCGAGGTACAGCAACTAGCTACATAAATAATAATCTAAGTCCATTTGAAAGGATACATATGTCGCCTAGAGGGGGGGTGAATAGGAGGTTAAAAACTTTTCTGAGGGTGGCTCAACAAAGGCGGAATTAAACTAGTATTTACTTTGTTAAGCATAAAACCTAGAACAACTAGGGTTCATCTATTTGCACCAACAACTTATGCTAAGCAAGACAAGCAACTATGTGATAGCAAGATATATATATTTCAAGCATGAAGGCTATCACAAAGTAAAGTGCATAAGTAAGAGCTCGGATATAGAGATAACCGAGGCACGCGGAGACGACGATAGTTCCTCTCAACATGGAGTACGTCTCGTTTGGAGAGGGGGTGGTTTCAAACCACCAATGCCACAAAAGGCCTCCCTTGTTCTCTTGTGAATCTCACCCCAACGGGATCGATCCACCCTTCCACTAACGATGCACTTGTCGGTGGCAATCTGGAACCTCTCAGAAGGTTGGGGCACTTCTCCACAACTCAATTGGAGGCTCCCAACAAACAAGCTTGGGGAAAGCTCCACAACTTAATTGGAGGCCCCAAGTAATCCACAAACCTGCAAAACCACCAAACCGTCTAGGGTTCCAATGAACCCAAGAGTAAAAAGCTTCTCAACTTTTCACCCAATTGAATCCTCACCGAGAACTCAAACGGATACACCAAATGCAGTGGCAAGAACACAAGAAGTGCTCAAATCCTTCTCTCTCAAATTCCACCAAAGCTACAAAAGCTTATGGTGAAATAAGAGAGGAAGAACAATGGAGGAAATCCACAAAAGACTCCAAGATCTAGATCCCAATATGTTCCCCTCACTTAGAAGAGAGATTGATTGGTGGGATTGTAGATCTAGATCTCCTCTTTCAAATCCCTCAAGAATATGCAAGAATCATAGGAGGGATTGAGAGGGAAGCAAGCTCAAGAGATCAACAATGGTGGCTCAGTTTTAGGGTTCTTGAGGTTGGGGAACTCGCAGCAACCAAGGTAGAAGAAGGGGCCTTTATATAGGGCCCCTGGAATTAGAGTCGTTGGGAGCCACTTACCCCAGACAGTCCGGCAAATACAGGCCGGACACTCCGGGCGAAAACCACCAGACACTCCGGCCTGGAAAAGTTTCCGGCCAGTGTCCAGGTGGTGTCCGATATGGCACACAGAATGTCCGAGCAGGTCGACAAAACCCCAGGGCCGGACAGTCCGGCGTGAATCAGCCGGACATTCCGTCCGGGCCGGACACTCCGGCTGAAAACGGCCGGACATTCCGTCGAAGGCAAAACTGACAGAAATAGCAAAACTGAAACGACCATAACTTTTGCATCCGGACAACGATTTTGATGATCTTGGGCTCGTTTCGAAGACAATAACATATCTACAAGAGAATGCAGGGAACCATCATAGTCCAGCAAGGGAGGATAGAACCAAATGACGAAAGGTTTGACCTCTCTCAAAAAGACGAACCGGTAAAACCTCCAACATCGAAAACGCAATAGAGAATGCATATGAAATCCGTTTTTGATGAACTTGGGCTTGTCATGAAGATTAAAACAAGCTCTAACTCCTCTCATGGATAAGAACCAAATAATGTAAGGTTTTACCAATCTCTAAAAGACAACCCGGTAAAACCTCCAATATCGAAAACGCAATAGAGAATGTATATGAAATCCGTTTTTGATGAACTAGGGCTTGTTATGAATATTAACACAAGCTCAAGAACCTCATATGGATAAGATCCAAATAACAACCAAGAAATATTATGACAAGTATACAAAGGTTTGATCTCTCACGAAGGATGTGATCAAGTTACTCACTTGAGAGCCCCTCTTGATAGTACAGCTATCTATCCTATAAACCGGTCTCCCCAACTAACACCATGAGACCAGTAAGAAAGAAACCCTATCAAGAACATACCTTTGCCTTGAGCATATTCCACTTGATCTTGATGATAGCGATCTTGTCCACCTCAGATGGAACACCTTTCTTGATTGCACTAGCTTGGTGAAGACTTACAAATTGCTCTCCCATACTCCACTATGGTAGAGCTTCTCTCTTGGGCATATCATCTTCCCATATCTGATGGGGATATGCCGAAGGGGGTATGCCCAGCAGGACGTTCCGATTGGGCTGAAGGGTCTGCGAGTGGGCCTGAAGGACGGCGACTGGAATGCGACATAGGAGAGGGCCTGGTGACTGGAGAATGAAGGCCCAGAAGCGTACTTGAAGCCTAGTCGTATTAGGTCAAAAGCCTCTGAATCCATATCTTGTTCGGTGGTAAACTGTAAACCCTAGCGAGGTGCCTCATATAAACCTCCCTAGGGTACCTTGAGGACTTATGTTCCATCATACACCCCCTCAAGCGACTCGCTGCTTAGACGCCGAGCTCGCCACCCCTGTAACTCGCTCTCCATTAATCCAATCTAGCAGGAGTAGGTCTTTACCCTCAGGAGGGGCGAACCTGGGTAAACCATGTGCATCCACCCCCATCTCGCACCGTAGATGGCCGCCAGCTCTTCCTCATGTTTCAATCAATCGCTGCCAGTAGCAGCGACTTCCGTGGCCATTTCCATGACACTGGCGCCCACCGTGGGGCATAGCAGGAATGACCTGAGTTCTGCGGTGAGACCCTACTCGCCGATCGATCGGCCGCTCGCCACCGGCCGCATGATCGCCATCGGCGGGATCTTACAGATCCTGCCCAGCAGCTACATCCCGGCGTCACGCCCGGTCACTCACGGCGTGGTGATGCCGGTCGGCTCCATCAACCTCTTCGTCGGCTTCACGGGTGCGGTTGACCTAGCTGCAACGATGATCGTTGGCGTATCGCCACCGCACCGTGATCTGCTCTCGGAAGAGCAGGTCCGCTCCATCTGGAGCCTCGTCACCGACTACGACTCGGCCGCCAGCGACGCGGTCAAGACCAACGCCTCCACGAACGACGAGGCCCTAAACGACGACGCCGAATCCACGACCCCTGCCTCGATCGACGGATCTATCACCTCGGCATCACGAGAAGACTCCATCACGCGAGTCTCCAACCCGGAGGATTTCGAGGACTCCTCCATCCTCGGGATCTTCGACTCGGATTCTAGATCAGAGTCGCCTAAAGACTTCCGCGCTAGATCCAATTGCTTTAACGTGATCTACATGGCGGGCAGCATGGCTGCCCTGCCAGATCCGTTCTCCACGCCGATCCCGCCGACCGCCATGGCCACAGTGTTGGAGATATGCCCAAGAGGCAATAATAAAAGTGGTTATTATTATATCTTTGTGTTTATGATGAATGTTTACATCCCATGCTATAATTGTATTATAAGGAAACACTAATACATGTGTGTATTGTAAACATAAAAGAGTCCCTAGTAAGCCTCTTGTGGAACTAGCTTGTTGATTAAATGATGATCATGGTTTCCTGATCATGGACATTGGATATCATTAATAACAAGGTTATATCATTAGGAGAATGATGTGATGGACACACACCCATAGTAAGTGTAGCATAAGATCAAGTCATTAAGTCCGTATTGTTGTAAGCTTTCAAATGCATAGTAACCTAATCCTTCGACCATGAGGTTATGTTAATCACCATCACCGGATGGGTACTTTGATGACATCAAACACCGCTTCGTAACTGGGTGGTTATAAAGGTGTCATTGGGTATTCTGAAAGTATGTGTTGAAGCGCATGAACCAAGATTGGGATTTGTCCATCCATATGACGGATAGATATGCTCTGGGCCCTCTCGGTGGAATGTCATCTAGTTAGCTTGCAAGCATGTGACTAGGTCACAAGGGATGACATAACATGGAACGAGTAAAGAGTACTTATCAGTAACGAGGAAGAACTAGGTATAGAGATACCGACGATCAAACCTCGGATAAGTAGAATATCGTGTGACAAAGGGAATTAGTTTCGTATGTTAATGGTTCTATCGATCACGAAGTCATCGTTGAGTATGTGGGAGCCGTTATGGATCTCCAGATCCCGCTGATGGTTATTGATTGGAGAGGTGTCTTCATCATGTCTGCATATTCACGAACCGTAGGGTGACACACTTAAGGTTCGAAGTTGTTTTAAGTAGATATGGAATATGCGTTGGAGACCGAATGTTGTTCGGAGTCTCGGATTGGATCCAGGACATCAAGAGGAGATCCGGAATGGTCCGGAGAATAAGATTCATATATAGGGGATCATTTTCTAAGTTAGGAAATGTTCCGGAGTGTTTGTATGGAGATTCTAGAAGGTTTCGGAATGTTCTGGAAGGTTCTAGAAGAGTTCTTGGAGTTTGCTTGAAAACCAAGAAAGGGTCAAGGAAACCTTGTGGGGGCTAGACATGGATTCGTGGGGGAGGAGGACTCCTCCCCCCCTCCCAGTCCTACTAGGACTCCCCCTCCCATGGCGCCTCCCTCCTTTAAATAGAGGGGAGGGGGCGCCACCCCCTAGACCTCTCCCATAACAATCCCTAGCCGCCGCCTCTCTCCTCTTCCTTCGATCTGCTCCGGCTTAGGCGAAGCCCTGCAGAATTCTCTCCTCCACCACCACCACCACACCGTCGTGCTGCTGGGATTCCGTGGAGAAGATCTACTACCTCCACTGCTCGCTGGAACGGGGAGAGGAAGGTCTGCTTCGACTCCGCACGTGTGACCAACTGCCGAAGCGCTGCCGGAACGCGGCGCCGGAAGGATCGTCCACACGATCTTGAGATCGGCAAGTGATCGACTACATCAACCCCGAGATCTAATCTCGTAACGCTTTCAGATCTACGAGGGTTAGTACAGATCTATCTCGTTGCACATGTCTAATAGATTAGATCTTGGCTTTTATCTAGATTAGATCTGGGTTTTGTTTGTTCTTGCGGTAGAAAATTTTTGTTTTCCATGCTACGAACCCATCAGTGGTATCAGAGCCTTGTCTATGCGTAGATCTGTTGCACGAGTAGAACACAATGATGTTGTGGGTGTTGGTGCTCGTGCCGTCTTTTGCTTTGTGTACTTTGCATCTTGCGGTATGGTGGGATGAAGCGGGTCGGGCTAACCTTACATGTCATTGCACATGAGACTTGCTCCACGCTTGATGTGTAACTTGCTTTGCACAAGTGGCTTTGCGGGTCTGTCTCTCCCATCATAGTATAGATCCAATCTACACTTTGCACTCGATAGCACTTGTATCAACGTTGTGGTTCAGTTTCGTAGGTAAGATCCGTTCTTGTTCGAAAGCCCCAAACCACGTAAAACTTGCAAAGAAAATTAGAGGCGTCTAACTTGTTTTTGCAGGGGTTTTGCGATGTGATATGGCCATCATGTGATTGTGATTATATTTGATGTATGCAATGATCCTTGTTGTAATATGGCAACCGGCAGGAGCCTAATGGTTGTCTTTAATTCTGTTAAGACCTGCGTGTCTATTCATCTTGTAATAGCTTTATTCCAAGTAGTTGTAATAGTTAATGGTGATGATGGACAACCATGAAGCGGCGCCACTGACCTTGACGCAATGCTGGTGATGATGGAGATCATGTCCGTGCTTTGGAGATGGAGATCAAAGGCATAAGAGAAAGGGCCATATCATATCACACTAATTATGAATTGCCTGTGATGTTAATCCTTTATGCATCTTGTATTGCTTAGATCGCGACGGTGGCATTATAAGATGATCCCTCTCACTAAATTTCAAGTAATAAAGTGTTCGTCCTTAGTTGGCACCGTTGCTAAGACTCGTCGTCTCGAAGCATCTCGTGATGATCGGATGTGATAGATTCTACGTGTGCATACAACGGGTGCAAGCCAGATTTGCACATGCGGAAACTAAGGTTAATCTTTACGAGCCTAGCATGTACAGGCATGGTCTCGGAACACGGAATACCGAAAGGTAGAGCACGAGTCATATAAGTGATATGATGAACATGAAGATTGTTCGCCGATGAAACTACATCCTCTCTCGTGAAGATCGGACTTGGTGTAGTGGACTTGGTTCGTGTAATCACTAAGACAATGTGAGGGATGTTGTTTTGAGTGGGAGTTCACCTAGTTAATTTAAGAATTAAAATTGAACTCAGTTTATCATAAACTTAGTCTAAACTACTTGCAAATTTGTTGTAGATTATGGCAAATCTCTCCATCAATTTCAATGCGTTCCTAGAGAAAGAAAAGCTTAAGAACAATGGAAGCAACTTCATGGACTGGCTCCGTGGTCTGAAGATTGTCCTCAGGGCTGGTCAGATGACCTATGTGCTCGAAGCACCGCTAGGTGACCCACCTGCAGATGATGCCACCGATGACGTAAAGAATGTTTACGCCACTCGGAAAAATCATTACTCCACAGTTCAGTGTGCCATCCTGTACGGTTTAGAAACGGAGCTCCAGAAGCGTTTTGAGCACCACGACCCGTTCGAGATCATTAAGGAGCTCAAGCTCATTTTTGAGACTCACGCGGCCGTGGAGAGCTATGAGGCCTCCGAAAAGTTCTTTACCTGCAAGATGGAAGAGGGAAGCTCCGTTAGCGAGCACGTGCTCACCATGTCTGGGCACGCAAACAAGCTCCAAGAGTTGGGGATAACGATTCCTAATGAGTTAGGGATTCACCGTGTCCTCCAATCACTGCCACCGAGTTATAAGAACTTTGTGATGAACTACAATATGCACTGCATGAACAAGACGTTACCTGAACTATCGTCCATGCTGAAAACTGTTGAAGTGGAGATCAAAAAGGAACACCAAGTGTTGATGGTCAATAAGACCACCAATTTCAAGAAACAGGGCAAGCCTAAGAAAAAGGGCAACTTCAAGAAGGACGGCAAGAAAGCTGCCGCACCTGCTAAGAAGCCCAAGGCTGGTCCTAAGCCTGAAACTGAGTGCTTCTACTGCAAGGGTGCTGGTCACTGGAAGCGTAACTGCCCCAAGTACCTGGCAGATCTGAATAACGGCAACATCAAGAAGAAAGGTATATTCGATATACATGTTATTAATGTGTATCTTACTAGTAGTCGTAGTAGTGCCTGGGTATTTGATACTGGTTCGGTTGCTCATATTTGTAACTCGAAACAGGAGCTACGGAATAAACGAAGACTGGCAAGAGACGAGGTGACGATGCGTGTTGGAAATGGCTCCAAGGTTGATGTGATCGCCGTCGGCACGCTCCCTCTACATCTACCTTCGGGATTAGTTTTAAATTTAAATAATTGTTATTTTGTGCCTGCGTTAAGCATGAACATTATATCTGGATCTTGTTTATTGCAAGACGGTTACTCTTTTAAGTCTGAGAATAAAGATTGTTTGATTTATATGAGTAATATCTTTTATGGTAATGCACCTGAGATAAATGGTTTATTCTTATTGAATCTCGATAGTAGTGATACACATGTTCACAACATAGATTCTAAACGAAAAAAATTGAATGATAATTCTACATACATTTTGCACTATCGTCTTGGTCACATTGGAGTGAAGCATATGAAGAAACTCCATTCTGATGGACTTCTTGAATCACTTGATTTTGAATCACTTGAAAGATGCGAAGCATGTCTAATGGGAAAAATGACTAAGACTCCATTCTCTGGAATAATGGAGCGATCTACAGACTTATTGGAAATAATACATACCGATGTGTGCGGTCCAATGAGTTAGCATCGCGTGGTGGATATCGTTATGTTCTCACTTTCACGGATGACTTAAGTAGATATGGGTATGTCTACTTTATGAAACATAAGTCCGAATCTTTCGAGAAGTTTAAGGAATTTCAAAGTGAAGTGGAAAATCATCGTAACAAGAAGATTAAGTTTCTGTGTTCTGAACGTGGAGGTGAATATCTGAGTTATGAGTTTGGCATACATTTAAAGAAATGTGGAATACTTTCGCAGTTGACACCACCGGGAACACCACAGCGTAATGGTGTGTCCGAACGTCGTAATCGAACACTCTTAGATATGGTTCGGTCTATGATGTCTCTTATAGATTTACCACTATCGTTTTGGAGCTATGCATTAGAGACAGCCGCATTCACTTTAAATAGGGCACCATCTAAATCCGTTGAAACGACACCGTACGAATTGTGGTTTGGAAAGAAACCTAAGTTGTCGTTCCTTAAAGTTTGGGGTTGCGAGGTGTATGTAAAGAAGTTACAACCTGATAAGCTTGAACCCAAAGCAGAGAAATGCGTCTTCATAGGATACCCGAAAGAAACAATTGGGTATACCTTCTATCATAGATCCGAAGGCAAAGTTTTCGTTGCCAAGAATGGATCCTTTCTTGAGAAGGGGTTTCTCTCAAAAGAAGTGACTGGAAGGAAAGTAGAACTCGACGAGGTTATTGAACCTTCTCTCGGAGTTGAGAGTAGCGCAGCACCGGAAGATGTTTTTGTGCCGCTTGCACCAACTGGAGAGGAAGCTAATGATGCTGATCATGAAACTTCAAACGAAGTTACTGCTGAACCTCGCAGGTCAACGAGGGTTCGTACCACTCCTGAGTGGTATGACTCTGCCTTGAACGTCATGTTGGTGGACAACACTGATGACCCTGTGACGTATGAAGAAGCTATGGTGAGCCCAGATTCCGACAAATGGCTAGAAGCCATGAAATCCGAAATGGGATCCATGTATGAAAACCAAGTATGGACTTTGGTGGACTTACCGGATGGCCGCAAGGCTGTCGAGAACAAATGGATTTTCAAAAGAAAAACAGATGCTGATGGTAATGTTACTGTCTATAAAGCTCGACTTGTCGCGAAAGGGTTCCGACAAATTCAAGGAGTTGACTACGATGAGACTTTCTCACCAGTAGCGAAGCTAAAGTCTATGAGGATTTTGTTAGCAATCGCTGCATATTTCGATTATGAAATTTGGCAGATGGATGTCAAAACGGCGTTCCTTAATGGTGACATTGAGGAAGAGTTGCATATGGTACAACCCAAGGGTTTTGTCGATCCTAGTGATGCTGACAAGGTATGCAAACTTCAGCGCTCCATTTATGGACTGAAGCAAGCATCCCGGAGTTGGAATCAACATTTTGATAAAGTAATCAAAAACTTTGGATTTATATAAACTTATGGAGAAGCTTGTATTTACAAGAAAGTGAGTGGGAGCTCTGTAGCATTCCTAGTACTATATGTAGATGACATATTGTTGATTGGGAATGATATAGAACTTCTTAATAGCGTCAAAACCTATTTGAATAATAGTTTTTCAATGAAGGATCTTGGCGAAGCGGCATATATTCTAGGCATCAAGATTTATAGAGATAGATCAAGATGCCTAATAGCGCTTTCACAAAGTACATACTTAGACAAAGTTCTAAAGAAGTTTAGAATGGAAGAGAGCAAGAAAGGGTTCGTGCCCATGTTGTCAGGTAAGACCTTGAGTAAGACTCAAAGTCCGGCTATGGCAGAAGATAGAGAAAAGATGAATAATATTCCATATGCCTCGGCCATAGGTTCTATCATGTATGCCATGCTGTGTACAAGACCGGATATAGCACATGCTGTTAGTTTGACTAGCAGATATCAAAGTGATCCTGGAATGGAGCACTGGACAGCGGTCAAGAATATCCTAAAGTACCTAAATAGGACTAAGGATATGGTTATTTCTTATGGAGGTGATGAACAGCTTGTTGTAAATGGTTACACTGATGCTAGTTGGAACACCGATCCGGATGACTCGAAGTCACAGTCTGGATACGTATTTATTTTGAATGGTGCTGTAGTGAGCTGGAGGAGTGCCAAGCAAAGCATTGTGGCGAAATATTCAACTGAATCGGAATACATAGCTGCTTCGGAGGCTGCACAAGAAGCCATATGGATGAAGGAGTTCATTACTGAACTTGGCATGGTTCCCAGTGCGTTGGACCCGATGGCCATCTACTGTGACAACACAAGTGCCATAGCTAATGCACAGGAGCCAAGGTCACATAGCAAGCTGAAGCACATCAAGCTACGTTTCCATGCTATTCGCGAGTATGTCCGAGATGGTGACATAAAGATTTGGAAACTACACACTGATCTGAATGTGGCAGATCCGTTGACTAAACCTCTCCCTAGAGCAAAGCATGACCAACACCAGAACGCCATGGGTGTTAGGTATATTACCATGTAATCTAGATTATTGACTCTAGTGCAAGTGGGAGACTATTGGAGATATGCCCAAGAGGCAATAATAAAAGTGGTTATTATTATATCTTTGTGTTTATGATGAATGTTTACATCCCATGCTATAATTGTATTATAAGGAAACACTAATACATGTGTGTTTTGTAAACATAAAAGAGTCCCTAGTAAGCCTCTTGTGGAACTAGCTTGTTGATTAAATGATGATCATGGTTTCCTGATCATGGACATTGGATATCATTAATAACAAGGTTATATCATTAGGAGACTGATGTGATGGACACACACCCATAGTAAGCGTAGCATAAGATCAAGTCATTAAGTTCGTATTAATGTAAGCTTTCAAATGCATAGTAACCTAATCCTTCGACCATGAGGTTATGTTAATCACCATCACCGGATGGGTACTTTGATGACATCAAACACCGCTTCGTAACTGGGTGGTTATAAAGGTGTCATTGGGTATTCTGAAAGTATGTGTTGAAGCGCATGAACCAAGATTGGGATTTGTCCATCCATATGACGGATAGATATGCTCTGGGCCCTCTCGGTGGAATGTCATCTAGTTAGCTTGCAAGCATGTGACTAGGTCACAAGGGATGACATAACATGGAACGAGTAAAGAGTACTTATCAGTAACGAGGAAGAACTAGGTATAGAGATACCGACGATCAAACCTCGGATAAGTAGAATATCGTGTGACAAAGGGAATTGGTTTCGTATGTTAATGGTTCTATCGATCACGAAGTCATCGTTGAGTATGTGGGAGCCGTTATGGATCTCCAGATCCCGCTGATGGTTATTGATCGGAGAGGTGTCTTCATCATGTCTGCATATTCACGAACCATAGGGTGACACACTTAAGGTTCGAAGTTGTTTTAAGTAGATATGGAATATGCGTTGGAGACCGAATGTTGTTCGGAGTCTCGGATTGGATCCGGTACATCACGAGGAGATCCAAAATGGTCCGGAGAATAAGATTCATATATTGGGGATCATTTTTTAAGTTAGGAAATGTTCCGGAGTGTTTGTATGGAGATTCTAGAAGGTTTCGGAATGTTCTGGAAGGTTCTAGAAGAGTTCTTGGAGTTTGCTTGAAAACCAAGAAAGGGTCAAGGAAACCTTGTGGGGGCTAGACACGGATTCGTGGGGGAGGAGGACTCCTCCCCCCCTCCCAATCCGCCGGCCAAGGAGGGAGGGGAGTCCTACTAGGACTCCCCCTCCCATGGCGCCTCCCTCCTTTAAATAGAGGGGAGGGGGCGCCACCCCCTAGACCTCTCCCATAACAATCCCTAGCTGCCGCCTCTATCCTCTTCCTTCGATCTGCTCCGGCTTAGGCGAAGCCCTACAGAATTCTCTCCTCCACCACCACCACCACACCGTCATGCTGTTGGGATTCCGTGGAGAAGATCTACTACCTCTGCTGCTCGCTGGAACAGGGAGAGGAAGGTCTGCTTCGACTCCGCACGTGTGACCGACTGCAGAAGCGCTGCCGGAACGCGGCGCCGGAAGGATCGTCCACACGATCTTGAGATCGGCAAGTGATCGACTACATCAACCCCGAGATCTAATCTCGTAACGCTTTCGGATCTACGAGGGTTAGTACAGATCTATCTCGTTGCACATGTCTAATAGATTAGATCTTGGCTTTTATCTAGATTAGATCTGGGTTTTGTTCGTTCTTGCGGTAGAAAATTTTTGTTTTCCATGCTACGAACCCATCACACAGAGGTGGAGGAAGCCCGCCTGCGAATCACGGAGGCGCAATGCAACGAGCTCGTCGAGCGCGAGAAATACCGCCTCGACCAAGAAACAGCGCGGGAGATATCGCTCTATCACCAGCGCCGCATCAGGACCCGCCTAAATTCCAATGTCCAGGGCCGAGTCCTGAACTTCAACGACGAAAGAGACCTCGCACGTGTAGCCGAGCACGAATACTGCGAGAACACGCCGCCAGGAGGAAGCAACCCTGCGAGACCACCACCCGGCGCACTGGTGACTGGAGCCCCTCCACCACCCATTGGCCACGCGCCCCCGCCGGATCAGCCGTGGATCATCATCTCGCCACAAGCCCGCGACGCCAACGGACTCCCACTCTACTCCACCTCAATGGACAATGTCGTCGCGACGGACGCCGCGGTCGCCAACCTCGACATCCAAGGCGACAGTGCGTTGCAGATCCAGTACGCCAAGGCCCTACTCGCTAGGGCTGTCGAGCAACAAGCCACGGGAGTCGACCCGCGGGGGCGGATGTATTCCTGCTCCTTAGCTAGCAGGGCGGCCTCGAGCGGCCACCCTACCATCGCCAACGCCGTGACCTGCCCACCACCGCAGCCACTGGCAAACCAGCCGCGGGCCGCCAACCCCGCACTCTCCACCAACGAACCGCGACCGGTGAACAACACGGTCGCCGCCAACGGGCAGCCAATCGACGCCCGCACACACATCGTCAACAACCAGGCCTGGCGGGCGCGCCAGCCCAATGACCTGAGGCACACCCTTAGTAATCGCGATGACCCCGAACCAAGGGGCTCGCTCAGCTGAGTCGGCCCCCAATGCTTTGGGCCTATGATCAGATGGGAAAAGTACCCCGCCAACTTCAAGGCCCCCAAAGAGATCGAAAAGTACGACCCAACGTACGACCGAGCAGTATGGCTGGACACATACCTCATGGCGATGGGAATCGCCGGCCACACCGACCTGCTCGCCGCTCGCTACCTCCCCCTGATGATGGAAGGCACGACCAGGCAATGGATCAACACCCTCCCTGCTGATAGCATTGACTCCTGGGAGGAAATGAGGGATGCCTTCGTCAGGCACTTCGAGGGCTCCTACACCCGCGCCACCACGATTGAAGACCTGGAGCGGTGCATCCATGGATAACGCGAGTCGACCCGCCACTGGATTCAAAGGTGGCAAGAACCATGGATTAACGCCTCCGGCATCCACCCAGACACGGCGATACACTGTTTCAAGAACGCGTGCCGGTACGAACCCCTAGTCGCTAAGATCAAGAGGGTATACCGGACGCTCGACAACATCCCCGACCTCCTCGAGATTGCCAAGCGCTACGCTAAGGAGGACCCCAACCAAGACTCCGACGACGAGTCAGGAGGAAGACGTCGAACTAGCATCCACGACAGCGGGCGCCTACGCTACATGCGCTACAGCAACACCCGCATCACCGGCAAGCGCCGCATGGACGGCTATGGCCAATGCGACCCCAAGGATTACCGTCACGACGGAGGAAATTACCGCGACAGCGGAAACTACCGCTCCAACAACACAGCAAGGCCAAAATTCGACCCTGCTGCCCTGCTCAATCAGCCCTGCATCTACCATAGCAGGGAGGGAAAACCCGCCACCCACACCACCGTGGATTTCCACTCTCTCAAAGAGATCGAGAAGGCGAGGCGAGCAAGGGAGGACCCCAACAACAACCTGCCAAGGGACAACGGAAACACCGGCAGCTCGCTACACACCTTCACCGGACTTGGCACCAAGCGCGAGAGGAAGGTGCTCGCCCGCGCAGTCGCTGTCAATGCGGTGACACAGGTCGACATCCCACGCTTCCTCAACTGGTCCGAGCAGAGCATCACTTGGAGTCGCCAGGACCATGCCCCTAGAATCGAGTACCCAGGGCGAGTCGCCCTGGTAGTCAGGCCCAAAGTGGCCGATTACTGGCTACCCAAGACATTGATGGATGGCGGGAGCTCCATCAACATCATGTATCTGGACATGTTCAAGAGGCTACAGCTCCCAGAGTCGACAATCCAGCCGACCCTTACAACCTTCCACGGCATCGTCCCCGGTCGGAAGGCATACCCGATCAAAAAAGTGACGCTCCCTGTCACCTTCGGCACACCGGCGAACTACCGCACCGAGCGAATCGAGTTCGAGTTGGTGAACTTCTGCAACCCCTACCACTGCATGCTGGGATGCCAGACATTTGCCAAATTCATGGCAACCCCCACTATGCGTACAACATGATGAAGCTCCCAGGGCCAAGCGACATCATCACCGTCCATAGCGACCCCGATATGGCCATGGAATGCGAGGATAAAGGAGCCGAGCTCGCCGACGCCGTCATCGTTGCGGAAACCGACCACACGGAGGAACTCGCAAAATACGCGGGCAACATCAACAAGGACGACCCCACCATCTTGAAGAAGCCAACCGCTGCAAACTCCACATTCTAGGCGACCACGCACACCCGCACCATCGAGCTCGTCCCGGGCGACTCCGGCAAGACGGTCACCATCAGGGCGCACATGAGCCCCGCATAGGAAAGCGCGCTCATCGGGTTCCTCCGTGAGAACCACGACATCTTCGCATGGAAACCATCTGACATGCCAGGTGTCCCTAGGGAACTCGCTGAGCACAAACTAAACACCGACCCCAAAGTGCGACCAGTAAAGTAGTCGCTACGACCCTTCAATGAAGAGCACCATCGAGCAATCGTCGAAGAAGTACAACACCTGCTAGCCGCAGACTTCATTTGGCCAATCAAATAATCCAAGTGGCTGGCAAACCCAGTAATGGTTCTGAAAAAGAACAACACATGGAGAATGTGCATCGACTACACCAACCTCAATAGCGCCTGCTTGAAGGAGGAGTTCGTCCTACCGCGCATCGACTAGATCATCGATTCGACCGCGGGATCGGAGTCACTGTGATTCCTCGACGCATATTCTGGCTACAACTAGATCAAGATGGCGGTCAAGGACGAGGAGAAGACGGCGTTCATCCCGCCATTCAGCGCCTTTTGTTACACGGTCATGACGTTCGGCCTCAAGAACGCCGGCGCCACATACCAAAGGTGCATGCAGGAGTGCCTCGCGAGCCAAATTGGCCGCAACATCCACGTCTACATCGATGATGTGGTGGTAAAATCCACCCGCCAGGACGACCTGCTCGCCGACCTGGCTGAGACCTTCACTAATCTGCGGAGGTACAAAATCAAGCTAAATCCAAAAAAATGCACCTTCAGCGTCCCCACAGGACAGCTACTGGGATATGTGGTCTCCAAGCGCGGCATCGAGGCCGACCCCACCAAGATCGACACGATCGCGCGACTCGGGAAACCAGAGTGCCTGCGCGACGTCCAGAAGTTGGTCGGGTGAGTCATGGCTCTAAGTCGCTTCATCCCCTGACTAGGCGAGCAGGCAATGCATCTCTACCACGTGATGCGCAAGAACCCCACGTTCCAATGGGACGCGGAGGCAGACGATGCACTCAAAGCGCTCAAAGAAGTGCTACTCACGGCTCCACTCCTCGCTGCT
Source organism: Avena sativa (assembly GCA_916181665.1). Classification (NCBI taxonomy): domain Eukaryota; kingdom Viridiplantae; phylum Streptophyta; class Magnoliopsida; order Poales; family Poaceae; genus Avena; species Avena sativa. The sequence continues at coordinate 577,297,860 of OV702289.1, read as the reverse complement.
CCACTCGACAAAGAGCCAATGCTCGTCTACGTGGCGGCCTCCACTCGAGTCGTCAGCACCGTGATGGTCGTCAAACGACCGGAGGAGGGCAAGGAGCGCCCCATACAGCGCCCTGTCTATTATATCAGCGAAGTCCTGACGGATTCACGACAGTGCTACCCGCAGTACCAGAAACTGGTGTATGCGGTATTCCGAGCTCAGCGGTGACTCCCGCACTACTTCCAGGAGCACCCGATCACGGTGGTCTCCTCTGCACCTCTGCAGGACATAATACGCAATCGCGAGGCGACCGGGCGAGTCGCCAAGTGGGTCATTGAAATCGGCATCCACAACATCAAATACGATCCCCGCAAAGCGATCAAGTCACAAGCCCTAGCCGATTTCCTCGCAGATTGGGAAGAAGCACAGCAGTCGGAGAAGCTCCCGTACCTCCACTACTGGTCGCTCCATTTTGACGGCTCCAAGAACACTGACGGCACAGGGGCCAGGGTCATACTAACCTCTCCCAAAGGAGACAAGCTCCGCTATGTGCTCCACCTCAACTTCAAGCCCTACACCAACAACATGGCAGAATACGAGGCCCTCCTCCATGGCATGAGGGCCGCTAAGGAGATGAACATCAACCGCTTACGATGCTATGGCGACTCCGACCTAGTCGCCGGCCAGGTCGCCGGGACATGCGATGCCATCTCTCCAACAATGATCGCGTATCGCCAAGCGGTAGACCAGCTAGGAGGACACTTTGATGGCTACTCCGTCGAGTGGATCGACAGACGCAAGAACAAGGAGGCCGACGCCCTTTCCCGCATCGGATCAGCCCGACAAGCGCCACCAACAGGCGTCTTCCTCAACATCATCCACAAACCCCCGGTCAACCCACCAAAGGAGATCGACGTCAGGATACCACTGCAACCAGAGCCGGCCCTAGTCGCCATGGTTGTGGAGCCCAGCGACTGGACGGCACCATACATCGCCTTCCTCGAGCACAAGATCCTACCAAGCAACGAGACGGAGGCACGAATGATCGTGCGCCGCTGCAAATCCTTCGTCATCATCAACGGCGAGCTTCACAGACGCAGCGTAACAGGTGTGTTCTGGCGCTGCATACAGCCAGAAGAAGGCCGCAAGATCCTCCAGGACATTCACGTCGGCGACTGCGGCCATCACGCCGGCGCCAAGTCGCTGGTCGCCAAGGCCATGCGGCACGGTTTCTACTGGCTCACCGCACACGCTGACGCCACCAACATTGTCCAGCAATGCATCGGATGCCAGAAGTACGCCCACCAGACGCACCTCCCTGGTTCGGCACTCAAGACCATCCCCATCACATGGCCATTCGCCGTCTGGGGCATGGACATGGTAGGCCCGTTCAAGAAGGCCCCATCCGGCTTCACCCATCTCCTGGTCGTGGTCGACAAGTTCACCAAATGGGTCGAGGCCAAGCCGATCAAAAAGTGCGATGGCAAGACGGCCACCAAGATCTTATTGAGATCATCTACCGGTACGGCTACCCGCACAGCATCATAACAGACAACGGCACCAACTTCGCCAAGGGGGCCATGGCGGAATTCTGCGAACAACATGGCATACGACTCGACCTCGCTTCAGTTGCCCACCTGGAGTCGAACGCGCCAACCAGAGCGTCCTCCACGGGCTCAAGCCGCGACTCCAGGTGCCCCTCGAGCGCACCCCAGGATGTTTGGTCGAGGAGCTCCCCTCTGTAATATGGGGGATCCGCACGTCCGTCAAACGCTCCACCGGGTTCACACCCTTCTTCATGGTGTATGGCGCCGAGGCCGTAATGCCAACTGACCTGGAGCACGATTCACCTCAAGTCGCCAATTACGTCGAGGTGACCAATGAGGTCGCCCGCCAAGACAGCGTCGACCAACTCGACGAGGCACGCGACCTGGCCCGCTCCCGCACCGCCATCTACCAGCAAGGACTCCGCCGCTACCACAACCGCTGAGTCTAGACACGCACTTTCCAGGAGGGCGACCTGGTCCTCCGACTGGCCCAGGACAAGAAGGGCATGCACAAACTCTCCCCCCATGGGAGGGACCATTCGCCATAAGGCGAGTCCTCGGCAACGACGCTTACTACCTCATCGACATACGGGGTGACAGCCAGCTCGAGGTCAGAAGGCCATGGAATGTAAACCTTCTCTAAAAGTTCTATACATAGAACTCAAACTTGTACCCAGATGATATATAATGAAATTCATTCGGATCACACAAATTGTGTCTACTCGCCATATTCTTGTGCCACTCGCACTCGTACAAATTAGCAATACGCTACCCACGGAAGTTAACCCTTGGTCGAGTGACCGGCACGGCTAAGTAGTGTGGCCTAAGGGCTCCGAAAATATTTGGGCCCTAGGACGTCCATGAATACGCAAATCCGGAGCCACCATCGTAGCCGCCTAGCTCGACTGGCCCATCGGGCCAAGACGACCAGTATACGCTCCTCACAGCGACGTGTCCTTCCCATCCTCGCGCAAAGCGACTCGAACGGTTAAGTACCACGCACGGGGACTCCGCAAGAATGGAATCCTCACGCGGCTCGGGAACACACCAAGTAAGAGAGCTGCCCTGGACTCGCCCAGCGACTGGCTTTTCCAGCCAGGGGAAGAGACGCGTTACAAACAACGCATTAAAACAACCTACAACAGGAACGCGTCCAGTATGGTTGAGCACCACGCTCGGGGACTCGCCTACAAAATAACCCCACTCGCGCTCGGGGACTCGCCCCCTCAGAAGACGCAAGTGACAAAACAGTGCACAACCAAAAGGAAACACATAAGTATAAAATCGAGTTATACCCCATTAAAGGGCGGACGCGCTCGAGGACTCGCTCAAACAAAAATAAACACACCACACAATTATGGTCACAATACAAGTCGATTGACTCCCCTTTACTCAAAACATTGGTCACATTACAGCAATCGCCACTTGGCATATATTACAAACTGCCCAACTACTCTGTCTATTCCACAGGTCCTGACGAAGAAGCACCACCACCCCCTTAACACGAACAAAAGGCTGCCACGGGTTCATCGAGTAGGTTGTCAGCAACTTCGACAACACCGACCAGAAGGGTTGCTCCGACTTCATGTCGCGATGCTCCAGCTCGAGGTCGCCAGGCGCTAACACTGTCTCCTGGTATGGCAGAAGATCCCCCATCGCCAACACCCGATCGGCAAAAGGGGCGGCCTTTGCAGTTAGCTTTAGCACCTCTGACATCTCCACCATGCCGGTCGCCGATGGGTAGCCACTGGTGACGTCGTCAAGGTCGAAATCGTCGGGGAAGTGGGCGAGACCTAGGCTCAATGCCGTGGTGGCCTCGCGCCTGAATGTCGAGCGCGCCATCCACTCCACAATGATAGGCGCCTCCTCCAGATAGCGCCACACCTCCGTAAGCCCCCCGGGAATAACCTCGGTGGGGGACATGCCTTGAAGAACCGCTTGGACACATAACGCCGAAGCCGTGGCCGCCTTCACCACGGCAGTCACGCACTACGAAGCGTTGAAGGTCTGAACCACCGGGTCGCTTTGCCCTATCATAGCTACAAAATCAGACGTCAGTGAAACTACGGACTTCCCCAATCAGGGATTCGCCAAACGAGTCAAGCAAAGACGGAGACTCACCGAGGAGCTTGCGGCGGTTCTCCGTGACATGCTTCTCCAAGGCGGCACGATCATTCTGCAGCCCCATGATGACCGAGTCTGTGGCCTTGCGTTCCTCCTCAGCCGTAGCAACAACAGCTTTAGCTCGGTCCTCAGAAGAAATTGAGGCTGCTCTCGCCTCCTCCAAGTCACGGGTCAGCGAAGCAATTCGCTCATTCGCCGCGTCCAGCTCGGCGACTGGAACATACCCTTCACGGGCCTTAGAAATTGCATCAGGAAGGCCATCTGAAAAGGAAAGAGACAAATCATCAACGCGCCACACACCAACAGTTCATAGCTTAAAGAGGAAAAATGAAAAGACGCAAATACTTACCACAGTCTCCTAGAGTTGCCGGTTGGCCTCTTGCGCTACCCGCAGATCCCGCTCCAAACGCTCCTTGGCTGCCTGCCGATCGGTCGACTCCCTCTGCAAACCCTACAAAAACAACAAAGTTCAGTACTTACAAAGAACAATATCAAGTTCCTAGCCGCTGAAATTCAGCGACCAGGAACTCAGGGACTAGAGAGTAGAAGCAACTCAGTGCCTAGCCGCTGAAATTCAGTAGCTAGACACTCGGGGACTGGACATACCTGAATGGCGGCGCCAAGCATTTTGTGAAGCTCGCTGGTGTCAGTCGACGGGATCATGAAGGAGGTGCGCCCACGACGAGATCCAATGTCTCCATCGACGACCTCCGGGTTCTGCGGAGACTGGTTGTCCACCACACCTGAGAACCCCCTCGCCATGAAGCGAGGGAACGTCGTCGATGCTCTAGCCGGGGCACTGGTCACCGGAGCCGGCGCTCCCGCCACAGGGGTGACCGCGACTGCCTCCGACCGCGCAGCCACCGCCTCTTCGACGACTGCAGCTGGGTCGCTCCCCTTTGCGCTAGTCATCTCGATGGAATCATCGACACCGCCTTTTTGCCTCTTCGTGCCCTCCATGGTCGCTCGTCGTCAGCAGACTTCCTCTTCTTGGGGAGGTCGCCTTCTCCTGTGGTGGTGGTTGGCGAAATCTTCGCCACCGGAGGGCGGCTGATCTTTTTGACTCCAGACCTATCAAAATGGAAAAATCAACACAAAGATGACACAAAAATGGAACACAACTCGGAATGGAAAATTCAAGGCTTACTTGGCGACTGGGAGAACGCGCAGTCCGGAGCTGATGTGGGCGGGCTTATCCAATTCTGGACCCAGCTTGCATGTGAGCCCCCTCTCAAAGACGTCTGAAGCCCACGACACCGCGGGCTTCCTTGATGATGAAGCCGCGGTCGCCGGAATTTCCGGCTCCGAAGACGCGGCCGCTCTCGATGGTTGCGGCGACTTCAACACCGCTGCCTCAACCGCCTCCTGGCTTGGAACCCTCGAAACCGTTGGCGCAATCGCCGCCAGGGGAATCTCTACCACCGCCTCAGTGTCCTCGCCCTCCAACCCCTTCATCAGAATCGCATCCTCTGGGCCTTGTGCGAAATTTCGGGAGTGTCTTCATTGTCAGAGTAATCATCTAACTCGAACACCACCGCCGACTTGGATGGTGATGTTGGCTTCTTCGCTGGCGACTTAGGTTTGCGCGCGGGCTTCGATGGCGTGGCCGTGCGCTGGGACGTGTGATCCTACGCGATCTCGTCGCCACCTTCGTGTTCATCGAGGCTGCGGCTCGCCTTGAACTCGTGCTGTTTCTGCATGTGAGTCTTACGAGTCGTAGGTGCTGGGGGAGGAACCTCCTCCTCCTCGTCGCTTTCGGAGGAGTCTCCTTCGGAGGCCTCTTCGAGTTCCCAGGGAACCTCTTCGTCGAGCGGAGGGAGCCAGCCTTCCAACACCTGGAACAACTGAGAACAACAACGAGTGAATACCAAATGATGCGACTGCAAATTACATTGCGGGAATGGCGACCGGAGAGAAAACTTACCGTGGGGGATTCATTCTTCACGGGAATATATGGGGCGAGCCCGACCAATACGGTGGTGAACTCCGCGTCACTAATATTCTTCAGGGTGGCCTTGTAGTCTTCGGTCTCCCACGACTCCTTGCTGGTTCGGGAGGGGTCGTGCTTCCCTCTATACTCGTCCATCCAATGCGGCCGAGCCGCTAGCGGGACCAGGCACCGTCCGAGCCAGCAGTTGTAAAGATTGATTGAAGTCAGCCCTTGATCCTTCAACCTCTGGATCTGGTCCATCATCTCCGCGAAGGCCATCCTATGGTCTTCGGGAAGCTTCTTTGGCGCTAGCCGACGAGGCTCGTCCTTTCGGCGACGAACTCGGGAAGCGCCACCTCGCTGGAGGGAGTGGATTCCTTCACATAGAACCAGCTCTTTTTCCACTCGCTGGCGGCTTTCTTCGGCAGAAGGAGCTTGATGAAGTTGGCCTTTGGCTTCAATTGAAACGTAACACTGCCGGCCGCTAGTATCGAGCCGCCGGACGCCTCGCGGCCGATGTGGCCATGGAAGAGCTCCAGCCACAGTGGGAAATACGGCCTACAGCCGAGGTAGCACTCGTAGAAGGCGACGAAGATCGCCAGCTGCTCGATGCTATGCGGGCCAAGATCTGATGGCTTGATTGCGTAATACGCACAGAAGCGCCGGAAGAAGAGCGAGGTGAGGAATCCAAAACCTCTCTCCATATGACTGGGGAAACAAATGAATTCGCCGGCTCGCGGCTTTGGCTCGGTCTCGGAGGGAGGGGGAACCCGCCAGTTCCCCTTGTGGAGGACTCCGACGTCCTCGAAGGACTTGAGCTGAGCCGTGGTGCACTTGGATTTCCGCCATGAGCCTTTGGGAGGCGCCATTGGGAATGATGTGGATTCACTCGGTGCGGAGGGTTCGGGTCGAAGGAAGGCAGAAGGAATGAATGTGGAGAATGAAGAATGCGGGGAAGGATCTGCAGAGCTGATTCGCCACTCCCCTTATAAAGGAACGCTACCCGCCAAATTCGGAGTAGCCGTTACCTGCGGTAATTATGCCGAAGTTACCGTTGGAATATCCAACGGAAAGTTTGACCAGATTGACGGTCCAACTCCTCCATTCCACTCGCTACCCGCTAGTCCTCTCCACTCGCCGAAGCAGCGACTTGGCAGCAGTGACATTCGCCGGAGCGGCGAATGGAAGCCTGGGAAAATTTCCTTGGTTTTAGTGGAGTCCATCACTGACTCGACTGGGCGCCCAAATTGGGCTCACCTACTTCGACCGCCAAAAGGACACCTGCGCCTGAATCGACAATGGCCTCGGGGACTACTGATGGGGATATGCCGAAGGGGGTATGCCCAGCAGGACGTTCCAATTGGGCCGAAGGGTCTGCGAGTGGGCCTGAAGGATGGAGACTAGAATGCGACATAGGAGAGGGCCTGGCGACTGGAGACTGAAGGCCCAAAAGTGTACTTGAAGCCCAGTCAGATTAGGTCAAAAGCCTCTGAATCCATATCTTGTTCGGTGGTAAACTATAAACCCTAGCGAGGTGCCTCATATATAAACCTCCCTAGGGTACCTTGAGGACTTACATTCCATCATACACCCCCCCAAGCGACTCGCTGGTTAGACACCGAGCTCGCCACCCTTGTGATGTATACGCACTTCTATTCTTGTAGACAGTTGTTGGGCCTCCAAGTGCAGAGGTTTGTAGAACAGCAGCAAGTTTTCCCTTAAGTGGATCACCCAAGGTTTATCAAACTCAGGGAGGAAGTGGTCAAAGGTATCCCCTCTCAAGCAACCCTGCAATCAAGATACAAGAAGTCTCTTTTGTCCCCAACACACCCAATACACTTGTTAGGTGTATAGGTGCACTAGCTCGGCGAAGAGATAGTGAAATACAAGTGGTATGGATAATTATAAGTGGTAACGGTGCCAGAAAATAGCTTGATGGCGTGTGGTTGACGTGGGAAAAGACTAAAGGCAAACTGAAATAAAGAAGGAAGCAAGCAAACATGTAACAGATCTAATAGCGAATGGTGTATCAATGCTTAGAAACAAGGCCTAGGGATCATACTTTCACTAGTGAACACTCTCTCATAAATATATTATCTTCATGATACTACTCTCCGGTTGAACACTCTAATCAACGGTAGGGCTATAACAGCACACCTCAAAGTTCATCTTTCCCATCTAGATAACCCCACACTGTCACCTTGAGCACTAGAAGGTTCCAACAAACACCACAATTTCATAAAGACATCCAACTCCAAATATAACTCATAACAAGTATTTGTAATCTCTAGCCTAAGTGCCACCATGGTGTGCACACTGTCAACTTCACACACATGTGGAGAGCAGAGATCTATTAAAGCACTTGAGTAGCAAGGTAGATCTATAGATTACAAGCTCATGATCTCAATAAGATCATGCATAGAGAGAGAGATGAACACATAGCTACCGGTAGAACCCTTAGCCTCGAGAGAGAACTACTCGCTACTCATCATGGGAATCAGAAATGGTGATGGAGATGGCGGTAGAGATCGATGGAGATGGCTCCGGGGGCACTTCCCCGTCCTGACAGGGTGCCGGAACAGAGACTTTCTGTCCCCCAAATCTCCCCTTCGGTGGCGGCGGTGCTGCAGAACTTTTCGTGGATTTCTGATTGATGATTTAGGGTTTTTGCCTCGGGAGGAATATATAGGCGAAAGAGGCAAGGTCGGTGGCAGGCCAGGGGCCCACACCATGCCCTGGTGCGGCCTGGGCTAGCCCGCCCCAAGGGGGTGTGGCCACCCTATGGCCCCTCTCCGGCTCTCCTTCTGGCTCCATGAGTCTTCTAGGAAAATAGTAACTTTGGATTTTGTCCCGTCCAATTCTGAGAATATTCATTTTCTGACTTCCTGGAACCAAAAACAGCAGAAAACAGGCAACTGGCACTATGGCATCTTGTTAATAGGTTAGTCCAAGAAATCATATGAAAAGTACTCCAAAGTTGGAACAAAACACAAGAAAGTAGATAAAACCAAGCATGGAACATCAAAAGTTATAGATACATTTGCAATGTATCAACATCCCCAAGCTTAACTCCTGCTCGTCCTCGAGTAGGTAAGTGATAAAAAAAAGAATAATTTTTGAGGTGACATGCACCATCAAAGACTTGATCAAAGTATTTGTAAAACATTCAAAGCTGGGATCATAGTACTTCAATCATAACATGAAAGACAAAGTTCTAGCAATAAGACAAAGAAACTATGTTGCAACATGAAAAGGCACAAACAAAAGATTCATGAATAACAATGATTTGCAAGACGTTTGTTTGATTCACATAAAGAAAACATAGCATAGTGGCATTCAGCTTGTCCCACATAGAGTAGCAAACATAAATGCATATGACACCTTCAAAGTTCATAAGAGTGACTAGATACAAATAGTTTAAAACAAGCAATAACAAGTTATGCATCAATCAACAAGTCTTGGGACAATGCACATAGAACTAAGAATGTCCATTATGCTCTCAAAGTAGGTGCATAAAGATAGAAGGTGGAGACTCAATATATAAGTGAAAGAAAGGCCTTCATAGAAGGAAGTAGGGATTCAAGTCTCATAAAGAGCTTCCAAAAATTATGGTAGTTAATAGCTTTCAGCTCTCATTGCCCCTATCATAAGCATCTTGAAGTGATTAAGGTTAAAGTGAACAAACTATGGTGTATATGCTTGACGAAGTATAAGTCAGAAATCTCATGTCCCTTGTATACGAGGGTCGCTCCTCATGCTACTCAAGTTTAGTCACCGGTGAGTTCTTGTCATCGTAAGTACATGTCTATCATAGAGAACCGCCAACGGGGTACCCCTTTCCCGATGATACGGAAGAATCCCCATATCAAAATGAGAAGGCAAGCAGACAACGAGCATCTCAGCAATCTTCTTATTTACCATGGGAATATGGTGCTTTTTTCTCTCTTTCCTCTTTTCATAATCTCTTTTTTTTCTCTTTTCTCTTTTTTTTTCTCAATATAGGACTCTTTTTTTTATAAGAAGAATGCTTCATAGACAGCTCATTATGGTTACGCTGCAGGTTTCCACCATGTCAGCATGGATTAGACCAGCGGCCCAGGCTTTTCTCTAACACATATACATAACTCCATGGACTTACAAGCTCCCCTTTCATTTCACACCGACGACACCCATATACAAAAGAGCATGATATCAACTAGGTACAAGTACCAAGTGAAATGTTGAAAGCGTTCCCCATGAAAGCATGGTTCTGCTAATTCCCAACAAATAAGTGCAAGCATATACAACATAGACGACACAATGGTTCAAGTTTATTAAGGGCAAGAAAAGTAAAGTGTGCCATCAAGTTCGTGAGAGCTTTAATCACTAGTTTTCTCATAACAAGTTTAATTTGGAAGGTAAACAAAAGCATGAATATACTTGGAATAGCATAAGCTAGTAGGTAGGTATGGTGGACTCTTTGGAATAACTTGGTTTAGGGAGTTGGATGCATGAGTGGAACTCATACTTGGTTGTGGAGGCTAGCAAAGGACTGGGAGCGACAAACTAAGAGAGCAATAATGGCCATAATCATGTAGAGCGACAAAACATCATTGATCAAAGCATAAAGTGATACTACAAGTTGAAAACTAAAGGATCATAAAGGCTTATGGTGACTTGAGATAGTCATAACATGGTGTGAGCATGCGCCAAGTCAACCCAAATAAAGCATCAAAGGAGAATACCACTATACTATGCTTTAATATGCTAAAACAACGCATGATTCATCCAAGGCACATTAAGCAATCTCAATTGTTTATAACAAATCATGCTACAGCAAAGAATACTAAGCATAAAGCCAAAACAATATCAAGCATGGCATGACAAAGCATAGGCCACAGTCAAAAACGAGCTCTTTTTACCACATAAGCATGAACTTTCCTACTCTCTTTCCAATCCAAACCAAACTATTTGAAAACCAATGTATGAAAGAGGGGGTCCAACCAATTTATTCAAGCAAACCAAGCAAACTAAAACCAAAACCAAAACAAAAAAGAAGACGCTCCAAGAACACCACAACTATGCATGAAACAATAAAAATAAAGCGTTTGGAAGAAACCTAGGATTTTTATTGATGAAGAGGGGGATGCCTTGGGCATCCCCAAGCTTTGACGCTTGTACTTCTTGGATATTTCTTTGGGTGACACGCGTGGCATCCCCAAGCTTGAGCTTTAGTACATCCTTCATCTCATTACTCATTCCTTCCATACACCTGAAATTTTTCCTTCATACAAAACTTCACACATTCTTTATTAGCAACATTAGTGCACTCAAGATAATAAGTCTTTAGGTTCAGTTCTAACACCAATAAAAACTTCCATTAAAACACTAGCTACTGTAGCACTTCTCTCAAAAAGCTCAATTCCCCAAAAGAACTCAAAAAGGAACCAACAAGAAGCAAATGCAAATAATGGCAGAAATCTGTCAAAACAGACCAGCAGGTAAAGACGGATTTTTTCGAAGACCTTATGTTGCTCAAATCAAAAAGTGTTGAACTAACGAAAGTTAGATAACAACCTGGGGCAGAAGCACAAACATTCACGCCTCAAAAGGACGTACAGAGATTTTACACGAATATTTACGGTGAAGCACAGAAATCTGTTTCGGGACAGCAACTTTCCCAATCATTACCTCTCTCTCATTAGAGGTTACTCTTGGCACAAAAACCACACAAAAATGATAAGGAGCGGTTATTACAGAGGTAATAACTTCCAAGACTCGACTAAAACTTTTGGTTTATCTCCCAATAAGTACTTTTCTTTAACGCCTTTAAGTTAGGCATGATAATTTGAGAAGATGCTCACATAAGAAATATGAATTGAAGTAATAGAGAGCATAAATAAGCAAATTCAAAGCACATTTAAGTCTAACCCACTTCCTATGCATAGGAATCTTTTAAAGAAACAAGTCATGAAAGCACAAAGCAACAAGCATAGAAAAGCAAAACAAGTGCAACTTCAAGACTTTCAACATAAGAGGGGAAACTTAATATTGTTGAGATACATAAAACCATGTTTCTCTCTCTCATAATAATTTTCAATAGCATCATGAATAAAATTAACAATATAACTATCACATAAAACTTTATGATCATGAGCCACATGCATATAATAATTATTACTCTCCACATAAGCATAGTCATTCTTATTAATTGTAGTGGGAGAAAATTCAACAAAATAGCTATCATTATTATTATCATCACCATAATCATCAAATATAGGAGGCATATTGTAATCATAATTAATTTCCTCCTCAATAGTAGGTGGACTGAAAATATCATATTCATCATTGTAATCATCATATATTGGAGGCATAGTATCATCAAAAGCAATAGAATAGCTATCTTCCAAAGCTGGGGAACTAAAAAGATCATTTTCATAAAAACTAGTTTACCCAAGCTTAGACTTTTCCATAGCATTAGCAATAATGGTGTCCAAAGAATTCATATTAACAACATTGCTATTAGCATGCAAATAAAGTTCCATAGGTTTCTTAATTTTCTCTTCAAACACTTCATGTCCTAACTCAAGATAAATACTATAAAGCTATCTAATTTTGTTGTTGTTTTCCATTAAGCCTAACTAGTGAAAACAAGAAACAAAAAGACAAAATTGCATAATCTAAAGGAAATAACTTCGAGCACTCACACCGGAGGATGTGAGTACCTTTTACCTTACCTCCCCGGCAACGGCGCTAGAAAATAGGTGTTTGCCGTGGGAGGTTCTTCTTCTTTAATCCTCCGTTGTGAATACCTTTTACCTTACCTCCCCAGCAACGGCGCCAGAAAATACCTTGATGTCTACGCACTTCTATTCTTGTAGACAGTTGTTGGGCCTCCAAGTGCAGAGGTTTGTAGAACAACAACAAGTTTTCCCTTAAGTGGATCACCCAAGGTTTATCGAACTCAGGGAGGAAGTGGTCAAAGGTATCCCCTCTCAAGCAACCCTGCAATCAAGATACAAGAAGTCTCTCGTGTCCCCAACACACCCAATACACTTGTTAGGTGTATAGGTGCACTAGCTCGGCGAAGAGATAGTTAAATACAAGTGGTATGGATAATTATAAGTGGTAACGGTGCCAGAAAATAGCTTGATGGCGTGTGGTTGACGTGGGAAAAGACTAAAGGCAAACTAAAATAAAGAAGGAAGCAAGCAAACATGTAACAGATCTAATAGCGAATGGTGTATCAATGCTTAGAAACAAGGCCTAGGGATCATACTTTCACTAGTGAACACTCTCTCATAAATATATTATCTTCATGATACTACTCTCCGGTTGAACACTCTAATCAACGGTAGGGCTATAACAGCACACCTCAAAGTTCATCTTTCCCATCTAGATAACCCCACACTGTCACCTTGAGCACTAGAAGGTTCCAACAAACACCACAATTTCATAAAGACATCCAACTCCAAATATAACTCATAACAAGTATTTGTAATCTCTAGCCTAAGTGCCACCATGGTGTGCACACTGTCAACTTCACACACATGTGGAGAGCAGAGATCTATTAAAGCACTTGAGTAGCAAGGTAGATCTATAGATTACAAGCTCATGATCTCAATAAGATCATGCATAGAGAGAGAGAGATGAACACATAGCTACCGGTAGAACCCTTAGCCTCGAGAGAGAACAACTCCCTACTCATCATGGGAATCAGCAATGGTGATGGAGATGGCGGTGGAGATCGATGGAGATGGCTCCAGGGGCACTTCCCCGTCCCGGCAGGGTGCCGAAACAGAGACTTTCTGTCCCCCGAATCTCTCCTTCGGTGGCGGCGGCGCTGCGGAACTTTTCATGGATTTCTGATTGACGATTTAGGGTTTTTGCCTCGGGAGGAATATATAGGCGAAAGAGGCAAGGTCGATGGCCGGCCAGGGGGCCCACACCATGCCCTGGCGCGGCCTGGGCTGGCCCGCGCCAAGGGGGTGTGGCCACCCTGTGGCCCCTCTCCGGCTCTCCTTCTGGCTCCGTGAGTCTTCCAGGAAAATAGTAACTTTGGCTTTTGTCCCGCCCAATTCCGAGAATATTCATTTTCTGACTTCCTAGAACCAAAAACAGCAGAAAACAGGCAACTGGCACTATGGCATCTTATTAATAGGTTAGTCCAAGAAATCATATGAAAAGTACTCCAAAGTTGGAACAAAACACAAGAAAGTAGATAAAACTAAGCATGGAACATCAAAAATTATAGATACATTTGGAATGTATCACCCTATAACTCGCTCTCCATTAATCCAATCTAGCAGGAGTAGGTCTTTACCCTCAAGGAGGCCGTACCTGGGTAAACCATGTGCATCCGCCCCCGTCTCGCACCGCAGATGGCCGCCAGCTCTTCCTTACGTTTCAATCAATCGCTGCCAGTAGCAGCGACTGCTGTGGCCATTTCCACGACAATATCCATGATAACCATAGGATGGCAAGCTTCAAGCAAATGATCTCTTCGAGATGGCTCATCTTGAACTTGCACGTCATTTCTTCTTTCTTCATTATGTTGGTGTCTTGAAGGTACATAAGAGATATCACTCCAACTTTAGTCTTCAAGACACACTTGCTATAGGATCAACTCTCACTTGACCAATCTCCGGATCACTCATTGAAACCTTGGTCAACACTTAATCTTCTTCACTTTGTTCTTCTCCCAACCTTGAAGCCAACATATGGTTCAAGCATTGCCTATGGACAAATCCTACATGTAAAACTCAATGCAAACATAAGTCCATAAAGATTGTCATTAATTACCAAAACCACACACGGGGGCACACATGCACTTTCAATGTCCCCCATTTTGGTAATTGATGATAACCCCTTTGAGAGGGTTTATATAAGGAATTAATCAAACAAAACATTGTGCTAACATCAAATAAAACACAAGTATGTGATGTTAGTACAACCAAAATATAGAGCAAACTCCCCCACAATCTATGCATGTGTGGATGAACTTGAATTTCATTGCATATATTGCCAACCATTACCGGTGGTGAAGTTTTCTCTATGTATTCAAGATGCCATGCAACGCACTAAGATGCAAAGCACGTGAGGCAAGTGTTTAAGTACAAAACTCACAACACATAACCAAATTCCCTAAAACCCTCTAAAACCTCTCCCCCATTCGCATCGATTGACGAAATGGGTGAAAAACTTTAGAAGGCCAATTTAGTGAGAGTCCCTCCATATGGTGTGCATTTCTCATAATATGAGTGGAATCAAATGCATGTATCCAATGACGAATACCAAGAGGAAATCAAACTAAACTGAGGATCCAAAGATTTCAAAGGAATAAAATGGTGAAGAAACATTAACGAATGAAGCAAGCAATCAAAAGATCGAAAGAAGCACTTCACAAAAGGATGGTACCAAAAGAAAGATAGATATTATGATAAGGTTGAAAAGAGAGTGATCTAAATAATATGAGGAGACTCCCCAAGGTTTGTGCACAAATTATAATTTACGTTTGAATACTATATGCACAAACATGGCATCTTCATTCCCTCTATATCATTTAAACCACGACCATGAGCAAGAGAGAAGATATTATGATGAGAGAAAATGAGTGTTTAGATGAAAATAGGAAGCTCCCCAAGGTTCATGCATAACAAAGTGCACAATTATGGAATACTAACTCTCCACAATCAAACAAAATACCAAACAAGAACAAGAAAGAAAATGTGTGTTCTTAGGTGGATGAGGAAAGCTCCCCAAGGTTTATGCACCAAATATAATAATTGCTTTAAATGCAAAGTGCATAAACATGGTATCCTGGCTCCCCCAAACTTACATACCAACTCAAAGGCATGAGAGATCAACTTTATTAACACCAATGAGTGACAAAAGATGCAAATTAAAATGTTAAGCACTCAAAGCAAAACTTTTGGAGCCACCAAAGAATAAATAGGAGCACAAGGTGGACTCCAAAGCAAAAGGATATCAACTAGAGATTTTAGCCATAATCATGTGTATAAGTTTCTAGGTAGAAAACAATCACCAAGATATACATCCACAAAGAAACATGTACATACAAAATGGATACTCAAGAATGAACAAGATATCCAAACGAAAGTCATAGATAATGCTAGTAAGATTTTTGCTAGAAAGCATGGCCAAAGGCTCAAATTTATCTTATCGAACATCAATGACCTTCAAACACCAACAAATACATCACAACTATCACAAGGGAACAAGAGATAGTTGGAATGCATTGGAAAAGGCAACAAGTATCATAAAGCACAAATAAACCTTGCAAATTCATCCATATTGCACATGCGAGAAATTGAGGAAATGATTGGCAATAGAATTGCTAGATTGACATATGTAGGATTGGTGAATCATAAACATGATTTTTATATACTCCCAAAATATGCATTCATCTCAACTTACTCATACCACAATAAGGATGATACAATAAAATTCTTGCAAGAACCACAATAAAGGAAACTGAAGGAAATCATGCCATGATGCAACCACAAAGGTTGGATGCTAGAAAAGTATGCATGAGAGGGATACTTGTTACCGAGATACCATTGGTAGGATGTAGTAGATATGAGTTTGTTGATCATCCTAGCTTGCCTTCAATTAGCGTTAGTCACCACATCTTATTATTATCGAGACAAGCATCCAATGTATCTCCAATGTACCTAAAACAACATTAAGTACACTATGGTCCCCAAACAAGTTGGGTCCAAAGTAGTTAGTGCAACTACAATACATAGGAGACCCTCCACATAAATATGTGCATATTGATATGAAGTTGAATTTCATGCACATCTTAGCCGATAGGATTTGGTGGAGAATCCCCTAAATATTGGATCAAGAAAGCAAGCATGCCATAATATAGAGCATGTAGTAAATATGCATGCACAAGTTTTTCAAGAACCAAAAAGGAGATACAATTTGAACAAAAACACCAAGTAAACCAAGAAGTCACACACAAGAGTGTGACACGATAAAAGGGTGTCCAAATTGCATCAAAGAGCCAAATCAACACATGAAAGGACACAAGTTCAACACATGAACAAGGCAAAAGCCAAAGAGCAAAAGATAGACAAAAACACCAATGCTCAAGGATTTATCTCATCCTAAGGGATCAAACAAGTAACAAGGAATGAGACAAAACCAAATCCCAAAAGAGCAAGGTTCCAACACACAAACCAAACTCTCTACACTTTTCATGATGGCACAAAGTACCAATAGAAAAGATCAAACTTCCAAGCACAAAGGGAGTGTTCTAAATAATATAGGAGAGCTCCCCCATGTATGGTGCATTATGTAGAATTTTTCTTTTGAATACAAAATGCACACAAATGGGATCATCACTAGTACCTACATTAAATAAAACACACGAGGATATCGATAAAATACGAAGATCCACAAGAGGCAAGAAAAGCTTGGGAGAAACATAAACACCCAAAAACCAATGTGAATATGATCAATAAGTTCTACCATATATGGTGTACAAATTGTCCAATGACAAGAAGTACATAGATAATTTCTCGAGGTAGCTTACAAGGATATCCAACATCATATTCACAACACAAGCATACGACAATATATAAGAATTACGCTCGATGCTTAGGACGAGAATCTTGATAGCTCCAAATAGCTACACAATCATTAATGATTAGAATAACTTGAAGCAAATGGTTTCCATGGAGGATATATATGTCCAAATATGAGGAAACGCATACCAAGAAGAGCTCACACAAACACGATCCAAAAGATGAGAAACAAATGTATTTCAAGCAAATTTGAACTTGTTTGAGCAAATGTGTCACATAGGAGCTAGATAATCATCAATATCAATTCTAAGTGACACAACCTCGAATTTTCACATTAACTAGGATTGTAATATGCACTAAGCATATGACTCTCCCATAATGTGATACAACCATAAATCTCAACACGAGGCAAAATTATCCAAATAGAGATAATTAATGGACATTATAGAACTTAAATTTCTCACGAGAATCATACCACATAGAGACTAGTAAACTTGCAATATACATACTAAGTGGTATTCCTCATGTACACACATTTTAGGATTGTGGAATGCCCAAGCACAACACTCCCCCAAAATGGGATAGTCCATTAATCTCTCACAAGAGCCAAGAAAGATACCAAATAAATTCAATAAAGGCTCCAACCCAAGAGACACAAATACATAGTGTGCCACCCCGCATACACAAGTATACTTGATAACTCAATATAAGTATGAGGGAAGCACAACATGTACAAACACATACAAAGGTACAAAACCAACACATGCATAAGGGAGCAAGTAACTTTCAATGTAAATGAGTTAAGCACATGTTACCGTAAGGAGGAACATTGGATATATGATAGAAGCATGATAATCCAAATGGCTAGACTTGACAAGAATAAATGATGAAGACCCCTCAATTCTTCATAATGTAGCCAAGCCTCCAATACCCTCCAAACACACCTATTGATCAAGTTTTGGCTTGTTGGTCCCCAACCAAGTTGGGTCCTAAGAAGTTAGTCACAATAGGATTGGCAACCCAAATGGTTCTTTTCTTGAACCCACATTGAGCACTAACAAATTTGGCAAACACGTTGCTAACCTCATCCTTACAAAGAGAATAAGCATCATCAATAATGATAGGGTTGGATGAGGAGATACCAACAGTGCATGAGGAAGAAATATGCCCCTTCTCATGGCATATATAGCAAGTTCTTCTCTTGCCATCTTTCTTCTTAGGTGAGGCCACAACTCGAGGAAGAGCTCAAGTAGTCCTCTTAGGAAGAGGCCCGTCAATGACTTGAGGTGGAGCTTGAGGCCGCTTCCCTTGTTGCTTCACACTAAGATACTTCTTCTTCAATGGGAAATATCTAACATGATGCCCTTCTTCCTTACACTTGAAGCAAACAATGTTGGTCAGATTCTTGACTTGATCTTGGCCATTCTTCTTGTTATCCTTATGCTTCAAATTGATAGTGGACTTGTTCTTGACATTGGAGTTGAATCCAAGCCCACTCTTGTCACTGGGAGATTTTTGCACACTCAAGATTTTTTTGAGTGCGGTTTTCCCTTAATGACCCTTTTTCAAGTCATTCTTCAAAGAAGTGACTTCAGCCTTGAGATCTTTGATTTCCTCTACATGGTTAGTTTCAACAAAAGTACTAGAGGAAGTAGATGCTACATTGTTAGAGCAACAAGGCACGGAATGTAATTCATTACGAGATATAACATGGTTGTGAGATGATAAATTACAAGGATTAGCACATGGCAATATAACATTTGGAGTAGATATAGTGCTAATGTCCACATGAGGCTCATTAGATGTTACCTTGGACATAATAGCCTCATTGGCTAATTTTAGCCTATAATGGGAGGCTAGAAGATCCTCATGAGAGCTTGATAGCTTACCATGACTTCCTTCCAAGATCCCATACTTGCTAGTTAGCAAAGCAAGTTGAGTCTTTATCTCAACATTCTCCTTCAAAATGGATGCTTCACAAGAAATAGAGTTAGTAACACAAGCATCATAATTAATTGCAAGAGGTGAGGGCAACTTTGAAGGCTCTTTTGAGTAAGAGGCTTTAAGTTGCTCATGTGACTCGGTGAGTTTGATGAGCTCGCCCTTGATGGCCCTAGAGCCATTTTTTAGGTTCTCAAAATCCTCAAGGAGTTTAGCATAAGCAACTTGAAGCCCATCATTTTTACTTTTGAGATCACTTGCCACCTCAAGATCTCTATCATGAGATTTCTTCACTCTAGACAACTCTAGAGTAAAAGTCTCCTCAAGAGATTCCTTAGTGGTTTGTTCCTCTTCAAGAGATTCATTTAGATGTGCAATTTGATTAGCATACTCACACTCAAAGATACTCATTGTATCAATGGTGTTCTCATGCTCCTCTATTTGTGCTTTTAACTTATCAATAGGTTCTTTGCTCTTAATAGCAAAGTCCAAGATTTCAACAAAGTTAGATCAAGCAATATTATTCTTAACAAGAGCATGATAAACCATCTCACCCTTTTTATATAAATCATCAACATCTAACTCTTCTTCCTCATTATCCTCATCCTCATCATCACAAGAGGTATTGGGTTCCAAAGTAGGAGTAACCTTTGAATCCCTAGCCATAAGGCATAGGTGGGTACCATGAGATGATGATGAATTATTTGAAGCTCCATTCAAAACCTTGTCTTGGCCCATAGAATCTTCATTTTCCTCTACATGGTTAGCAACACAAGCACTAGAGGAAACAGAAGGATTTTTATCATGGCAACAAGACAACACAAGCATATCATCATAAGATTTATTCAAGCCATTTATACATGATATGCAAGGACTACCAACACAAGCATATAAGGATTTTTGGGTGCTACAAGTGTTAGAGTCCAAAGATGAAGTATTACAATGATATAGAGAAGAAGGATCAATAAGAGTAAGCTCACTATCAACATTGCAATATTCATCACCACTCACCACATAATTACTGTGTGTCTTGCCACACTTTGGTGAAGTGGAAGAAGATGAGAACTCATCACGAACGGAAGTGGAAGCAATACAATCATCCTCAATAATGTTGGACACATCATATTTATCTTGAAGTTTTGTCCATAACTCATGAGCGCTCCAAAAAGGTATGATTGAAGAAGTAACTACATAGCTCAAAGCATTAACAAGCACATTAGAAGCTTGAGCAACGAGATATAAGTTTTTCTCATCCTTACAAGATCGATTTTCGAAATCCATAGGAGGAGAAAAACCTATATCTATAGTACGCTCCAAATTTGGGTCCATGTCCTGAAAATGAATAAGCATACGAGTTTTCCATATATCATAATTTGTGCCATTGAATATGAATATTTCATTGTGCACTAATCCCCTAGTTGACATCTTTACTCTCAAGGCGGTGAAGCCTAAAATGAGAGACCGGGCTCTGATACCAATTGAAAGGATACAGATGCCGCCTAGAGGGGAGGGGGTGAAAAGGCGGTTAAAAACTTTTCTGAGGGTGGCTCAACAAAGGCGGAATTAAACTAGTATTTACTTTTTTAAGCATAAAACCTAGAACAACTAGGGTTCACCTATTTGCACCAACAACTTATGCTAAGCAAGACAAGCAACTATGTGATAGCAAGATTTATATATTTCAAGCACGAAGGCTATCACAAAGTGAAGTGCATAAGTAAGAGCTCGGGTATAGAGATAACCGAGGCACGCGGAGACGACGATATTTTACCGAGTTCCTCTCAACATGGAGTACGTCTCGTTTGGAGAGGGGGTGGTTTTAAACCAGCAATGCCACAAAAGGCCTCCCTTGTTCTCTTGTGAATCTCACCCCAACGGGATCGATCCACACTTCTACTAACGGTGCACTTGTCGGTGGCAATCCGGAACCTCTCACAAGGTTGGGGCACTTCTCCACAACTCAATTGGAGGCTCCCAACAAACAAGCTTGGGGAGAGCTCCACAACTTAATTGGAGGCCCCAAGTAATCCACAAACCTGCAAAACCACCAAACCATCTAGGGTTCCAATGAACCCAAGAGTAAAAAGCTTCTCAACTTTTCACCCAATCAAATCCTCACTGAGAACTCAAATGGATACACCAAATGCAATGGCAAGAACACAAGAAGTGCTCAAATCCTTATATCCCAAATTCCACCAAAGCTACAAAAGCTTATGGTGAAATAAGAGAGGAAGAACAATGGAGGAAATCCACACAAGACTCCAAGATCTAGATCCCAATATGTTCCCCTCACTTAGAGGAGAGATTGATTGGTGGGATTGTAGATCTTGATCTCCTCTTTCAAATCCCTCAAGAATATGCAAGAATCATAGGAGGGATTGAGAGGGAAGCAAGCTCAAGAGATCAACAATGGTGGCTCAGTTTTAGGGTTCTTGAGGTTGGGGAACTCGCAGCAACCAAGGTAGAAGAAGGGGCCTTTATATAGGGCCCCTGGAATTAGAGCCGTTGGGAGCCACTTACCCCGGACAGTCCAACAAATACAGGCCGGACAGTCCGGCCCAGTCGGACACTCCGAGCGAAAACCACCGGAAACTCCGGCCTGGCAAAGTTTCCGGCCAGTGTTCGGGTGGTGTCCGAGCAGGTCGACAAAACCCCAGGGCCGGACAGTCCAGCGTGAATCAGCCGAACATTCCGGCCGGGACGAACACTCCGGCTGAAAACGGCCAGACATTCCGCCGAAGGCAAAACTGAAACGACCATACCTTTTGCATCCGGACTCCGATTTTGATGATCTTGGGCTCGTTTCGAAGACAGTAATGAGATCTACAAGAGAATGCAGGGAACTATCATAGTACATCATTGGAGGATAGAACCAAATGATGAAAGGTTTGACCTCTCTCAAAAGGACGAATCGGTAAAACCTCCAACATCGAAAACGCAATAGAGAATGCATATGAAATCCGTTTTCGATGAACTTGGGCTTGTCATGAAGATTAAAACAAGCTCTAACTCCTCTCATGAATAAGAACCAAATAATGGAAGGTTTTACCAATCTCTAAAAGATAAACCGGTAAAACCTCCAATATCGAAAACGCAATAGAGAATGTATATGAAATCCGTTTTCGATGAACTAGAGCTTGTTATCAATATTACCACAAGCTCAAGAACCTCACATGGATAAGATCCAAATAACAACCAAGAAAGATTATGCCAAGTATGCAAAGGTTTGAGCTCTCATGAAGGATGTGATCAAGTTACTCACTCGAGAGCCCCTCTTGATAGTACGGCTATCTATCCTATAAACCGGTCTCCTCAACTAACACCATGAGACCGGTAAGAAAGAAACCCTATCAAGAACATACCTTTGCCTTGAGCATATTCCACTTGAGCTTAATGATAGCGATCTTGTCCACCTCAGATGGAACACCTTTGTTGATTGCACTAGCTTGGTGAAGACTTGCAAATTTCTCTCCCATACTCCACTATGGTAGAGCTTCTCTCTTGGGCATATCATCTTACCATATCCATGATAACCATAGGATGCCAAGCTTCAAGTAAATGATCTCTTCGAGATGGCTCATCTTGAACTTGCACATCATTTTTTCTTTCTTCATTATGTTGGTGTCTTGAAGGTACATAAGAGATATCACTACAACTTTAGTCTTCAAGACACACTTTCTATAGGATCAACTCTCACTTGACCAATCTCCGGATCACTCGTTGAAACCTTGGTCAACACTTAATCTTCTTCACTTTGTTCTTCTCCCAACCTTGAAGCCAACATATGGTTCAAGTATTGCCTATGGACAAATCCTATAGGTAAAACTCAATGAAAACATAAGTCCATAAAGATTGTCATTAATTACCAAAACCACACATGGGGGCACATATGCACTTTCACCGTTACTACTCTACCCAAACCAATATTCGCATAGCTAACTAATGATATCTAGTAGCTAACCAGTAAAAACCCTGTAATTAGCGAGAGATTAGGGTTTACCCTTGAAGCGTGCGAAGCCCTCGATCTCCAGTCACCGGATCATCACCACCACGTAGCTCAGTCACCTCCTCACCACCACCACTGCCATTGCTTCAACACCAGCACCACCACCACCACCACCAAATCGCCTCCGAAGCTAACCAATCAGTAGATTGGAGTTTATACTACAACTATGCTAAGTATTGCTTGAAGATCTTGAGAAAAACTAAGCAAAACGGAAGAAATTTGAGCTAAAGAGGGAGAGAGCTGTGGCAAGGAAGAGAGAGAGAGCTGGAGAGGGAGAGGAAGAACTATCGGCGCGGAGGGAGCGTCGCATGGCCGGCTTTATTTAAGGGCCAGACGGCGTGGCCTAGCATGACTGGCCCAGTCGGTGTGGGATGCCGCGACTACCCCTGTCGGTGTGGCCGACACCGTCTGCAAGAACTGCGCGCCGAACGTTGCGGCCTGTCGGCTGGTGGGCCCGCCACCAATGGCCAGACCGACTGCCTCTCTCGGTGTCGGGGCAATGTGCTACTTTTGAAAATTTCTAAAATCACATATTATATTTTGAAATGAATAAAAAAAGTATTATTAAAAAATTAGCAAAATAAATAGACGACATATGATTCCCATTTTGTACAAATCATGACCATGTCCATTTATACCGACCTATTATATGCTTGTGCTTGATCCCTCTTTTAATGGACCGGTACAAGGGAAAGAAACAAATCGTGAGACAACTTGGACTAAGTTTTATTTTCTTCTTAAAAACTAGGCATTCCTCGAAAATTGTCTTTGCCTCCCAAGCACCAGTGCTCCCTTAATTTTAAAAAGTAAACATCATATTTAAGTTTCAAAAAAGATTCAAAATAATTCTAGACATAGTCAATTTCGTATCCCACAAGCACACAAAATCACAACACAAAATTCTTTATATTGTGGGCTACAGAAAAGTGACAAAATGTGATGAGATTTAGGGATTAAAAAAAACATATATAGATCCACACCTTTTCATTTTTTTGTAGCTCCAAAGATAAGTTATTTGAAATTAGTATTTTTTACATGTTTGTGAGAAAAATCATTGGCATACATCCGAATATTTTATATACATATGATTTTTGATATTTGAAATAGCAGGAACACTGGTGCTCGCGAGCCAAAAAAAACTCGACTCGGCGCTCCCCGAATTCTATTAGTCCATGCGGTTCATATTAATAGCTTCAACTTTACTAGATAAGATACATTTAATCTAAATATTTAACTATATATATATGGACCTAGATAAAATTTACGTCATTAATATAGATCCGAGGGAGTGGTAGAATTTGCATGAGTTACGGCTACATTGTGTTTATCTGATTCAACGATTTTACATTTATAGTAAGCTCCAAAACAAAATAATTGCGCTTGCGCAAGGCTACCTCTTCTAGTGCCACATACAGTGTACACTAAAAAGGGCAGTTACGCGTCCCCGTTACGGTTGTCTCCACACCGGGTGGGCACAGGCTTGTCACCTACCCACGTGACGCCCGGTATGGCGGTCTCCCACCTGGCGCGTCCCGAGAGGTCTGCAAGTGGGCCACCCCACGAGCGCACGGCACCCGCATCGATCTTATCCCTAGCTGGGCCCCACAGCGCCTCCCCAACCAAGGCTTGCGACCCCTGCAAGGAGACAACCCGTCCTGGTCCCACGTGCATCCGCACAGAGATCCATGGACCAGGTTCACGAGACACGGACCCCACGGTGCAACGCCCGCTGCTTTATAAATAAGCTCCGGCCCGTATCGCTCCCACTCTTCTCCTCTTCAGATCCGAGAACTTGGGGGAGACTGGTAGTTGGCTGCTCGGATCCATCTCAGTGTCAGTTTGGTAATTGGTATGGGTCTCCTCGACAAGCTGTGGGACGACACCGTCGCCGGCCCGCAGCCCGACTCCGGCCTCGGCCGCCTCCGCAAGCTGGCCGCCCGCCCCCCCGCCGTCAAGATCAACGGTGACCGCCGCAGCTAAACAAATCAACATGATTATTTGGCCTTGCCAGATGTTTGTTCCCTGGATCTGATTAGCTGTTGTTCGTTTTTTGGTCGCGTTTGGGTGGGTCGTTCAGATGTGGCTCCGGACGCCGGGACGGTGATCCCGCCGACGACGCCGGCCGGCGGCGAAGACGCGCCCATGAAGGTCACGCGCAGCATCATGATCAAGCGTCCGGCAGGGTACCCCTCGTCGCCGAGGAGCGCGGCCAGTACGCCGCCGGCCTCGCCGCTAGGGTCCACGCCGCCAATCTCGCCGTTCGCTATGTCCCCTTTCGCCGGCGGTGGTGAGTTTCCACGCACCCACCTTCTCGCATTAGCTTTTTCTGATAGGGGTAGTTCGGTCATTTTCGTGGCCGCGCCCATGTGTGTGAAGGACGGGGAATGCCGTGCCGGGTAGCTTTCGTCTACGTGGCTTCTGTCCTGCAGCTCGGAAGCGTCTAGATGGGGCTGGGGACATTTTGGACATTTCTGCCCGGGCAAGCGCTTTAGCTCTCAGGTCTCGATCGTGGGTTCATTGCTGGATATCGTCGCGTTGATTATTTGATAAGTTACCGCATATGTGGTGCCTTTGAAATGCAGCGGTAGCTATCAGTAAGGTTGCCTTCCAAAAGAAAATAGCGATGCATTTCTATTTACTGAAGAATTAAAAATGGATACGTTTGATATGCATTACGTATGGACCTGCTTTATCTAGTACTACGAGCATCATGGTCGTTAACTCCCTGTCTGCTTGAAATTGTCAATGGGGTGTTGGCCTAATTGAAGCCAGCTCCCCCAGACCCCACTTCGATAGCGAAGACTTACCAAAGCAAGACCATAGATCTACCTGTACTGTTTCAAATTTGTCACCAACTCTCCAGACTGGACATAAGAGTTCATACTTTTCAGGAACATAGGAGTAGTATGAAAAATACACAAATGACTCCATTGTGAATTGTGCACTGTGGCTGCAGTTAACTGACTTCATGTATATGTTAGGTGTCATATGCTTTGGTTTTACCTTGCCTCACGAGAAACATTTTATTTGTATTAATGTAAGGAAACATTTACTACTTTTATGTGAACCAGATTCTAGTGTCTTAGTAATACTATTTTATTGATGATTACAAGTTAGACAGTGATGGGAATATAGATGAATCCAGGAAACAAGGATACTTGTAATGTAAGCATTGTTCCACTCGCCAAGTCCACAACTTCATTGTGATTTGGCAGATTCCTCTTGGATATTTTACTCGACACCTTCTCAACCACTCTCCTTTTATTAGCGAGAATAAGCAAAAGCTGACGAGTTCATTAGAATACAGTACATTGTAATGCATGGAAAAACATGGATAGTAGTATCCACAGTTGATTCCTCTCACAAGGTGATGCACACATACATCATGCTATATGCTATTATCCATTCGTTTGTAATTCGTTATTCTACAGACTGTCATCTTTTGTGGTTCTTTAATTGTTCTTGCCTAATATTGAGGGGCTAAATTTACAGGTGGTCGCTTCAGAAGGAAATCATCTTCAGATGCATACGAGAGGGCAACACCACCAGGCGCGTCGACCAGTCAGCCTCCCCCCTTTGAAGTGTGACCGCCAGCCTGCTCATGCTTGTTTTTTGCTCCTCAGCCGGCATCTACTAAACGCAAGGCAGAGGAGGTTTAAAAAGGAAGAGAAGACATCATCATCAGAGAAATCGAGAAAATGGGAGGGTCTGCCTTACCTCTACTGTGATATTATGTAGATATATGTGTGTAGTGTTCTCCTTCTACTATATATGCAGTTCACGCAAGCGTGGTTATGTGTAGAGAACTTGTTATAAGTTGCTGCTTGTGTTATGTGTGTTAGTATGTACCTAGGTCACCTCTGAGCTGCGTAGAGCTCTGTGGCACGCAGCTCCTCGTTTGTGTGTTTCCTACTACTATGGCGTGGGGGACTCTGTCGTCACGTTGTGTTCGTGTGTGGACTGTGGAGGATGGTGGCGTGCATGCAAGCTGTAATGTTAAGCAGGGGGTGTCTAGTGAGGTACGAGCGTAGTATGTGTAATTTTGCTTGATGAGGTTATCTCAAGTAGTTCATGGTGTCTGCTTAACTTTTTTCTGCAATGTGCGTTTTCCATGATAGTCCCCATGTAGTTTCTTCTGCACAATTACTCTCTGCTACCTCTTTTATCACATAACGCTGGGTTCCTGCTAAATGCAGTAACCTGTGGTCCATTTTCTTGCCGTCGGATCTGATAGAGATTTGTTCGGATTACGCACTTTGGAGAAAATTAAAGCGAAGGTAAACACCCGTAATCGTGTGATAGAGTAGCTTTCTTTGTGGTCACAACACATCGCACGAGCCAAAGGAAAGCAATGAAATCCTTCCATGCTATCGTCGAGTAGGTTGCACCCAATGGATGCATCTCGGCTGAGGTCACCGTCCATCCCACCAAGTCCTACGCCGCCGTAGCCGCCAACACCGGAGTTGAGGACGTCATCGCTACATGCTTGACCTCAAAGAGCAACTCCAACGCCGCCAATGAGAGCAAGACCCTCGCCGTGGAGGTCCACCACCTCAAATGCCTATTCTCCTAGGCACGAGCGACGTGTCACCACCGCCGAGTACACCGCTAGCAGTACCAAAAGGGAGGTGGCCTGCTCCGTGCAGAGGTTGAGGGCTCTATGCCCTCCATGAACACAAGAAGACTGGGCGTGAAGAGGATGGGCGCCAATAGATCAAACTTAAGGAGGAGATCGACGCCCTCTTGCATTGTGCGGTATTTTTTGTTGGAATTGTTGGCGATTATTGTTGTAGAAAATTTCATATAGTGGACTGTCAATGTTGGAGTTCACATATTTTTTGTTGGAATAATTGTTGATTTTCGTTGAAACCCGTGGTGATTATTGTTGCAAAAGGTTTTGTGTAATGGACTGTTAATGTTAGAAGAGGCCTCCTTCGGTGCTCCACCCTCCTCCAAACTTAAAAAAACAATCTAGTCTTTTAACATTAATTAATCCCTAATTCTCTATTAATTATATTGTCTGCTTGATCCAAACCTAAACCCGTATTACCCACATGTATACCCATGTATTTCTATATGGGGATGGATCTAACTGCTTGGTGTCTCCGACATAAGGGCCCTGACAAACGCAGGTGAGGACGAGGTCATGGCCGCCGCGAGACGCGGAGGCAGCATCGCAATTTCCTCCAAGGGCGGAGGCAGCACGGGACGAGCGGTGCACCCCAACATGGAAAGAACAAATTAATACCCCCTAAGAAATTGACTTCTGCCCCTCCTCGTACCTTCCTTTGGTCAAATAAAAAATAAAAAAGGGGTCCAAGGCAGCCCAAGCAAGGAAAGCAATTCACGTAACCAAGCACGCGGACACTGCTTACCCACACGACCATGCAACCAGGCGCACGCGTCGTTCTCTCAGTTCCTCTTTCCATTCTCCGTTTCCCCAATTTTTTCTCCATGGTCGAGAGATAAATCGGAGGCAGGAAGAAACAAGCAGTAATCAACAACGCTCCAGCCCTTCTCCAAATCTCCAATCTCCTCCAATCTTGGCTGTTCAATTAGGAAGAGGTACATATTTCTTGATGCCTCTATTTTTTATAGATCTATTATTTGTTTTGTATGATTGCACTTTCTCTTCACCCTCCTGCTATTTGGCTTATTATTTAATATTTCTAGGATAATCATGGCTAAAAATAAAATAAAGATTGTACAATGCATTGAAGGGAATACGTCCGAGAGGCAATAATAAAGTGGTTATTATCTTATTCCAAGTGCCAATGCATTGAAGGGAATACGTCCGAGAGGCAATAATAAAGTGGTTATTATCTTATTCCAAGTGTGATAGATGTTTATTTTTCATGCTATAGTTGTGTTAATTGGAAACATTAATACATGTGTGTTTAATAAAAAATAAGAGTTCCTAGTTATGCCTCTCATATAAACTAGCTCGTTGATTAACGGATGATCAAGGTTTCCTAATCATGAATATTGGATGTTGTTAATAACACGGTAACAACATTGGTGGAATGATGTGATGAACATTCACCCAAAGTATAGAAATACGATCAAAGTCATTATGTTTACATTGCTATAATATGTCATACAAAGGAATCCTAATCTTTAGACCATGAGATCATGTTAATCACTAACACTAGAAGAGTGCTTTGATAACATCAAATGTCACACTGTAACATGATGACTATAAAGGTGGGTTCAAGTACTCCGAAAGTGTTATATAGATGTTCATAGATCAAGAGTGGGATTTATCCATCCCGATAACGGAGATATATACTCAGGACACTCTCAATGATATCACATTAACACAGCTGGCAAGTAGGTGATTAGATCATAAAGAATGTTATATCACGGGAATGAGAAAAGAGTACTTATCGGTAACGATATCAAACTAGGTATGAAGATAACGATGGTTGAATCTCGGACATGTAATATATCACAAGACAAAGGGATTTAGTTACACGTCAAAGGTTCTCATGATCACAAGAGTCATCGTTGAATATGTGGGAGTCAGTACGGATTTCTAGGTCCCGCTGCTGATTATTGATCGGAGAGGGGTCTCGATCATGTCTGCAATATTCGCGAACCGTAGAGTGACACCCTTAAGGAATACCAACACCAAATGGAGCAGATAATATACCAGAGAAAGGTTTTGATAGCACAGGGATTATTTCGATAAGCTCCAGAATTGTTTCGGGTCAAATTGCTGAAATTTGTTTTAGATGTAATATCGAAGTAATGCAAGGGGGTTTATGCAAATTTTTGTTAATTAAAGTAATTAACAAAATTCTGAATAAAAGAAATAAAAATTGTTTTTATTAATGAGAGCTTGCATTAATTTTGGTAGAAAATTAATGCAACATGAGTGGAGTTGAAATTGATGTGAGTGGGCTTAGTGGAAGCTCCACCCACATAAATGAGGGAGAGGTGGGGGGCACGCACCATGGCCACCGGCCATGGCATGGGGGCTTCCCCTCCCCTATAAAAGGAGGTGGTGGCCTCCTCTCCTCTCACACCTCCTCGTGAAGGATCTCTTACCCTCTAGCAAATTCCCCATGGCTTCGGATTAGCGAAGTACATGTTCCCGACGGTTTCTCTAGAAAGGATCTGCCGCTTTTGCTGCTTTTCTGGAGCGAGGACCCATAGGTTTTTGGGGTACTGGACGTGTGTGCGATCACGGATACGCTACTAGTTTGTGGCGCTCTTCAACTCGATCTTGAGATCGCCAAGAGTACGACTACATCATCCACGAGAATAAAACTCGTAATGCTTTTCGGTCTTCGAGGGTAAGTTCTCTATGGATGTATATCCACCCGTGGCTTGTATCTAGATAGATAAATCTTGGTTCTTAGTTTTTCATATCGTAGGATTTTTTATTTTCTATGTTGCAAACCTAACATGCATAATATGCATTCATATTTTGGGAAGAAAGGAAGAGCTAATCACTGGCCTAGAGTTGATGATGGTTCAGAACAAATTAATTTGGTTGCTAGTCCTGTCTTGGAAGAACAAGAACCAGAAGGTTTACAGGAAGAAATCCCAATAGTTCCACCAACACCTAAAGCACCAGAAAGGGATCCAGGCATGCACTGCAAAATCTGGGATTATCCTCCAAATGTTCAAGAAAAGGCTCGTTTGGCATATTGAAGCACGGGCCATATAAATTTGACAAACATAAGTATCCTCTTAATGATTCAACAAACCATCCACGTAAGTTTCAGTACCACTAGTTCAAAAGCTTCCCTTGGTTAGAGTACTCTCCTACACAAGATACAGTCTATTGTTTTCCATGCTTTCTGTTATATAGGAAGCCAGTTGGAAGGAGAGGGTCAGATAAGTTTACAATGGAAGGGTTCAATAAATGGATGAAAGTAAACAATGGAAAGGATTGTGCGTTCTTAACTCACATGGGAAAGGATAGTAAATCTGCTCATAACTATGCTGTCAAATGTTATGATAATCTGAAGAATAAGCAATGTCATTTGGAACAATTTGTGGAGAAGAAAATAGAGGAGGAGATAAAAAGAAATAGGTTGCGTCTGACAGTAAAAATTTATGTATTACGGGGGCTGACATTCCAAGCTTGTTCCTTCCGAGGCCATGATGAAAGTGTTGGCTCAACAAATCAAGGTAATTTTCTTGAAATGGTGAAATTGATAGCTTATTATGATGATGATATTGGTGTTGTTGTATTGGGTAATGCTCCACATAATGATAAGTATGCCTCTCCTACCATTCAAAAAGAAATTATGCATGTCATTGCTTCCAATGTTCAAAGAGAAATTCATAAAGAAATTTGTGATTCTAAGTTTTGCTTGCTTGTTGCTGCGTCAAGGGATGAATCAAGAAGAGAGCTAATGGGAGTGGTGATTCATTTTTTTGATAAAAATGGTTTCACCCAAGAGCGTTTTCTAATATTGTTCATGTTTTGGATACATCTTTAGCTACTTTAAAAAATGCATTATCTTTTGTTTTGGATCAACATCAATTAGATGTTAGCAAAATTTATGGACAAGGATGTGATGGTGTTAGTAATATGAGCGGGGAGTGGAATGGACAACAAGCCAAGTTCATGGAAGAGTGTCTTTATACCTATTATATTCATTGTTTTGCTCATCAGTTGCAACTAGATCTTGTTGCCGCATCTAAAGAAGTAGCTGATGTTCACAACTTCTTTGACCATTGAATGTGTAAGATGGTTTACCTAGAGGGGGGGTGAATAGGTTTCTACAAAATTCTTTATAATCTTTTGCAAGTTTTAGGCTTTGAGGAATATAAGTGTGCAGAAATGCAAACTAGGTGAGGCAACCTAGATGATGATACAAGATACTTCAAGCACGAAGGCTATCACAAGATAAGCAACACAAGTAAGAGATTCGGTTAAGTGATAACCAAATCACGTGGAGACAAAGATGTATTCCCGTGTTCACTCCCTTTGGGAAGGGTATACATCACACTAGAGAGGTGTGAGGTCCCACGAAGGATTCCCCAATGCCATGAAGTCTCACCTTCTTCTCTGAGCCTATTCCACGAAGGAATAGCTTACTTACTCGTGGTAGACTTTAAGGTAGTCTGCAAACCCTCACAAACTTTCCATAGAGCAAATCACAAGACGAATGCCCCCGGGCGACCCTAGCCTCCTAGGGTTTCCCACAAACCCAAGAGTAACAAGCAAACTCGATGAACTCAAGGGGGAATGAACTTTGGCTTGGTGGAAACGTAGATCGGGACCTCCTCATGCTTTCTATTGGAATTGGTTGGGTAGAATGGGAGATCCTCAAGAAATTGTGTTTTCTCAAAGTGGGAGAGAGAGACAACTTCAGGTATGAATGATTGAATGAATGGCTAACCAGATCAAGGTGGAAGAAGGGGTATATATACCCTAGGGAGAAATCTAGCTGTTTGAGGAAATTCTGCAAGAACCCAGTTTCAAGTTCGGTCTCACCGGATCATAGACCGGACGGTCCGGTTCCCAGTCTAGTCTACTGGTTCCTAGACCGGAACTCGCCAGTATACTCAGTTCGAAAAGACCTGGTATTAAAACTGGACTTCCCCGGTCCACACGTCGGTGTACCGGTACTTCCACTAGACCACCCGGTCTAGGGGACGTTCCAACCGGTATGCACACCGGATCCTACAGAAACACCTCAAAAGATAGTTCTCCCTCTCCTCTCTCTTTGGTGATGAAACAGTGGGTGTATAGGATGTGTGTATGGCTTAGGAATTCATCCCGAACAAGATCATCAAGAATACCCTCTTAATAGTGTGGAGTTCTTAAAAGACTCAAGTTACATAATGAAGCAAAATTCCGGCACAAAGCTTCATTATCGAAATGGGGGGTCTCTAACAATCTTTGAACACACCCTCAGACTAAAACCTGTAAGACACTAGTAGGCAACATTAGTCTGCTCTAACTACGGTTTCATTGTCAACCAAAAAAAAGAGGGTAAAATACCCTTACAATCTCCTCTTTTTTGGTTGGCGATGACAAACCAAGCTAGAGTTCACAAAGATATAATAATGAGCTTTAAGAAGGTAATTCCACGAAGACATACGAAAAGCTCCCCCATAAAGTATGTACTTGGTTGAATTTGTGTTTGAATGCAAAGTGCACCTAAATACTATATGGAGAGCTTCCCATATATCTTCATGAAGGCAAGCATGACAAGACAAGATATAAAGCATGGATATCTAAATAGAGCTAGACCAAAAATAGCAATACACATAGTCATAACACAATGGAAGTATACAAGGTTCACACACATAGCACACACTCGTCCATCATACGAAAATAGTCAAAAAGTTCAAGCGAAGAAACAAAGGGAAAGAACAATGCCATAAGAAGCAATGAGAAGGCAAGGGGCATTGTGCTAATGGTGAACCCTGGAAAACTCCCAACAAGGAACCCATAGATATCTAATAGAACTCTGCTCTTATCCCCCATTGGAAGCGAAACACCAAAAATGAAGAGAAGTAGAGCGATGCTAACATATCCCAACTAGAAGAACGTAGGTGGTAGAGGACAGTTGACATTGGCATCTTCGTCTTCCTGGTTATCCTCCTCATCATCAACATCATCACCGGAACCGTGAGGAGCATTAGAGAAACCACTTGGACCAACAGGAGGACACTGCCTGGGGAAATAGCCGTAGAGCATAGTAGCATCAATCGATAGCATCTCATAGTTAACATAGGGAATGGGAGTCATCTCGCTACAATCAGGAGGAGGGGTGACTTTCTGGTTCATGAGATACTCATTGTGCCGGTGCCGAGTCTCTTGGCTCATCTCATGAGCCTTGTGGCTCATATCATAAGTGGTATGGCACATATGAAATAGCCTCTTGAAGAACGTGGCATCACCACCCTTGTTCCTTGGTGTAAGGTCCCCAACCTTTAAAAAGATTGAGCCCCCTGTGTTTACAATGCTAGTCCCTGGATCAATAGCTAGCATCCACAGTTTAGATGTAATATCAAGAAACAAAGGTCATAATACAACTTTATAACCAGGAATAAAATAATTTTATTACATCAAACATAGCTCATTGGCTATTTACATTACATTGCAGCGGAATAACTATAGTCATGGGTCCTTCATCTTCAAAGTGCCACAAGCAGATGTTGGTTGTAGACTTTGTAATCCTAATCAATCAATCTTCACTAAAATCAATCAAACCTGCAACCATACAAGTTACAGCCACAAGGGTCAATACATTTGAATTGTATTGGCAAGTGATACTTTGGTAGTATAGTGGAGTCTATCATCTATATGCATTTGGCTAAGTGGAGTTGAGGCTTGCATTGCTCAAAAATAGATTTTTCCCTAACATTTTGAAAACACTAAGTTTTTGTTTGGCAAAAACTTTCCCAAGGCATCTACCAATCAAAGACTGAAGATCCACTCAGGGCATCTACCAATCAAAGACTGAAGTGCTTGGCAAAATCATTTTTCCTCAATCAAAGATTTCAAGATCCTTGTTCCAAGCCATCTCTCCATCAAAGATTGAAGAATTCACACAACCCTTGTTCACCCACAAGTTTTTACTTTAGAAATTGGAATGATGAGATTCTTGATTGCTTCCATGTCTTGATGCTCAAATTGTCCTTTACCAGGGACATGGATAAGTACTTAGATTTTTACACTCTACAGAGGTGGTGCACTTTCCCCACAAGACTTGGTTTCCCAAGACAAGATCTTTCAGAAGCCTTCCCTTAGACCATCATGGACGCGTTCCATCCTATCAAACACTACCACCCACTGTCCATATGGCTAAGTTCTTGCAACCTATGTGATCATGGCAGAGCCCATTTTGCCAAGTGGTTGCACTTGAAGCTTCTCAACATTTGACATCTCAAATCTCTTTGTTTCCTGGGTGGCCATCCACAAGTGAGATACACTAAGGTAAACCATAAACATGGGCCTTGTGAACCACTCAACCAAAAACCACCAGGCAAGTCCCATTCCACCCAGGAGATTCATTAACTTAGTTGTTTTGTTAAATAAAACACAAGTCCTCAGACTTAGAATATTTTCCATAGTGTGAATATATATTCCACCCTTGTTTTCTATTAGCTAGGCTAAGCTTGGTAGTAATAGGATTTCTAACTTAGGAAATCCTACTAAGGATTCATCTACTAGGTTTTCCTATAGCAAGATCTATACTTAGCAAAAATCCATGCAAGTTTTACTTAGCAAAAACACTAATGCATAGTGAAAATAATGGGACAATAGATATGAAGCATCACTTGCCTTTTTGGTAGAGGGTATAAGTTCACTCCTTGTCCTTGCAACAATCACACTCTTCAAGTCACTACAATTCAATCAAGCAAGGCACAAACTCAATCTACCAATCAAGCAAACACAAATTCAATTTACATTCCAAACTAAAGTCAAACAAACAATTTGTACACACACAAAGTAATGGGATCTAAGTCATGCATAAGCATGCAAAGGTTGGTTTTACTGTAAGGATGGTCTTCACTAGGCTTCTAACTTTGTAAGTTCCAAATTGGTCATTTACCAAAATGGCAAAGTCAAAGTAATGCATGCAAGCATGCCAAGCTTTGTTTTGTTTGAAAAAGTGGTTCCTAGTGGGTCATAGACATTGGAGTACACCTAATGGTCATTTTGTAAAGTGGCTAAGTCATTTGCAAAAGGTTTCACTATAAAACCATTTTCAAAACAAAGTGTCATTCCATGTGGTGTAGAAATATTTTTACTAAGGCACTAACCTATAGGGTTCACCAAATGAGTTGCTATTGCAAAACTTGGTGTTTGGGTCAGTAGGTTTGGTCTAAACCATTTTCTCAAAGTTTTCTTTACAAAAACATTTTCATAAACAAAACAATAGTTTTGTTTGGCTAGAAATGGACTAAACTAATTAATCCATTCTAAACCTTTACAAAAATCAATTTCCAAGACATAGGTTGGTTCCTAGGGTCAGTAAGGTCACAACAAACCATTTTGCAAAGGTTTTAACCTTAAATTCATTTTTAAACAATTTTTCTAACCTAAACAAGCAATCAAATGTTTCTGCAAAATCAAGCAAACTAACAGTTACTATTTGCTAAACTAAAGGCAGGGTTGGTTATGTCTTGCTTTCCTGAATCCAACGACATAAAATTTGTAATTTTTGGACGTGTGGATCAAAAGATACAAGGGTTTGAAGATTGCAAGAAATTCCGTTTTCAAATCTGTTTTTAAACAGAACAGTGACACGCGGCGTGATTTCATTGGACGGTACCTCTTCGCGCGGATCGCACAGCTGCAGCCGTTGGATCTAAATGAGATCGTGCGGTGCAGAGACCTTACTTACCCCTTCGCCTACGTTCTATCGCATCCGCACGATCCTACGGTTGCTAGCGCACCAGCCACAGATGGGCGGCGCTGCGGTGGCTACCGGCGGCGGAGCTGTCGATCGATGACGGAGGCGATGCTACAGGAGGGGAGGGAGAAAGAGGAGTTGCTCACTGGGCTCAGGGGGTCACGGCGATGCTCGAGGAGGTGTTGGTCGGGCGAGGGGCGCTCTGGTACGACTGCGATTGCTCGCCGGAGTGGAGGACGGTGTCGGGTGCGTCGGGTGGTCGTCGCGGACGGTGCTGTGGTTCACCCTAAGGCAAGGCGAAGACACGGTTAGATGCGCAGAATCAGGGCGAGGCTGTGTGCGTGAAGGAGAGGGCTCGGGGTGGTCGGCTCTTACCAGGAAACGTCGCCGGAGAAGAAGGCAGACAGCGGTGCTGCAGGTCGTCGAAGTCGAGCTTCCAGAGTGCGCGGGAGCTAGCTGAGGTTATGGGCAGATGCGCAAGGTGCTGGAGAGCATGCTCGTGTGTTCGGGGAGGCAGGAGGGGGCGTGTGCTGGCCGGAATCGGCCGGAGACTATGGTCGGAGCAGAGGGTGATCGAGGAGGAATTGGGGGCGGCCTGGTGGCGTGCGTGGGGAGGAGACAGAGGGGAACGAGAGAGGAGGGAGAGGCGATTTAACGAGCAGGGTCACTGCGAGGAATTACTCAGGCATTAAGGCGAATTAAGCCGGAGAATTCAGCGGCAGAAACGGCCGCGCGGTGAGGGGGGGGGGGGGGACGGAGTCGCGGGGAGGAAGAAGGGGTCGTGGCTGTGGGGTCCTCTGGTCAGTGGGAAAGGGAGGGGGAACGGGGTCCACTTGTCATTCACTCAGTGGGTTTCTTTCGCGGTGAAGAAAAACGGTTCGGGGCGTGGGTGAGAACGATGACTCAGCGGTGGGGTCTGTTGTCAGCGAGAGGGAGAGAGGAGGAGTGGGTCCCGGTTGTCTGTGACTGAGTGGGCTCACTAATTGGTGCGAAACGTTTTTCTGCGCGAGAGGGAACTGGGCTTGTTACTGGGCCTTAGTGGGTTGCTGGGCTGGGCTGTCCTTTTTCCTTTTTTTTTCTGTCTGTTTTCTTTTTCCATTTCTAATTCTATTTCTGTTTTGAATTTCAATCAATTATTCAAGCAACAAACAAGGTTCAAACAATTCAAACAATTTTGTACTTTGAATTTGGTTCTGTTTATCAACATAATCCAAATTCCAAAATAATTTAATATTTTTATTCATTTTAGGATCCATTCAATAATTAAATAAAATGGATCTTTAGTTATTTAATAAAATAGGGTTTGATTTATTTAACAAAATTTCCATTTGAAATCCAAATACTTTCAAAACCAAACCAGTAGGTTTTATTTGAAAATAAGGATATTTGGAAATCTTGTATTAACAAAATAACCTTTTAGGTTCCATTAATACTTAGATAAATGGACCTTAGTTAATAATCCATATAGGATTTGTTTATTTAAAAACTTTATTTTGAAATCCAAAATAAAACCAAAACACTTTAGTAGGTTTTATTTTGAGAAATCAAAATACTTGGAAAACTTATTTAAAATAAATAAGTTTTAGTGTTTATTTAAAATGGGAAAAGCCTTTACTGAAATAAAATTGGATATTTAAATCCTTATTATTTTATTTAAATAAATCCTTTACTCATTTTATCAAAACAAAATATTTTATTATAAAAGCTTGGCCAAAATTAATTTGGCTTTATTAAATGTTTATCTTTTTAATCCCTTTAGGATTATTTGTTCACCAATTGGTATGGATTTTAGATGAGGGCTTTATTAGCTTTGGAAATTCAATTTCCTTATCTTATTATATTCATAAGATTTTATTTATGGTTCCAATTAAGTGAAACCAATTTCTAGGGTCTTTCTTGATCCTTTGTGAATATTTGTTGATCCATTTTGGTATGGATCAAATCCATGGATTTGGAGATAACTTGGAAATGGTTTTTATTCCATTAGGGTCTAGGGTTTTGGATTTATTTTCCAAGTGTTCAAATTTCCAGATACATTCATTGAGGAATGCATTTCTCTTGATTTGGATTTGTTGAACTCAAACTTTAACCAAAGTTTGTTCAGGATGGGATTTTAAGTTTCCTTTTAGAAACAAAAGTTTCTTTTCACCCTGATTTTCAACAAAATTTATTTTGTTTATTTATTTTTCACATTACAAGATTTGGAAAATCTTGGGATGTGACACTTGGATGAGAAGAAGACTCACCAACGGGACAATGAGAACCAACCCTAGTAGCAAAGTGAGGATGAGGGTCGTGAAGGGTCTTGGTGCAGTGCTCAGGGGGCCTCATCTCAGGAACATCAACTGACATACCACGAAGATAAAGAGTAAGAAAATCCTGTTCCACACTCTCGCCCACCATCACACCTGGGGCACAATCTTGTTGAGAAACTTTTGCACATACACACGGAAGGTGGGGGTCATCCTATCCAAGGAATCCCGCTGTATCTCATAGTACACGAAGTCACAACCATCAATCTTCCTCATCCGATCAGGATGGCTATAGTACAGAAGATTGGTGAAGAACCCATGACAGTTTGTAGTATCTCCAACTCAAGGAACAAGGGACTAATGAAAGATGCTGGCCAAGGTGTGATAATAGAAATACATGCCAGACATGCACGGAGGAGAAAACTCAGCATCCTTGGGGTAGCAAAAAGCAAGAGTCTTAGCAGCCTTGGCCTTCTCACTGTGAATGGGAAAGCCACCTCCCTTGATAGCATAACCCATGACCTCAACCAAATCAGCATAGGTGGCACGGTACCTCTGCGTGCCAGTCATCCAGGTCATAGTGCGCTCAACATCATCATGATAATAGAGTATGCAAAAGAACTGTCGGATATACTCAGGGTAGTAGTCCTCCGTGAGGCACACAAGTTCAAACAAATCCGTCTTCTTCAGAGCATCATCAACAAAGCGGTAATCTAAGGCTGCATACAAGTTGAACCACTCCACATTGAAAGAATCAACCTTATCAAAGAGAGTGACCTTGAACTGAGTGGAAATGTGATCCCACATCAAAGCTTGAGTCTGAGTCCAGAACCTCTTGTAAGGACCCTTATAGGTACGAGCCTTGAAGTGATAGGGTTTCTCCTTGTGAAGAGTTTGGTACAGTGCAATCTCCATACCCTTAAGATTCTGATTAGGCACATATTCATCATCAACATACATTGTTGCTTGTTTACCCATGTTGTCCTTGATCTTGTAGTGAGAAACACGACCACTTCCCTCACCACCAGGCTGCACAGACTGCGGCCCTACGAGCCATCTTGCTCTTGGCAGGTTCATTAGGAAAATACTCCTCACTGTCATGGTCTTTGTCTTCACCTATGAAAAAGAGAGAAGGGTTGGGGAGCACAAAGATAAGTACACATGCCACAGATAAAAACAAGAGGGAAAACTTGGATTTGAGCAAGTGCATGGTGAAAAATGAGCATTGCAGAGAGGTCCGGTGCTAGGGCCGGTTGGACCGGGTCTAGGACCAGATGGCCCGGTGTCTGGGCCGGTGGACCGGGTGAGAGACCAAACTGCCCGGTGGCACGACCGGTCGACCAGATCAGGGACTGAATCTAAACGTGGAGGTCCAATCCCCATCTATGCAATGTAAAAAATTCACACATGGCTCCAAAAACCTGCACAAATACAAATTTAACAAGACATGTAGGACATGGTTTGACGTGGTTGGCATACATGAACAATGGGGAAACTTTAACTTATCAAATCCAAAAAGATGTATAGCAAAAAATGGGGATTTGAGAAGCACAAGAGTAGGAGAAAAGGATTACCCAAAGACATGGCCTCCCTTGGAGGAAAACATACAAGTTCCCTTGGGGAGGAAGAACACAAAAAAGCTCCCAAACCACCACGAGATGGAGAAATTCCTTTGATGGAGAACCTCCAAAGGACCTTCTACATGATTTGGTGGCCCGTTCTTTGGATCCTAGGGGTGTAATAACCCTAGGGAAGGAGGGGGAGTGGGAGGGATGACAATGGAGTGAGGAGGGGTTGGGGAAGAGAATGGGTAGCTGGTGGAGGAGTGGGGTCTGGCCAAGAAGAAGAAGGAGGAGAAAAATCCCAGATCTGGTTTGGGCCCTAGTCCCACCGAGCTATAGATCGGACCGGTCAGTGCCATGGCCGGTGTATCGAACTTAAAATCGAGAACCGGTATAGAGGTGTTGTAGGTGAAGATTCGGTGGCAAGTCTGGTCGATCAGTTCTAGGACCGGAGAACTCGGTCGGGACCGGGCTGGCAACTGAAGTTCAACCGGGACGCGTCAGTATAGTGGTTTGGATAGACTCATATAGATTCGAAATGACACTGGCCCGCGCACCGGATGGTCCGGTCCTAAGGCTGATCAGAACGGTCCACAGACCGAAACACCCAAAAAATCAGAGAGAATTTTTTCAAAAAACAGAATTTTTTCGAGAGTGACATGTCCATATAGAGGAAGATTGTAGACTCCAAAAGGGTAGTGGCAGCGGGTGATCTAGGCATGCCCATTGGAAAATAAGCAAGTTCAAAAACACAATAACAACAATAGGCATGATTTGAGAATATCAAGATCCACAAGTTACAAGAACCAAAATAAGAAGCAAATGTTTGGCGGGGATTTGTCCCTATGTTTAAGCACATGTCATGGCGCCTTAAAGATAGATGCTTGGACCCATATAATGACATGAGATCAATTAATATCGCACACATAGGTATGCATCAAACCGAGACGTGGCAAGATTATGACTATCCCCATATGTTCTGCACAACTAGGCTACATAGCAAGTTAAGAGCAAGAATATAGTGCAAGAAGTAAGTCAATCCAAGTTTGTAGGATCTAGAATATTGAGTTCTCAACTCAACATGAAAAAATGGGATTCATCCAAAGGTTTTGTGAAAATATCCACCAATTGGAACATCGTTCCCACATGAGTGAGATTGATGTCACCATTTGTGACATGGTCACGTAGGAAGTGGTGGAGGATGTCAATATGTTTGGTTCGACAATGTTGGACGGGGTTATTGGCAATCTTTATTGCACTTTCATTTTCACAAAGAAGAGGCACCATACCAAGAGACACACCATAGTCTTTCAAGGTTTGCCTCATCTATAACAATTGAGCGCAACAAGATGCCGTGGAAATGTATTCGGCTTCAGCGGTGGATAGGGCGCTGGAGTTTTGTTTCTTGGATGACCTACTCACCAACGACTGGCCAAGGAATTGGCAAGCCCCAGAGGTCGACTTCCGGTCAACCTTATCACTGGCCCAATTGGAATCCGAGTAGCCAACAAGCTCAAAGGTTGACCCCTTTGGATACCAAAGCCTGAGTGTAGGAGTGAGAACAAGTTACCTAAAGATCTGTTTGACCGCCATCAAATGGCACTCCTTGGGAGTGGATTGAAAATGAGCACACATTCCAACACTTAACATCATATCCAGCCTAGAAGCACAAAGGTAGAGCAAGGAACCAATCATGGAGCAATATACCTTCTGATCCATGTCCTTCTCACCTTCTCCAAGACCAAGTTGCCCATTTAGTGGCATGGGTGTCTTCATGGGATTGGTATTGGTCATCTCAAACTTCGCGAGCATGTCCTCACGTATTTCTCTTGGGATATGAAGGTGCCTTGAGCAAGTTGCTTCACAATGAAGCCTGGGAAATACTTCAACTCCCCCATCATGGACATTCTAAATTTCATATTCATCAAGTCGGCAAAAGCTTTGTTATGACATTCATTAGCTCCACCAAAGATAATATCATCAACATAACTTTGAACAATGAATAAGCCACCCCTTTAACCTGTTTGGTGAAAAGGGTGGAATCGACCTTACCCATGCTAAACCCGTCCATGAGTACGAAATCCCTAAGGTGCTCATACCAAGCACGAGGATATTGCTTTAGTCTGTAGAGATCCTTACAGAGTAGATACACATGGTTGGGATAGCGTGTGTTTTCGAGACCCGGGAGTTGAGCTACATATGCAACCTCTTTTAAGGGACCATTAAGAAATGCACTTTTCACATCCATTTGATAAAGCTTGAAGTTATGAAAAGATGCATATGCAAGCAAGATACGAACAACTTCAAGATGGTCAACATGCGCAAAGGTGTCCTCATAGTCGATACCTTCTATTTGGGCATACCCTTGCGCCACTAACATTGCTTTGTTTCTTGTGACGGTTCTGTTCTTATCTTGCTTGTTCTTGAACACCCACTTGGTCCCAATGACATTGATGCGATGATCTTTAGGTCTCTCCACGAGAGACCAAACTTCATTGTGGATGAAGCACTCAAGTTCTTATTGCATGGCAACGGCCCAATCCGGATCTTCCAAAGATTCATGGACCTTGAGTGGCTCAAAGTTAGACACAAATGCATGATGGCCACAAAAGGTTGTGAGATGCTTCTTCTTGTTGTGAGTCTCGATCCCTTTTGATATGCTTCCAAGGATATTGTTGACTTGGATCCCACTTGTAATAGAGGCGTACTTTATCTTCTAGATTATGCCTTCATGATCAACAAATTCATCTTTTGACGGTCCTTGATCATTGACAACTTCTTGAGATTGACCTTGGTTTTGAGGAACTTGTTCATCTTCTTAGTCTTGCTCAACGGGTTGAGGTCTTGTTTCTTGTTCTTCGGTTTGCGAGAGTTGTTCGTCTTGTGGTGCACTTGATGGTTCAACTTGAGTTGAGCTAGGCTCTTCTTCAGTTGGGCTTGATCCTTCCCCTATCAACTTCTTGATCATGGATATGAGATTAGGTGGGCAAGATATGCCCAATTCCCATCAACTTGATCACATGAGAATAATCTCCATCACCTACATCACGTGGAACAACTTGACCCTCTTGGGAGCCATTAATCTCCCAAAACTCCATGTCACAAGTTACTTCAACACAACCATTCGTTTTGTTGTCGTATCTATAGGCATGAGAGTTTTTCGCAT
The DNA here is from genome assembly GCA_916181665.1 of Avena sativa. Taxonomy (NCBI): domain Eukaryota; kingdom Viridiplantae; phylum Streptophyta; class Magnoliopsida; order Poales; family Poaceae; genus Avena; species Avena sativa. Next base: position 577,254,485 of record OV702289.1, on the reverse strand, counting down.
AATCAATAAAGATACCCCCTATAGTTCTAGATTCGAATTTACCAAGATTTTCTGTCTTGTTCTTGACGAGGCACTTGCACCTAAAGACATGGAAGCAGTGGACGTTGGGCTTGTTCTTAGTGAGAATCTTGTATGAAGTCTTGTCAAAGGGAGATCAAAGGAAGAGCCAATTCGAGTAGTGACTCGTGGTAGCAATGGCTGCTCCCCAAAAGTTCTGGGGTGACTTGAACTCACTCAACACTGCTCTTCCCATCTTGATGATTGTTTGGTTCTTCCTTTCAACAACAGCATTTTGTTGAGGGGTATATGGAGCTGAGAATTCATGCTTGATTCCTTCATCTTGAATGAACTCTTACATGGTGTAGCTCTTGAATTTGGTGCCATTATCGGTCCTAATGGTCTTGATCTCCACGTCATGCTTACATTGAGCTTTCTTGGCAAAGATCATGAATTCCTTGTAGGTCGCATCCTTGGACTTGAGAAGGAAGACCCAAGTATACCTTGAATAGTCATCAACAATTACAAGACCATACTTCCTTCCACCAAAAGAGTCATATGTTGATGTCCCAAAGAGATCCAAGTGGAGGAGCTCCAACATTCTTGAGGTGGCCACCTTGGATATGGAGGGATGACTCTTTCCATGTTGCTTCTTGGAAATGCATGCACTACACACACGACAACAATATGCTCACCCTTTAGGAGTAGTTTAAGATTTCGCATGTTGATGTGGCCAAGGCGGCGATGCCAAAGCCATCCCTCGTCAACCTTGGCCATTAGACATGTAGGAAGAGATGGGCTCTCTTTCGAGAGATCGACCACATGAAGGTCGTCTTCCACATATCCAACAAGGACCAAACTGAGCTTATCACTCCTAAAAACTTCCATAAATGTTCTATAAAAAAAGGAATCATAAACGGCATCCGCAAGATGTTTAATTGAAAGCAAGTTGTAGCCAAGGTTCTCAACAAGCATTATGGTCTCTAGGGTCAAGGCCTTAGAGACCACCAACTTGCCGTAACCTAGTACATTTCCTTTAGAGTTGTCCCCATAAGTGATGCTTGATGTTGAATTGACATCATGAATGAATTGGTTAAGCGCGCTTCTACCTCCGATCATGTGATTGGTGCATCCACTATCAAGCACCCACTTTGAACCACTAGAGGCATATCCCTACAAAATCAATTCTTTGACTTAGGAACCCATTGAGAAATGGGTCCTGTAGCATTAGCAACAAGATCTTTTGGCACCCAAATTGAGTACCACCGATGCATGTAAAATGCATCCATGAACTTTACACTTTATTACTTGATATTCCAACATATTTGCATCATATATGGGGTATATTCATGTTTTATAATGATATTTGGGAATAATTCACACTTCCCATATTGTTTTGGAATTAACTCTGCCAAGGCAGAAAACCCCTATTTCAATGTTTTTGACCTTCAGGTACCCAAACAATGTCCAATTGACCTGAAACTTCACGGGACCTATTATTTATCAGAACCAAGAACAATGGCCAAAGATCCACAAGAAAATAAGACCAAGGAGGGAACGAGCTAACCAGCCGTGGCCCATCCCCTGGCTGCGGCTGATGTGCTCTTTCCTCCCTCGAGTCTCAGATGGCGTCGATTCTTTCTCCTAGGCGAAGGTTCTGACCTAAAACCACGTATAAAAAAGGTCTCCCGATGATTCTTAGAAAGGAGCACCACATAAGACAGAAACACGAAACAGAGAGGCAGGAGGTAGAAGATTGGAGGGGGAAAACTCTAGCGGGGCGCTGCCGATGCGATCTCCACCTCCTCTAATGACTCCAACATCTTCACCATGATGAATGGGGAGTAGTCCACCCCTAGACTACGGGTTTGTGGCAGTAGATATTGTATCTCTCTCTCATGATCTCGATTGTATTAGAACCGTATGAGCTGCATAACATGATTACAGTCATATTTGTATTACCTATGTGGTGGATCTTTATATAGTTGATATTTGCAATTGCAATTGTTCAGTATTGGAAGTATATGAATATATGCATATCATGTACCCCGTTCTTGTTTACTTGTTTTGATCAAACTTGTATATGGGAGCGTGTGTGGGGGAACATGTGCATTAGTTGGAGCAACGGGGGTGATCTTGCGGGTAGGACAGTAAAACATGTGAATCACTTGGGTGTTTACCTTACTTAGTTGCCTCACTAGGGATAAACAAAATACCATGCTTAGACTAGATCAAGTATGTTCTTATTTTAAATTCATGTCATATAACTTAATGCTATACTCTAAAATTGATCTTAATACTAGATTGCTTGGAGAACCCCCTTTCTAGTGGAGTATAAGTGAATTGTTAGAAATAACATATCTATGTTAGGACGTGATACCCATATGAATTGCTAGCCATACTTTAACATGTTGCACCAATATTATGTCAACTATAGTGTCTCGTGTCCACCACAACTCAAAGAGAGAGTGCATAAGCAAAACCATGAACCCCAGTCCATTTTAAACCATAAGAAAGCACTATCCAACACATCTACATCACTTTTTATTTTCAGTACTAATTAAATCCAAAAATACAAAAAAACATTTCTCATACTTGCAAACACCAACCAAAACCCAAAAACATCATATTCTATTGCATTTACCACCATTGCATATTTACTTTACTATTGCATTGCATTTTACTTTTATTGTATTTTATTTTAGTTTTTCTTACATACACCTTGTGCTTGACAACCACTTGGTGAGGTTGAGGGCAAAAACAATCTACAACTATTTTGTAGGTTGCTTGACAAAGAACAAAGAGGATCATTCTCTTACACACAGCTCCCTGAGAGTTCGATATTTAAACCCTCTAGTTTCCCTCGTGGGGAAGACTTCCATTTACTACATCACTCGCCACTTCGAGTCTCGACTATTAAGGTGCAGCGAGAAGCTCCTACGACAACTGTCAGTGAGTTTTCTAGCACTCGCATCAAGAAAGTTTTCTAACGCCATTGTCGGGGAGCTAGTAAAAGGATAGCTCACAAGAAAGTTCAATTTCATCACCAACTTGTGTAAACACCTAAGTTTGGAGAGGTTGCACCTACGTGAGTATCATCTTGTTATTTTAGATCTTCAAAGTTATTTTATTTTGTTTTGTTATTGTCTTTACTTTCATCTTTACATTTTAGTTTTTACATTTTTAGTTTCTTTTACCATTCGGTTTTGCATTTACTTTTTATTTTTCAGTTTTTGTCTTACTTTTGTATTTCGGTTTTGTATTTTTATTTTTAGTTTTTGTATTTCATTTGTTAGTTTTTAGTTCAGCAATATTAATTTTAGTATAATTTTACTTTCAGTTTTCATTCAAACACATAAAATACATAAAAATTATTATCACTTTACTACTTGCATAATGAGAGAAAGAACTAAATTGTGTGACTACACAAATATACCTAATGATCAATTTATTGCTAAGCCCATTACCACACCCGAGATTACAGCGGAGAGCTTTGAAGTTAGTCCTACTTTGCTAAACGGATAACTAGGGAACAATTTGGAGGTAGTGCAAATGAGGATGCCTCTATGCATCTTCATGACTTTTGTGAAATATGTGACATGCAAAAATTTATAAATGTTAAAAATGATATCCTCAAACTAAAATTGTTTCCATTCTCACTTAGAGGAAAATATAAAGCATGGTTACTATCACTACCCACCGCTAGTATAAATCCTTGGGATGATTAAAAGAAGCATTCATATAAAAATATTATCCTCCCGCTGAAATTTTGCAAAAATAGGAACAACATCTTATCATTTAGGCAAAATGAAAATGAGCATGTAGCTATGGCTTGGGAGAGAATTAAGATAATGCTTAGGACTTGTCCATCACATGGAGTCAATTAATGGACCATCTTGCATTCAGTCTATAATGTTTTGAACTACATGTCTAGAAACATACTAGATTCTGCTGCTGGAGGTGCTTTTATGAGTAAAACTATTGTAGAAGAAAAATACATATTAGAAAGTATATTGCAAAATTATAGTAAATGGCATACTGAAAGAGCACCTATCCCTTCCAAGTAAGTAAATTCCATAGAAGAGATAGACACTTTATGTAATAAAATGGATGCCATTCTTGCTTACATGTCTAAACAAAATGTTGAGAATGTTCCTTTGCAAGACTTAGTTGGTAATAATGATGAAAGTGTGTATGTGAACTTTGTTAGGAATTTTGGTAGTGGAATTTATGGTAATGATAAATACAACTCTTATAATAAACCTCCATATGTTCCAAACAATTATGGTAATCGTCCTTTCATTCCCTATCCAAATGCTAATGAAAATACGTGGAAACCCACTAATATGCCACCAAGCAATGGTAATAAACAAGAAGCTAATAGGAACCTTGTTGAATAAGTAGCTAGTAATAGCATGATTATAGAGGAATTAAATAAGTCCGTTGCCTCCATAAGTTCTGACATTAAAGGCTTACAAGATCAAGCTACAAATTTAGACAAAGCTCTTTCAAAGCTAGCTGATAATCAAGCCACTTTATTAAGTATGTCAGCGGGAAAACCACAAGCACCACCCGTTGCTGGCATGAACTCCATTGTTATTACTGAAAATACTCCTCTCGGTTTGGAGGAGACACTTGATGAATTAATGAACTATCCAGAATTTTTATTGCCACTTATGTCACGACTTGATTGTTTAAAAGAAGAATCTAATGAAGTAAAAGAAGATGAACCACCTATGGTTCAAAATGAGAAAAAGGTGGAAGAAGTAAATATGCTTAGTGAGTTTAAGGATCCACTACTTGATCTAGATAAGTGTAGCTTACATGAACTCATTAATGTGCTAAATTTGCTAGTGATCCTTCCATAAATTCTCACCAAGCGGGTTTTGGTTCTTATATAGCTAACCATGTTCTTAAAGAAAAGATTGCTAGGAACAATCAAGATGCTATGATACCACCTAATCTTGGGTATGTATGGATCCCCAAGGTATTAATTACTATTGGAAAAGAAACATACCATGCTATACTTGATCTAGATTCTAGTGTTTCAGTTTTATCTAAAGATCTATATGAATTGTTAGAATTGCAAAATATAGAGAAATGCTCCATGTACTTACTACTTGCTGATGATACCATTAAAATGATGTAGGAAAAGTTAGTAATGTAATTGTAGAGCTTCACATGACTTTCATTCACGTTGATTTTATTATCATGCACATGGGGAGTAAAACCCCTCTAGTCCAATTATTTTGGGAAGACCTTTCCTTCGTACTACATGTGATATTATTGATTCAAAGGAAGGTAATGTAAAGTTTTAGTTTCCACATAAGAAGTGTATGGAACACTTTCCAAGGAAGATGGACACTCCAAAATTCAAGATCCCTCATGAGCTTCATCCCTCTTGAAATTCAAGTAAGTAAGCCTAGCTATATGGCTTTAAAGAAAGCGCTTTGCGGGAGGCAACCCGAATATTTTTGTGTTGATTTTCTTTGTGTCCTCTTGATGTAGCAAGATAATTTAGTTTTGTTTTTAGTTCTGTAGTTTTCAATAAAGTACCAAGTTTTACCCATTTTGGATTGAAAAAAGTTGAACACATATATGGAGTTGCAGATTTCTGCACGAGTCTCTGTACCGTATGATTTTTCATATTTTTATGTAACTCCGATTGAGCTCATGTTGAAACTGTAGTTACAACTTTTCATCCTCTGTATGATCATGTAATTTCGTGATTTTAGGACATGTCTAAGTAGAGTAATTAATTACGTTTTTCTACTGCTAAAATTCTGGACAGATTTTGTCCCATTTTGTGTTATGCATTCTTTGAGCTTTTAAGTTGAATCTTTTTGATTGATTTGAGTTCATGAGGAAGCTTAAAACATTATATACCTACTGGAAATTTCATATATACATTTGTTTAAGGATTTCTTGTAGCAACCAATGTGTCTTTTGTACCCACTAATGTCACCCCATAGAAAAGAGATGGGAGAAATTTTTGTGTTGATGTTTTTTCACAGGGATTAGAGGAGCTGCACCAAGAGCAATCCAAGGATGGTGAAAACCATAAGCTTGAGGATTCCCAAGGAACCCCACTGTACCAACCACACTCTCGGTTTGCACATGTCTACTTTCTGTTTTTTGAGCAGCACATTACTATCGCATAAACTTGGAGCGTCTTTTATTTGTTTTAGTTTGCTTTGTTTTATTTCTATTTGAGTAAGACCACCACTTTGATATATATTATGGTAGAGATACTAGAGGTTTGGTTTAAGTAAGGGTTTGATGCTATTAAACAGTTGGGATTAGGATGTTGGAGTTGATATTAAAAATATTACACATAGTTGCATGGTTCATATGCTTTGAATGAGTATCAATTTGCAAATGCATTGTGTAGAGTTATCTTTTATTCATGTTTTTATGCTTGCTATTAGTTTACATTGTTTGACATGGACTGATTAGAACTATGGACTCCTATGCATTCATATAGACGGTCAACTTTCTCCCTCTTGCTAGCCCAAAAATAAAACCAACAAGTTAAAACTTGTTATCCAACTCCTTTAAACCAAGTTTTCCAGAGTGTCCACCATACCTACCTATTGGCATAATTGCTATTCCAAGTATGTTTCTCACGTTTTATTGATTTATCTAGCTTCCAAATTAGGATTATTATGGTTATGTTTGCTATGAGAAAATTGGTTAGTAAAGCTCTCACAAACTTGATGGCACACTTTTATTTCTTGCACATAATAAACTTGAACCATTGTGACTATCTTCTGAAGTTGTGTGCTTGACTAATTATGAGTTGGGAGTTATCATAACCATGCTTTCATGGGGCACGTTTTCAACATTGCAATTATTCATATTTAGTTGATATCATGTTCTTTTGTTACGAATGCCTATCATTGTGAAATAAGTTGGAAACTTTGTGAGCTCATGGAGTTTGTATATGTGTGAGAGAAACACCTGGGCCGCTAACCCAAGTCATGCATCATTCATGGTAGAAATTTACAGCATCCCATAGTGGGCATTCTAAGAAGCATCTTCAATAAAAAGCTATGCCAATAGTAAATAAAAAGAATCGCTGAGATGCTCATTGTCTGTTTGTCTTGTCATTTTGGCATGGGAAACCTCCCATACCATGGGGCAAGAGGTACCCTTTTTAGCATTCTCGATGATACATGTATGCTTATAATGACAAGAACTTGCTTAGGGTCCTAAGTTGAGTAGCATGTGGTGTAGGTACTCGTATTCAAGGGCATGAGGCATTCAACTTATAGTTTGTCAAGCATATAACTTATACTTGCCATCACACTAAGCTTAACCACTCAAGATGCTTATGATAGGGCCAATGATGGCTCAAATCTAATGAACACCATAGTTCAAACATGATCATAAGAGGAAGAGTTTGGAAGCTATATGAAACTTATTCATGATTAATCTCTGCTTATTATCTATCTTTCAAAGTGTCCACCTTAATATTCAGAATTAAGAAGAAAACTCTATGACCACTATAGGATGTTTTTACTTTACTTTTGCTTTTGCATTCATTTGGTCCATAGCTCTTTCTTCTATGTTACATTTTGTGAATTGCTATTGATCATCCTTTCAAGGTATATGAGATATCACTTCATTATCTATCTTGCATATTGCTATTCCTTTGAAGAATGAATCATTTGACTTTGTGTAGCAATAGTAACCAGTCCTGACAAAATAGTATTAAAGTTCAAAGTCCATGTTAGTTTTATCACCTTCATACTCGAGGATGAGTGTAGGTTAAGCTTGGGGATGCTGATGCATGTAAAAAGCATCCATGAACTTTGCACTTTATTACTTGATATTCTAACATATTTGCATCACATATGGGGTATATTCATGTTTTTTATAATGATACTTGGGAATAATTCACACTTCCCATATTGTTTTGGAATTAACCTTGCCAAGGCAGAAAACCCCTATTTCAATGTTTTTGACTTTCAGGTACCCAAACAATGTCCAATTGACTTGAAACTTCACGGGACCTAGTATTTATAACAATGGGCCAAAGATTCGCGAGAAAAGAAGACCGAGGAGGGAACGAGCTAACCAACCAAGGCCCACCCCTGGCTGCGGTTGATGTGCTCTTTCCTCCCTCGAGTCTCCGATGCCATCGACTCTTTCTCCCAAGCAAAGGTTCTGACCTAAAACCACGTATAAAAAGGTCTCCCGGTGATTCTCAGAAAGGAGCGCCATAGAAGATAGAAACACAAAACACAGAGGCAGGAGGCAGAAGATTAGAGGGGGGAAAACTCCGGCGGGGCGCTGTCGTGTGATCTCCACCTCCTCCAATGACTCCAGCACCTTCACCATGATAAAGGGGGAGTAGTCCATCCCTGGATTATGGATTTTTGGCAGTAGTTATTGTATCTCTCTCTCCCATGATCTCGATTGTGTTAGAACCGTATGAGCTGCATAACATGATTACAGTCATATTTGTATTACCTATCTGGATATAGCTGGTATTTGAAATTGCAATTGTTCAGTATTGGAACTATATGAATAGATGCATACCATGTACCCCGTTCTTGTTTACTTGTTTTGATCAAACTTGTATATGGGAGCGTGTGTGGGGGAACGTGTGCATTAGTTGGAGCAACATGGGTGATCTTGCGGGTAGGACAGTAAAACTTGCGAATCACTTGGGTGTTTATCTTACTTAGTTGCCTCACTAGGGATAAAGAAAATACCATGCTTAGACTAGATCAAGTATGTTCTTATTTTAACTTCATGTCATAGAACTTAATGTTGTTGGGTTCGCAGCATAGAAAACAAATATTTTCCTACGATGTGAACTATACGCCAAGATCTATCTACTAGATACAGAGCAACGGGTGGATATACATCCATGGAGAACTCACCCTCGAAGACAACGAGTTTTGTTAACGAGTTGGAACTCGTGGATGATGTAGTCGTACACTTGCCGATCTCAAAAGATCATGATGAAGTCCAGCAGGTCCGGCTCCAGCACGTCCTTCAGATCCAGCTCCAGCAAGTCCAGCACCGCAAAGCAGCGGTGCATCCGTGATCGCACACACGTCCGGTACCCCGACAACCTCCATCCCTCGCTCTAGCAAAGCAGCGGAAGTAGCAACTCCTTTCCAGATAAAGCCACCGGGAACATGTATCTCGCTAATCCGAGACCATGGGGGAATAATACTAGAGGGGGAGAGAGATCCTTCACGAGGAGGTGTGTGGAAGAAGGTGAGTGAGGGGGGCCTTTTATAGGAGGAGGGGGTACCCCTCCCCATGGCCGGCGCCCCATGGGGGGTGACTCCTCACCTCCCTCATTCATGTGGTGGTAACCCCTCCACAGTAAAATGCCCCTTCACATTCTCTTTTAAAGTCTCCACTTTAAATGCATTAAATTTCTCCAAATTTAATGCTCTCTCATTTAATAAAACTTTTTTATTATTTTTATTCAGAATTTTGTTAATTACTTTAATTAACAAACATTCACATAAAACCCCCTGCAACATTTCAATATTACATGTAGAACCAATTTCAGCAATTTCACCCGAAACAGTTTCGGTGTCTATTGAAATAATTCCAGCGCTTTCTTAAATCTTTATCTGAAACATATTTGCTCCAAATGGTGTCGGTATCCCTTAAGTGTGTCACCCTACGGTTCTCGAATAATGCAGACATGATCGAGACCCCTCTCAGATCAATAATCAAAAGCGGGACCTGGAGATCCATACTGACTCCTACACATTCAACGATGACTTCTGTGATCGTGAGAACCTTTAACGCTAGTAACTAAATCCCTTTGTGTCAACACCCGGATTTTTAATCCCAGATGCCCGTTATGCCATACCTCGCAATCCCAGGATTACCATTTTTGCGAGACATAACGGATTGGATATCACAGTACATCATCCATTACAAACCATACATAAGGTCTTACACAAATAAGGATCTCATGATCCAGTCTTTAATACAACAAGCAGTGGAAATAAAAGATAAGCGTAGCAGTGGGGTCCATCTTCAGGGGCACAGGCAATGCTGACGAAGGCAGATAGTCCTAGTTATCATAGCCGTCCTGATGACCATCCTCTCGATAGTCTCCTTCATAGTCTGGCCATGAGAATAGCCAGGGACAAAAGCCATGAGTACTCTTTAAGTACTCGCAAACTACTATTAACAGGTACTATAGTTCTAAGTTAAAGTGCTAAATCTAAGTTTAACTAAAAAGTTAATTTTGAAACCTAAGCTGAGTTCAGAAGCAAAGAAAGATAAAGTAAAGTTCTAGAATCACTTAAGTTGGGAAGCTATTATCATAAACACAACCATGTTGTGGTCAATTCAAGATTCATCATTCATTTCAAGTTATTTAGAAAACATCTGACAACGAAACAGTATGTCCATTCTAACTGTCCATAACCACGGACGCGGCTATTCGAATAGTTTGACACTCTGCAGAGGTGGTACACTTTCACCACAAGATTCGATACATCTGTCAGGGATAACCCTGAATCATCATACTTAGTATGCAGATAATCAAACATAACCTTCCCTTTACACACCCTAGTACAAGCACCTCTCCTATGAGCATGGCCTCCCAACCATGACCATCAGTCATCTTGGGCACTGCATAGGTGGACATCATGAGAGGTAGCCTCAGCTCAGACCTCTCCCGTGAGGGAACTAATACTAATGCATATAAATTTCTAGCTAAGCCTTACCCAATTCAGGTAATGTGGTTGTATGGTAAATTTGGAATGGTATCGCATCCGAATCCAACCATCAGTTTTATAAAAGGGTTAAGGCTCATGCCTCAACATTTTCATCATCATCAACCATTTGTGTTTCTCAACACATTTCAAAACATCTAAATAGAATGACTCATCATTCCAAGGTTTTCATAATTCATTTTCAGCAAGGGTTCCCATCTAAAGTGACTCAAGTTTTTGATCTACTCTAAACTACTAAGTTAAGAGTGTTAACTAAGGTAGAAGTGATAGGTTCAATCTCATGCCATAGAATGACATCTAAAGGTTTCTAAGTAGGTCAAGTTTTATACTTTTTATGCTACCTTCAAAATAAGTAAAGAACTTTGTGTAAACTAAGGGAGGTGAAACTTGTCAATAAGGCTTGAGGTACTAATAGTCAAAAGGGGGTGCTCAAAGCATGCTTAAGGCATCTTTGCTAAACCATCTAGTTTGATTCTAGTTTGCTAAGCACTAAACTTGCAAGGGTTAGCTTGCATTGTTAATGGATAACTTGCAAGGGTTAATCTTGGATAGTGCTAGCTTGCCTTGGTTGGTGCAGTGATTGAAGTTTTCTTCTTCTTCGTCTTGATAGCACTCCTCCTCTTTGTAGACTTGGTCGGTACTATCGTCTATAAGAATACATATGGAGTACACAATCACCAAACAATACTTAACTAGGATAATTAGCATTCTAAGGCACACATTTGATGATATATTATCATCACAAGCATCACAAGTTTAATTCAATAGTTTCATTCTTTGTAATTTAGAAAAGTAATTTCTACTCATTGAAAATTTAGCTAAGATTTAATATTCACCACTTAAAATATGGGATCATGTGGACACATGTCATCACCACATATTCTAACATGTGGGAATGATATTTAAGGGTTGAATCAATATTACTTTGGTTTAAGTTCATTATTTAATGATTTAAAGTGACTAGAAATGCCTATATAGCATTATTTTGGTACTAGTCCAAAGTCACTGCATGTAAACCTTAATATTATTACATATTTAGATAGATATGGTGAAATGTGATTTTTGAGAGTTGGAATCAACTCAAAACCTATCTTAGTTGATTTTATAAAAATGTTGCAAGTGGCAAATACTTCTGTTTTGTTATTTTTGTTAGGAGAAATCTATAACTCTAATTGAATTAAATCCAATGGGCTTGGATAGATCATCTCAATACCTTTCAGACAAAATTGGTTTCATGCAATTTGGATTTATAAAACTCTTTGAATTGAATTTTAAACTAGTGGACAGAAACTAGATTTAACTAAAAAGAAAAATCCAGATTTGAACGGGTGGGCTAGTGCGGGAATGAACTTGGGCCGGCCTAGTGGCGCTCCACGGCGTGGGGCTTAGCTGACAGGGGGGTCCCGCTTGTCAGTGGGTTTTAACACGCGAAACGGTACGCGCGCAGTGGGCCGTAGGATTAGAAGGGGGATCTACGGCTGAGGGTCGCCGTCAACGACGAACAGGTCACCGGCGAGCTCGAACCCTAGCGGCTCGGTGGGGGTCTGCTGGGGACGTACCAGGGCTCCAGCGGGGTAGGCGAGGCAGGCAAACAAACTGGAAGACGACGGCGAGGCGAGGTGCGGTTGCGGCAGAGCTTGGGGTCGTCGCAATCAGCGGCGCCCTTCTCCTCCTGCTGCGGCTGCTCCGGCTCCAATTCCGGCAAGGCAGAGCTCGCCTTGCTCTGGCTAGAGGTGGGTGAGGTTCAGAGGGGTGAGGAGAGTGGAGTGGTGTGGAGAGAAGAGGCTGGGGAGGCCTCCTTTTATAGGCCCGACGGTGAGACCGAGCGGGATGGGCAGGCGACTCCGGCGACACGGCTACGGGCGGCTAGCAGCATGGCGGAGGGTGGCGATCGACAGGCGGTCTCCTGGCGGTACTCTACGAAGTGAATGCGAGCATAGGGACGGTGGTATGCGGTCTGGGCGAGGTGGCGCTCTGAGCTGCAGAGGCGGCGATGTCCACGGCGAGCGGTGGCTGTGGTGAGTTGGGCGGCGAACGGGGGTGTCTGGGGTGTTCCCTGGGTCGTGGCGGAGCGGTAGGCGCGGGCTGCGGTCGAGTGGCGGCTTGTGCACGCGGGGACAAAGCATGCTCTGCGGGAGGCATCGGCATGGTGCGGTGGCACTGGGCGCGTGGTTTCCTCGGTGGTCCACTGCAGGGCTTGGCTCGGGAAGGGGACAGAGGTTGGCGGTGAGGTGCTGGCTACCTCCTAGACATGGTGAGAGGGAGGGAGATGGTCTGCTGCGGTGAGGGCAAGGTTGCCGGCGAGGGGTGGCTCGGCATGGCATGGCAATGCCACTAGGGGCTAGGGGAGTGGGCTTTAAAGGCTTTGCTAGATCATTTAGAGACAAAGGGAGTAAAAAGGGGCCAAATGGGAGACAAGTTTGGCCAGAACACTATTTAAAATAGTGAAATTTGTTTTGTTTGAAATCTGCCTACCAAGTGTTTGATGAAATGGCCGCATGAAACAAACTTTTAAATTTTGGTTTCAAATTTTTTGGGTGTTCTCCACTATTGCTAGGTATACTCTGGTTGCAAGGGTTTTGAAAGTGGAGCTCAATTAGATGGGTTTTGAAATAGGGGTGATCTATGCATATGCATTGGATTCAATTTTCAAATGCCAATTAAAATAGTTAACAGAATGTTTTTAGCAGATCCAAAGGTGGGCCTTGGTACCTCATTATGTGTACTACCAAGGGGTGCAAAGATCAAGAATTGTTTCTGTTAAGAAATGAGTGCTAGGAACACTCAAAGTAGTGTAGTGGATTAAAATGGCCAAAATGACCATTCCTCCTTTTTAATTCTTTTTGATTTTATTTTCTTTAGGCAAAGTTTGGGAATGATGTAGATGATGTTTAATTCACTTAAGAAATATTTTAGAAGCAAAGGATCACACAATCATGGCAATTCAAAACAACTCCTATTTTAAATGCACACATATATGAATGCTTTTAGTTTTAATTTGAAAAAGTTTTTGTTAACCCCAAACTTGATGATTTAGATCTTGATAAGCTTGGATTGAAGTTTTGGGATGTTATACTTTGTCTCACGATATATTACATGTCCGAGATTCGATCATCGGTATCTCCATACCTAGTTTGATCTCGTTGCCGACATGCACTCTTTTCTCGTTCCTGTGATATAACATTCTAGTGATCACATCACTTGCTTGCAAGCTATCTTAATGTGATATCAACGAGAGGGCCCAGAGTATATCTATCCATCATCGGGATGGACAAATCTCACTCTTGATCCATGAGCCTCAACATAACACCTTTGTAGCACTGAACCCACCTTTATAGTCACCCTGTTACGGTGTGACGTTTGATGTTATCAAGATACTCTTCCGGTGTTAGCAATTAACATGATCTCATGGTCTAAGGACTAATATTACTTCGTATGATGTTATAGCAATATAAACATAATGACTTTGATCGTAATGCTAAACTTCGGATGAATGTTCATCACATCATTCCACCAATGTTGTGACCTCGTTATTAGCAACATCCAATGTCCATGATCATGAAACCTTGATCATCTTGTTAATCAACGAGCTAGTTATATGAGAGGCATTACTAGGAACTTTGTATTTTGTTTATTAAACACAAATGTATTAACGTTTACAATTAATACAATTATAGCATGCAAAATAAACATTTATCATAAACATGGAATAAGATAATAACCACTTTATTATTGCCTCTCGGGCATATTCCCTTCAGTCTCCCACTTGCACTAGAGTCAATAATCTAGTTTGAAAAACTTTGCGTATTGAACACCTATGGCTTTCTAGTGTTGCATATACGCGATTGCTAGTGGTTAACATAATCTCCGGATCTTACAGTTTCAGGTCCGTGTGTATTTGCATGTCTTTGCGTCTCTACGCATCACACGTTCTCAAATGAGATGGCATTGTATAAATTTGGTCCTTTGGTGAGCCTTTAGTTCGTTCGGGTTAAAATATGTTGATATTATTGTCACACAATATATCTTCATAGTATTAGCCCACTTTGAACCACACCTAGTTTGATAACAAACTACTTAACACAAATGCCCTCCTTTGCTGCTACTATAGCAGATATATACTTAGCCTTTTGTTGTAGTATCCGTCACAATGTCTCAACTTTGGAACTCATCCAAATCCATCATGGAACATCCTTTCCATTACATTGTGCCACCCATAGTCTAAATTGATATAAATTTAATTTGTATCCTGTGATAAAACTAGTATCAATGTAACACTTTACAATGAACTACCTTTAATTATTTGTCACTTATACATGATATATTCTTAGTTCTTCCAAAGCTCATAAGAATATCTTTACTATCGTCCAATGATCGTCTTATGAATCATTCTGGTATGTGCTCATAACATTTAGAGCATAGGACATTCTTGATATATACATATCATGGTATAATCGATCAAAATCTTCATGTGATTTTACTCACCAAGTGTTGAAACACTTGAATTTTGATACAATCCTTTCCATGCAGCAAGAACCTTTCTTGTTGTTTCCATATTGAACCCTTTCAATATCTCATATATGTATGTCTGGCACAACCATATTAGCGCCTCAATCTATCCATATAGATATTGATGCCAAATATTCCAGGTTTGCCCAAGTCTTTCATCGAAATCTCATTTTAATGAAATTCTTAACTTGTGTCAATACAAGATACATCATTTCCAATCAACAATATGTCCTCTACATAATGTATTAGAAATATGTCTCAGCGCTCCCACTTAATTTCTTGCAAATGCAAGCATCTTCATCATCTCCGATGAATTTAAACTCTTTTAACAATTTCATCATGGTGAAGATTCCAACTCCGCTATGCTTACTTCAACTATTGAAGTTTGCATGCCCTTTTAGCATCCTTTGAATTAACAAAACCCTTCGGACCGTGTCATGTACACGTCCTAGGTAAGCATTCTATTAGAAGAACCTTGTTTTGTTTATTCAACTACCATATACCAAATTATATGTAGTGGTTGCTACATTAATCCGTCAAGACTAAATATCGCTATGACAGATCAAATCTTGTCATAGTCAACTGCTTGAACATTGCCGTAAACTTCTTTCCGACATGTCGACTATTTCATAGATGTTAAACATCTATGTCTATTTCTTTATAGATCCAAACACGACCGACAGGCTTCACGCCTTTCCGGAGGGTCTTCCAAGTTCAGAAACTTGATTTCTCCTGTATGGATACTATCACGGATTCTTTGACTTCTAGTCATTTTATGGAGTCAGGGCCCATCATCACTTCTTTGCATGTAGTCGGTTCATCATTGTCAAAACAATAACGACTTGCTTATCAAATCACACTATTTGATTCTTACCGACCCACATGGTTCAATAGGAACTCTAATCTCCGAGATCACACCCTTTGTAATCACGGGAGCCATGAGCATTGTGGCTGCCACCGGGACATTTTCCGGCGCTGTGCTACTTAGCACATATAGCTAAGGTTCAACAACCTTATCAAAGTTCTATTGTCCTCCCACTTAACTTTTCACGAGAAATTCCTTCTCAAGAAACTTGACGTTCCAAGTAACAAACTCTTTTGTCTTGGGTGTTATGGAGATATTCCCAACAAATTCTTTGGGATAACCTACAAAGACGTGCTTATCCGACTTTGGTTGTAAACATTTTACTTATGCATAGCATACCAAAATTTAAGAAAAGACAATTCGGGTTTTATCCCAAACCATAACTTATATGGTGTCATTTCAACGGATCACGATGGTGCTCTTTTCAGTGTAAAAGCGGTAGTCTCTAAAGCTTTAATCCTTAAAACATAATGGTAGTTTTATAAATGACACCTTTGATTACCACGTCAAATATGGTTTGATTCCATCTCTCGAATATGCCATAATCCTATGGTTTATCGGGAAACAAAAATCATGGAACAATTCCTCAAATCTTAGGTGTTTTTGCTAAAAACATAACTCAAATATCTTCCTTTATGATCGAATCATAAACTCTTTATTTTCTTGTTACAATGATTTTCCACTTCATCTTGAAAGTCTTTGAACAATTTTCAAATGTTTCATACTTCTTCCTTATTAAGTAAATATACAGATATATTCACTCAAATTTTCGGAGAAAGCATATGACGCAAAAAGATCCATCGCATATGGCTACACATAATGGACTATGCACATCAGCATGCACAATTTTCAATAAGCCAGTCATCCGTTCCTCTTTGGCCTATGAACGGAGTTTCAATTATCTCGAGAAAAGTCTCACAAGCGTCAATTGATTAAAATCAAAGACTCCAAAAATTCCATTAACATGGAGTTTCTTCATGTTTTCTTTCCAATATAATTTAAAACAGCGATGTCACTTCATAAGTGATATTTTAATCATTTCTCTTGCGACATTTTAGCAATAGTGTTTATGGATGTGATTTCTCCCACTAGACTTGTAAAAATTCATCCATCCTTTATGGAATACAATAATTATTTGAACAACCATTGTTCTCGTAATACTGGAACAAAATAACAATTATTAAAACAAATCTTGCAGGCTAGATTTGACGACAACGAAAAACACAATAACACTTTATTTGTTTTCGATGAACATCATCACTTATTCTCTTGCTAGTTACTTAGGCCATTATAGTTCATGAATTGCGTTGTCCTGTATGACACTTCATACCAACCAATTAGGTATCCAATACCGGTATCCAATACCTCAGAACCACATTGTTTAACAAGCAAGGAATACAACCATAACATGTATATCTTCTATATACCTAAGTTGGACATCTCCAACTTTTTCTTTTCTGCCAAATATTTTATAGATTCTCTTTCAGCAATTCCTTTTCCTTTTAAAAGAATCTATCAACATCAATAGTGGTGTCATTCACATGACACATAGTACAAAGCGTATATAGTCAAATACTAATACCTTAGGACTTGCACTTTGAAGTGGATCACCATCATCAAATGTTTGGTATTCTTTCAAAAATCCATTCTTTAGTAATCTATTAGTGTAGTAAACATTTTACTTACATCTTCTATTCATCCTTATCATGACAAATTTCATGATCAAGCTACTATAGCCTATAAGGAAGAATGACGAGTATAATTTTAGTTCCCAAAAACCTTTTTGGGAGATCCGAATGCCTAGCATCTCCATCCTTCACAAATTCTCATACAATATGAGAACATGTATTTTGCTAAATTATACTCTATCATAATGCAACCAAAAACATTGTTTCAGATATCACAATATCTTTCACACATGATGGTTTCTGAAACAATTTCCAGCTCCTATATAATCTTGATATTAAAACAACTTTTGAATATCAATAATCATGGAGGCAAACATGATACTTTAGATACTAACATTGGAATTCTTACTCTTGATTTAATACTACTTATTAAACTTTATGGAGTAAATAGAGTTTGCTGAAAGTTTGCAATAGGAATTATAAACTTTAAATTGACATTCAAAACAATACGATACCAGTTCGTAAAGTAAATATCCAGAATTCTATAGTTCTATTATCTTAATTAAAACTAAGCATAAGGTAGTGAACAGACGCTAATGACTACAACAAATTATGCAAATTCACTTCGATTTAGTTTATGACAAATTTAGTTCGACTAATCCAAATTAGAAATAAACTCCCACTCAAAAACGACATCCCTCGTGCCCTTTTGGTGATTACATGAACCAAATCCACTACACCAAGTCCGATCATCACGTGAGTCGGTGTAGCTTCAAAGGCGAGCATCAATATGGGCATCACATCAACTATATGACTCATGCTTAACCTTTCGGTCCGTGTTCCGAGGCCATGTCTGTACATGCTAGGATCGCCAAGTAAGAGCCATAGTACTCGCGTGTGTAAAACTGTCTTACGCCCATTGTATGAAAGTGTAGAGTCGAGTACACCCGATCATCACGTGATGTCTCGAAACACGATCCATAGAACGGTGCATACTTAAGGAAGAACCCATTTTTATCTTGATATCTAAATGAGGGATCATCTTAAAATGCTACTAAAACGCCAAACTAGCAATATAAGATGCGAACATCATATGTGTAAAGTGGAATGATATGGTCCATGCATTTGATCACCATCATATGCATCGTGGTATGATCTCTATCATTCCTTTGTGTGTAAGGCCAAGGTCTATGGAACTTACACGTTAGGTGTGTTGTAAGAGTATCAACTATACATCAACTTACAACATTACCATATCATGACACTAGCCCAGCAACGATCTAAACTAGACGCCTCTAATTTATCAATTGCAAGTTTTTACGTGGCTTAGGGCTTTCGGAGATAGAACCGTTCTTACCTATGAACATGGAACCACAACGAGGATAACCAAGTTATTAGCAACTCGTTGTAAATAAGATATTGACTATAGTAGGAGAGACAAACACCCGCCAGCCACTTATGCAAAACTAGTTGCATGTCAGTCGTGGAACCAGTCTCATGTGCGATGATATGTAAGGTTGGTCCGGGCCGCTTCATCCCACTATGCCACCAATATCCAAAATACATGAAAGATGCAATAACATGATCATCATCGCCCACATATAAACATATGTGTACTACCCGTGCAAAGCACCTACGCATAGACCTGGCTCTGATACCACTGTTGGTTCGCAGCATAGAAAACAAAAAAATTCCTACGATGTGAACTATACGCCAAGATCTATCTACTAGATATAGAGCAACGTGTGGATATACATCCATGGAGAACTCACCCTCGAAGACAACGAGTTTTGTTAATGAGTTGGAACTCATGGATGATGTAGTCGTACACTTGCCGATATCAAGATCGTGATGAAGTCCAGCAGATTCGGCTCTAGCACGTCCTTCAGATCCAGTTACAGCAAGTCCAGCACCACCAAGTCCAACACCGCAAAGCAGCGGTGCATCCGTGATCGCACACACGTACGGTACCCCGACAACCTCCGTCCCTCGCTCCAGCAAAGCAGTGGAAGAAGCAACTCCTTTCCAGATAAAGCCACCGGGAACATGTATCTCGCTAATCCGAGACCATGGGGGAATAATACTAGAGGGGGAGAGAGATCCTTCACGAGGTGGTGTGTGGAAGAAGGGGAGTGAGGGGGGCCTTTTATAGGAGGAGGGGGTACCCCTCCCCATGGCCGGCGCCCCATGGGGGGTGACTCCTCACCTCCCCCATTCATGTGGTGGTAACCTCTCCACATTAAAATGCCCCTTCACATTCTCTTTTAAAGTCTCCACTTTAAATGCATTAAATTTCTCCAAATTTAATGCTCTCTCATTTAATAAAACTCTTTTATTATTTTTATTTAGAATTTTGTTAATTACTTTAATTAACAAACATTCACATAAAACCCCCTGCAACATTTCAATATTACATGCAGAACCAATTTCAGCAATTTCACCCGAAACAGTTTTAGTGTCTATTGAAATAATTCCAGCGCTTTCTTAAATCTTTATCTGAAACTTATTTGCTCCAAATGGTGTCGGTATCCCTTAAGTGTGTCACCCTACTGTTCGCGAATAATGCAGACATGATCGAGACCCCTCTCAGATCAATAATCAGAAGCGGGACGTGGAGATCCATACTGACTCCTACACATTCAACAATGACTTCTGTGATCGTGAGAACCTTTAACGCTAGCAACTAAATCCCTTTGTCTCATGATATATTACATGTCCAAGATTCGATCATCGGTATCTCCATACCTAGTTTGATCTCGTTGCCGACATGCACTCTTTTCTCGTTCCCGTGATATAACATTCTAGTGATCACATCACTTGCTAGCAAGCTATCTTAATGTGATATCACCGAGAGGGCCCAGAGTATATCTATCCGTCATTGGGATGGACAAATCCCACTCTTGATCCATGAGCCTCAACATAACACCTTTGTAGCACTGAACCCACCTTTATAGTCACCTTGTTAAGGTGTGACGTTTGATGTTATTAAGATACTCTTCCGGTGTTAGCAATTAACATGATCTCATGGTCTAAGGACTAAGATTACCTCATATGATGTTATAGCAATATAAACATAATGACTTTGATCGTAATGCTATACTTCAGATGAATGTTCATCACATCATTCCACCAATGTTGTGACCTCGTTATTAACAACATCCAATATCCATGATCATGAAACCTTGATCATCTTGTTAATCAACGAGCTAGTTTATATGAGAGGCATTACTAGGAACTTTGTATTTTGTTTATTAAACACACATGTATTAACATTTCCAATTAATACAACTATAGCATGCAAAATAAACATTTATCATAAACATGGAATAAGATAATAACCACTTTATTATTGCCTCTCGGGCATATTCCCTTCAAATGTATACTCTGAAATTGATCATAATACTAGATTGCTTGGAGACCCCCTTTTTAGTGTAGTATAAGTGAATTGTTAGAAATAACATATCTATGTTAGGACGTGATACCCATATGAATTGCTATCCATATTTTAACATGTTGCATCAATATTATGTCAACTAGAGTGTCTTGTGTCCACCACAACTTAAAGAGAGAGTGCATAAGCAAAACCATGAACCCCAGTCCATTTTAAACCATAAAAACACTATCCAACACATCTACATCACTTTTTATTTTTAGTACTAATTAAATCCGAAAATACAAAAACATTTCTCATACTTGCAAACACCAACCAAAACCCAAAAACATCACATTCCATTGCATTTACCACCGTTGCATATTTACTTTACTATTGCATTGCATTTTACTTTTATTGTATTTTATTTCAGTTTTGCTTACATACACCTTGTGCTTGACAACCACTTGGTGAGGCTGAGGGCAAAAAACAATGTACAACTATTTTGTAGGTTGCTTGACGAAGAACAAAGAGGATCATTCTCTTACACACAGCTCCCCGAGAGTTCGATATTTAAGCCCTCGAGGTTCCCTCATGGGGAAGACTTCCATTTACTACATCACTCTCCACTTAGAGTCTCGACCGTTAAGGTGCAGCGAGAAGCTCCTACGACAACTGTCAGGAAGTTTTCTAGCGCTCGCATCAAGAAAGTTTTCTAGCGCCGTTGTTGGGGAGCTAGTAAAAGAATAACTCACAAGAAAGTTTAACTTCATCACCAACTTGTGTAAACACCTAAGCTTGGAGAGGTTGCACCTACGTGAGTATCATCTTGTTCTTTTAGATCTCAGAGTAGTTTTATTTTGTTTTGTTATTGTCTTTACTTTCACCTTTACATTTTAGTTTTTACATTTTTAGTTTCTTTTACCATTCGGTTTTGCATTAATTTTTATTTTTCAGTTTTTGTCTTACTTTTGTATTTTAGTTTTGTCTTTTTATTTTTAATTTTTGTATTTCATTTGTTAGTTTTAGTTCAGCAGTATTAATTTTAGTATCATTTTACTTCCAGTTTTCATTCAAAAAACATAAAATATATAAAAATTAGTATCACTTTACTACTTGCATAATGGGAGAAAGAACTAAATTGTGTGACTACACAAATACACCTAATGATCAATTTATTGCTAAGCATATTAATAAGCATAACCATAAGCATAACCATAACCATATTTGGCATATACATCCCCTTGAGCACCCTTACATATCACATAGGATGGATTTGATTTTCTCGCAAATTTGTAATTCGGGTTACCCCTTGTGGCTCCCCCATTCACAACATTTTTCTTTACTTGGTCAACCCCCTTGTACCCTTATTGCACAAAGTTGATCTTCTTAAGTAGGTTGACACCATTCTTGTTGTTCTTGGGGTCTAACCCTATACCTTGCCTTGGATCTCTCACCGTTTGACGAGCAAGAATCTCTTCGAGAATCTTGCCCTTGGAGGTAGGTGTGAAACACTCCTTCTCAAGTTGTTCCTTCAACTCATTGTTTTCCTCAAGGAGACAAGCTTGATCCAAGGTAGATTTAGAGGCACAAGTAATATTTTCAACAATGATTAGATCCTTCAATGTACCAAGAGCCTTTTCATAGGATACTCGAAGTTGATCATGATTCTCCCCAAGCTTTATGAGCTCACACTTGACAAACAAATTAGCTTTCTCCAGGTTCTCAAGGTCATTTGTGAGATAAGCATGAGCAATGTCAAGTTCCTTTTTTGAAGCATCAATCTCTTGGTACAAGGTAATGGCTCTATCTAGGGTATCCACATCTTTTGCCTTATCAAGTTCATAGATTTCAATTCGTTGTTTAAGAAGTGAGGTGATGTTCTTTTTGTCGCTTAGCTCTTGCATAAGGAGATTGAATCTCCATTTCTCATCATCAATATGAGATTCCAAGCTATCAATGGTCTCGTCATGTGAGTTGACAAGGTCCATTAATTGCTTGAATCTTTCATGAGCATCGCTAGGAAGAGACTTCTTGATTTTAAACATTTCTTGTACATAGTTTTCATCAAATTCATCATTGTCACTATTAATAGTACTATCATGATAATCCAGGATGCAAGAGAGAGAAGGAGGGGAAGACATCACCTTGTAACTCCTTGCCATAAGGCAAGAGCCGACGACCTTGGGGGTAGGAGATTCATCGGTGTAGTCCTTAGCATAGTCGTAGGTGAGTAGTGACCCGGGTTTGGTATAACCCAAACTAGCCACGCCCACCACCGTATCTTTATCCCCACACCCCACACCATATGTGTATTTGGATCTTCTTGCCATAATGCAAGTGCCAGCGACCTTGGGAGAAGTGGAGTCGTTGGCATAGTCCTTGGTGTAGTCATATGTGAATAGTGATCCGGGTTTGGCAAAATCCAAGCCGACCACTCCCACAACCTTCTCCTCATCTCCACTCTCCGCATCGGATATGTACTCCTGGCCTAGCAATCCTTTTCCATCACGCTTCTTATTCCTCTTGTATCTTTCGTTGATGGGACTTAGCTTCAATCTTGGTTTGGATCCCTCTTCATACTTGGGCTTGTCAAGCCTCTTCTCATATGGGCACTTGTCGGCAAAGTGATCTGATTCATCACAATTGTGGCAAGTCCTCTTCTTCTTACTTGGTCTGGTTGAGCTTCTCATTCTTCAGAACTTCAAGTTCTTGGTGAAGAGTGCGAGTTGAGAGAGCATCTCATCAACTCCATCACTATCATTCTCTTCTTCACTTGCAACCTCTTCTTGCACATGCTTGGCCTTCAAAGCTAGGGAATGAGGAGTCCCAGTGGCATGGTTGATCTCCTTGATCTTTTAACCCTCATCAGCCAAATTATCCGTGGCAACAAGATATGATACTAGATCATTGGGAGAGAAATGACCAACTGAATCTAGGAGCTGCAAGTTCAAGGCAAGCTATTTGTCAGTGGCTACGATCATGGAGATAATATTGGACTTGATGAGATCATCATTCAAGTTGAACCCGTCATCATTCTTGTCATAGCCAAGACTACGAATCTTCACACGGAGGGCAACACGTCTTTTGTATGCTTCCACAATGGACTCACCATCATAGTTCATGAACATGTTCATCTATGACTTGGCGGCTTCATACTTGGACTTTTCGATAAGAGACGTTCCCTCTTGGAGAACGACAATCATATCCCAAAGTTTCTTTGCAGTGTGGATGTCACTAACTTGATCATGAAGAGTGTGGTGGATGTCACTCCTTATCTTGTCACAAGCCGTTACATTTAGCTGATAGTCATAGTACTCTCCCGGAGTGAGGTCATTAGGATCTTGTGGATTGAAGCCTTTGCAAACAATCTCCCAAAGCTCTACACTTAAGTTGTGAAGATGAGATTCCATAGTAGATTTCTAATGAGAGAAGTGAGTTCCATCATAATGGGGTGCAGGACCTAAACCATTAATATGATGCATGGTGTTCTTTTGTTTAGGATATATATACGGAAATTGATTAGGAGGCCTAGAGACTTGTGTCGGGTCACTCTCATTAGAGGACTCATTCATGGTATCTTTACCGGTGTCCATTAGCCTCCCATGAGGTACTACCGAAGGTCTAGCAAGCATGCCCCCCTCTCCAATCCCTGTAAAATGTCCTTCAAGGAAACTTATTCGAGCAATGAGATCGGAATCTGCATTACCCTTTTCACGAGCGCTTTTGGCAAAGATTTCACGGAGCTCCTTGACCGAATAAGTCTTATCCTCATCCTCATCAGAGAAAACCATCTTTTATCTTAGGCGGTGAAGCCCTTACAAGATCCCTAGGCTCTGATACCAATTGAAAGTGTAAGATATGGTTTACCTAGAGGGGGTGAATAGGTTTATACAAAATTATCTATAATCTTTTTTAAGTTTTAGGCTTTGCGGAATATAAGTGTCCCTAATGCAAACTAGGTGAGGCAACCTAGATGATGATACAATATACTTCAAGCATGAAGGCTATCACAAGATAAACAACACAAGTAATAGATTCGGTTAAGGGATAACCGAACCACGTGGAGACAAAGATGTATTCACGTGTTCACTCCCTTTGGGAAGGGGGCTACATCATGTTGGACAGGTATGAGGTCCCATGAAGGATTCCCCCACACCATGAAGGATCACCTTCTTCTTCGAGCCTATTCCACGAACTCACTTACTCGTGGTAGACTTTAAGGTAGTGTCAAAACCCTCACAAACTTTCTAGAGAGAAAATCACAAGACGAATGCCTTCGGGCGATCCTAGCCGCCTAGGGTTTCCCAAAAACCCAAGAATAACAAGAAAACTCGATGAACTCAAGGGGTGATGAACTTTGGCTTGGTGGAAATGTAGATCGGGACCTCCTCTTGCTTTCTACCAAAGGGATTTGGAATTGGTTGGGTAGAATGGGAGATCCTCAAGAAATTGTGTGGGGAGAGTGGGGAGAGAGAGCTTCAATTATGAATGATTGAATGAATGGCTAACCATGTCAAGGTGGAATAAGGGGTATATATACCCTAAGGAGAATCTATTCGTTTGAGGCAATTCTACATGAACCCGGTTTCAAGTTTAGTCTCACCGGATCACGGATCGGACGGTCTAGTTCCCAGTCTGGTCTACCGGTTACCAGACGGAACGTGCCAGTATACTTGGTTTGGAAAGATCTAGTATTAAAACCGGACTTCGCCGGTTCACACGTCGGTGTACCAGTACTGCCACCGGACCACCTGGTCTGGGAGCCGTTCCAACCGGTCTGCACACCGTATCCTGCATAAATGCCTCAAAAGATAGTTCTCACTCTCCTCTCTCTTTGGTGATGAAGCAAGTGGGCGTATAGAATGTGTATATGGCTTAGGAATTCATCCCCAACAAGCTCATCGAGAATATCCCTCTTAATAGTGCGGAGTTCCTAAAAGACTCAAGTTACATAATGAAGCAAAACTCTGGCACAAAGCTTCATTATCGAAATGGGGGGGTCTTCGACCATCTTCCAACACACCCTCGGACTAAAACCTTTGTAAGACACTAGTAAGCAACATTAGTCCGCTCTAACTACGGTGTCATTGTCAATAAAAAATAGTAGAGGGTAAAATACCCTTACAACCATCTTGCTCTTGTTGTCACTACGGTTGAGTCTTCTAGTAAGATAAATAATGAGTTGCATGCTAATCAAGTTGGTGAAATGGAGAATCTCATTGATCTTGGTGAGCTGGACACGTGAAGTGGGACAAATCAAGTTGGAACTTTGCAGCAGCCTTGTGACACTAGGTGGAGTTCTCACTATGCATCTATATGCAGCCTTTTGAATAAATAGAAACCAACACTTCTGGTACTTAAAAGTATTTATTCTTCTAAAGTTTCATCCACTTCACTTTCAGCACGAGCAAAAGCTAATGGTGATGTTAAGATGATGATGTATTTTGACTTCATTTTCATTCTACGTGTCATGAAAGTACTTATGGGAATCACAGATTTGTTATGTAAGAAGCTGCAACTAAAATCTCAAGATATTGTGAATGCCATGGATGACATGCAGACTACCAAAGTTTGATTCATAAGCTAAGAGATAATGGTTGGAACAAGCTTAAAACTGACGTGCTTTCCTTTTGTGTGAAACATGGAGTTAAAACACCATACTACGATGAGTTTTATGTGGATTTCATTAATTCTTGTGCTCAATATGAGAGTATGGTTGAGCACCATTATCAGTGTGATATTTTCATGTTTTTTTTGACCAACAAGTACAAGAGATGAATTGCAGATTCAACAAACAAGTAACATAGCTTCTCATTATGTGCACTTCGTTGGACCGTAGAAACTCATTCAGCTAATTTGACATTGATATTGTGTGTTCTCTACCTTCAAAATTATATCCTCCTGATTTTGAAGAAAGAGATGGAGAATCTGAGATGCCAGTTACAGCATTATGAGCATGATATACCTACAAACCCAAAGTTTCAGAATTTTATAACTATATCTGATCTTTGTCAACGACTTGCGGCACCCGAAAAAATGGATGATTATCACTTGATTGATAGGTATATATTGTTCTTTGCTGCTATACTAGTTTATTTAACCATTACTAAAAACACTAACCCATCTTCTCATTTTATTGAACAGATTGATTCACCTTGTTCTTAATTTACCGGTCTCAACCGCAACCACTGAACGTGCATTCTCAGCCATGAAACTTGTGAAAACAAGGTTTCGAAATAGAATGGAAGATGGATTCCTAAGAGATTGCTTGGTGACATACATTGAAAAGGAGATTGTTGTTGAAATATGCAATTATTGATGAGTTTGATGAAGCACCACGACGAGTGGACTTCAATTGAAAAGTGTTAGTTTCTCTATCTCATGTTGTCTAGCTTTTTGCTTTTCAGTAATATGAGATTGTACATCCTTTTGTCCTCAACATTCAGCAAATGGTGGTATAATTAATGAAAAGAATATATTTTGGTATGATTTCGTCCCACTTTTTGGATTTTTTGGCATTTGTGAATTGTCTTCTTTGTTCGTCCTCCTCAAACAATTTTCTTGCTTCCACCACTGATTTCCTCTTCCCTCGCTCCTACCCTTCCACCTTGCACCGAACTCGCCATCCATCGATAGCTAATAAATTATAGACCACTATGCACGTGCAATGGGATGATCGAATTCGAAATCTCGTCACTCGATGTCTTTGGCGGCCCGATACTCACTCGATGTCTTTGGCGGCCCGATACTTACAGGATCACCTACTGCTAGGAGAAGAGTACACGTGAACACGTGCCACCTGCACCACAAGTTTATATCCTAGTTTTCA
The DNA here is from genome assembly GCA_916181665.1 of Avena sativa. Lineage (NCBI taxonomy): Eukaryota > Viridiplantae > Streptophyta > Magnoliopsida > Poales > Poaceae > Avena > Avena sativa. The sequence goes on along the minus strand of OV702289.1, from coordinate 577,226,560 downwards.
TTCATAAAAAACCTAATTCAATAATATACCAAGCTAGTTAATATTGTAATCCTTGCAAACTGTGCTCGAGCGCAAATTCGCAATGCACCAGGAGCTAATGGCGATAGTCTCGGACACGTAGGTACTTTAACTGGAACCCATCAGAAATTAGCGCGGGGACGAACAACCAATGTCGTTGTTTGACGTAGCAGGGAAGGCAAAACTGATACGTGCCTTGACGTTGCCGTGCCTAAATATCGCTGCCAGCCAGCCGTCGCCTATACTCCTTTGATGCCATCGCCTGGGGTGCACTACCGCCCGTGCAGCCGAGAATGCGCTGTCGCTCGCCTCTGGCAAGGACAGATCCACCAAGAATCATGAGCGACAAGGACATGCCCACCACGACCTACAAATTCCACACGTACACAGATACATACAGGTTTGTACATGCCTAGATATAGGAATTAATTATACGTTAATGATGATTTAATAATTCGTTATAAACTATCGTGTCCTTAGTTAATTATGAAGGGGCACAAAGCGATCTCAACCGTTGTTGTGTTTAAAATTTGTATACGGAGGAGTACCGAAGCAAAAGTGATGCTATAATTGTTATCTTATGCTATAATTGTTGCGCATATTTTGTTGAAAGTATTGGTAAATTTTGTTGCAAATGAATTAGGATATGTTGCAAACAGATTTCGCATAGTAATTTTTTAAATGTTGAATTATCTTTTTTTGTTGAAATTGTTGGTGATTATTGCTAAGATATGTTCCAGACGTAAATGTTTTATTGGAACTATTAAGGATATTTACAGCAAATGGATTTGTAATATGTTGCAACTGGATTTTTCATAGGTAATTATTAATTTGTTAGTAATTACTGCTGCAAATAACTCAATCGCATGTTGCAAACCATAAACAACTCACTTTTTTTCTTCCATCACTTTTTAAAATGCAACAAACAAATGATTTTATGTTGTAATATATTCTGTGAGTTTTGTTGGCATAGTTAGTAATTTTTGTTGCAAATGAAACTTTAGTAAAAATGTTGCGCAACAACTCTTTTATTGCTGCAAACACATAGTTTCTCACTTTTATCTTTTGTGTTTTTTTAAATTGCTAGTTATTTTCTGTTCTGAATCAAGTTGCAATAAAATAATTGTTGTTTAACCGCTTTGTTGTAGCATTACTTTTTTTAAAATTCTTGCAGTGGTATTTTTTTGCGTGGATGAGTTTTTTTTTGTTAGAACACTGTTTGCCCTAGGTGCCAACACCCAAGTGGCATATTATATATAAATGTCAGGATGTTCAAGGGAAAAGTGATACCCCTTCATTTTAAGTGAATAAGCCAAAACCATGGGTCAACAATGCAAAACCGAGAGGAAAAATGCAGAAGTTTTCTATGGATCTTTCTGGCAATTGGATGATGATCCGAGGGCATAGAAAACAACCGATTTTGTTGGTCGACGGATGGTAGCGCGTCCCTTAAGGGAAGCTAACAACGGTCCTCGACTATTGTAAATAAAAACGTTTAGATGGTGACTAAACTAAAGGGGCATCCAAGTCTCGGTCGACTGAGAAATAAGTAAATCTCAGTCGACGAGTGATAGGTTGTGACGTATGCGATCATGTTTTATTCCTATACCAAATTTAGTTAGTGATCTCTTCTTTTTCTGGTGTTGGGACAGCATGGACCGTAAATATCCATATGGGTGGAGCACATTATGTTTGCTATCCTCCAGCGAGTGCGAGTGAATGAGGCTAGTCTAGCCATTTTTAAGCATTCACACTTCCCTTCTAAAATTTAGAACACCACAACTATGCAGTAAATAAGAATGCAAATAATTTATTCAAATGCAATTTTAATTGTAGAGATAGAGTTTATCACAATGGTAGAGAAACCATGAAATAATATTCAATTAGAACTCACACGCAACTCCCAGCCAGTACGAATCACAACGCTGATCGAATGACCTAGAATAGTTTTTCTCAGTTACAACTCACTTGCAACTAGACAAAACTTAGTTGCAATCCACTTACAACTCACAATTGCAACCCACGTGCAACTGGAAAAAAGATCAGTTGCAACCCACTTGTAAGTGAAAAAATCAAACGACCTAGAATTGTTTTTCTCAGTTACAACTCAATTGCAACTAGAAAAAACTTAGTTGCAATTCACATGCAACTAGAAAATTACAATTGCAACCCACGTCGGAATAAAAAATAAAAAATATAGCAACTGAAAAAATCCAGATACAAACCCCTTGCAAGTGGAAAATCTTAGTTCTAACTCATTTACAACTAAAAATATATTCAGTTTCAGTCCACTTGTAACTAGAAATAATCTTAGGTACAACCAATTTACAACTCAAAATATAAACTTTAAAACAACTATCAATTGAAAAATCTCAATTGCGTCTGACAACTGCCACACACTTGCAACTAAAAAAATGAAAATCAACAAATAATACCAAAATCAAATAACAAATTAAAAACGAAATACACACAAAAGCATGTTTTTAGAGCAACCATGTATTTCATTAATAGAAAATCAAGTTACATGAATAAACCGTGGAAACAAAAAGATAGGCCAGGAGAAAACATTTGTCCTGGAAACTTTACAAATAGACTCCTAAAGGATAGTTGGTTCACCAAAAACGGGGCGGTTATCCTAGGGTGATCACGGAGGCGATCATGTGTAAGCTAGGGTTTCCTCGTCGAGGGTGGGTGATTTTCGGTGGCGGAGCGGATCTCGGCTGCGAGGTGTGCTACACGCGGCAGAGGTTTTCACCGTTCCCTTCCCTGGGCACTTGGTGACCGTGGGTGGGCGGCAGATGTCGTCTTCTTCCTCTCGTTCGCCGGCGAAGAGGAGTGGGGGGACTAGGGCTCCCTCGCGATCTCCGGTGAAATCTGGTGTTGACGATCTAGTGGCGAGTCTCTCAGTCAAGATGGGTGATCTCCTTCTGATGGAAAAAGAAGCCACTGGGCTTGTGATCAGGAGCTCGCTGTCTTCCCAGATCCCTCGCAAGCTCGTCATTGGTGCTTTGGAGAGAGCGATGCAGCATGCATGGGGGCTGCATGGGCCGACACAGTTCAAAGATTTGGGTGATAACAGATTCGTGGTGAGGTTTACGAAGGAAAGAGATTGGCGGCATGTCCTTAGAAGCGGACCTTGGCAATTTGACTTTAATGTTGTCCTTCTCAAGGAGTATGATGGATCGGTTAGGCCATCAGGTATGGTCTTTGACACCATGGATATCTGGGTTCATGTCTTGGATCTCCCAATGGACATGATGAATCATGCGTATGGAGAACTGATTGGAGGATGGGTAGGGAGGTATATTTCGGTTGATGTGGATGATGAAGGTATGGCTTGGGGAGAAGATCTGAGAATCAGAGTTGCAGTGCGAGTAGATCAACACCTCATGCGTGGGGTGAAGCTGAAGGACGAACAGGAGACTGAAAGCATTGATCCAGAGGATGAAAATAAAATGAAGAACAGATGGTTTGACCTCATATATGAAAAGGTTCCTCACTTTTGCTTTGATTGTGGATGCATTGTTCATCCAGCAGATGGGTGTGTGGGTGCGAAGGATGACACCCAACAGTGGGGAGAGTGGCTGCCCGCATCGCCGAGGAAGAGTATGAAACCACCCCTGCTGCAAGACCTACTGTTTCTTCGGGTAGCTTTGCCAGTAGGTCATCTGGCTCAGAGTCGAGATACTAGAATGGGACCTCTGTCCATGACATCCCCCTTGTCAGAATCTACAAAAGGAATATGCTTACTCTTTCTCCTCCCGCACTGGCGGATACGAGCAAAGGGCAGATGGACGAGAAGTTTCGAGTCCAGCAAAGAAGAGGGATGGGTATGAGGAGTGTGCTAGGGAGAAGATATATCCCAATAGGGAGAGTTATCAGCAGAAAAATAAAGCTGGAACCTTCACACGCCGACCGAGGAAGAACCTTGTACCCTCGATTAAGGATAGACTATATGTGCCTATAGTGGGAGGCAACAGAAAGAGAGGACCAGTGCAGGTGCAAGTTGTATGGGAAGGGGAGAGTGCGGAATCGGCTAGCAAGCGTCAGCGAACAAATTCAGTCTTTGATAGGATTGTGGATCCATCAGCAGACCCTATGGCATAGGGCCACCTAAGCCAAGGAATATTTTGGGCCTGAACTACTACGGTTTGGGGTTGGACGCAGAAGTAGGCGAGCTCCAGGATCTGGTTAGATCATACAACCCAGCAGTGGTTTTCTTATCGAAGACGAAGAAGAAAGAGAAGGCGAGCAAAAGATTCAGTGGAGCCTCGGCTTCACAAATGGTGATGCGGACTGCGGTGGACTGTGTGGGCAGGAGTAGGGGCCTGCCACTGTGGTGGAGGGATGGTGTCGAGGTCTCGGTGAGACCTTGGTGCCAATACTACATTGATGCAAAGACTGTTTTTGAAGGCAAAACATGGAGATTCAGTGGCATCTATGGGGAACCGAAGACCGAGTAGCGGTCGAGGAGTTGGGAGGCACTTCGTTACCCAAAAGCACAAGACGACCTGCCTTGGCTATGTGCGGGAGATTTCAACAAAATTATGTGGCAGCATGAGAAGCAAGGTGGCAATCCAAGAGGTGAAAATCAGATGCATGCATTCAGGGAATGTTGAACAGACCGTGATCTCTCAAATTTGGGGTACAAGGGTATGCATTCACATGGAATAACAAGAGGATGGGTGCAGATAATGTCCAAGTTTAGTTAGATAGAGGCATGACGATGAAGTTCCTCGACCTATACCTGGCTACAGAACTAGAGCACATTCTTACTGAAGAGTCAGATCATATGGCCATCCTTATTAAAGTTTGTGGAGAGGACCACACAAATCGCCCCAGAAACCAACGAAAGTTCATGTACAAGGAGATGTGGTCAAAACATTCAGACTATGACTCTATGATCAAAGATGCATGGGAAAGAAATGGGTCGCCGGCCCAGGATGCACATGGGCTAAGCAGAAGTATGAAAGCCATGTCTGGGGACATGTTACGATGGAGCTTTGATGTTTTTGGATCAGTAAAAGGAGAAATAAAAGGACTAAAGACAAATTTGGAGTTGGCTAGAAGGCGAGAACAAATCCATGCCTCCTCACTGGAGGTCAAGGAATTGGAGAAAAAATATATGATATTTATGAGCGAGAAGAGATTATGTATAGGCAGAGATCTCGGCAGGAGTGGCTGAAGGCGGGCGACCGTAATACCAAAAAATTTCACCGTTGTGCGTCTCACAGGAAACGCAAGAATACGGTCAAGGGGCTCCTCCGAGAAAATGGAACTATCTGTAAGACATATGTGGGCATGAGGAGCATGACACTCGATTTTTTTCAACATCTGTATAATTCGGAAGGATCAACACAGGATGATCATATTCTTGACCTAATAGAACCAGCAGTTGATGTGGACATTAACAGTAAGCTCACTGGAGCTTTTTCAGACAAAGAAATCGAAACTGCCCTTTTTCAGATGGGGCCTACGAAGGCACCTGGGCCAGGTGGGCTGCCAGCCTTGTTCTTCCAGAAACATTGGGCAACTTTGAGAGAATTCTGTTTGTGCAGCAGTTCGTGATTTATTGTCAGGGAGGAGTTGCTCGGAAGATTTTAATGATACTATTATTGTTCTGATCCCAAAGGTTAATTCACCGGAATTAATTTCACAATTCAGACCAATTAGCATGTGCAATGTTCTATATAAGATAGCGGCTAAGACCTTAGAGAACATGCTGAAAGGTTGCCTCCCTATTCTGGTATCCGAGGAACAAAGTGCTTTTGTGCCTGGATGATCTATCTCGGACAACATACTTATCGCTTATGAATGTGTTCATGCTATTCGGAAAAGGAAGCCTAAGAAACCCTTGTGTGTTGTGAAACTATATATGATGAAAGCTTACGGCATGGTGGAATGGGCATTCCTGCAGCAGGTGTTGGCCAAGATGGGGTTCTCATAGACTTGGATTGACATGATCATGAGATGCGTCACGTCTGCGAGGTTCTCGATAAAGCTGAATGGGGGCCTTTCGGAATTGTTCACACCTTCTAGAGGAATTTGGCAGGGGGATCCCCTCTCCCCTACCTCTTTTTATTCGGTGTGGATGGTTTCTCGGCACTCTTGAGGAAATCTTAGCAAGAGCAAAGGATATGGGGCATTTCATTTGGACGGGGGGGGGGGGGGGGGGACAACAATGACTCACCTCCTTTTTGCCGATGATAGTATTGTCTTTATCAAGGCCAGTGAGCATAGCCTTGCGTCCCTCCGAGAAATTATGCACTTTTATGAGGCAGCGTCAGGCCAAAAAGTGAACAAAGCCAAATCCTCTATTTTCTTTGGCATAGGATGTTCGGCTGAGCTCAAGTCATCTTAAAGTCCACGATTGGCAGTGACTCGGAGGCGCTGTCCAAGAAATACTTGGGATTACCCATAGTGGTGGGACGCTCAAAAGATGGGGCTTTCCATCACCTCCCAGAACGATCAGTGCAGGGGTGGAAGGGACAAGGACTCTCGATGGAGGGGAAAGAAACTTTGATCAAGTTAGTGTTTCAAGCAGTGTCTACATATCCCATGGGCTGCTTCCAGTTGTCGAAGAAATTTGTGCTCTAAACTAACCTCCATTGCCACTGAGTTTTGGTGGGGTCCATAGGATGGAAAGCGCAAAACACCGTGGATTGCATGGGGCAAGATGTGTACACCTAAGAGAAGAGGTGGCATGGGTTTTAGGAATTACTCTATGTTCAATTAAGCGTTACTAGCTAAGCAGGCATGGATACTGGTGACAGCCCCAATGTCTCTTTTCTCAAGGGTCCTCAAAGCTCACTATTTTAAAAGTTGTGATTTCTTATCAGCCCCATGTCCCAAGTCGGCTTCATTTACCTGGAAGAGTATTTTACATGGGAGAGAACTCCTGAAAGAAGGGCTGATTTGGAGGGTTGGAGGAGGGGAAAATATTGAGATATGGGAACACAATTGGATACCTAGAGAAGGGCTTATGCGTCCACTAGGACACAAGCCAGAACAAGAGGTTGTGCATGTTAACAAACTACTCCACACGGATGGCCGTGGATGGAATTTGGAAAAACTTAATGATGTGTTTTTTAAGGGAGATGCTGCTGACATTATGAGAATTCATGTGGGTCGTGCTGGATCAAAAGATTATGTTACATGGAACTACACCAAAAAATGGAAATTTTACAGTCAGGTCTGCATACCACCTCAAAATGCACCTTCTGAGATCAAGTCAAGGTAGAACCTCATCCTCCTCTTCAGTGGAGGAGCATAAAGGATGGTTGGCCCTTTGGGGGTGCAAGTTTACCAAGCAAGGCCAAAATTCATTTTTGGAGACTACTGAAGAATGGGCTGGCGGTGGGAACAGAGTTGCAACGAAGACACATCAAGCCCGGTGTCATTTGTGTGGCATGCGGAAGAGATGAAGACCTGATACACCGCTTCTAGCGCTGTCCTCACTCCGTGCAGGTTTGGAATCTATGTAGAGAGGCAATGGGTCTTCAATTGTGCAGCCCGTAGAATGATCGTCGACCTAGCAAACTAAGAGGCTAGTTGCTAGATTGGATATGTAGCATCAAAGAGCATGAACTGGAGATCACCATCATGGTTTTATACCAGATATGGCTGGCGCGAAATGATGCAAGAGAAGATGAGAGGATTGAGGATCCGAGACATATCGTTAGGCACTCCCTATTCCTCGTGGAGGAGTGGCAGCATTCGAAACCCCAGAAACTATCGACGGGGAAGCAGGTGGTGCAGAGCTGGAGACCGCCGGACAGGGGGCTAGTGCAAGGTGAATGCCGATGGCGCGTTCAGGTCGACGTCAGGGGAAGGAGCGTGTGGAGTGGTTCTCAAGGATCACCATGGAAGCTTTATTGTAGGGGCTTGCCATTTTTTTACCCACGTATAACGGCCCTGAATAGGTTGAACTGCTCGCCTACCGACGTGCACTGGAGCTAGCCCAGGAGATGGGTCAGAGGAAGGTCTACTTGGAGACGGACTGCCTAGGTGTTGTAACAAAGTTGGAAGCTGGGGAGCTAGACCAATCAATGCATGGTCATCTGGTGGAGGAAATAAAACTACTGCTAAGGTCTTTTAAAGATCATAGGGTAAGGCACACTTCACGCGTGTGTAATGCTATAGCTCATGTACTAGCTAAGGAAGGCTGTGATAATAAGTTATGTAAATCCTGGAAAGGGTCACCACCTGAACTGGTTGTAAGTTTGCTGGCATCTGATTATGTTGTTTAATATGTAGGAACCTGATTCTCAAAAAAAAAGACTCCTAAAGGATAGAAAAGTACAGAATGATCCATAGGGTTTCCTACACTGACCGAAACCATAGGCCGTTGCCAACCTTAACCAATACTAAGGCACACACTGGAAGAGACACCAAGCCTCCACCATTGTCAGATCCAAAGAAACAGTATCACCAACGAGGCTTTGTGAGTCGATGAACATGCCCGCTACAAGCAACGAGACGCATGTCGTTGTGGCACGTCGACCGGGGACGTCACCGTGCTGACCAGATCCTCTACCTCCGGACCAACATCCTCGCTCCAGAGCATCCACCTCATCCATCTCCCAGCACCGCCATAGATAACGACGAACGCTAGCGATAGACTGAGAAACTGATCTCACCAGATCCAAAGAGCAGTGAGAATACCAAGTTGCCGATCTAAAGGACCAAAAGGACACGTTGCCATCAACACCGAGGAATATCATGCCAGTTTTCTACTAAGTATTTGGCATCCCCATTCATTATTAGAGACTCACAAATGCTGAATTGAAGCTTGTTGAGGAAAGACTACAGTTAAGATTAATAAGTTGGAAAGGAAATGGGTTATCTCTTGGTAGAATATTGGTACTCATAAACTCGGCATTAAGTACTACGATACTGTATATGATATTATTCTTCCAACTACTAAAAGGAGTCTTAAAACGATTGAATTACTTCCAATCAAGATTCTTTTGGCAGAGGGGGAATGAGAAAAAAATATCGTCTAGCTAATTAAGTTGAATGTGGTTTTCTACCCCAAAGATCAGGGTGGACTTGGTATTAATAATCTAGAGATAAAAAATACATCACTCCTTGGAAAATGACTCTTCAAGTTACTTAGTAATGAAGGGGTTTGGTAAGCCCTCCTAAAACGGAAATACGTTGGCTCCAAAGGTAATATGAAAACCTGGGAATCACACTTCTGGGCTGGTCTCATGGGGATGAAAACGTTTTTCTTCTGCTTTGATTCTTTTTCGATTAAGGACGGTTTCGGGAGGACAAGTGCCTAGGTAATGCTACACTCAGATAACAATATCCTGCATTGTACGCTATTCTTCGTCATAAGTGTGATACAATCGCCACAGTGGTAGAGTCTTCTCTCCCGGATGTGACTTTCAGAAGAGATTTAATTGGACATAGACTTGCTTTTTTGGAACATCGCGCTTCAACGCTTGGTTTCAGTTCAATTAGCAACTGGAGCAACTAGGTCTGATGAATTTTGCCAGAACTTGAATGAGAATGGTGAATTCAGAGTTAGTTCCATGTACAACGCATTAGCTCAACCAAACCTACCAACCGATAACAATAGGAATATCTAGAAGATGAAGATTCCACTCCCAAATACAATTTTTTTGGTATCTTGGTTGGGCGATTATTCTTATCAAAGATAACTTTGGTAAGCAGAATTGGCATGGGAATACGAAATATGTTTTTTATCATCATGAGGAAACAATTAAATATTTGTTTTTCAAATGTAATTTTGCTCGTTCTATATGGTCAGTCATCCAAACAGCTTCAGTCTTGTATTTACCGAGTATCATTGCTAATATTTTTGAAAATTGGTTACATGGCATAGATTACAAGTACAAAATTCTTCTTAGGGTGGGAGTGATTGGTATTGTTTGGTGACTATGGCTATATAGAAATAATAAAGTGTTTAATAATAAAAACTCTTTTGTCTTGCAGGTTATCTACTGATGTACCGGTACACTCTGCTTATGATTGTCGCTACACGGTGCAGAGTTTCACGACCTCTTCACAGAGGTGTGTACGCGTCTAGAAAATACGGCGAGGGACTTATTACCCGGTATGGATGGCAGTATAATTTTCAGATCGGTCCTCCACCATCTTAAGCGTTTTACAGTTTATCATCCTGATATGTAACTCGCTTGTTTTATTTTTGCTCCATGTTTTGAAACCGTAGTTTGTGATCGGCTGTACGCATCTCAGTTACGCATCTCAGTTACGCAGATGCCGGGATGTAATACTTAATAAAATTTTAGAAGTAATAAAAACGCCCTTTATAAAAAAAGACCCATACATCTGAAATAACAAGGGCTCAACAAACCTTAGACACACTATCTGAAATGAGAGGCATCATCACACGCTCTTCTGACGGGACTTAGTCGAAGTTTATTTTCCATGAGAACTTGCTGAACTGTAGCAAAGGACATGGATGACCAAGACGCTTATGACACCACATGAAGATCAGAATTTGAACGCACCAAGACCATGCCTTCCGAGATAGGGTATTATGATCTCTCGGCAAGCCTTCTTTCCACGTCTGTTTCCCTAAACCCAACGGAAGATCTCAAGTTCTGAATGCATCCGCAGCGCGCGGCGTGAGCTCTTGTACCATGATGAAGCATGGCGCTGAGACGGACGTCCATGCCCGGCAGACACGCCACAAAAAGAGGGAACGGAACCGTAGCCACTGAATGGCAGGCAGCACAATTACACGATCGTGCTAGAAAAAAAAAGGAAGTAAAGATCATACTACGTGAATCACACCATCGATTGAGTTGGCCCCTCGAATGAATGCTCGGGACATCATCAGTTCTTATCTCTTTTTTTAGATAATAGTCACTACAGTGCCTAGCTTTGAATTAACAAAGCCAACAACGACGAAAGGATACAGAGTGCTGAACCCAGCTAACCCAACAAACCACACACCCACGCACGCTACAAATGAAGCTACCACCGACACCGCGCACAACAGGCTCGGCCATTACAAAGACTAGGAGGACTCGGAGAAGAGCTGGACAGCAACAATGTCGGGCCGGAGCTCCCCCAAAAGCGAGCAAACGAACATGCACGCTATCGACAGAACCCTCCGTCGCAGAAACGCCGCCGGAAGCCGACCACCACCGGGATCCGACCCACGCTGCCCACAGGCCGGAGAGCAGCACCAAGGTAGCAAAACACGGGAATGGAAAGGGGTAAGCTTTGCCGAAGGTCGCCAGCCAAGGAGACATCTCCGCCGCAGGACCAACGGAGCGCCGCTGGCCGTGGGCTCCCAGACGATGTCTTCAAGAAGAGCACGACACCGGAGTGCCGCTACCGTCCGATCCGGGGGTCTTGGGATTTCTCCCGGAGGTAGCAAGGGGATGGAGAATCACCGCCTACTAGGACTCCAAGGCGGCATCTTCAAGAAGATCATGACGCCGAGGCGCCGCTGCCGCCCGAACCGAGGATCCTGGGTTTTTACCCGGAGCACAGAACACGCGAAGCGGCTCGCCGGCACCATGCCGTCCCTACGACCATGGTACACGACCAGCACCAGAGCCCCTGGCACGCCCACCAACCAAAAGGCTCACCACCGCCCGGGACCGCCGCCCCGGAAACCAAGCCATGCACACCGAAGAGCTGGGGCAACGCAGGGAGACACCGCCGCGGGGTCTCCGGAGGCCGGAGAGACGACGGAGAGGGCTCCCTTTCCAGATCGGCGCCACGCGGCCCCTGGCCGCCTGCGCCCTGCAGATCTAGGGCGAAGAGGAAGGGCACAAGGGCCCAGGGCCCCTGCCCTGGCCCGAGTCCCCAAGCTCTTGCCAGGAGCGCGACCCGAAGCCGCCAAAGCGCAACCAGCCAGGTCGGCGCCGCGCGCGCCCCGCACCGTCGAACTCCCGCGCCATCCAGATCTGAGGAGAGCCGGCTCGCGCCGCACGCAGCCGTCGCCGCCCCGAAGCGCCGCCACTGCCGCCTGCACGCACGGAGCAGGAGCCGCCACACCGCTGCCGAGCAGCTGCGCCGCTGCGCCCTCCAAACAGCGCCGCACCCCCGTCCACCGAGGCCACCCGCGTCGCCACCGCGGGACGAGGGAGAAAGGGAGGCCCCGCCGCCGCCTACGCCACCGGGGCTGCGCCCGGCAATGCCCATCGGCGGCGGCGAGGGGAGGGGAGGAGGTGGGGAGAGGCTGCGGCGGCGCGAGCTAGGGTTCGCTCGCGTCCGCCCGCGGGAGCGGACCGAGCAAAAAAAAGTATCTCTGGACTCTGGTCTTGAACTTTTTCAGTTGGCTATAATTGAGTGGGATCAAAGGCCGGCCGGCCGGCCGGCATGGTGTGGCCGTTCTAGTCTGCTAGACACGTTATGCAATCATATGCGGAAGCACTACTGCACTACGCGCAACAATGGTGATGAAAAAGCCGAGCTAAGAACTGGACGGCGACGATCGATCGACCCATCGTCTCGGTGGAACCAACACTTGCCGACATCGACTACTCTCGATTTTCCCCAAATTGAAGCGCAAAATGTCCCTCTCGGAAGCACTAGTTCTACATTTTGGTGGTGCAAAGCTATAGCATGACCGGGTCAAAAGAAGGGGCAAATTTAGCATGACATTCACACATGAGTGAGCGAAGCGACTGATTCACCTGATCAAGCAGGGGCACTTCAACAACTCTCGACTCGAGCCTGGCTATAAATACCACGCCTACCCCTGTGGAGCAGCACCACCACCAAGCAAACAAGAACTTGCAGCATACTCGATCTGCTTACATTCTACTCCGTCTCCGGTCTAGCAGCAATGGCATCTAAGGCCGCCGTCCTTCTCGTCATCGCCACGGTCGCGGCGGTGTGCGCCGTGTCGTCTGCGCAGACCAAGTTCGGCAAGCTCGTCGTCACCGGCGTCGTGCCCTGCAACACGGGCACCCTGATCGACGTGGCCACTTCCCCGGCGTTTCCAGGTAAGCATATACGCATGCAACCCACGCGTGCGCGCGTAACCCCAGCTTAAATAACCTCTGTAAAATGTGCACGGCCGCCTGTGGACTGACACAGCACCATCCGTGTTTTCGTGTGTACGTGTTGGGCGGCAGACGCGGACGTGGAGCTGCGGTGCGGCGGCAACGTGGTGGCCGGCGCGAAGACAAGCAGCAACGGGTCGTTCGCCATCGAGTCGGACATGACAAACGCGCTGGCGGCGCTCCTCGGCGCATGCGAGCTGGTGGTGGACACGCCGCTGGTCAAGTGCGACGGGAAGCTGCCGGCGGCGGGGGCGCTGGTCTCCTACCTGCAGGGCCCGCTTGCCAGGCTGCTCAGCGGCGTCTTCCAGCTCGCCCCCGCCGGCTTCTCTTTCCATTCTGGATGAGCTGATCGACGGCCACCTCTTAAGTAATGCGTGCGCATAAGAACTACCAAGAACATTGCCACCTCTTATGTATGCCACGTGGCAAGTGGTTGCAAGTATATGTAGCACCATATGGAATAAAGTGTCCAGACCATGCATGAATTAAGCACGCAACCCGATCGAATTTGTCCTTGACTCCTTGTACTCTCTTTGCTTTTTCAGTAATCATCTTAATTTAACAAAGTATAGTGGATCAAACAAAAACGGAACAAACAAATGCAATGATAAACGCTGCAATATGCTAATGGAAGTCATTTCAAATCGTGGATATGTCGGCTTTTGTTTTCATGGAGACACTTCTTCTCCTCTCTCGACATTCGTTCTTCTTACTCCCTCCGCTTCAAAATATAAGATGTTTTAGCTTTGTGAAGCAAATATATCTAGACTTGTTTTAGTACGTAGATTCACTAAGGTTTGGAGTCGCTCACAGCATTTACGCTCACAGCATTTACGTTCACAACATTTACGCTCACAGCAAATGTATCTAGACTAAGCTTTGGTTTAAGCTCACAACATTTACGCTGCCTCCCGAGTCGCTCCTCCCTCGGGCGACTCCGGAGGCTCCCTCCCTCCCCACCTCCTGCCTCCCCCCGATCCCTATCCTTCCGGCTGTCGCTGCTGCCGGCTCCGGCGGCGGTGGCGGCGCCCATCTCGTCGGAACTGACGGTGAGAAGGGGAGGTGTCCCAGGCGGTGCCGCATGAGGGATGGTGGGGCGCCGGCGGTGGGCACTGGGCGGCGTGGCCGGGAGGCCAGGGCCTGAGGCCCTCCAGCAGAGAGGAGACGAGGAGGCGGCGGCGCATCGCCGTGTAGCCGTTCCGACGAGGAGGCGGCGGCGCGATCTGTGCCTGGATGACCAAGATCTAGTCAAATCTGGGTCGTTCGGTACAGCGAGGACTTCGGCCGTGGGTTCCGGCGGTGACCTCGGTCACACCGGTGATTCTGTTGCCAAGTACTTGTTGGCCCCTCCTATGTTGGCCTCTCCTGTCGGATGGTGGCTGGTGGCGTGGGGGCTGCGAGTCTTGCGAATAATGGCGGACGGTCCTAGGGTTCCTTCAATGACAAGACGAAGATCTGCTTGTTACTTGGCCTCGTTCATCTGATCTGGACCGGCGTGTTCCGGAAGGCTCCGCCGGCGAACTCCCATGGGCGAATATGTCTGGAGATTGCTGGATCGGAAGGTATTCGGTCGTGCGCACCCATGTTTTTCTGGCCGTTTGGTTTCAGTGGGAGCGTTGCGAAGCTCTGCTATCTGTTACCATCATGCGTCATGTATTCAATGATCCATGGTCAAGTAAGAGGCGGAGAATGTCAAGAAAGGAGGAAGATGAGGCCTGTGATGGTGGTTTGAGTCTTTGTGGCATTGAGGAACTGGCTGCGTGATCTGTGACTCGCAGCAGCGACTGTTTGTGGGGGCGACAACACAGGAGGAGTTCCCAGTCTTACCTTGCAGGGTGAAAATCCAAGGTTTGGCCTTAATTGGTTGTGCCTGGCAATGGCCTTGTTGAAGGCATTGTTTTGCGAGCGAGGACTTTCTCCAGGGTAAAAACCTATGATCTTTGATCGGGCGACGATGGCGCTTGTGCACTGTTTCCTTCTTGAAGGCGTTGCTATTGGAGTGGTTGGACGACTGGTGTTGTTCTGGTGGTGTTAGTGTTGTTGCTTTGAGGAATAGTTCTCTATAGCGGGACTTTTCTTTTTTGTAATTCTTCTTCCTTTTTTCTGGGTTGTGTGCATCCGTAAGGCCGCTAGGACATGCGTTGTTGCATAGACTGGGTGTAATTGGTATCTCCGCGATATTAATATATAGTCTTTTCCAAAAAAAAACTAAGGTTTGGAGTGAACCTACACACTAAAAGTAGTCTAGATACATTTGCTTCACAAAGCTAAAACATCTTATATTTTGAAACGGATGGAGTATTTGCTAATTCACATTCGCCTGAAAATTCGCTAAACCGCAATCACCTCATCAGCTGGTGGACCTTTTTTTGCGATGTAAAGAGCTTTATATTACTTAAACAGCAGGGTTACAATCCTTTTCAAGGATACTAGCTAGAAATGGTGGGCTATAATTGACCCACACACATCTCCTTCTCACCTCACTAGCTCTATGAGCACAAGCATGAGCTGCCATATTGGCAGATCGATTTACATGTTTAATTTCAAAGCTAGTAAAAAACCCGCTAATCCCTTTCAACTCATTAAGAATACTGGCAATTAGTGACCTTCCAGTACCTGAGTCCTTCCATAGGTTGACCACCTCCAATGCATCTGTCTCTAATCCTATACGCTGAAGACCCAAGTCAATGGCTAAACAAGTGCCATCACGCAATGCTTCAGCTTCCATCACCAAAGGACTTGCCGCATGATTATACCATAAAGCTTGAGCTCGAATTAACTTCCCTGCATGGCCTCAGAGGACTACGCCCGTAGAACCATCCATGTTCTCCATCCTAAACCCAGCATCGACATTGATTTTAATGATCTCTGTATCAGGTGGATTCCATGTAACTGAAGCTCTACGGGGCCTCTCCTTCCTCTCATGTCCAGCTTGGCGGAGATCAATGGCTGTTTCAGTAGCCCACTTAACTGATTGTGTTATTGATCGGCCCCCCTCATCATGCCACCGCGCATTTCGTTCCATCCACATGGCCCATGCACCACAAAGGATAGTACATGCTTGCTCCTCCGACACAACCCTACCCTTCACAAGTTCGGTAGGCCAAGAAGTTGGATGCAGCAGAGGAATTTTAATATCTGTCACCTTCTTCATTTCCTCCCAGAACATGCGTGCCCACGTACATTCAAAGAATGAATGGAAGGCGGTGTCTTTTTCAGCTCCACATATTTTATAGTGACCAATACGCTCCATATGCCTTGCCTCTAGATTTTCTCGATATGGAACGAAGTTGTTAATGACCCTCCACCAAAATGTACATACTTTTGGTGGTATACGCATCCTCCAGAGTTTCTTCCAGAACAATGCTGAATTAGAAGATGATGAGATTTCATTCTGAAGCCTTGAAGCCACCAGCAATTTGTAAGCGGATCTCACCATGAAGTTTCCGCTTCTCTCATGTGTCCATGCCCACTTGTCCTAAAAAAAATGTCCAATAGGAATAGTGCATATAGCAACCACGTCCACTGGTTCAAAATTCTCCTCAAGTTTGTCTAACTTCCAACATGCATTATCAGCATCAATAAGTTCCTGGACGATTAAAACTTCAGATTCCGGTGATCTAACCAAAGGTTTAAGAGAGTGGTTCATCGGGATCCAAGGATCATCCCAAACCATAATGGATGAACTATCACCCACTCTCTTAATGAGGCCTTTTCTCAAAGCCTCCCTACCACGCAAGATTGCATTCCACGTATGGGAACTTCCCCTTTTCTTCCTTGCTGACATGAAGTCTGTATCATGATAGTATTTACCTTTCAATACTTTCGCACATAGTGAATCAGGATTAGTGATTAACCTCCAACCTTGCTTAGCTAGCATGGCTTGATTAAAGAGTTGGAAGTCCCGGAACCCTAATCCTCCTGCTTCTTTAGGGATAGCAATGTCAATCCATTTTCTACAATGAATTTTCCTCTTGTTTTCATCACCTCCCCAAAAGAATATGGCAATGCAACTAGTAATCTTCTTGCAAAGCTTCTTTGACAATTTAAAGCAACTCATAAAATATGTGGGAATTGCTTGACAGATTGGCTTCACCAAAACCCACCAAACCCCCCCTTGCCGCACTGCTTAGGGTCTTAGGAGTCCACCCATTGGCCAACTTCTTGTTCCTCGTAAGAATATGTTCAAACTGTGCATCTGAAGATCTTCCCAAGGTCGTAGGAAGGCCAAGGTATTTTTCTATTAAGGCCTCGACTTCGATGCCGGATGCATAACCTCCCTATTCATTTCTAGAGTACAATTGGAGCTAAAGAAGATATCCGATTTACTGCGGTTAACCAAATGACCTGAGCCAAGTCGGTACGTCTCCAATATTGTATGCAGACGAGCAGCTCCTGCCTCCGATGCTTGAGTAAACACCAAGCAATCATCGACGAATAACATATGTGATATCCAAGGCGCATGAATACCGACTCTTACACCTTTAGATAAATATTGTGATCCATTGTATTTCAACAAGCTGCTTAGCCCTTCTCCGCATAACAAGAACAAATAAGGGGAGATGGGATCGCCTTGCCGGATACCTGTCGAGGGTTTAAAGAACTCAGAAAATTGCCCATTCACCCTCACTGAGAACTTCACAGTGTGCACACACTTCATCACCAAGTTGATCCAATATTCTGCAAAGCCAAGTTTAACCATGATTGCCCTAAGATACGACCACTCCACACGGTCGTAAGCTTTTGCCATATCAAGTTTAATAGCACACGCTCCAGACTTCCCTTTCTTCCTTTTTAGATAATGAATACTCTCATACGCTGTCAAAACATTGTTAGTGATTAGCCTTCCTGGCACAAATGCTCTCTGTTCTTCAGATATAATCACTTCCAAAACCGACCGCAACCTCAAAGATAAGACATTTGATGGAATTTTATAAAAGTACGTTGCATAGCGCGATAGGTCGATATTGGGTTAAATCCTGTGGTTGCTTAATCTTCGGTATTAGTACTAAGATAGTACTGTTAACAGATTCAGGCATATCAGCACCTTAAAAAAAACCTCGAATTGAGCACACGCCTCGCTTTTTAAAATGTCCCAGTGTCGAATGTAGAAGCCAGCTGTAAAGCTGTCCGGCCCCGGCAATTTGTTTGGGTGCATCATAAAAAGTGCATCCTCGATCTCCTGATCTAACACAGGTCTACACAACCGTTCATTCATCTCCTGCGAGACTTTCTGGTTCACAAAACGTGTAATGACCTCTGGGTCAGTGACTTCCTGAGCCATGAATAACGTAGTATAGAAGTTGACCGCCAACTCTTCTAACTCAGGTTGTGATGTAACCGAGACCCGTCATTCCTTTTGAGCGAGATGATTTTATTCGTCCTTGATCTTTCCCGTGCTTTAGCATGGAAAAACGCGGTATTACGATCACCTTCGGCATGCCATTGAACTCGTGAACAGCTGCTTCGCGATCACTTCCTCCCGTGACAGAATTTCAGACAGCCTTTTCATCACATCCGTTTCCTCCCTCCCTAGTTGGGCCAGAATGCTGTGAATGAGCTCTTATACGCTCTAACTTATCTCGCATGGATTTAATCTTCTTCCTTACTGAATTAAACTCGTCCTTGCTCCAAGATTGCAGGCCACTTTGGATGCGCCCCAGAGCCTGCTGGACTCCCTCGAGGCCGGCCGAGCTCGGCTGCCAATTTGATTGAACCATCTGATCGTAGTTCTCATGCCTTACCCACATATTTTCATATCTAAAGGGCCTAGCTACACCTCCTCCTTGTAACCAATCTGATTTTTCCACCTGATCAACAAGGCACAATGATCAGACTCAGTAGTCTGGATATGTCTGATAGAAGTATTATCAAAAACCTCCATAAACCGATCATCAGCTGGTGGAGCTGGTTTTACATGATTAGTGCAACCTGGTTGTCGCTTTATGTGGCACAATGGTACGGGGCGATACAAATTAAAATGTGTACCTACAAAAATGCCTAAGTCATCGGAAATCCCTTTTGGCTCGTGGATGCATTTGCACCCATTGCGAGAAAATATATTTTAAAATATCAAAAAAATCGAAAAATTATCTACGTGTATATTTAAATATTTTATATTCGTTCACAAGTTTTTGAGATGAAATAACATTTTATGTGTCATGTATAAAAAAAGAAAAAATGTCACATGCATAAGACTATTCATAGGTAATTTTTTGTATTTTTTGCACGGGACACCTAGAATGTCCTTTCGTACCAAAAACTTGTGAACGAATATAAAATGTTTGAATCTATATATACACATTTTTTAAATTTTTTGATATTTTAAAATATTTTTCTCATAATGGGTGCAAATACACCCGTGAGCCGAATAGCCACCGAGAAACACTCTGAGTTATTGGACGGGATTGTGTTCCTGGCCTGTAATTCTGATTGTGGTCCTGATGCATGGTTAAAAGCCCAATCCAACCCAGTCATAAGAGCCCATCGTCAAAACACATAAATGGCCAACCCAACCTAGTAAAAGCAACCAACAAACAAGAAAAGCACATGCAACAAATTGGGTTGTGTGTGTATGGGTTGGGGAGGGGAGGGGTGTAAAAAAAGAAGGCTAACACAACAACATTTCATAAATCAGCAACGGCTTCGTTAGACGGCCGAGATTTGTTTAAATATCAGTTGGCTAAGCTCTATATGAGCCCTATTTCTTGTCCTCAAGCGCGAATCTGGGCACGGGATTCCGATATACGTTATTCCAAGCTCGCTCCTGCACAACCTTCCTCTTTCCCGTCCTCGAGCTCGAATTTGGGCACGGGATTCCGATATCCGCCGCTCCAAGCCCCCTCCCGCCCGACCATTGTTGCCCCTGACTAGAGTCGCCACTTCGGCATCCTCGAGCTCAGCTGACCGCCACCCTCCAGCCATGTATGCGAACCTCGCCGGCAAAAGAACCACCTCCTCATGCCCTTAGGACAAAGGGCCCACTTCCACCGTGGTCATGGCCGATGGCAACATTGGCGATAGGGTAGGGAGGAGATCTCTTGCTGTGGAAGCTAGGGGCTCACCCCTTTGTCGCAAGGGGAGCGACACAAGGAGCGCTCAGTTTGTCCCCTTTATTCCCTCAGAAGGACAGGGTGATGTCTAACAATGATCATCATGCTCTTAGACAGTTGGGCTGATTTTTTTTAGGAAACATCAACTCTCCTAACTCTCATAAAATTTTGGTTTAAAAAATGAACAGGGTTAGTATTTACAAACGAAGGCCGGAGGGATGTGGAAAGGAATCAATCCATGATTTGAAGTCGGCATATCTCTTCATCTTGGCCCTAGAGTAACGTCTTTCTACCCTAACTAGCGATGCACTGTTTCAACAAGTGTTGTTGCATAGTATTAATTAGTCCAGTATACGCCAACTCCAAAGGCAAATCCGAAGCAGTACCTACGGCCTCCGTCAGGGAGAGGAGGTAGGAAGGAGAGAACATCTAGGGTTCCACGCCCCTCGCCGGCTACATCATCGGTCCGCTTCGCCTCCGGTGGCCCTTGGCCCTTGGAGGTGTGGCGGACAACGACCTCTCGCCGGCGAGAGGTTTTTCGTAATTTGTTTAGCCTTTTTAGTATCCTTTTCAGGATGTTGAGGCGACGACTATATCCTGAAGTCAGAATAAGGTCCTCCCCGCTCCATTCTCTCTTCGGTGACACATCTAGCGTCGACGGAGGGCGCGTGGAGTCGTTTGTCTGGCGGAACTCCTGGGATTCTGTCCGTTTTCGTGTTCGTTGGTTTGTTTTTAGGTCAGTCTCTTCCGATCTACGGATGTAATCATTGATGATGGTTGCTGCTCTAGTGCGTTGGTTCCACGACAATTTCCCGTCTTTCTACTACAACAAACTCTACTACGACAAGCTTGTCCGGCTCCGGTGATGGATGAGCGATGACGGCGGCGGGCCTTCGGCGCGCGTTAGTGTTTGTAATCATCGCTAGGTGATCCATTGACCTATTTGTAATTTTTATTACTTCTTTGTACTGTCGTTGGTGATAGATGTGTGGAATTTTGCAAAAAAAAGTCAGTTTGCTTAAAAATGATGTACCTTGATGAAATATCAACAACACAAATCTTAAAGCACCGGATCAACACCAAAAACATGCACACTAGAATCGTCGGGTTCCTTGGCTCTTCGAGCATTTTCTTGCATCTATAAAGTTTGACCCACGATATCAAGTTGGCGCGACGCAAAACCAAAGTTGTTGCCGGGGTAATTTGCGTGTGGGCCCTGGCAACTTTTTTCTCCTTTTTCAAAAAACTAGCACGGTGGCCCGCACACATGTGCGGGCAACGTCTTTATCGTGTTTGATTTTTCTGAAACTAAATTGAATAAAGATAAAAATCGACGACTTTACAATCTTTATCAAGAACGTTCCTATGGAGTTTGGTTTTCATAGGCATTTGACGGGAAGCTGGTGATAAAATTAGTTTGGACCATATAGGAATGAACTAATCTTTTTATGGCTGGCCTGGCTTGACTATGTGACAAAAGTTGGATAAAATAAATAGGTTTAAACATGTCAAAACCAATTTACTTAAAGTATCAAGTCTAACCTTGTAGGTGCGTGGGTTTGTCAAATTCTCAAAGAAAATCATCAACCATTAGTATGGTATAGGGAGTTCCAATGCAAATTTTATCATTTAAGAGATAATATAAATATCAAACTCAAGATGAATATTGACCACATGGTGAGTCATATAGTTTTTTCTATTTCAGAAGGAAATGTAGTAAATAACAAAGAAACATAAATGTTGAATCTTGAAGCACTCGTATAGTTTTATTAAGTTTCAACGGGAATGTGGTAAAGAATATAGAACATATATGTTGATTCTGAAATAGACGTAACTTACCAGTTAAATACCATGGCACATCTATATGTTGAAAATTCAGCGCATCTTACCCGCATCCTAGCCATCCAATACTCTTCCCTCTCTAACTTATTAATGGATAATGAAATAATACAGCATATCTCCTACGAATATTACTTTGGTGTCCGGATAATTGACAAAGAAAATGACTGAATAAAATTATAGGTCTAGAAATACTACGATGTTGTGCATGCGTGAACGTAAGAGAGTAATGGAAACAACTGTAAAACAATATTTGATATAGAAAAGAGATGGTTTTCTACCGGAAAATTAATTTCTGTAGGAAACGCTTTATTCAATCAGGATTTGAGTGAACTTGCTGGGATGTAACATATATGTTGAGGGAAGAAAAATAAGTTTGAACATAAGGTGAGATAGCAATTGAATAAGTACTTATTAAAATTATCTTGGAAATATAGACAAAAATATCAATCGTAGTCTTCTTGGATGTAGTGTAGCTGAAGATAAAGAAGAAAGAAGAAAAGAATCAAGGAGCGACATGAAGTAATATCTGCATGTACACCCTATGGACGATATAGACCGAGAAAACTCCACCTTGTTTCTGACATGATAAATGAATTCAACCAAATATCATAGATACAAAAAGGAAACAATGATGAGTACCAAGTGAATATTAATATCGCCTAGTTTATCGACAATTGCTGGAACAGGAAAATGCGCATTATTGTTCTGCGACAAAATGATACTAAAGCATTTATGAGGGTCAGTGAAATTACAGCCTAGCGAAGAACAGAGTGAGTGACCCTCTTTAACTCAATGTACCTATCCAAAAACATTAAATCTCACCACAAAACGACATATGTGCATATTGTTCATTGTTTTGTACCGAAAGTTGAATTATCCTATCAAGTTGATAGGGTAAGAGACATGACTCTTCACAAATGCTTGAGAAAACTTAAAGGCCAAATGAAACCGGAGAAAGTTTTGACAACATGTCGTATCGGCCACAAATATAAGGCATTACGTCCTTATTCCTTTAAACTGACCGAGTGCTCCGGGCTTAAGCTATACTTCCTCGCTCCTAAAATAAATGACTTGAATTTTCTAGATTTATATGCATCTATATACTAAAACCATCTAGATACATATGAATCTAGACAAATTCACGTTACTTATTTTGGGACAGGGAGTAGAAGTTACAATGATCAAGTAAAGTGAATTTCTAGGACACTTTAACTGGTAAACGTTTCATGAAATCAGTAGCACAAAAAAGTTATATATATTTTATGAACGGAAACAGTCTTACCACAACGAATTTAGCTGCAATAGCAGGGATCAATGGGAACATCAGGTAGACCTTGCTGGTAAATGGATTCAAATGTGCAAGCTTCGAGCTAAAAACAGTAATAGGTATACTGATGTGGACAGATAACAACAGAATTCAAATTAGCTCGAGGTTATGCAACATTACAATAAAGGTTCTCTTTTATTTGTTGTGTCACCAAGTGTTCGCAAATGTACATGCAGATATCCCTGTTCTAACTGTTGAATTTTTTTTAATAACAAACTCTGTTTAGGAAATTAGAAGGAAATAACCAAGCAGGTATGATACAGATAAATAGTAGTGCAAATGAGCTTGGATAACCAACCATTGAACAATTCACAAGTGCGTGCGTGCGTGTGTGTGTGTAATTTTATTGTCAAAAAGTATGCCTTTCTTTCATCACATAGGTGTTGTGTTGGTGTTCTTTGTGTGTTTGATACTTCCTAGGCTAGTGGTTTTAACTAAGTTGTATTATTGGATCACCAAGTTGCTTTTTGGGTGCTGGTAAGTTGTACTTACTTGGCTGTATTGCTGTTACCCTCATATAGCAGTGTTTGTGTTCTTGTTCAGTTAAAATACTACCGGATTTTTGTACGTGTTAATTTTTAGAATATGTATAGAACTCGATCGATTTAAACAGTTGAGCACGTGGTGGGGACCTCCTAGGAGGGGGGGACACTGTGGTGCACTTACCTGGGAGAAGGTTCGATCGCTAGCACAAGGGATCAGGATGGATTTGCCAAAAAAAGAATCTGGCAGTAGTGGGAGTAGGTGCTTTCCTTTTTTGGACGATGGCTGGATCCGACTAACCAGCCCCCGAGGGCTGGCTAGCAGTATCCCTTATATAATAACCATAAGGGAACACGTGGCAGTATTTACCGATCCTTATATGGGTGTACTTGAAGTATCACGCCTGTAGCTTACGTGATTGTGCTAAACAGCTGCTGCTAGCTCCAACACCCGGGTCGTCCTTGCTCATGTCTGCATATCTACATATAGCACATAACCTTCACGGGGGTGGTGAGATGGCATTAATATCAAGGCATTTGTTTGGAGAAAACCAATCAGAGGATGAAGAATCATTATCTACAAGCTCCATATGGCGGGGATTAAGAAGTCATGGACGAAGCAATGGAAGGGTGGAAGGTCCGCAGCCGATCCAGCTAGCTAACCCTTTCCGATCTGGATTGCAATCATCCTCACGTCCTCTACCGTTCGGCAGCCGATCCACCTTACAACCTACTAGACCATGATAGCGCGCGTAGCCGCGCCCGTCCTCTTATGCAAATAAAAATACCATGATGTATGTGCCATGACATAATTTTCCAAGTTATAACAGATCCACAAATACCATTATGAAACATCTCTCATCCATAATTTTTCTTGTATAAAACATCTCTGATCTCATTTAGCACATATGAAACACAGTCAGTAAAAGCAAACTTATCAAAACCTCAGGGCAACAATAATTCAAAAGCATACACCAGCGGCAAGAATTCAAATTAAAATCACAACTTAATACACTAAAGTAAATCTGAACGACTTAAAACTAAAGTATCATGAAATCTGAACTGACTTAGAACTAAAATACTATGATATCTGTGATAGGGCATAGTTTTTCAGTTTTAGCGGATCCACAAACAAAAAAGAATTGCTTTTCTTTTCATTTTTCTAGTATCATGAACTATGCCAATACATGGCTAGATTCTAAACATCTCCTCTCATTTAGCACATATGAAACACACTCAATGATTCAAAAAGAAAATTTAAAGAACCTCGGAGCAGCAAGAATTCAAAAGCATATGCCAACAGCAAGAATTCAAACACAATATTGCGACCATACAAACGCACGGTGGCCATCTGACTTTTCTACAACATTGATGTACCGTTAGTTTCTTCAATATCAGGTTTTTTAAACGTACTTATATTTCAAGGTAATATCAACATATCTCACCAACTTGAATTAAGTACCAACCAACAACCTTAACGCAGGTTTAATCCAAAGCGCTCATTAACAGACAAGCAAATGAGACTTATGGTGGTGCTGCAACCGGTTTGCTACTCATGAATCTAGGAAGGAAGAATAGGTTGCCAGCCCAGCTCTACACCCGAGAAAAAAAGGAGATAGGCAGTTGTGATCGCCAGCCTCCAAAGTTGGAGGCAGATGCCACCAATAACCTTTGAGACGACGCCCTGACCATCAGAACACACTTATGTTCTATCATGATATGGTGGATGGTCCTGGTTTGGACCGAGGTAGGTTAGGTAGAAGCAAGAAATATGGATAATGCTTGATTAAACATAATAGCACCAAAATTAATGAAGGCAAATACACGTGAAATCAACCAAATAGCAATGCACCTATGTTCACAAGAGACCAAAAGAGTAAAAAAAAGACGTGATTTAGTATGATGGGCTAAGTTTCTTTACACACTATGCAAGGTAATGTCTTGATAAACAACAAACGTATAAAGAAACATTGTGTGCCTGCATTCTGTTCGTGGTATTTATCCTAACGTACATGCATATATCGATGCACAGAACACAAAAAATACATCCCAAAGCAGCTTGTTCTTGGTGACTTTAAATATGCTCATACAGAACAAATCGATGGTATGTAGTAGGGACAATGTTCTGCAACAACTTCCAACTCTACAAAAATTAAGTTCATAATTGATGTGCAATAAGCTACTCACCTCATGCTAGATGATATATACTCTCAGCAAATTCTAGATGGCGTCTGAACATGTAAATGAAATGTCATGAGAAAATTAATGGAGCAGCAAAAAATGATTATCACTACTCCTCGCAGAATCATGGCAAGTATACCTAGGGAATCCTAAATAATACTTAACATTACAGATTAGGATTTCAATATATTCGTGATGACTTGTCCCAATTTCAGTATTTCCCTTGTTCTTTAAAAGGGAAATGATCCTATGAACAAATGCCAAAAGCTAACCACTGGCTTAACACGTGATGCACGGCAATATACAACAAACATTATTCAGAAGCAAACGGAGACATGCAATACGAGCAGACCATGCCATCTGAATTCTTCTCAATGGATGCAAAGTCAATAAATTGCTTTAAAGCATTATAATAGAGGCATTTCTTCCTTAGGAACAGAAAATTACACCCTCCAAGTTCCGGATGCACAACATACAGAAGGATGGAGTATGGTTTACCATACTAGAGTCAGAGCACATTGAGCCTCCTAAATAGAGAACCACAGTTGTTGGTCCTGCAAAAAGGTAGGCTCAAAAAGTACAACCAATATGCACAAGTCTCGCATATTTCTATGTCTTAATTATGTTATGTTAAGCTTACCACAAACTTGACAGTTGCATTAACAAGTTGCAGATGCATGCTACTCCACGGTCCACACGACCACCCACCATTAGGAGAAAATATTGATGCGTGGGAACTATACCTCTGCCTGATCAGAGGAAGAGGATAACAGCTGCATCAACAGGTTGGTCCTGTCAGCATGCAAATGATTGTATTCGTCTGGGGTTAAAAAAATCGAACAAGTTACACACAGTAGACAGCAGCCATGGTAGTAGGACAATTTAACGAGAACAATAATGATATAAGAAAGATTAACTACAGATGAGTAACAAGAGCTAAAATTGCATAACCGAGAGTACCTGTCCAGCAACCATGGTTGCCGATTAAGGTCATACGGCCCCAGTTAGCGGGTCCTCAATACAAATCCCAAACGAACGACCAACCCCTGAAACAAACAATAGTAAGTTAGTTAGGTACTCCCTCCGTTTCATATAAGATGTTTTAGCTTTGTGAAGAGAGTGTATCTAGACCCTTTTAGTGTGTAGGTTCACTCCAAACCTAGATGAACCTATACACTAAAAGTAGACTAGATACACTTTTTTCACAAAGCTAAAACATCTTATATTTTGATAGTGAACCTACACACTAAAAGGCTAGATACACTCTCTTCACAAAGCTAAAACATCTTATATTTTGAAACGGAGGGAGTATCTAATACTGGCGTCCATAACATTACAGAGAAGAAAGTCGACAGCGAGCAAACAAGTAATCAATCCTAAGCAATCATGAAACAAGGGGAGGTCGAAGGCAGGGATAAAGAAAGATGATTTCCAGCGGCACATACGGTCTGGGATCAGCCATACATATGAAGAACAGAACAAAACAAACAGTAATGAGGTTAATCACCATAAGTACGGAAGGGGAGGGTCTAAATTAGTATCACCATAATTACGATGGCGCGACGGTTCCAGTTCGCACACCATGGTCACGACGGACGAACGGTGTTAGATAATCACGTGTCCTACACGTATTGGAATTGCAGTCCGAGTAGGTGTAGGTGTCCAGGTAGTATACGTATATGTGTTAGACTAGGTTTTGGAGTAGTACACCGACTCCTAGTTGATTAGGTCCTAGTAGTGCATATATATATACACACACACCTGGCCTTGTAATCTTGTACCGGACAACACCGTGGAGTTGAGCAATACAAGAGAGAAAGCAAGGCTCGACAAGAGCCTTTGGCAATCAAAGTTGTTTTGCGTGTGCGTGCGTGAGTGTACTAGTTAGATCAAAAGAATCGATCGGCTAGCAGCACGTGCATCTCGGCGGAAGTTATCGGATACGTGCGTGTCGTCTCGTCGGAATTTCCTCGTCGGTGTCGTTAGAAAGTACTCGGCAACAGGGGCTGTGCTAACAATTGGTATCAGAGCCAAGGTCGTCGTCCGTGATCTGCTGAAAGTACTAGGAGGTCATGGCGATGGTGAAGTTTGGCGACAACTCGGCATCGGCACCGGTGACAGAGACGGTGGGGGTGGCTTTGTATTCGCGCCTCGATCGCAAGGACTACAGGCTATGGGCTCTCAACATGGAGGTGGCCATGGAGGCTCAGGAGGTTTGGGAGGCCGTCGATCCAGGAGGCGACGAGTACGTCAAGGGAGGTGCGAAGTACCGGAAGGATCGCCAAGCGTTAACGGCGCTCTATTCCGTCGTGCCGAAGGACGTGATGCAGCACCTCGTCGGAAAGAAATCGGCGAAGGATGCATGGGAGACGATCAAGATCTTGCACCAAGGTCATGCCCGCGTGAAGGAAGCACATCTTCAAACTTTGACAAAAAGCTATGAAGATCTGAAGATGGAGGAGAGCGAGACGGTTGATCAGTTTGCCGCCCGTTTCGTTACCCTTGTCAACGCAATCAGGGGATATGGCGAGAAATTGGATGAGATCAAGAATGTCAGAAGGTTCCTGCGTGCGGCGCCGGCGCGCTACATGCAGATCGTTACATCGATCGAACAATGTCTCGACCTGAATACATTGACGGTTGAGGATCTCGTCGGAAGATTCAAGGCACACGATGAGAGAATCCGGATCAGCTTCGGTGATCCAGAACAGGTTGAGCACCTGATGCTCACAAAGCAGCAGTGGATGACTCTTTCAAAAGAAAAGCAAGGAGGCTCCACGAGCGGCAAGAAGAAGCAACGCCCAGCGAAAAAGTACATTGTGGGGCAGGAGGATGAAGATGACGCCCCGCCGCGGAGGAAGTTTGACATAAAGAAAGTAAGGTGTCATAACTGCGGCGAGCTCGGTCACTTCAAGGCTGATTGCTGGAAAGCACCAAAGGAAAAGGAGAGGGCTCTCATCGCCCAGGAAGGAGATGATGGACCGATGATGCTGATGCTCGAAGTAACTGAGTTGAAGGATGAGGAGGATCCTCCATCACCGGCTGCGGAGATTGTGGCGCAAGTGGATCACGATCTACCGTGTGTGCATCATGAGGAACAGAGTGCCCCGTTCCCATGTGAAGCCGCGTTTGAGGCAAGTAAAGCCTCGGAACTTGTTCATGGCGATCTATGCGTTGGAATCTCACCCGCAACTCCGTCCGGCAATAAGTTCTTCATGCTTGTGGTGGATGATCATAGTAAATACATGTGGATTGTGTTGCTGAAAAGTAAGGATCAAGCTCAACAAGCATTCGAGAAGATCAAGGAAGCCGAAGAGTTCAAGGTGGAGGCAAAGATAAGAGCCCTACGCATTGATGAGGGGGGTGAGCTGCATCAAACTGTGTTGACCATGGCACGGAGCATGATGAAGAGTAAAAGCTTGCCAGGAAAATTCTGGGGTGAGGCAGTCAATACGGCTGTGTATTTGCTGAACATGGAATCTACTGAGAGTGGAGTTGGTATAACACCGTACGAAGCATGGTACGGATGGAAGCCCTCGGTTGATCATCTTCGTACTTTTGGATGTGTGGCGCATGTAAAGGCGGAATTGGCGGAGCAACGTATTCCAATGATCATGACAGGCTATGAAGGCTCAAAGACATACCGCTTGTGCAATCCTTATACCAATAAGGTGGTTTTCAAGGGAGACGTAATCTTTGAGGAAGGTAAGTCATGGAATTGGGGCTACAACGAACCGGAATATTCAACTTTTCACGTCACGTGGGATCTTGAGTATGAAGAAAATATGGATCAATCGAGCTTATCCTTGTCAGCAAGTTCGGGCCCAGAAGACATTGAAGGCCTAGGGGGAGCTCCAAGCATGGACACTAGGCCAAAAGCACTAGGGATTCTCCCAGAAGACAAAGAGTTTGAAGAAAAGGCTAGTCTGTGGCCAGAAGATACGGAACTGGAAGGGCGTACAGATGCATGTGCAGCGATACCTGCACTTGTTTGCCCAAAAATTAGATCAGTAGGAGGAGCTGCACGTGGAATTTCAGCAGCAGGAGGAACTGCATGTGGAAATCCAGGAGCATGTAGGTGGCCATGCAGGCCAGCGGGTCTAGATCCTGATCAGGAGGAATTTGCAGGTCCTGGACCGGCCGCTCGTAGCGACACAGACGGGATTTTCTCGTCACCAGAAGCTGATCAATTAGGAGGTTCGGCTGATGCGAGTGCAAGTTCAGCTAATCAGAAGGAAAATGTCATGGTGACTTCGGTGTCTCATCCGATAGTACCGGAAAGGATACACGTGTTGGATTTATACCAACATGAGGTCCTTCGCACAAATGAACGTGGAGGAGGACAATGTCGAGGATTGTATTTACTCGGCAAGGAGTCAGGAAGTTCGGTAAATGAAGAAACAAGCGCTATGTCGGGCGCGGAAGAGCATGTCGTGTCTCCTCCAAGAGTACAGGAGCCGAGACGACTACGACCGACACGAGCACGTATGCGAGGTGTGTTG
The DNA here is from genome assembly GCA_916181665.1 of Avena sativa. Taxonomy (NCBI): domain Eukaryota; kingdom Viridiplantae; phylum Streptophyta; class Magnoliopsida; order Poales; family Poaceae; genus Avena; species Avena sativa. The sequence continues at coordinate 577,196,137 of OV702289.1, read as the reverse complement.
GACTACTACCCGAAGGAGATACTTTGGATGGTAAAAAATTCGGTGACGATGAACTACAAAAGGCAATGGGTGTTCATCAAGGAACCAATGAAGTCTGAAGACGCGGAAAAGAAGGACGCGGACGAGAAGGGTCGGCGTGAAGCCATGGAGAAGTCGACAAAAGCAAAGTCGGTGACATGGGTACTGAGTAAGGGTGCGGCGAAAGCAATGCCGTGGATGACGCCCGCGAGGAGCAGCTGGCGCATTTGGGACCCAGGTCGATGTAAAGAAGCACATCGTGATTAGGGGGTGATTGTTAGATAATCACTTGTCCTACACGTATTGGAATTGCAGTCCGAGTAGGTGTAGGTGTCCAGGTAGTATACGTATATGTGTTAGACTAGGTTTTGGAGTAGTACACCGACTCCTAGTTGATTAGGTCCTAGTAGTGCATATATATACACACACACCTGGCCTTGTAATCTTGTACCGGACAACACCGTAGAGTTGAGCAATACAAGAGAGAAAGCAAGGCTCGACAAGAGCCTTTGGCAATCAAAGTTGTTTTGCGTGTGCGTGCGTGAGTGTACTAGTTAGATCAAAAGAATCGATCGGCTAGCAGCACGTGCATCTCGGCGGAAGTTATCGGATACGTGCGTGTCGTCTCGTCGGAATTTCCTCGTCGGTGTCGTTAGAAAGTACTCGGCAACAGGGGCTGTGCTAACAAACGGAAGGGGAAAGGCGTTGCTCCGACGGTTGGCTGGGTCCACAGGAAAATCGAAAATGCCCGGTCCTGCATGGAGGAAGCCCGCTCCCGCTGCCTGCGCGCCATCCGCATGCCTCCGGCGCCGACGCCGGCGCCGAAGAAGAAACAGTTGATCTGGACAGGCTTCTAAATCCACGAGTAATCAGACGAGATCGGTAACCAGAAACAAAACAGCGTTGCTAGCGTATCTTGTAGATTCTCTGCCGGCGTAGATCACTTGATGAACCAAAAACCGATGTGGCAAGGGGCGGGAGTAGGTGGAACGGCGGTGCGACCAGGGAAGGGAGAGGAAAGGAAACGGGGTGCGCTCGCTTATCTGTTTTGCTCCACGAGAAAGAAGCTGAGGACGAAAAGTAAAGTAGGGCTAAAGCGGTACGGCCGGGAAATAATTCTACGGCACCTGTCCACGAAATCAGCTCCGTGGGCCAACTCTTCTGATGGACACGTGGCATTTATAAAGATTTAGATCTAAAACTAGATATACAAATACTGTAATTTTCCTCTCACTTGGACATGTGTCAATCAGAGGAGTTGGTCCACGGAGGTAATTTCGTGGACCAGGTCCCATAGAATTATTTTCCCGTACGGCCCATATCAGCGTTTCGTGGCCCTGCTTAACCAGGAGTGGGCTAACTTGGTCTGCGGAGTAGCAGCCCGATAACAATTGGCTGGCCCATTTAATGTGATTCGACGAACTAAATGGGATTAGCGATGCTGCCGGTTTACCAGGTTGTTTTGGACCATCAGATGAGCAGATCAGACGGTCTAGGGTGCCAGAGCGCTGCGAGGGTCCTAGCTAGGTGAGTTTTACTGTTTCTTAATTTCAGTCCCAATCGCATGCCTTCCACCGTTGACCGCCATTGTACCTGCATGCTTTCTTGTACTATTTGGTAGAGGAGGAGGATGTGTCGGCCGGTCGGCCGACCTAGGGCAAGAAGTAGAGGTGCGATGTCTATGATAGGAACCTAGGAGGACGATGGCTATACGCGTGTGGTCGTGGAAACATAGGGCAGGGGAGGAGGTGTTCGGTCTCAATCGAAAAGTTAATATTGATCTATGGCTGATACTTATTATTGCTAGACGACCCCACCAGGATGTTTCTAATTTTTGTGGGATTTTCTAGATAATTCTCTTATTTCTGGTTACCCGTCATGTACTTTTAACATGGGGCAGGGGAGGAGGTGTTCGGGCTCGATCGAAAAGTTAATATTGATCTATGGCTAATACTTATTATTGCTAGACGACCCCACCAGATTAACGGCCGGATGTTTCTAATTTTTGTGGAATTTTTTCTAGATAATTCTTTTATTTCTAGTTACCTGTCATGTACTTTTAATATGTAATAGATTCACGTCACCCTTGCTTAGCTAATCGCCCGGCTCGGGCCCAAAGTGTTACTCCAATATGATAGTACATGCGTGCACCAATGGCACACAAGAGTACATCGCAGCACTAGGATAGTGATCATCATGGTCATCGATCGTAAGAAAGTTGGAAACCATCGACATGGATCGACGTCGCTGTAGTTCTCCCGGTTTCTTGGCATTGTTAGGCAGATGAGCCAAGCGAGAGTTAGTTCCGCAGGCATGCTCCGATCGAGCACGCCGTGGAAGTCCACCGGCACGGATCACGCGCGCTGTAGGCTAGCAATAGCAAGCTCGTCGTTTGTACCTTCTGCTAATCGATCATCCTATCATTTGCCAATGATAGGCGTATCCTAGAGAATCTCTAGCTTGGCAGTTGCTGCTACAGATCGGGGTCGTCGCTGCCTGGGCCATGCATTTAGGCCAAGTTGTTCGCATCCGGCCATCCACGGCGCCCGACGCGGACAGCAGCGTGCCCCGCTTGAACACTGCAAGCATGCGCATGCGCACGCACAAGGGGTGAGTGAATCCTGCAATGCAAGTATCCACTAATCAGGCTGCATTTACCTCGCCGGTCATGGAAATTGGAAAACCACGGCAACTTGGCATCCTCGCACCATGCACGCCTATAAATACAGGGCCCCAGCAGCAGCATGAGGCACCATATCCAGCAGACCAGCACACCTCCTCACACATACAGCAGCTTGTACGTAGGTCGAAGAAGGTTCCAATGGCAGCCACCAAGAGCATTCTCCTCGCCGCTCTCCTCGTCCTCCTCACCGTCGGCCTTTCGCCGCAAGATGCGGACGCGAACAAGGCACCCCTTGCCCTCATCGCCGGCGTGGTGCCATGCAGCGCTGGCAGTTCCATCAACGCGGCTGCGGTTCCGGCATTCCCCAGTAAGGACCCTGCTAGCTGTTTTCTTCCCTGAAAGCAACTGTTCTGTTCTCCGGCGCGCCGTCGCTAACAGAATATTGGGGAAGGTTGCGCAGCACAATACGGCCAGCCTATGCTTCCATATATATATATATAGAAAAAATCCTTCTTACTCCTGGGTGTGGTTACATCCACGTCTAATATACCACCATACGGAAGTATACGTGATACTTTATCAGTTTGAGTATGTTCATATACTATATCTAAGATACTTCAAATCAAGTTACACAAAAAAAATTCAAATATAGTCAGAGTTTGCACTATATATCCGAAATACCTTATATTTGTACGTAAAAAGAAGAGTATGTGAAAAACTTATACATACTACATCAAAAGTAGTATATATACTACCAATTAGTCTTATAATACTTCATACTACGCGTAGATACTCTCCGGTATGATAGATACTGTCTAGATAGTGTGAAACATACGTGAGTGTAACTACACCCGGGTGTAGTATGAATATGTCATATATATATATATATATATATATATATATATATATATATATATATATATATATATATATATGACATATTCATACTACTCCCAGGTGTAACTACACCCACGTGTGTTTCTCACCATCTAGGTAATATCTGTCATATCGAAGAGTATGTACGTGTAGTATGAAGACTATTTGATAGTATATATACTACTTTTGAGATAGTATGTATAAGTTTTTTACATACTCTTATTTTACGTATAAATATAAAGGGTATTTTAGAAATATAGTGCAAACTATGGCTCTACTTGCATTTTTTTCATGTAATTTGATTTAAAGTATCTTAGATGTAGTATATGAACATACTCAAACCGATAAAGTATCACGAATACTTTCATATGGTAGTACATGAGACGTGGGTACTACACCCAAGAGTAAGAAGTATTTTTTATATATATATATATATATATCAGATGATTACACGGTAAAGTTAGGTAGGATACAATCCTTGACGTACAAGGCACCTAACCAAATCTATCTGGTTAAACGGTACCAAAACGGGTACATATTCTATCACACTCTCTCAATCTCAACCGGCTCTAAAAGATTGAGATTGCGTTTACAATGCTCGAATAAAGGTAATGGCAAAGGTTTTGTAAAAATATCAGTAATCTGGTCTTTGGAGGAGATGAACCGAATCTGGAGTTGTTTCTCAAATACACGCTCTCGAACGAAGTGGAAGTCAACCTCAATATGTTTCGTCCGTGCATGGAAGACTGGATTCGAGGACAAGTACGTTGCACCAATATTGTCACACCATAAAACTAGAGGTTGGTCTTAACGAACACCAAGCTCTCGTAACAACGACTGTACCCAAATAAGCTCAGCTGTAGCATTAGCAAGAGCCTTATACTCAGAATCCGTGCTAGACCGAGAAACTGTGGCTTGCTTACGAGCACTTCAGGCGATCAAGTTACCTCCATAAAAGATAGCATATCCCCCGGTTGATCGCTGATCCTCCATACTGCCAGCCCAGTCAGCATCCGAGAAGGCAGAAAGAAGTGTAGACGAAGAGGAGCGGAACCGGAGACCACCATCAATGGTAAAACGCACATAACGAAGGATGCGTTTTACAACAGACCAATGAGAACTGCGAGGCTCGTGAAGGTATTGACAGACCTTGTTGACAACAAAGGAAAAATCAGGTCGAGTAATAGTGAGATACTGAAGGCCTCCAACAAGACTGCGATACCGTGTAGCCTCCTCAGCTGAAAAGAACATCACCATCCGTACTACAAAGACGCTCAGAAGAAGCCATAGGAGTGTGAGCAGGACTGCACTTGAGCAGGACTGCACGCGCAAGGAGATCAAAAGCATACTTGCGCTGTCGAAGAACAAGACTACCAGCAGACTGAGAATCAACCTCAATGCCCAGAAAGTAGTGAAGAACACCGAGATCTTTAACAGAGAACTCGGACCGAAGCTCAGCAATTAACCGCGGAATGGCAGGAGCCGTCGAACTGATGACAATAATATCATCAACATAAACCAACAAATAGATGGTCACATCAGGGCGATGAAGTGTGAACAGAGATGTATCAGCAGCTGAAGGTGAAAATCCAAGAGTGCCAAGGACTGAACTCAGGCGTGCATGCCAAGCACGAGGAGCCTGCTTCAACCCATAAAGAGACTTGATCAAGCAACAGTAATGATTAGGCTTGTCAGGATCCGCAAAGCCAGGTGGTTGACGCATAAAGACCTGCTCATCAAGTACACCATTAAGAAAAGCGTTCTGAATATCGAGCTGACGAAGATGCCATCCGCGTGCCAGAGCCAATGAGAGAAGCAGACAAATAGTGGCAGGTTTGACAACCGGGCTGAATGTCTCCTCATAGTCCAGACCATACCTCTGTTTAAATACTTTAGCAACAAGTCTCGTCTTGTACCGCTCAATTGAACCATCGGCATGCAGTTTAACTTCAAAAACCCATCTGGAATCAATCAGGTTGACCCCAGGCTCCGGCGGCACAAGAGTCCAGGTGCCATTGCGTGTCAAAGCTGCGTACTCATCTTCCATCGCTAAGCGCCAGTGCGGAAGGCTGAGAGCCTCACGGTGATCGCGAGGTGTAGCTGTAGGTTCTGCAGAGCCGAGCGTAGCGTGCCAGGCTACCGTACCGTCCGTACGGAGCTTGGGCTGTAGCAGCCCACGTCGAAGGCGAGTAACCGGGCCGGTTGCAGCGGTCGGGTCCGGAGGGGCCTGCTCAGGGGAGGCTTGCTCGGCAGCAGCCTGCTCGGGAGGCGAGGTGCAGCCAGGTGATGACGGGCCAGGGGACCCTGTAGCGGACGCAGTAGAGCGAGCGGTTGGCGATGAGGCGTGGTCGCGGGAGGCGCGTACGGAGCCAGGTGTGGTGGGCTCGTTCGGTTCAGGAACTGAAACCGATGCAGCGCCATGCAGAGTGGACGTGACCGGTACATGCAAAGAGCTGGACCGATCATCTTGAACGCCAGATTCTGGCGTGAGAAGCTCCAACCGAGTAGCACGTACAGCTCCTACACCATGATTAGCAAGCAATGGCACAGGGTATGCAATATCCATAAATTGGTCAGCAGAAATTAACGAGGACTCCGTAACCTCTGAAGGTAAAGGGTGTGATGGCATGTTGGCAAAGGGAAAACAAGTTTCATCGAAAATAACATCCCGAGAAATATAAGTGCGATTAGAGGGAACATGGACACTTGTATCCTTTGTGTAATGAGCTATAGCCAAGAAAAACGCATTTTTTTAAACGAAACTCAAGTTTATGATTATTATATGGACGAAGATTGGGCCAACATGGACACCCGAAGACCTTAAAAAAGGTGTAATCAGGTGTTTCGTGAAGGAGACGCTCAAGTGGTGTTTGCATATCAATGGTACGACTAGGGAGACAGTTAATAAGAAAGCACGCCGTGGAGAAAGCATCACTCCAAAAATGCAGTGGTAAGGAGGCGTGCACAAGCAAAGTAAGGCCCGTGTTAACAATATGTCTATGCTTGCGTTCAGCGGTGCCATTCTGTTGATGAGTGTGTGGACAAGACACACGATGTGATATGCCTAGATCATGAAAGAAGGGATGAAGTTTCTCATACTCGCCACCCCAATCAGTATGCAAGATAAGCACTCATGATAATCCTGCTGATATGATGACAAAGCATGTTCCTATTGCTAAGTTTGAGCTATGCTCAAGCTTAGTTGGTATAACTGCTTAGCCCAAGTGGCTATTGGCGCCGAAAGTGTTTTCTTTGTTTGTTCAGGGAGATGATTACTGTTAATGCTACAAGAAGGAATTTGTCTCAAGGTGGAGTTTGTTATATGTTGATCCAAATTCTACAAAGTAAAGGCCAACTTCTGACGGAGCGGAGCGAGGCCCGTCGCCGGAGGCTTGGGCCGATGCGGAGCGGATCGTTGATGACCTAGGTTACCACCGCTATATATACTTCTTGTAAGCCGCCGGTTGGGATAAGTTGCATCTGTGAAATCCCCGGCGTTGTGTAAACACTCTCCGATATAGTGAAGTTTCGCTGGCTGGCGCCCGTGGTTTTTCCCCTCTCTTTGTTGGAGAGGGTTTTTCACGTTAAATCTGTGTCCCATCGCTGCAATTTTTTTTCTTCGTTATTTACTTGTCGCAAAGCTAACAGCCTATGTCACTGTATGTCGTGGAAAATAAAGCTATATATGTTTGTGTATGACTCTGAGGTCCAACATCCACATCGTATTATTGGACACTCTGCCGTACGGGTACGACCGTACAAGGATATGAATGGTATGCATTTCATGATCCACCTTTTATATATGCTACTAGTACAGTAGCATATCAGGTCTGTGTCATTGGGAAACTTAAGCAACTATTATCCGTATCTAAGGTGGCGACGACGCTTAAACACCCAGCAATGATAGGCAACAAGTCACCAGATCTTCATGATTGATCAGATTATACTTTGACATGACACAATGTACCGTAACAAATAATTGCATGCACTTACTCCCATGAAGTATCACTAAGTCCTAATAAAACATTTCTTATTATCTAAAAAAACATTTCTTGCCCTATTTTTTTTCTTATTTAAAGGGAAGTAGCTCGGCCTGATTTAGAAATCGTTATTTTCATTGATAGCCATCCGACTAAAATCTTCTTGTTCATTTTCTTTTTAGATAAAAGACAGCTGAGGCTGTCCGACTTTAAATTAATAAAGCCAAGGTTTACACATAAGACAAAAACACGACGGTCCAGGTTCACAGCTCTCCCAGTAGAGTGATACGGACATAACATATAGTTAGGCCCGAGGCCACGACATACACATGCTCGGCAACACTTGCCAGCACACACAGGTAAACCTATATATCAAGTAGGGAACGGCTTCAGGAGGTAGCGGCTGGGGTGATAGAGTCACGGTGTAGCTTCCTCATCCCCTCCATCAGCACATCCAGGCTTGGGCCATCAGCTTTTCGGAACAGCGGTCTCCACAACTGCAAGAATATTAGAATTTTGAAGAAACAATCAGCAGGGTGGTTAGGGAATTTGTGTTCAATGATAAACTTATTCTGAATATTCCATAAGGCCCAGCACTGGGCCGCAAACAAGATCCAAATAGGTCTGTTAGCTTTGGGAGATAGCGATGAAAGAATGGCAAAAAATCATTCAAACAGGATGGATTCCAAGCAACATTCAACAACGCTCGAATACCACTCCAGCAAAGTTTGGCAAGGACACATGAGAAAAACAGGTGTGAAACCATTTCTAATTCCCCACATAGACAATACTTACCATCTGTGAGGCCGTGTCGCTCTAGAAGCAGTTCATTCACAGGGAGCCGGCCTCGTGCTATCTAGCAAAGGAAAATTTTAATCTTGAGAGGGATCTTAGCTTGCCAAAGAAGTTCAGAGACGGGCTCGTGAGCCCCAGAAATCAGCCTTCTGTACATGGAGGAAACCGAGAAAATTCTAGAAGGCTCCAATGCCCAGGAAATCGAGTCCTCATTGTTCGAGATCTGCACCTCTGCGAGCTCCTGGGTAAGTTGTTCCCACATACGCACTTCATCCTCCCCAAAAGTACGGCGGAAAGTAATGTTCCAACTACCAGTGATCCTTGCCTGCTCCACTGTCAGGTTCTGATTAGAGGTAATTGAGAAAATGCGTTGGTATCTAATAGCCAAGGGGTCATTCCCCAGCCAACTATCGGTCCAAAAACAAGTCTGTCGGCCGTTTCCGAGGTGAAATCTAGTGCCTAACCTGAAGAGGTGTTTGATTCTGTTAATGCTCTTCCAAAATTGCAAGCCACCCTGGCCAGCAATGTTTAGGATATTCGAGGCATTGCGGTATTTAGCTATCAGCGATCTATGCCACAACTTGTGGCTTTCCTCCGGATCAAGCAGTCTCTAGATCCACTTAAGCATCAGCGCCACACTGAGGAACCTCGAATTCAGCACCCCCAGCCCCCCAAGATCTTTAGGCCTACACACGTCAGGCCAATTAACCCAATGGTACTTCCTCTTGTCACTAACCCCTTCCTAAAAGAAGTAGGCAATATGTTTATCAAAGCCACCATGGTTACCATCAACAAGAAGGAATAAACTCATGCAGTACATAGGCATACTAGAGAGGTACGAGTTTATCAAGGTTAGTCTAGTTGCATAGGTCATGAAGCATCCTTGCCACAGATCCACTCTGTGTCCCACAACCGAGACTAGACTCTCCCAGTCAGACATACAGAGGGGTTTATCCCCCTTCGGGAATCCCAGGTAAGTAAAGGGGAAAGACCCCTGCTTGCAGTTCAGGAGTGTAGCTACTCTAGCTCTTTCCTCTTGGACAGCGCCCAAGACGAAGGCCTCACGCTTGAGGAAATTAATTTTCAGTCCCGAGGAAATTTCAAAGCAAATAATCAATAGTTTCAAATTCTTGAGATAGTCATTGTTCAGCTCTACCATAAGGATGGTGTGGTCGACATATTGCAGATGTGTAACCCCTCCTGGAATTAGGTGGGAAACCACACCTTGGATATGGCATGCCGCTAGCACCGAATCAAGGATAGCTGCCAATGCATCAGGCATGAAGTCGAATAGCAGAGGGGAGATGGGGTCGCCCTGACACACTCCCCTCTTGTTTCTAAAGTATGGGCCTACTACCCCGTAAATATTGATCGCAGTTTGCCCACCCGAGACTAGTTGCATCAGTCTATGCGTAATACCAGCATCAAACTCCTTTTGGAGAAGAACCTCGCGAAGGAACGGCCAACTGACCCGGTCGTACGCCTTTTCGAAGTCCAATTTTAAGATAACCGCCATGGATTTATTAGAGGAGAGATCATGAATGATCTCGTGCTAACATGGGCATACCTTACAGGTACTCGAGTTTGGCATATACAGTCCAATCTAGCAGAAGCCCACGACCTTACCAGGGTCCAATCAAAGATTCGGATGACCTAATAAGACTTTGACTGCTTGCGGCACACGGAGAGCCCCAGATAGAAAGTTTAAAGGGACAAACCCTAACTTGTAACCAACTCGACCTACTACCCGAGACCTAGCCTATCTATATAAAGGCTAGGAGAGGGCGGTGAGGAGGACAATCACAACCCTAGTTTCCACACCATCGTCAGATTGCATCTGGACACCCCTGTAACTTTCGACTCCCTCGATAATTCCAAGAGCAGACAAGCAGGAGTAGGGTCCTCTACGAGGCCTAAACCTGGGTAAACCTTGCGTCCATGTGTGCTTGTTTGCAAGCCGATTGATGCCTCCAGTGCTTCCCTCTTCTCCAAAACTCAAGTACATAACAATGGGCATTGATGAGTTTAACCCTCGTCACGTGCAGAGCAAGGGCCCCGTCATGGATGAACCGCCCCTTGATAAAGCCAGTTTGGGCCATGGAGATCGTCGGATGCGCTATCGGGGTCAAACGTGAGGCCAGATCTTTGGAAACCAACTTAAAGATCACATTGCTCAAAGCAATGGGGCGGAAGAGTTTGATATCATCATCCCTAGGGACCTTCGGGATAAGAGATAAAATACCAAAGTTAAGATGCTAAATATCCACCCTTCCCAGCATGAAATCATTTAGAATCTTGAGGACCAAAGATCTGATAACTGGCCAAAAGAATTTAAAGAAAGCAACCGGAAACTGTTAGGACCAGGGGAAGTATCAGGTTTTGTTTATTTCAAAACCGCATCAAGTTCCTCCGAAAGGAAAGGAAGTTCTAGTGAGGCATTTATTTCTTCAGTGGACACCTGACGGTGATCGTCCCAAAGATCCGGCCTAAGGGAGAGGTTTAAAGGATCAGATGCTCCCATGAGTTGTTTATAGAAGGCGTAGACATGGCTCTGAATGTCAGAGAAGTCCGAGATCATACCATCTGGGGAGGATAGCGATTTTATGACACATTTTCTACGTCTCCCATTAGCAATAGCATGGAAAAATTTAGTGTTCGCACCTCCTGAAGCATCCAGTTAATCCTTCCCCTCTGGCGCTAGTACTCCTCTTCCTGCTAGTAAATATAGACTAGGTGCTCCTCCAACTGGTAACGCTGAGCCCACCCCTCTTCATCTAACGCGCTATTATCTAGCAGGTCATCCAGCTCTTGGATTTGCTGCAGAAGAAGGGTTTTCTCCTCTTTGGTTGCTACCGTGAGGTTTGCCGCTGTAGCACCCCGGTAAAACCACTACTAGAAAATCGTGTGTTGTTTTTATTTTGTGCATCATCATGACCGCATGCTCATGTCATCATGCCACATTGTATTTGAGCATCGTCATGTCATCATGCATCTTGTGCCTAAAACTATTTTCTAAAAGCCTACCCTTGTTTTCTAAATATCCCTTGTCTTTATTTCAAATTATAAAACCCGGTTCTTCCGGATATTTTATTTTGTCTATAAACTAATCACAAAAGAGTACTTAAAACAAAATAAATAAATAAAAATCTATTTTATAAAACCCCGGGAGACAGCCTACCCGATCAGATCAGAGGCCCAGCCGGCCAAACCACCTACTATCGGTCCATCTAAACTAAACCCAAATCTACCCTAATCCCTAGCCACACACCCCACCTATCCCTAGCCACTCCCTCCACCTGCCGCAGCCACTCCCCTAGGCCGCCACGCATGCAGCACTCAGCGGCGTACACAACGCCTTGACATGCTCCTGCATCGCCCTGCTCTCACCCGTGGTCAAACTGTGTCCACCAACCCGCATGGCCCCACCCCACGGCTGGCCCCACCACGACCGCTCACGAGACCCGCATCCTCCTCTGTCCCCGAGCGACTCTGCCTCGATCCTTTGCTACCCGCCGCCACATGATCCCCTCCACCCCGCTCATTCCTCACCGCCCATATCGCGGCACCCTCGCCCTAACGCTCCTCTTCCCTCGATCCCGATGCTGCCGCCAGCGCTTGGGCACGCCGCCTCCCCATCATTCACGAGCTCCTCCTCGCTGGTTGCCGTTAGATGCCTCCGGCCGCGCCGTATCGGAGCTCCGCCGCCCGACCTCGATTCCTGCTGGCCCTGTAGCACCGCAATCCGCCTCTACCTTCTATAGAGGTTGCTTCTCGTCTCCCTCCTCACCCCGGCCGCGCCAGCTCTGCCGCTGGTGAAACCCTGCCTCGCCTCCTTGTCCCGCAAGGTTGCCGCCGGGCTTCTCTCCACTGTGGGCTCGCTGGCCCCGCCGCCTCCCTCTTCAAGGCGCCGTCGTTGCCGTTCATCGTCCCCCTCGGCAAGCTCGCCGTACGACACCTCAACCTCGCCTTCGCTGGCCCTGGCGCCCTTCTGCTCTGCCCGTGGCCGTGTCCTTCTCTATAACCTCCTTGCGACCGCGTCTAGCCACCGATGTCTTTGCTGCCGCCAGACTCCTCCGCATCACTCGTTTCCGTGAGGCCCATCCTCGTGTGTTCCTCCTGCAGTGACCGCGAACCCTGGTTATGCGTGTGTTTCAGATGTTTCGTTTTCTGTCAGGCACCGCATCACTGCTGAAGAACTCTTGTAGTCAAGTTTGTCTTGCGGCATTGTTTCCATCATCTACCGTGTACAAGGTTTGTGTCACTCGGAATCTCAGGATCTTCGTACAGGGACGCTCACCGACAAGACCTTCTCGATGTTTAAGGTTCTGAAGAATGGACATGGCGCTACCCGAGGTGCCCCAATGCTTCCTCTTTACCGGACCCAAAGACAGATCCTGCCGAGATCCCCGACCTGAAGACCCCGGAACACCTCAAGTTCACCTTCATGGCATGTGAAGGCCTTTTCCTGAAGACCGATCCCCCGAACCTTCCGAGCCCCAAGACCTTCACCCCGGTGTGATCCCCTTTCTAAGACCCTTATTTTTATAATATTGACATATACTTGTTGCATATGAAATCATCCATACTCGCATACATATTTATTTGTTTGGGGGTACTTTGTCATTTCACCTCATATTAGATATGGAGACTATATACGGACTATTTTAGTCTTATATATCATCTCCATTTAAATTTGAGTAGCGAACCGATGCCATGTTTTCCTTGTTAAGACAATATTTAAATTGCGGGGTATTTAAATAACATGAACCTTCTAATTAATCGTCGAGACCCCGATTTTGCTTAATATTGCCTAGTCGCATCGCATCTTTGCCATGTCATGCATCATGCCTAGTCTTCTGCCATAGTATTAAATAGTGTATCCGGTGTTTCTTTTAGTGCTTTGATTCTTCGCGGATTAGGCTGTTGAGTGGATGCGAGTATCGACAAGTCCTTCGGATAATGTCCCTTCGGCAGTGTTTCCCAGGCGAGCATCTCCCCTTTCTACCTATTTTGCATTTATAGTCTTTACTTCCTCCTGTTGATCTATTGCTATCCGTATTGCGATGCTTTAGTTTCCGTGCACCATTTATATTCCTTGCAGCCTCTATATTGCCTTGGACACATCCCATTGCCTGTTGTTTCATAGATAGTCGGTCTTGCGAGTCGTAGTTGCTTGCTCAGGTGCTGCTTTGTGTCGTTGTTGTTCCACCGTTATTGGAAGTTGACACATGCTTAATGGTGGAGATGATCATGACTTTAATTACAACTTAATATTAAATTGCTGGGATAACTAATGAAAGAGGCACCGGTGGGTAATATATGCTATTTGGTTTTTCATGTCCACTTGTGTCCCATAGGCCCCGAGTACTTGATACCTGTTCCTTGACTATCGCACTATCCGCATGTGGGACCATGAATCCCCTTAGCCAGAGCTTGATTCATTTCTTATTTCTTGGGGCCACAAACTAGTTTGGGGCTTTATTACTATCCTGTACTTATGCCATGCTTTACTGTTTTATTTACGATTGTGCGTGGAGCACCTGTACTGTTTTGGATCGTGACACATTTTCGCTGTATCGACAAGCCCAGTCACACTTTCGTGTTCCCAGTCATTTACCGCCGTCTACACAAACCCTGGGTCCGTCTCGGAGCCGGCCAACTTCGTCACGGGTAGCTTAGTGGGGTGGCCGCTGAAATATTTTATGAATCCTGTGATTGCTTTGTCGTGAAAGCCTCGTTTGGTTTTGATTTAGTTTTTCCGAGGTTGATCGTGCGTATGTTGCTATTTGTGCACCCCTGCAGGGTAAATCTTTCTGAAAGTCGTGTCCGTGGTTATGGACGACTTGGAGCACAGTATCTCGATCATAGACAAGCATAACTAAAGTAGTGCTATAAATTTGACTTAATATGTGACTGTAATCAGCTTCACTACAATGGAATGGATAATAAAAGTGCCAACAACTGGTGGAACTGGGGTGTATCGTGTCATGTTATACCTGCCTAGTAAGTATCGCAACTCCAATGGAATGAAATAAAAGTGCCAACAACTGCTGGGTTTGTCACATGCTAATTGTATCTAACTAGTAAGTACTGCAACTATAACTGAATGGTTAACTAAAACTGCCCACTACTTATGCTATCAGGTTGACTCATGCTATATATATCTGACTAGTAAGTGTTGCAACTATAATGGAATGAATAAAACTGCCAACTATGTGAGTTCCTCGGTTTGACTTCCTCGTTTGGTCTCGAGGTGGAATACCAGGATGGGTATGATTGGTGTTAGTATAAGTTTGGTTCCGAATAGGTCTTTCTTATCTCTCTCTAATAGCCGACAGTTTATCGAGTCTCTATAGGTTGTTTAGTGCATGCTTCACTGCCGCTTCATGTAGGGTTCCGCAGCAGAAAACAATAATTTTCCTACATTGGAACCGCCTAATACTGCCAAGATCTATCTATTTAGTAATGCAGTAACGACCGGAGTGTATGGATTACATACCCTTGTAGACCGTACGCGGTTAACGTTCCGAGGGGAACGTGGTTGAAGTAGTCAAACCCGTAGCCGACCTCAAGGTCGCGAAGCTCCTCGCAGGTCACCCCTTGCTCCTTCTTCATCGTGCAGCAGCTCCGGCTCACGACATCCAAGGTGCCTCAAGTGAGGCCCCTCGTGGTTTCGTACACATACCGTGTATGATGACGACCTCCGACTCCTTGATCCCTGCCGGGAGTGCGGAAGTAGATCTCCGGCTTGGAATCCCTGTAGCGTAACGGCGTGCTGCAGGTGCGGTGTCTCTTGCTCGGACAGTCCTTACTTGGGACCGTACCAACGCATAGAGACAGGAGAGAGAGAGGTAAGGAGAAAGTCAACCAAAGGACTTCTCCAAATATTGGTATGTCTATTCCCACCCATGGGCACCCCTTTATATAGGGGGAGGGGGTGTGCCCTCCCCTTTGGATTTCCCATGTGGGACTAAACAAGGGAGAGAGGCGGGAGGCGCATGGGCCTCATGGGCCAGCCGGCCAGGGGTGGGCCCCACCCTGTGCACAACCTAGGTTGGCCGGGTGGGCCCCCTTGAGGCGCCTGGGCCTTGGCCCTTTGGCCCTTGGCCCTTGCCTCCTTCGGTTTTCCCTAATGGGCCCTTTTTCCCTAGGAAGTTCGGCCCATTAGTGGAATACCCCTTCAAATTATATTTTAATATTATATTTAATATTAATTACATTAATTAATATGTAAATACATATTACAAAATCCGATTTGACCCGAAACACCTTTGGGTTCCCTTTTGATTTCCTCCGAACGACTTTGGAACTTTCCCGGAACGATTCCGGTTCTCTCACGGAACTTTTCCAGTTTCCTTTTCTCTTTCATATGGTGATTCCAACTTACAGAGGATCTCTAGCTCATCGTACCCTTAAGTATATTTCCGCACAGCTCGGGAATGGCACAGACATGATCTCCATCAATGATCAATAGCGGGACCAGGATGCCCATATTGACCCCTGTGCATTCCACGATGACAATGTCGTTTGAACCGTAAACAGTCGTTTCCCATTCCCTTTGCCACTTGATACCTAGTTCATCTGAGATTTGATCTACGGTATCTCCATACCTTCGTTCGATCTCGTTACCGATGAACTTGTTTTCTCGTTTCCGTGTCATTGCATTCCGTGATCTAGTTACACGCTTGCAAGCTTCGTTAATGCAACGTCACCGAGATGGCCACTAATGTATCTGTCCGTTACATGGATGGGCAAATCCTGGTCTTGATATGTACTCCTCTACACGCCCCTTTGGGAAACCTGAGTGGCACCTTTTCGATCATCCAATCATGGAGTGATACTTGATAACCATCTAAGCTCCCTCCAGAACAGTGATTTGCATTACCTCACAGTCTAAGGATCAGGTTGCGAGGTTTCCTTAGTTTATCATTAATGGTGAACTTTGTAACTAGATCTCATTAAGATACAACTGGTTGGATTGTTTGTCTATCACATCATTCAACTAATGACGTGACCTCATTGTCAATTGGCATAAATGCCCATGATCTCGAAACCCTAGATCATCCTCATGACCAATGAACTAGTTCGCTAGAGGTAACTAGAGACACGGTTTGTTTACATACCACACGTGTATTAACATTTCGTATTAATACAGCTATAGCACAGTATGAAACCATTATGAACTAATTGAGATATGACAATAAAAACCTATTTATTATTTGCCTCTAGGGCATATCTCCTTCAGTCTCCCACTTGCACTAGAGTACAAATAATCTAGCTTGCATTTTACTCATCATAAACCATATCACATATGCGTTTATTGATCATGCATGATTATGGAAAACGTCCTGTCCATGTTCTATTTTACTAGATCATTATGTATTTGCAAATCGATAATGTCTTCCTAACTTTGACATTCAGACCATTATCTCATAATGGGTTGAAGTATTCGTTTGGCAACAAAGTGAGACTTTGTTTCTACTGTTTATAATGACGGTCGTTTTCACTGCTGTCATCTAAACTTCGAAACACACTTTGCAATCCTTTGTGTATATACGGTAGTTATGGCAGCAGAACGAGGCTGATTTCCAGGAGCCTATAGTGACTTTAGATCAACCTCGAGGGCTTTCTCATGGGCACTGTGCCCTGGGACACATCATTCTACGTTAAAAGCAAACTAGACCCGCCATAACAATATACATCACATCAGATGGAGCATTTATACTTCTATATCTATGTAGATCCTAGTGCATGAAATGCAACTATGCCACTTACTTTGCTTCTTGCCATTTAAGTACAAACTTAATTCTGGTTCAGTGATTAACCCAAGAATCACTTCAAGACATGTTCTTATAGTTAAGAGCTTGTCCTTCCAACTAGAACTTCGGGTCATATTATGTCGAGTATACAATATGGTTGTATGGAAGAACCTATGACTGAGGCATAGGAGATGCAACACATCTCTTTCTTCATTTTAACCATCGTTGCAATACTAAGACTAACTCAATGCTTCATACAAGTAAGAACCTCTTTCTTTTCCTTGTTCCATTCTAAACTACTTCAGAATCTCATCTAGGATATTCTGAACATCTTTAGAATCAAGTCTAGGAAGCATTCAACTGTGATGTTTATTAAACTTACCAATCTATCTCGATAGATCTTATTGTTTAATAACTTGTTCAACTTCATCCATATTTACTAACTTAAATGTTATCAATACCAATCACATCATTCACATATGTCGTCCACATATCCTAGAATGAACTCACGCTCCCACTCAAATATGACATCCATATTTGAGATCCAGGGATTTCACTTAGCTCCCACTCAAAATATGTCTGATACATATTATGATTCAACTAAGCTACTTAGCTCCCACTCAAAATATGTCTCTTACATATTAAGATTTGGCCAAGCTAATTAGCTCCCACTCAAATGCAGGTCCTCTCTATAATCTTGGACATTCCAAAATTCTTTGATCATCATCAAATTGAGAATTCCAGCTACGAGATTCCAATATCCATATATTGCTGGTGTAAATCCAATAGACTCAAGAATCGCTACATTATAGTCAACTCCTTGAATTTGTCCATACTTTGAGACAAATCGAGCTTTTACGTCTTCATTAAGTTTCATTTCCATCTTATGACTTTGAAGTCATTCAGAAATATCAAGTAAACTTCTTTACTTAATAAGATCAAGTAACATATTACTTTGCAATATTAAATGTAACTTAATATAGGATTTTATGACTTATAGTCATTCCTCGCACTTAGGTCCATCACGCTTCTTTGTAATTCATAGGTATGTCTTGTTCATAAACATGACAAGTGAATCAATAATATATTTCCACGAACTTGCAGAGTATATATTGTTGAATCCTACTTTATTTAGTAAAAGTATTCGCTGAAACTTTTATGATCATTATCATTATTTTCTCCTCTATTTGTAGAGTTCGGTTTCACGAAACAAATTCCGCTGCGCCACTCAAGAATTCGGAGGCAAGGTCAAATACCTTGTTTTGATCTTTTACTTTCTTCCACCTTTATCTTCATCAAGACACGTCAACTTTGGACAACAGCAGGTTTGTCCTTGGTGAAAGATGCATTCATAGCTTCCTAAGAATGCTCTACAAAGACTGGTTTATTCGCCACGATTTCGAACTGTCGAAACCTCTAGAAACTCGAACATTCCATAACACTTATGGTGTTGTTTCCACGAATATTTAGATGTTCCTTTGTATTTTAACTGAGTGTTTGCTCATTTTGATCTCTAACTCTAAACGATAACTATAACTCCGATAAGAGATAATATAATACCATATGTATCTAATACATAATGATTATGATATTTAGACATTTCAATACACTTTGAAATTGTCCCATTATCATAATTTGTGAAACCTCTTTCACATGTCCTTTTATGCCAAAATTAACTTAAATACTTTAGTCATGTCGATCAAATCGAAGAGACTTTTGTATTCGTGTTAATTCAATATCCTCCTTCACTTTGAAATCTTTTGAACAATTCAAAACAGTTTCAAACTTATGTTTCATTAAGAAAATGCTCATATTCACTTAAATCCACAATGAAGTGTGAAATAATGATTTCCACTATTTGTTGAAAATATGATACATCATTATGTATAAAGTTCAACATTTCTTCGCATATCACCATTTTACCAGAATGCGGAGTTTTTAGTCATTCTGCCCAATGAGGCATGGTTTTGCAAAGTCTCTAGATCAATCATCTAAGACCCCGATCTTCATTTAGAATGAAGAACATGCAGTAACCAAAATGACTTAAACAATAGTGTCATATCATAATCAAACTTTGGATATCTTTTAGCATTTTAATCCTTTTATAAATGTTTAAACTATTATCATTAACATAGTGTTGAGAATAACTCATTTATAATCGTATTGTGACCATAACGGTATTGTTCATAAGAATAGTACAACTGTCTTGTAACTTGTTCATATGAACAATCGTCTCACCAAAAGCAAGACACACAAACAAGGATTACAAAATTATATTCAAGTCCACTAATCCAAATGATAAACCTTCGAGGAAAGGGGGTGATGTCGGCCATCAACTGTTTTGCTTGTCGTCATCAAGCCACATTGCCTCAATTCTAGTAATTCTCAAGTAGACCATCCTGTTTTCATAGAACAGGACAAGTATACAATACTTATATAAACTGCAATGAGTTTTGCAAGAGTTACATTTATAACTTTTTATATCTAACATATACCCTTTTTCATTCATGACCTCCATTGCAATAAAGCCCTTCTGAGAGTTCATAACTCTAATGCAAGATTGCTAAGTGTTTCTCCAAATGTTCCCTTTTTCATCCATCATGGAAGAAAACTCATCCAACGGCCCATACTTTATGTGCCTGATCTTGTAGAATACAAGATTGTAATCCAACTCTCCATCGAATGGAGAATGGCTTGTTGGATGATTATGGAGAACACACAAACATTGCGGAGTCATCGGATTATCTCCTAATTGTCATTGTATCAAGAAGAGAAGATCACCTTTTACGAGGATATCCCTTAGGCGTGGGTATTAATCTATGAAGTTGGACCCTTTTGCTAAGTTCCATATTAAGCAATAAATTTCCCATGGTCGCAAAGGACCTCAATGGGATAGGCCATGATCTACCAAGATATTTGCAAATAGACATCTAGACTAAGTTCATAATATGAGTTCAATCCTAATTGAGCTCCCACTAAAATTGTCATCCCCTGGACGGTTTTAGTGATCACATGATCCCAATCCTCTACACCTCCCCCGATCGTCACGGCCATCAGTGCAGCATCAAAGGTAGACATTCCCTAATGTTAATCACATCAACCATGTGACACATGCTCGATCTTTCGATCTCTTGTGTTCCGAGGCCATGTCTACACATGCTAGGCTCGCCAAATCTAACTTGTGTGTATTCGCTGTGCAACATGGCTTACACCCACTGTATGAGACATGTAGATATGTCTAGCCCCCGATCGTCACGACCGACTTCATAATGGCAAACTTTATTGGTGGTGCACACACAAGGGGAACACTATCATTGGAATTATATAGGGATTATATTATTTGCTACCGTTGAGTA
Source organism: Avena sativa (assembly GCA_916181665.1). NCBI lineage: Eukaryota > Viridiplantae > Streptophyta > Magnoliopsida > Poales > Poaceae > Avena > Avena sativa. The sequence continues at coordinate 577,175,730 of OV702289.1, read as the reverse complement.
TCTAATACTAGCATATAATAAGATATAAAACAGGTATCAACATCACATGTAAATTTTGTGATATGATATGGTCCTTCTTCTTGCACCTTGATCTCCATCGAGCGGTCCGGCATGATCTCCATCTTGCCCCTGGTTTGACGCCAAGTCCACGACGCCACCACCCGGTTGTCCATCGGAACGATGGCTATTACTACTTAACTTAGTAACATAAAAGTAAACTACTTTACCTTCGTAACGACCAATACCATATCATAACACAAGCCCTCCTGCAAAATAAAGTTAGACGCCTCTACTTTATCTTTTGCAAGTTTTACATGGTTGTTAGGGCTTTCGCAATAGAACTGTTTCTAATCCACGAACTTTCCATCCACAACATGGATCCAATAGTTGTCTCTACTACACCCCTTTCGGGGCCCTCTATTGTAAATTTAATATCAACTATTGAATGAGACACAGACACCCGCTAGCCACTTATACGGTACAAGCCATATGTTGAGCATGGAACCAGTCTCGCATACGAATACGCGTAAGGTCGGTCCGGGCCGCTTCATCAAACAATACCGCGATATAAACAAGTACATGTTAGAGGGTAACAACTAAGGGATCAATGCCCGTACAATACATGTGCGTACTGGCCGTACAACACTCCTACGCATAGATCGGCTCTGATACCACTATAGGGTTCCGCAACAGAAAACAATAATTTTCCTACGTTGGAACCGCCTAATACTGCCAAGATCTATCTATGTAGTAATGCAGTAATGACCGGAGCATATAGAATACATACCCTTGTAGACCGTATGTGGTTGACGTTCCGAGGGGAACGTGGTTGAAGTAGTCGAACCCGTAGCCGACCTCAAGGTCGCGAAGCTCCTCGCAGGTTACCCCTTGCTCCTTCTTCATCGTGCAGCAGCTCCGGCTCACGACATCCAATGTGCCTCAAGTGAGGCCCCTCGTGGTTTCGTACACATACGGTGTACGATGACGACCTCCGACTCCTTGATCCCTGCCAAGAGTGCGGAAGTAGATCTACGGCTTGGAATCCCTGCAGCGCAACGGCGTGCTGCAGGTGCGGTGTCTCTTGCTCGAACAATCCTTACTTGGGACCGTACCAATGCATAGAGACAGCAGAGAGAGAGGGAAGGAGAAAGTCAACCAAAGGACTTCTCCAAATATTGGTGTGTCTATTCCCACCCATGGGCACCCCTTTATATAGGGGGAGGGGGTGTGCCCTCCCCTTTGGGTTTCCCATGTGGGACTAAACAAGGGAGAGGGGGGAGGCGCATGGGCCTCATGGGCCAGCCAGCCAGGGGTGGGCCCTACCCCACGCATAGCCCTAGGCTGGCCGGGTGGGCCCCCTTGAGGCGCCTGGGCCTTGGCCCTTGGCCCTTGCCTCCTTCGGTTTTCCCTAATGGGCCCTTTTTCCCTAGGAAGTTTGGCCCATTAGTGGAATACCCCTTCAAATTAGATTTTAATATTATATTTAATATTAATTAATATGTAAATACATATTACAAAATCCGATTTGACCCGAAACACCTTTGGGTTCCCTTTTGATTTCCTCCGAACGACTTTGGAACTTTCCCGGAACGATTCCGGTTCTCTCACGGAACTTTTCCAGTTTCCTTTTCTCTTTCATATGGTGATTCCAACTTACAGAGGATCTCTAGCTCATCGTACCCTTAAGTATATTTCCCCACAGCTCGGGAATGGCACAGACATGATCTCCATCACTGATCAATAGCGGGACCGGGATGCCCATATTGACCCCTATGCATTCCACGATGACAATGTTGTTTGAACCGTAAACAGTCGTTTCCCATACCCTTTGCCACTTGATACCTAGTTCATCCGAGATTTGATCTACGATATCTCCATACCTTCATTAGATCTCGTTACTGATGAACTTGTTTTCTCGTTTCTGTATCATTGCATTTGGTGACCCAGTGACACGCTTGCAAGCTTCGTTAATGCAACATCACCGAGATGGCCACTAATGTATCTGTCCGTTACATGGATGGGCAAATCCTGGTCTTGATATGTACTCCTCTACACGCCCCTTTGGGAAACCTGAGTGGCACCTTTTCGATCATCCAATCACGGAGTGATACTTGATAACCATCTAAGCTCCCTCCAGAACGGTGATTTGCATTACCTCACAGTCTAAGGGTCAGGTTGCGAGGTTTCCTTAGTTTATCATTAATGGTGAACTTTGTAACTAGATCTCATTAAGATACAACTGGTTGGGTTGTTTGTCTATCACATCATTCAACTAATGACGTGACCTCATTGTCAATTGGCATAAATGCCCATGATCTCGAAACCCTAGATCATCCTCATGACCAATGAACTAGTTCGCTAGAGGTAACTAGAGACACGGATTGTTTACATACCACACGTGTATTAATGTTTTGTATTAATACAATTATATCACAGTATGAAACCATTATGAACTAATTGAGATATGACAATAAAAACCTATTTATTATTTTCCTCTAGGGCATATCTCCTTCACTTCAGTCCACCATACCTATGTAGGCGAGAGCCGCCAAATTCTAGCCTCGCCGTGTACTGGCCTCAGTACTGACGCTCCTCTTTTTCCTTTGCCCTTTGTCGGCACCCCTTTTGTTTTAGCAGGTTTGAGATCGATGTTGTTAGCAGGGTTACCCTTCCGGCTTGGCCTGGGCAGGGTTATGGACACCATTGGTTATTCTTCAGGGCTCTTAGCCCCATTTGCATCTTATCCATACTCGAATGTTGTATCGTTTTCAAGGTGATTTGGATCTTTGTATTGTATATCTGTATTTTTGACTCATGGAGTCGTTGTTGTATATATATGTTTCTGTGGGTTCCAGCGTGGACTATTGTGTAATGTTATTACTTTGTTTTCCACCCGCACGCAAGTGCCTGGTTGGCATCTTTGAACCGTTTCTATGCGGGTTTGGCAGGAATCGCTAAAACTTGCATAGGGCCGATTCGAGGGTGTTACAAAGTGGTATCAGAGCTCAGCAGTTACGATACCCCACTGGTCTAGCATGTAGGATAACCTAGCTAATGGCCGATGTAGAGTGTCAAAACTATTTTGCAAAATCGGTTGGGTAGATCTGATTAGGTCTGATTTTACTCCTTATCCTTATTCTATTCTCCTCTTACCTTTGCGTGTTTGAATCTGCTCTCTTACCTTTTCTTCGAGTCCAGGTTTCTCGTGGTTGGGTTTCCGTCGTACCTTAAGGGTTTCGCTTACTCTTTTGGTAATGGTGCTTCTACATTCGGTCTTCATGCTATCTGAGGAATCCTTCACCTGTTGTACCTTTCTTTGCTCTTCCTTTGTGCCTTCCAGTGTTTTCCAACGTGACACCATCATCTACGCCAGATCTGATGAAGAGCCTACATCACTCCGGTGTTCTCCGGAACTCGCTTGTCAATATCTACAGTCTGAATTCCGAGAGGGGATTGCAAATTTCTCTTATTCGTGTACAGAGTAATGCTTTGAGTGCGGGATGGAGTCACGACCATACCACTACTCTTATCATTCGCTTTTGTACACGGATTCGGTGGATCAATGCAATCTCACTCCTTCAACGGAAGTTAAAGGTGGCCATACCTTTTGAGACCTTTAGCTTCGTCCTTTGTTTATCCGGAGCATTCCCTCAACGAACTGGAACACCGACTCCTTGTTGGTGGTGTCGACAATTTGAAGATGGAGCAAGAATCCTTGTTAGTGGTGTCACGAAGATCTACACGATACGAGAAGATTCAGATCACCAGCCTTCTTCCTCGTACCATGAGGCGGATCTCGAGGGAGAGATCCATTGTTAGTAGTGTCGAATTGTAGCACCCCGGTAAAACCACTACTAGAAAATCGCGTGTTGTTTTTATTTTGTGCATCATCATGACCGCATGCTCATGTCATCATGCCACATTATATTTGAGCATCGTCATGTCATCATGCATCTTGTGCCTAAAACTATTTTCTAAAAGCCTAACCTTGTTTTCTAAATATCCCTTGTCTTTATTTCAAATTATAAAACCCGGTCCTTCTGGATATTTTATTTTGTCTATAAACTAATCACAAAAGAGTACTTAAAACAAAATAAATAAATAAATAAAAATCTATTTTATAAAACCCCGGGAGACAGCCTACCCGATCAGATGAGAGGCCCAGCCGGCCAAACCACCTACTACTGGTCCATCTAAACTAAACCCTAATCTACCCTAATCCCTAGCCACACACCCCACCTATCCCCAGCCACTCCCTCCACCTGCCGCAGCCACTCCCCTAGGCCGCCACGCACGCAGAACTCAGCGGCGTAAACAACGCCTTGACACGCTCCTGGATCGCCCCGCTCTCACCCCGTGGTCAAACCGTGTCCACCAACCCGCCTGGCCCCACCCCACGGCTGGCCCCACCACGACCGCTCACGAGACCCGCATCCTCCTCTGTCCCCGAGCGACTCTACCTCGATCCTTTGCTACCTGTGGCCACATGATCCCCTCCACCCCGCTCGCTCCTCACCGCCCGTATCGTGGCACCCTCGCCCTGACGCTCCTCTTCCCTCGATCCCGATGCTACCGCCAGCGCTTGGGCGCGCCGCCTTCCCATCATTCACGAGCTCCTCCTCACTGGTTGCCGTTAGCCGCCTCCATCCGCGCCGTAGCGGAGCTCCGCCGGTTGGCCTCGATTCCTGCCGGCCCTATAGCACCGCAATCCGCCTCCACCTTCTGCAGAGGTTGCTGCTCGTCTCCCTCCTCACCCCGGCCGCGCCAGCTCTGCCGCTGGTGAAACCCCGCCTCGCCTCCTCGTCCTGCAAGGTTGCCGTCAGGCTTCTCTCTGCTGCGGGCTCGCCGGCCCTGCCGCCTCCCGCTTCAAGGCGCCGTCATTGCCGTTCGTCGTCCCCCCGGCAAGCTCGCCGTACAACACCTCAACCTCGCCTTCATTGGCCCTGGCGCCCTTCTGCTTCGCCCGCGGCCGTGTCCTTCTCTATAACCTCCTTCCGACCGCATCTGGCCGCCGATGTCCTTGCTGCCGCCAGACTCCTCCACATCACTCGTTTTCGTGAGGCCCATCCTCGTGTGTTCCTCCTGCAGTGACCGCGAACCCTGGCTATGTGTGTGTTTCAGATGTTTCGTTTTCTGTCAGGCACCGCATTGCTGCTGAAGAACTCCTGTAGTCAAGTTTGTCTTGCGGCATTGTTTCCATCATCTGCCGTGTACAAGGTTTGTGTCACTCGGAATCTTAGGATCTTCGTGTAGGGATGCTCACCGACAAGACCTTCTCCATGTCGAAGGTTCTGAAGAATGGACATGGCGCTACCCGAGGTGCCCCGATGCTTCCTCTTTACCAGACCCGGAGACCGATCCCGCCGAGACCCCTGACCCGAAGACCCTGGAACACCTCGAGTTCACCTTCACGGCATCCGAAGGCCATTGCCCGAAGACCGATCCCCCGAACCTTCCGAGCCCCAAGACCTTCGCCCCGATGTGATCCCCTTTCTAAGACCCTTATTTTTATAATATTGACATATACTTGTTGCATATTAAATCACCCATACTCGCATACATGTTTATTTGTTTGGGGGTACTTTGTCGTTTAACATCATATTAGATATGGAGACTATATGCGGACTATTTTAGTCTTATATATCGTCTCCATTTAAATTTGAGTAGCGAACCGATGCCATGTTTTCCTTGTTAAGACAACATTTAAATTGCGGGGTAGTTAAATAACATGAACCTTCTAATTAATCGTAGGGACCCTGGTTCCGCTTAATATTGCCTAGTCGCATCCCATCTTTGCCATGTCATGCATCATACATGCATCATGCCTAGTCTTCTGCCGTAGTATTAAATAGTGTATCCGGTGTTTCTTTTAGTGCTTTGCTTCTTCGCGGATTAGGCTATTGAGTGGATGCGAGTATCGACAAGTCCTTCGGATAATGTCCCTTCGGCAGTGTTTCCCAGGCGAGCATCTCCCCCTTTCTACCTATTTTGCATTTATAGTCTTTACTTCCTCCCGTTGATCTATTGCTATCCGTATTGCGATGCTTTAGTTTCCGTGCACCATTTATATTCCTTGCAGCCTCTATATTGCCTTGGACACATCCCATTGCCTGTTGTTTCATAGATAGTCGGTCTTGCGAGTCGTAGTTGCTTGCTCAGGTGCTGCTTCGCGTCGTTGTTGTTCCATCGTTACTGGAAGGTTGGTACATGCTTAATGGTGGATATGATCATGACTTTAATTACAACTTGATATTAAATTGCTAGGATAACTAATGAAAGAGGCACCGGTGGGCAATATATGCTATTTGGTTTTTCATGTCCACTTGTGTCCCATATGCCCCGAGTACTTGATACCTGTTCCTTGACTATCGCACTATCCGCATGTGGGACCATGAATCCCCTTAGCCAGAGCTTGATTCATTTCTTATTTCTTGGGGCCACAAACTAGTTTGGGGCTTTATTACTATCCTGTACTTATGCCATGCTTTACTGCTTTATTTACGATTGTGCGTGGAGCACCTGTACTGTTTTGGATCATGATACGTTTTCGCTGTATCGACAAGCCCAGTCACACTTTCGGGTTCCCAGTCATTTACCGTCGTCTACAGAAACCCTGGGTCCATCTCGGAGCCGGCCAACTTCGTCGCGGGTAGCTTAGTGGGGTGGCCCCCTGCAATATTTTATGAATCCTATGATTGCTTTGTTGTGAAAGCCTTGTTGGGTTTTGATTTGGTTTTTCCGAGGTTGATCGTGCGTGTGTTGCTATTTGTGCACCTCTGCAGGGTAAATCTATCTGAAAGTCGTGTCCGCGGTTATGGACGACTTGGAGCACAATATCTCGATCATAGACAAGCATAACTAAAGTAGTGCTATAAATTTGACTTAATATGTGACTAGTAATAAGCTTCACTACAATGGAATGGATAATAAAAGTGCCAACAACTGGTGGAACTGGGGTGTATCGTGTCATGTTATACCTGCCTAGTAAGTTTCACAACTCCAATGGAATGAAATAAAAGTGCCAACAACTGCTGGGTTTGGGATGTCACATGCTAATTGTATCTGACTAGTAAGTACTACAACTATAACTAAATGGTTAACTAAAACTGCCCACTACTTATGCTATCAGGATGACTCATGCTATCTATATCTGACTAGTAAGTGCTGCAACTATAATGGAATGAATAAAACTGCCAACTGTGTGAGTTCCTCGGTTTGACTTCCTCGTTTGGTCTCGAGGGGGAATACTAGGATGGGTATGATTGGTGTTAGTATAAGTTTGGTTCCGAATAGGTCTTTCTTATCTCTCTCTAATAGCCGACAATTTATCGAGTCTCTATAGGTTGTTTAGTGCATGCTTCGCTGCCGCTTCAGTCCACCATACCTATGTAGGCGAGAGCCGCCGAATTCTAGCCTCGCCGTGTACTGGCCTCAGTACTTACGCTCCTCTTTTTCCTTTGCCCTTTGTCAGCACCCCTTTTGTTTTAGCAGGTTTGAGATCGACATCGTTAGCAGGGTCACCCTTCCGGCTTGGCCTGGGCAGGGTTATGGACGCCATTGGTTATTCTTCAGGGCTCTTAGGCCCATTTGCATCTTATCCGTACTCGGATGTTGTATCGTTTTCAAGGTGATTTGGATCTTTGTATTGTATATCTGTATTTTTGACTCATGGAGTCGTTGTTGTATATATATGTTTCTGTGGGTTCCAGCATGGACTATTGTGTAATGTTATTACTTCGTTTTACACCCGCACGCAAGTGCCTGGTGGGCATCTTTGAATCGTTTCTATGCGGGTTTGGCAGGAATCGCTAAAACTTCCATAGGGCCGATTCGAGGGTGTTACAGCCGCCCACCCACGAAGGAATCTCTTAAGACCATCGACCTGGGCTTTCCACACATCGATGGCATACTGTCTTCATGCTGGGAGAAAGTTGAGGTGATTCCATTTGTGGGAGATAAGGGGAAGTAAACCAGGGGTGGCCAACCAAGAGTTCTCAAAATAGAATCAGTTGGGCTTAGGCAGGTCAGGATCCCTAGTGTCAATAATTAGAAAACCTAGGCGGAAACGATGCCCTCTCCCTAGGCTCGGTTGCATGTTTATATAGGCTTGGGAATAGCCCCCAAGACGTGGCATGTACAAGGTTTATACGGTATGGGTGAGGTACTACCTCATGCCATACACGTATTGTTACAAACTCTAACAACCCCTCTTAATCTAAACTCTTACAAAGGTTTAGGTTACGCTTAAACTCTGCTAAATTTCTAACAGGAAGAGCCTTAGTAAAACCATCCGCTACCTCTATAACAAAATGAAAATCAATCTCTATGCGTTTTGTACGAGCATAAAAAACCGGATTTGCTGATAAATAGGTAGCACCTAAATTATCACACCATAGACATGGTTTTTTCTTTAGCTTAACACCAAGTTCACGAAGAAGGGCTTCAACCCAAATAAACTCAGAAGTGGCATTTGCAAGAGCCTTGTATTTAGCTTTAGTGCTAGAGCGTGAGACTGTTGCTTGCTTACGAGCACTCCAAGAAATCAGATTTGATCCAAAGAAGATAGCAAAACCTCTAGTGTACTTTATATCATCCAAGCAGCCGGCCCAATTAGCATCTAAAAAGTGCTCAACAATGTAGAAGATGAATTTATGAAAATAATACCAATGTTTATCGTGTCCTTGATATATCTTAGAATTCTTTTAACAGTTGTCCAGTGAGAAGTAGTTAGAGTATGAAGATACTGACATACTTTGTTGACTAAAAAAGACAGATCTGTCCATGTAAGAGTCAAGTATTGAAGTGCCCCAACTATGCTTCTATATTGTATACTATCCTTAGGACCAAGAAGAGTTCCCTCATCATGAGAAGATAAAACTTTTGTTGAGGATAAAGGTGTAGGGGTTGCTTTGCATTTAGTCATACCAACTCTGGCTAGCAAGTCTGTGGCATATTTTCTTGGCTTAGAAGTAATCCACCTTGAATTTTCTTAACCTCAATTCTAAAGAAAAAGTGTAAGCCACCAAGATCCTTGATGGCAAAATGTACATTAAGATCTTTAAGAAGAGCAGAAATAGCTTCATCTGAAGGGCTTGTCACTATAATATCATCAACATAAATCAGGATAAATATAGTGATACCTGACCTTTGATATAAGAACAAGGAGGTATCAACTTTTGATGGTACAAAACCAAGGTCATGCAATTTAGAGCTAAGCCGAGAGTACCAAGCTCTAGGAGCCTGCTTTAATCCATACAGTGCTTTGTAAAGCTAGCAGATATGATCAGGAGCATTAGGACTTTCAAAACCAGGGGTTGTTTCATGTAAACCTCCTCTTCCAGAACACCATGCAAAAACAAGTTCTTGACATCTAGCTACCGTAAACTCCAACCTCGAGAGACTACAACTGCTAAGACAAGTTTGATAGTTGTAGCTTTTACAACAAGGCTAAAAGTGGCCTCATAGTCTATGCCATACCTTTGGTTGAATCCTTTTGCAACAAGACGTGCCTTATACCCATGCCATCTTCATGCCTTTTAACATGATACACCCATTTACAGTCAATCAAATTTATGTTGGTTGAAAAAGGAACCAAGTGCCATGTCTTATTTTGAACCAGGCATTATATTCTTCCCCCATTGCTTTGCACCAATTTGGATCTCCAAGCGCCTCAGAGAGATTGGAAGGTTCATCTGTGGACATGGAGTTTGCATATTTGATAGTATTTCTGTAATTTTTGGACTAAATTTTACCAGCTCAGAGCCTTTTGTGAATCAGAGATGTAGGCAGGTCTGTAGAAGCGACTTATGTAGAGGATATAGAGTGACTAGCATCCGCACTACACGAATCCGCCTCGGCATCCGACCCAGCTTTCTTGGGCGACAACACCTGGCCAAACGGCGACACAGCCGAATCAGTGGGCATGGACGCAGACCACGTAGGGTCACATCGTCCATGTTGTGGTCGACAGCCGGAGCCTGGTCCGCGGAACACGCATGAGACAGCGACCGTGCGCGGGACCCACCAGCACGCGCATCCAATGACCATGAGCGCACAAGGCGGGTGGGCGACCAGGACCACGCGAGGGTCCTATGGTCGGATGAGGTGGCGCTCACGAAGCGGTCCAGCGATGTGGCACGGTCATGCGCATGAGGAGAAGTTTCTCCTGCGACGCCAGGCGTAACAGAGGGACCAGGAGGATCCACCTTGGGATCGGCATAGCCAACACCTGAGTCTTCATCGTGTTTTGTCCTGTTCTCGTCTGTTCCTTCAGCATTTTGGCTATGATTTGATGTGTCGTTTGAGCTCTTTTCTTCACGGTTTTGCACCAAATTTTGATCTGTTGGATCCTCAACAACCTGGCTATGATCAGTAATAGGTACAACATGTAAAGGCATATAGTCATCAACATTTGCATCCCCATTAGCATAATATGTGGAGGAATTTGTGGGCAATAAAAGGATCTGCTCTTTAAGAAGTCTACTAGCACTTTTGTGCATGGAAGCGAATGGAAAAACATTCTGATGAAAGACAACATCCCGGGATATGTATGTGCGGCCAGTGGAGGGATCAAGGAACTTAACACCCTTGTGATGTGAGTTATAACCCAGGAAAACACACCTGGTAGAACGAAAAGATGATTTTCGTGTATTATAGGGGCGCAAATTAGGCCAACATGCACAACCAAAAATGCGAAGGGAGTCATAATTTGGTTTTGTTCCTCATAACAGGAGACTCAAAGTTAAGAACTTTGCTAGGAAGCAAATTTATAAGAAATGTGGCAATGAGGAATGCTTCATCCTAGAGCTTGAGAGGCATGGAGTCATGAACAAGCAGAGCAAGGCCAACCTCAATAATGTGACGATGTTTACGCTCAGCTGAGCCATTTTGTTGATGTGCATGAGGACAAGAAACATGGTATGTAATGCACACTTTTTGGAAGAAACTATTGAGTTTTTCATATTCACCTCCCCAATCAGTTTGTATGGTCATGATTTTACGACCAAACTGACGCTAAACAAGTTGTTGAAAGTTACGGAAGACTTGATAAACCTCAAAGCGGTTCTTGAGCAAATAAATCCAAGTAAATTTACTGAAATCATCAATGAAGCTTACATAATAAGTGGGCTTGCCAACAGAGGCAGGGGCAAGACCCCATACATCAGAAAAGACTTGTTCCAAAGGAACAGTTGAGTCACTAGTAGATACAGGATATCGCAGTTGGTGGCTCTTAGCTAGTTGACAAGAATCACATATGTAAGAAATTATTTCTAGAGTGTAAGATAGATCATTCCTCCTAAGAACTTGTTGCACCACAAATGATGAAGGATGCCCTAAACGATGACGCCATGTGGATGATGACGGCTTTATTGTGATAAAAGCATGCTTGGATGACCCTGTAGAAAACGACACTAGGGAGTAAAGACCACCATGACATGGTCCTTTAAACAGAATCCTCCTTGTGGCTAGATCCTTAATAAAAAAGACATGGAATTCAATAAACACATGATTGTCAAGAGCAAGTTTGTGTACTGATAAAAGATTTTTAGAAGAACTTGGAACATGTAATATGTCTTTGAGATATAAAGACGCATGTGGGGTTTGCAAAGTTGAATGACCAATATGGCTTATGGGCATACCGTTACTGTCGGTCGTGTGAACACGATCATGTGCCTTGTACTTCTCATGGACGGATAGCTTGTTGAGGGTGCCGGCAACATGGTTGGTGGCTCCCGTGTCGGGATACCATTTGGTATCTACACTGTAGGACACCATGTTGGCGGACTTCTCATCATCACGGTCACTGTCGCTGTCGCCATCATCTTGATAGCGCCACAAGCAATCCGCGACAGGGTGGTCGTGGATCTTGCATATCTGGCAAGTAACGTCCACAAAGCGTGTAGGGGCACGGTCGCTCTTGTGTCGACCGCATCGCCATGCCGGTGGTCATCATGACGGCTAACGTCATCATCACGACAATGGAGATCACCACCATCGTGCCATCCACCATCATCACGACGGCGTCCATCAGCATCACCATGGCGGTAGCCGCGATCGTCCTGGCGGTCGTAGCCACAATCATCTTTGCGGCCGCGATCACCACCCACACGAGGGCGCGTGTCACGGTTGGTGTCCTTACCACGCCGAGCCAAGTTTGTGGAGGAGGTGAATGACTCGTGCTTGGCTAGCATGATCCAACAAGAGTCATGGGCACACACCTACTCGAGAAGGTCATCAACAGTGGTCTTGGGGTTGGCGTTGATGGCGGCGACGATGGCTTCATAGGAGCTATCGAGTCCATCCAGGATGTACCCAACGAGCTCATCCTCGTCAACATGCTTGCCTGCTACTGCGAGTTCAGAGGCAAACTCCTTCATCTTTGCGAAGTACTTGGTAGCAGACAGATCGTTCTTCTTGGTGTCGTTGAGGGAACCGCGAAGATCATTGATCCCGGACCGAGAGTGAGATGAGAACATACAAAGAATGACATCCCATACCTCAATAGTAGTTTTGAGCCCGTAGACATGAGGAACAATCTCCGGGGAGAGGGAGTTCAGGATGAACCCCATCACCGTTTGATCACGGATGACCTAGGCGAGATAGTCCGGGTTGGGTATAGAGCATGTCTTGTTGTTCTCGTCCTCGACCTCCATCATCTTTGCTGGTGCAGCATCGGTCAAATCCAGCAGGCCGACGACATGGGCACTGCGGATGGCAGGGAGCACCAAGGTCTTCACGTAGGGGTTCCGTGCATAAAACAATAAATTTTACTCTACGCCCCTGAACCCCTGAAGCTGCCAGGACCTATCTATTAGTAATACAGTAACGGGAGGGGCTTTTCGCGAACTTACCCTTGAAGACCGAAAAGCGTTGTCAACGCTCAGGAGAGCGTGGTTGATGTAGACGAGCCGAAGCCGACCTCAAGGTCGTGATGAAGTCCTTGCGCTCCTTCTGGCTCCAACGACTTGAGTGCCTCAAGTGCGAAACCTCGCGGGGAGTTACACACGTCCGGTGCCTGACGATGACTCCTGCTTCTCGGATCCAGCAGCAGTTGTAGAAGTAGAGCTCCCGGATCCGAATCCCGCAGCGCGACAGTGCTCCACGGTGAAGATGTCTCTCTCTCTCGCGCAGTCCAGACTTGGGACCACGGTCACGAGAGAGAGAGAGGGGGAGAGAGAAAATATCAATTAGAGGTCCTCCCAAAAGTGGGGAGACCTTTATTGATTATTGGGTGTATTTTCTAGGCCAAATACCCAACTTTATATAGGGGAGGGGAGGTACTACCTCCCCTCAAGTCCCGGGGTGGGACTAAAGAAGAGGAGGGGGGAGGAGGTGGCAGCCTGCCACCTAGTGGGCCCCGCGGGGGGGGGGAGGGGGGGCTAGGCCCAGCCGGCCTCCCCCTTGCCCCTTCTCCCCTTTCTCCTTTTCCCTAATGGGCCCTCTCCCTCCGGAATTGGCCCATTAAGCCATTTGACCTTTTAATTGATTTTCTCTTTATTAAATAATTATGAATAAATGATTAAATCAATATTTAACATTCATTCACATATTATCTAATCTCCGTGGCCATGGAACACCTTCCACCTCCACTTCGGACATCCTCCGGACTTACCGAAACCCTTCCGGTTTTCTCCCTTCTTTTCTTCGGTGATTCTACGGATCCTATAAATACTCTCTAAGCATCATCAAGCCCTTAAGCATGATAACCCATGGTTCAGGAACACTCCAGAGATGGTCGGGACACTCCCGCACCAATGATCAACAGAGGGACCTGGATGGCCATGTGACCCCTATGCATTCCACGAAGATCTTTCGTCGTTTGAACCGGTGACAGTCGTGTCTTATTCCCTTTGTCATTCGATACTTGCATTGCCTGAGACCTGATCAATGACATCACCATGTCGAGTTCAATCTCGTTACTAAACAATGCTATTTGACTCGTTCCGACAAGTGATATCCTCGTGATCTAATCACACGCTGCGCAGCTAATGGATATAACCTCTCCGAGTGGGCCCTTGAGTATCTTCCCGTCACATGGACGGACAAATCCTGCTCTTGACATATATTGCCTCTACGGTTTCCTCCGAATACCTAAACACACCTTTATAACCACCGTTTTACCAGATGGCGTTTGATGCTATCTAAGCATTCTCGAGAGACAGTGATTGATATAGCCTCATGGTCTAAGGAATAGTCTACGAGGATCCATTTCTAATCATCGTAACTTGAACTTCGTGACATGATCGATTCACGATGTTTAGGTTGGGTATTGGTTCATCATCTCATTCTCAGAATGAGATGACCTCATTTCCAACTGGCATAAATGCCACATGATCAGGAAACATGATCATCTGTTGACCAATGAACCAGTGACTAGAGTTTCACTGGGAACCCCTGGTTGTTTGTATATCACATGTGCATTGATGTTTCCACTCAATACAGTTATAGCATGATATAAAACTTAATCATAAACTATATGAAATATGATAATAGTCCTTACTACTATTTGTCTCTAGGGCATATTTCCAACAGTCTCCCACTTGCACTAGAGTACAAATACACTAGCTGCATTTGTTCTTAATTATTGGTATCATATAACCGGTACCTAGGACATGCTTGCTTATGGAAGAGGTTGAGTCTTGGTTCTGTACTTTACAGTCCCAAATCCTTTACAACTTACTAATGTCACTTTGATTAACATTAATATTCTATCATCAGATGACAGCATCCGTGTGTATGCATCGTTGCTAAGGCAGCAGAACGAGGCCTAATTCCAGGAGCCTACAGTGACGTTAGATCAACCTCGAGGGCTTTCTCATGGGCACTGTGCCTTGGGACACATCATTCTACGTTAAAAGCGAATTAGCCCCGCCATAACATTATACAACACTTTAGATGGTACCCTTATCTATTATTATAAATGTATTCATCGAAACACTAGTGCACTCGGTGCAACTTTCGATGTTTTGTTCACCTCGCTTCCTATTTGACTTTAATTGGTACCTACAGGAGTTTCCAACATATTCCCTTATAACATAACTCTTTATGCTTTAAGATATGTTATCCTTTATGGATTTGGAAAATATATCCACAGTTCTCTGATACGTCCATTTTGCATCACTATTCTATGTCTTAATTCACTATTATTCATTGATATATTTTGTATTGAGAGGTGATACTTATGTTATTTCATATGTTTTTGCATGGCTGATGACTTTTGGAGCATGGACCGCTGCAGTCAGGATTATGATGGAAAAGGTGTTGTTTGGAGGCAAAATTCGCGAAGATCAGAAAATTCGGGAAAATATACGGGAAATTCTATTTTTCCAGAAGACTCAAGATGCCAGAAGATGGAGAGGAGGTGGGCCACAGGGGGCCTACACCACCCCATGGCGCGGGCAAGCCCAGGCCGCGCCAGGGAGTGGTGTGGCCACCCTGGCCCACTCCAGCCTCTCCCCTCTGGCGTATATCTTCCTCCCGAAACCCTAAGACTCGAGGAGCGACCACAGAAAGGTTCCACCGCCTCTGTGGGGCGAAAAACACCGAGAGAGAAAGATCTCTCCGGCAGACAGATTTCTGCCGAGGGAATTCCTTCCCGGAGAGGGGAGATCGTCTCCATCAACACCACCATCAAGCTGGACTTCATCGGGATCATCATCATCATCACCACCACCATCATCACCATTAGCACCCTCATCACCATCAGCACCCTCATCACCATCTCCATATTGCTGTAACAATTGGTTGAATCTTGCTATAGTTCATAGGGGGAACTTTCCAGGTGTTGATTACTCTTTGTAGTTGATGCTATTGAGTGAACCATTGAATTATTGTTTATGTTCAGATTGTTATACATCATTATTCCATCTCTGATCATGATCCATATGATGTCTTGTGAGTAGTTCGTTTTGTTCTTGAGGACATGGGAGAAGTCTTGTTGTTAGTAGTGGAGTTGCGTTGAGAAAGATTCAATAGATTGTTATTTAAGTTGTGGTGTACTTCTTCTAGTGGTGTCATGTGAACGTCGACTACATGACACTTCACCTATATGGGCCTAGGGGAATGCATTGTGTATTTGGCTACTAATCGTAGGGGTTGCCGGAGTGACAGAAACCTGAACCCCTGTTAGGAAACCATTGCACAAGGGACGTAAGGGTCTTAGAGTCTAAAGCTATGGTTAGGTTTTACCTTAATTACTTTATTGTACTTACGGATGTTTGCAAGGGGGTTTAATCACAAGTATGTATTAAGTCTTGGATGGGACGGTACATTAGCACAGGTTCACCCACACAACACTTAGCAAGCTAGAGAAGATTAATCGACTATATGAAGCGAAAGCACTTGACAGTCTTCCCATGTGTCCTCGAGAACGTTTGGTCATCTATAGAAATACAACCGGCTTGTCCTTTGCTGCATAAAGGATTGGGCCACTTGCTGCATTGATTCTTACTGTCTTTTGTTTACTCGTACTTTGTTTACTTGATTTATCAAAACCCCTAAAAATCCGTTTGCTAAGTATTTGTAGAGAATTCCTGATCCATACCACTAGCCAGCACCTTCTGCTCCTTGTTGGGTTCGACACTCTTACTTATCGAAAATACTGCGATACACCCCCTATACTTGTGGGTCATCAAGACTATTTTCTGGCGCCGTTGCCAGGGAGTGAAGCGCTATTGGAGAGTGGAACTAGTAAAGAAACTTCTACTATGAGTATTGTTTACTTCTGCTAGTTGCTTTATTTTCGTTATGGATAATTCGCTGAGTTTCTTATTTGGTAATGCTACTACCACTGCTAAGGTAGTAGATAAGCCACCACCTGCTGAGAAAGATGTTTTCAAAATACCTACAAGAATTATTGATCGTGTTATGGATAACTACTATGTTGGGGATGGAACTGTCCATCCCGGTGATCATTTACTCTTTATACACGAATTATGCGGGTTGTTCAAGTGTGCAGGTATTACTACAGATCAAGTTAAGAAGAAGTTATTCTCATTATCACTGAAAGGAAGAGCTGAGGAATAGTATAAGCTGCTGAAGAATGGTCAAGCTCTGGAATGGGAGGAAATAGTGCCTCTCTTTTACTCAAAGTTTTATCCTCCTAGTGAGATTCATAAAGATCGGAATCAAATATACAACTTTTGGCCTCTTGATGGAGAAAGTACAACTCAAGCTTGGGGGAGATTGAAGTTACTAATGCTCAAATGTCCCATTCATGAGCTCCCCAATAATATCATTATCAATAACTTTTATGCAAGGATCCCTCTACATGACAAGGATTTATTAGATGCTTCTTGTGCTGGATCATTCACTCGTATGGAAGAAGAAGTTAAATGGGACATTCTAGATCGTATTCAAGACAATGCTGAAGCTTGGGAGAATGACAAAGGTAGAAAGTCGGGTATAAATCATGATTATGAATGCATTGAATCTTTTATGGGAACTGATGACTTTCAAAATATTAGTAATGCTTATGGTCTTGATTTGCAAGTTATTACGAATTGCTTTAGAGCTTTTGCTTCTTATATTGAAATTCCAAAAAAGGATGGAATAAGTACCATGCACCTTATAAAGATATTGTTGACCATGTTCCTATTGGGAGCACTGAGTGTTGCATTATTGATCATATCCTACCTGAACCTTACATCGAGAAGATTCCCTTCCCAGATAAGGTAAAGGATCATCCTATGATAAGTAATGTAATCACTAAAAGTGGAAAGAGAACTGTAAAACCTGATGAACAAATAAACATTGAACCTGTCGTAGCAATTGTGAAAGACCTTATTACTAAAAGCGTAGAAGATGGGCACATAGTCTTTTGTGAAGATGCTTCCAATATTGTTTCACATCCCAATAGATCTAAAAAGGCTAGTGTTCCTGTGCTTTCGGTTCGAATTGGTGATCATTGCTATTATGGTTTATGCGATATTGGTGCAAGTTCTAGTGCTATTCCTTATGAACTTTACAGAGAAATTATGCATGAAATCAGTCCTTGCGAGTTGGAGGAGATTGATGTGGTTATTCACCTTGCTAATAGAGAGACTATCTTTCCAATTGGCATTGTGCGAGACGTGGAAGTCCTTTGTGGTAAGATCAAGTATCCTGTTGATTTTCTAGTACTTGGTTCAGCTGCTAGTAAAACTTATCCTATCATTTTTGGTAGACCTTTCTTGAGTACTTGTGGAGCTATTATTGATTGCAAGAGGGAGAAAATCTTGACTAAGTTTGATGGGGAATCTTATGAGTTTAATTTTTCGAAATTTACTAAAGAACCTTGCGAAGAGGAAACCCATAATGAGGGCTTTAGAGTTGAACAACTTGCTTCTATCTCTCTTGCTCCTAACAATGCTTTGCAGCAATTTATGGAAGATCACGAAAGTGAGATCTTCATGGATGAAAGGAATGAGATTGACGAGATCCTCCGTCATCAACCCAGGTTGCTTAAACATGACTTGCCTGTAGAAGACTTGGGTACCACTTTGCCACCCAAAAAGGACCCGGTCTTCGATCTAAAACCTCTCCCTGATGATCTTAAATATGCTTTTATTGATGATAAAAAGATATATCCTGTTATTATTAGCGCTAAACTTTTAGGAGAGGAAGAAGAAAGATTATTGGAAGTTTTGAAGAAACACCGAGGATCTATGGGCTATACTCTGGATGATTTGAAAGGGATTTGACCTACTATATGTCAGCATTCTATCAACATAGAACCAGATGCGAAGCCAGTAGTGGAGCACCAACGACGTTTAAATCCTAAGATGAAGGAAGTGGTAAGGAATGAGGTATTGAAACTCCTTGATGCTGGTATTATTTACCCTATTGCTCATAGTGAATGGGTTAGTCCTGTTCATTGTGTTCCTAAAAAGGGAGGTATTATCGTTGTCCCTAATGATAACGATGAGCTTATTCCTCAAATAATAGTAGTAGGCTATAGGATGTGCATCGCTTTTAGGAAAGTCAATAAAGTTACTAAGAAAGACCACTACCCGCTTCCTTTTATTGATCAAATGTTGGAAAGATTGTCTAAAAAGACCCATTTTTGTTTTCTTGATGGTTATTCTGGTTTCTCTCAAATTGCTGTTAAACAACAAGATCAAGAAAAAACTACTTTTACTTGCCCTTATGGAACTTATGCTTATAGACGTATGCCTTTTGGTTTATGTAATGCTCCTGCTACTTTCCAAAGGTGCATGTCTGCTATCTTTCATGGCTTTTGTGAGGAAATTGTAGAAGTGTTCATGGATGACTTTTCTGTCTACGGAACTTCTTTTGATAATTGTCTGCACAACCTTGATAAAGTTTTGCAGAGATGTGAAGAAACTAATCTTGTTCTTAATTGGGAGAAATGCCACTTCATGGTTAACGAAGGGATTGTTCTTGGGCATAAAGTTTCTGAAAGAGGCATAGAAGTTGATAGAGCTAAGGTTGAGGCAATTGAGAAGATGCCATGCCCAAGAGACATCAAAGGTATTCGTAGTATCCTTGGTCATGCTGGTTTCTATAGAAGGTTTATTAAATACTTTTCTAGGATATCAAAACCCCTTACTAATCTTCTTCAAAAAGATGTACCCTTCGTTTTTGATGATGATTGTAAGGAAGCTTTTGAAACTCTTAAGAAGGCTTTAACTACAGCTCCTATTGTTCAACCACCTGATTGGAGTTTACCCTTTGAAATAATGTGTGATGCTAGTGATTTTGCTATAGGTGTTGTCCTTGGGCAATGTATTGATAAAAAGCTAAACGTTATCCATTATGCTAGTAAGACTTTAGACGCTGCTCAAAGGAACTATGCTACTACTGAAAAGGAATTTCTAGCTGTTGTTTTTGCTTGTGATAAGTTTAGGCCCTATATTGTGGACTCAAAAGTAACCATTCATACTGATCATGCTGCTATTAAATATCTTATGACGAAGAAGGACGCTAAGCCTAGGCTTATTAGATGGGTACTGCTTTTACAAGAGTTTGATCTACATATAGTAGATAGAAAGGGTGCTGAAAATCCTGTAGCTGATAATTTATCTCATTTGGAAAACATCTCTTTTGATCCTATGCCTATTAATGATAGTTTTCCAAATGAACAATTAGCCGCAGTAGGGGTGAACTCGCGAGGAAGCCCTTGGTATGCTGATTATGCTAACTTTATTGTCTCCAAGTATTTGCCTCCAACTTTTACATCTCAGCAAAGAAGAAAGTTCTTTTATGATTTGAGGCATTATTTTTGGGATGACCCACACTTATACAAAGAAGGGGTTGATGGTATTATGCGAAGATGTGTTCTAGAGTATGAATAAAAAGAGATATTGCGTAAATGTCACGGGAGCGCCTATGGAGGACATCATGCAGGAGATAGAACTGCACAAAAGGTATTACAATCAGGTTTCTACTGGCCTACCCTTTTTAAAGATGCAAGAAAATTTGTTTTATCTTGTGATGAATGTCAACATGTTGGTAATATTTCTAGACGCAATGAAATGCCTATGAACTACTCTCTAGTTATTGAACCTTTTGATTGTTGGGGATTCGACTTTATGGGTCCTTTCCCTCCTTCGAAGGGTTACACTCATATTCTTGTTGTCATTGATTATGTTACTAAGTGGGTAGAAGCCATTCCTATGAAAAGTGCTAACAGGGAAACCTCTCTAAAAATGCTTAAGGATGTTATCTTTCCTAGGTTTGGAGTGCCTAGGTATCTCATGACTGATGGGGGTTCTCATTTCATTCATGGCGGTTTTAGGAAGACCCTCGCTAAGTATGATGTTAATCATAGAATTGCTTCAGCTTATCACCCCCAAACTAGCGGGCAAGTAGAGTTATCAAATAGAGAAATTAAATCTATCTTGCAAAATACTGTTAATAGGTCTAGAAAAAACTGGGCTAAGAAGTTGAGTGATGCTTTATGGGCTTATAGAACTGCTTATAAGAATCCTATGGGAATGTCTCCTTACAAAATGGTTTATGGGAAAGCTTGCCACTTACCCCTAGAATTAGAACACAAAGCTTACTGGGCAGTGAAAGAACTAAATAGAGATTGTAAGCTAGCTGATGAGAAAAGACTTTTTGACTTAAGCTCTTTAGATGAATGTAGGAGTGAAGCCTATGAGAATGCTAGGCTCTTTAAAGGAAAAGTTTAAAGATGGCATGACAAGCGAATACTTAAGAGAGAATTTCATGTTGGTGAGAAAGTTCTATTGTATAGGTCTCGTCTCAGATTTTTTGCAAGTAAGCTACTATCAAAATGGGAAGGACCTTTCATCATTGAAGAAGTATACCGTTCAGGAGCAATAAAAATTTCTTCTCTAAAAGATAATACTACACAAGTAGTGAATGGATAGTGACTCAAACACTATATTGCTGGAGATCCTTACAATGAAGATGTTGATGCCTTTCAAGTTATAACTCCTGAGAAATTCATTGAGGATCAAATTTAGAGACCTACAGAGTCCGTTTCCAACTAGGTAACAGTTCTGGTAAGAAAAGTTCCGCGAAAATACAATCCAACTATATTTTTGCAGTTTTCAGTCAATAAGGAAAGCTACGAAGCGAAAAAGGGACAGAAACAGAGCCAGGGTGGCCCACACCACCCCATGGCGCGGGCCCACCCCTGGCCACGCCACCAGGTGGTGAGGCCACCCAGGACTTCATCTCCGACCTGTTTTCTCCTAGTACCTTCCTTTTGATATGAAACTTCGTAATATATAACCCCCGGATCCCCCGAGGTTCGTATATCATGCTTTCGTCGTGTTTTTGTTTCGATCTGTTTCTGCCAGGAAGAATCCCAGATTTGGAGCCACAATGTCTTCCTCTGGAACATCCAAGGGAGATTCCTTAGAAGATATCATCAACCCATACATGAGAGAATTGAAGATTCATCCCAAGGAGTTGTTGCTCGAAGGTGGGGAGGTCCGGATTAAGGAGGTTCAAGGCCCTAAAGGTGAAGGAAGTCTGGAGGACAGGATGGAAGCATTGGAGCAAGAAGTCTTTAGGTACAGGAAGATGGCGGAGCGCAAAGTGGACATCATCCACAAGATTTGTTCCAAACTCATCGCCGAGCACCAAAAGGAGACTGCTGAACTCAAAAATGAAGTCTTTTCACTCTGCCAAACTGATGGGTTCGTAGCATGGAAAACAAAAATTTTCTACCGCAAGAACAAACAAAACCCAGATCTAATCTAGATAAAAGACAATATCTAATCTATTAGACATGAGCAACGAGATAGATCTGTACTAACCCTCGTAGAACCGAAAGCGTTACGAGACTAGATCTCGGGGTTGATGTAGTCAATCACTTCCCGATCTCAAGATCGTGTGGATGATCCTTCCGGCGCCGCGTTCCGGCAGCGCTTTCGTAGTCGGTCACACGTGCGGAGTCAAAGCAGACCTTCCTCTCCCCGTTCCAGCGAGCAGCGGAGGTAGTAGATCTTCTCCACGGAATCCCAGCAGCACGACGGTGTGGTGGTGGTGGTGGAGGAGAGAATTCTGCAGGGCTTCGCCTAAGCCGGAGCAGAGCGAAGGTAGAGGAGAGAGGCGGCGGCTAGAGCTTGTTATGAGAGAGGGCTAGGAGGGTGCGCCCCCTCCCTTCTATTTAAAGGAGGGAGGCGCGCCTGGGGAGGGGGAGTCC
Source organism: Avena sativa (assembly GCA_916181665.1). NCBI lineage: Eukaryota > Viridiplantae > Streptophyta > Magnoliopsida > Poales > Poaceae > Avena > Avena sativa. The sequence continues at coordinate 577,153,109 of OV702289.1, read as the reverse complement.
TAGTAGGACTCCCCTCCTATGGCCGACGGGTTGGGAAGGGGGGGAGGAGTCCTCCTCCCCCACGAATCCGTGTCTCGCCCCACAAGGTTTCCTTTGACCCTTTCTTGGTTTTCAAGCAAACACCAAGAACTCTTCTAGAACCTTCTAGAACATTCCGAAACCTTCTAGAATCTCCATACAAACACTCCGGAACATTTCCTAACTTAGAAAATGATCCCCAATATATGAATCTTATTCTCCGGACCATTCCGGATCTCCTCGTGATGTCCCGGATCCAATCCGAGACTCCGAACAACATTCGGTTTCCAACGCACATTCCATATCTACTTAAAACAACTTCGAACCTTAAGTGTGTCACCCTATGGTTCGTGAATATGCAGACATGATGAAGACACCTCTCCGATCAATAACCACCAGCGGGATCTGGAGATCCATAATGGCTCCCACATATTCAACGATGACTTCGTGATCGATAGAACCATTTACATACGAAACCAATTCCCTTTGTCACACGATATTCTACTTATCCGAGGTTTGATCATCGGTATCTCCATACCTAGTTCTACCTCGTTACCGATAAGTACTCTTTACTCGTTCCATGTTATGTCATCCCTTGTGACCTAGTCACATGCTTGCAAGCTAACTAGATGACATTCCACCGAGAGGGCCCAGAGCATATCTATCCATCATATGGATGGACAAATCCCAATCTTGGTCCATGCGCTTCAACACATACTTTCAGAATACCCAATGACACCTTTATAACCACCCAGTTACGAAGCGGTGTTTGATGTCATCAAAGTACCCATCCGGTGATGGTGATTAACATAACCTCATGGTCGAAGGATTAGGTTACTATGCATTTGAAAGCTTACAGCAATACGAACTTAATGACTTGATCTTATGCTACGCTTACTATGGGTGTGTGTCCATCCCATCATTCTCCTAATGATATAACCTTGTTATTAATGACATCCAATGTCCATGATCAGGAAACCATGATCATCATTTAATCAACAAGCTAGTTCCACAAGAGGCTTACTAGGGACTCTTTTATGTTTACAAAACACACATGTATCAGTGTTTCCTTATAATACAATTATAGCATGGGATGTAAACATTCATCATAAACACAAAGATATAATAATAACCACTTTTATTATAGCCTCTTGGGCATATCTCCAACACAAACAACCAACAAACTTCAAGCACAGTTCTATGACATTCAAAATCAAAACTGTGAGTATGAGGCTAGATTTAAACGCATAAGTGCTGCTGCAAGTTTCAGGATGTTGGAAACCATGATGTCCTTTGTTGATGGGAAGCCTTTACCCTGGAAGACGGACGAAGATGAGAGTATACCACCACCACTACCTAAGGAGTAATTCGTCATCAGGTTTGGCATCCCCTTGGTTTGTTCTAAGCTTGGGGGAGTGCCCCGGTATCACATCACTATCTTCTATCTTTTTACTTTATTAGTAGAGTCATATCATGAATAGAGGAGTTATTATGTAGTATGGTTTGCATTATGGAAGTGTCCCCTCTCTCGTTAGATTTGTATCCCTTGGTGTGAGTTTCCATTATGGAGTACTAATGAGAAGTTCTATCATTTACTCTTTTGCATAGCTTATATTAGTTTTCAATTCATGGTTATATGATTGATCTTGTTGTTAGTATTGGTAGCACTTTGGGATCTTTGAGTTAATTTAGTTGGGTTTGGCAAACCTGGCTCGGTCAGTAGCAACACCCTTTTTGAGAGTTGACAAAAAAGATAGAAGTACTCGAGAGAAAAATAATTTCATCATCTTTCTTTCTTGATTTGCTCATAAGTATAGTATTCTCTAGTTAAGATCTTTTGTGCTTCCAAGGAAGATTGCATGTTTGTCTTTATCATTTGTATGTTTGTTTGTTTCCTTCAACTCTTGTACTTGCTACCCAGCCTTGCTAGCCAAAAACCTGTACTGAGAGGGAATTCTTCTCGTGCATCCACCTCCTTTAAACCAAAACCTTTGCCATTTGTGTCCACCATACCTACCTAGTAATATTATTGCTATTCCAAGTAAATTCCTGTTTTATCTACCTCCCAAATTAAACTTGTTATGAGAAAGTTAGTGATTAAAGTTCTCACGAACTTGATGGCACACTTTATTTTCCGCACTTAATAAACCTGAACCATTGTGAACTCTCCATGAAAGTTATATGCTTGCAAATTATAGGCTGGGGATTAGCAGAACCGTGCTGTCACGGGGAATGCTTTCAACACTTGTAAATATATACCCAGTTGATACCTTGCTCTTTTGTTTGCGGATGTCGTCGGTGTGAAATAAAAGGGGAGCTTGTAAGTCCATGGAGTTATGTATGTGTGTTAGAGAAACGCCTGGGCCGCTGGTCTAATCCATGCTGACATGGTGGAAACCTGCAGCGTAACCATAATGATATCTATGAAGCATTCTTCTTATAAAAAAGAGAGAGATAGCTATTGAGAAAAAGAAAAGAAAAGAGATACTATGAAAAGAGGAAAGAGAGAGAAAAAAAGGCACCATTTTTCCATGGTAAATAAGAAGATTGCTGAGATACTCATTGTCTGCTTGCCTTGTCATTTTGATATGGGGATTCTTCCGTATCATCGGGCAAGGGGTACCCCATTGGCGGTTCTTAATGATACGCACATACTTACGATGACAAGAACTTATCGGTAACTAAAGTTGAGTAGCATGAGGAGCGGCCCTCGTACTCAAGGGACTTGGGATCTTTAGTTTATAGTCTGTCAAGCATATAACTCAGATTGGACCTCACTTTAACCTTAATCACCTAAAGATGCCTATGATAGGGGCAATGAGAGCTAAAAGCTAGTAAGTATCATAATTTTTGGGAGCTCTTTATGAGACTTGTAATCCCAGCTTCCCTCTTTGAAGGGCCCTTTCTTTTACTTTGTAGTTGAGTCAGTAAACCTACTCCTTTCTATCTCGGCAAGTATTTTGAGTTGATGTGTTTCATTCATTCATATGATGATTTATTCAATCATGTTTCTTATGTTCCTTGTTTTGCACATTGCTCTTATCTTGAAGTTTACCACTTTGAAAGCTTTCATTGAAAAACCAGCTATTTGTGAACTCCAGCAAATTATCAACTATTCTTCGACCAAGAGCTAAGTTTGCCATTACCAATGATGATTTACTCTATGTATCTTTATTGTGTTTCCTTTACTCATTGCAAGTTGAGTTGTATAATAGTGAGTTGTCTTCTATTATGATCTATGTATTTGATGAATGTGATGCCTCTTGTCCGTATTCTTTTATCGAATCTTCACTCCATAAACCTGAGGTCATGTTTATTGAGCTCAGTTTCGCTTGGGGACAAGCGAAGTCTAAGCTTGGGGGGAGTTGATACGTCCATTTTGCATCACTATTCTATGTCTTAATTCACTATTATTCATTGATATATTTCGTATTGAGAGGTGATACTTATGTTATTTCATCTGTTTTTGCATGGTTGATGACTTTTGGAGCATGGACCGCTACAGTCAGGATTCTGATGGAAAAGGTGTTGTTTGGAGGCAAAATTCGCGAAGATCAGAAAATCCGGGAAAATATACGGAAAAATCTATTTTTCCAGAAGACTCAAGATGCCAGAAGATGGAGAGGAGGTGGGCCCCACCCCATGGCGCGGGCAAGACTAGGCCGCGCCAGGGAGTGGTGTGGCCACCCTAGCCCACTCCAGCCTCTCCCCTCTGGCGTATATCTTCCTCCCGAAACCCTAAGACTCGAGGAGCGACCACATAAAGATTCCGCCGCCTCTGCGGGGCAGAAAACACCGAGAGAGAAAGATCTCTCTAGCAGACAGATTTCTGCCGGGGGAATTCCTTCCCGGAGAGGGGAGATCGTCGCCATCAACACCACCATCAAGCTGGACTTCATCGGGATCATCATCATCATCATCACCATCATCACCATCAGCACCCTCATCACCATCTCCATATTGCTGTAACAATTGGTTGAATCTTGCTATAGTTCATAGGGGAAACTTTCCCGGTGTTGATTACTCTTTGTAGTTGATGCTATTGAGTGAACCATTGAATTATTGTTTATGTTCAGATTGTTATACATCATTATTCCATCTCTGATCATGATCCATATGATGTCTTGTGAGTAGTTCGTTTTGTTCTTGAGGACATGGGAGAAGTCTTGTTGTTAGTAGTGGAGTTGCGTTGAGAAAGATTCAATAGATTGTTATTTAAGTTGTGGTGTACTTCTTCTAGTGGTGTCATGTGAACGTCGACTACATGACACTTCACCTATATGGGCCTAGGGGAATGCATTGTGTATTTGTCTACTAATCGTAGGGATTGCCGGAGTGACAGAAACCTGAACCCCCGTTAGGAAATCATTGCATAAGGGACGTAAGGGTCTTAGAGTTTAAAGCTGTGGTTAGGTTTTACCTTAATTACTTTCTTGTACTTACGAATGTTTGCAAGGGGGTTTAATCACAAGTATGTATTAAGTCTTGGATGGGATGATACATTAGCACAGGTTCACCCACACAACACTTAGCAACCTAGAGAAGATTAATCGACTATATGAAGCGAAAGCACTTGACAGTCTTCCCATGTGTCCTCGAGAACGTTTGGTCATCTATAGAAATACAACCGGCTTGTCCTTTGCTGCATAAAGGGTTGGGCCACTTGCTGCATTGATTCTTACTGTCTTTTGTTTACTCGTACTTTGTTTACTTGCTTTATCGAAAACCCCTAAAAATCCGTTTGCTAAGTATTTGCAGAGAATTCCTGATCCATACCACTAGCCAGCACCTTCTGCTCCTCGTTGGGTTCGACACTCTTACTTATCAAAAATACTGTAACACACCCCTATACTTGTGGGTCATCATTCTCTACTAGACACTGCGGACAAACTTAGCTTAACATTCTGTGATTCAAACTTAATCACTTTCAAACGTTCCTTAATAGGATCATATATTATGCTAAGTTATCATCATGGTTTACTAAGATAGAACCTATGTCTCAACATAGTGGATGATGATCATCCTTTTCTTCCTTTTCACCATTGATGCTAAACTTAATGTTATTCCTAATTTTAGTCATTAAGGACTAGTTCCTTAATTAACTTCTATTCTGAAATAGCTTTCAGAATCCTTTAAGGAATACTACATAATATCATAATACACTTATTATCAACTTCTACATCTTATAAATCATTATTTATAAGTATTTGCGCTTTCATCCTTAACTTACTTAAGAATTACTCCTATAAGCTCCCACTCAAACTATGTTGCTAACATATTTGGGTACGAGTCAGTACTCTTACTCAAACTATGTTCCTACATATTTGAATTCGAGTCTTATGTTGCTCCCACTTAAAAATATGTCAATCACATATTGTTTAAGGAAGACTTTCATAGCCCCCACTCAATTTTATGCAAAATGCATATCTCCTTACTATTTTGAACAATTTCAAAATCCTTCGATCAATTATCAAACTTGGAGATTTATTATGAGATACTAGTAGTTTACTAGTTTTAGATCCACTAGACATTTAGCACACATGAATAAAATTCATTTGAATTCATCCAATGCTTGACAAATTGTGCTTTTGTCATTTACCCCCTTTTTCTACTATGGCTTTGCAGCCATTTGGAAAAATTCAAGTAACTCCTTTTACTTGTGAGATTCAGCAACGAATTGCTTTCTAATCTCAAGGGAATTTTACTTTCAGGATTTCTCATAATTCTAGTTTACCATTATTTCCTTTGTAGTTCGTAGGTATGTCATATTCCAAAATCATGACAAATGATTCACAAATGTCTCCATACAAGATATGGATTTACATTTTGAATCCTACTTTATGTAGTGATAAAACAATAGTGGAGGGAAAAACACAATGATCAAAATCATCGATTCTTTCCTTCTGTGAAGAGAATCGTTCAGGAACATTGTCCATTGCGCTTCTCAACACTCTGATGTAGGGTTTTGAATCCTCATCGTGTTTCACACTATTTTCCATTTGCCCCATAATTGAGAAACATCACTAGAAGTGAGCTTTCTCAAGAATGCACCAAAATCCAAGCAATACAAGTTTTGCTTTCCTTTTGGTTTCAGTTATGGATTTCGTATTCAAAGTTTCCAATGAATATACTACAAGGACTTATTCTCTATTGTTTTGGTTATATCGAATAACCCCAAAACTTTCACGAATTCAAATGGTTTACCAATTCTAACTGAGTGCTAACTATTTCTAAGCTAATGGTCTCTACATATACACTACAATGATTTATTTGGTGCCTTCTATTCAACCCCTTTTATATCTAATATCACATTGTGATGCTTTGCATTTTGACGTTTCAAAACGCTTTGTATTTCACAATTACTTTTATGCCATTCTTATAAATTTGAACTTTATTACTATTGATCAAATCATAGTAATTGGATTCTCTTTTATATTTATACCCTTTGTTGATGAAACACTTTTGATCAAATCAAATAGTTTCATATTCATGTTTCCTTTGGTAAACTTACTTTACACATTTAAACAATCATTTAATGGTAATTACCATTTTCGTTAAAACATAATACATCGAATATGTATATACTTTTAACAATTCATTAAACACTTTGTATTCAAGTAATACACGGTGTTCAAGTTATTTTGCCAACTTAGGCATGATTTATATGTGATAAGAAATCGAATGACTTTCACATATTATCACATAACTTTGAATTTAAACAATGGTTTCATTCATTAATGAAATATCATTAAGTTGGGTATTTTAAACAAGGCATTTTAATGTTTTACAAATGTTCATACATTATCAATTAGTTTCAAACAACAAGGATAATTCACATATAATCAAACAAGATATGAACACGAATAGAAATCATTCATAAAAGTGGAACAACTGTTTGTTACAAACTCATATGAATAACCGTCTCACGAAGTGTGAGACATAGTAAAGAAGTTCAAATCTCTCGATTACAAAAATCATCCTAAAACACAAACTAAGTGATAAATGTTGAGGGAGAGTGTCATCGGCCATCATCGTCATGCTTTCCATCAACACGCAACGTCACCTCCTCTCCAGCAAGCACCTCTATGCAGAAGGACCTGTTTTCACCAAAACAGAACAAGTATCAGATATACTTAACACTGCAAATGTGTTTGCAAGATTATAACATTTATAAAACTGTATATCAAATATATACCTTTGTCGTTGATGACCTGAGCGACATCTGGTTCAACCAACACATTCCTGAGATGTGTCATGAACCGGTGGAACTCCATTGTTTCCGTATCGCCCATCATCACGCAAGTCCTGACTTGTGCTTGGTATCTTGGTGGCAGCGACCGTAGCACAACAGCATTTGCGAAAGAGCCTGTAATCCAGACGTCCAGGAAGTATGCCAGCCTCATGTACACATCATGCATGTGCTGTAAGTGGCTGTCCAGTGACGAGTTCTCCTCCATCTTAACGGCGAGGAAGTCTCCCATCAACTCATGCTCCTAGATGCGTGTCTGATCCATGAAATGTGTCCTAAGCTGTAGCATCATCGAACGAGGGTTGACATCACCCACGAAAGGCCACAGCTCGTTCACCATTTCGAAACGCATCACAACTGAAATATAGGAGGCCATCTCGCGACGGAGATAGCGGTCTTTCCGCTCCTCTGGGGTCTCAAGGTCTATGGACGGATCCAGATCCATCCCGTCGAGTATGTAGCCGACCATGTCGTTCTCGCTAAGGAGAACATGGAGACTGGCAACCCAAGTGGAGAAGTTCGATCCATCTAATCTGAGCTTCTCTCCGTGTAACCATTTAGTTGTCAACACGAAAGAACCCATCTACATTTATAATTGCAAAAGGAAATTTAGACTAAGTTTATAATTAAATGAGTTAACAATAACTCCACTCAGAAACACCTATCCCTAGTGAGGGTTCCTAGTGATAACACGACCCCTATCAGCCACATCTCCCCCGATCATCACGGCCATCAATGTGGGTTCAAAGGTGGACGCTAAATGTCGGTCACATCATTCATGCGACTCGTGCTCGATCTTTCGACCATCCGCGTTCCGAGGCCATGTCTGTACATGCTAGGCTCGCCAACTCAACCTTAGTGTTTTCGCTGTGCAACATGGCTTGCACCCACTGTATGCGAACGTAGATATGTCTGACACCCAGGCCTGTAACCCTGGATCGCCTCATACCGAAGAACTTTCTTGGTGGTGCACACTAAGGGGGAACACAATCGTTGGTTATTTTAATAGGGATCATCTTATTAGGCTACCGTCGAGTATCTAATACTAGCACACAATAAGACATACAAACAATAACATTGAATGTAAATGCTATGTGATATGGTCCTTCACGTCGTGATCGCCATCCGCCGTCACCGGGTTTCGGCGCCAGGGTTTCGGCGCTGTAGACACTAGGGTACCAGTGTCATTCCGGCGTGGTAGTTCGTCACCTTCATGACTATCTACTACTATGCAACAAAAGGTAATTACTTTACCTTTGCCACAACCATATCACAACAGTAGTTTCGAGCCTGTAGACATGAGGAACAATCTCTGGGGAGAGGGAGTTCAGGATGAACCCCATCACCGTTTGATCACGGATGACCTAGGCGAGATAGTCCGGGTTGGGGATAGAGCATGTCTTGTTGTTCTCGTCCTCGACCTCCATCATCTTTGCTGGTGCAACATCGGTCAAATCCAGCAGGCCGACGACATGGGCACTGCGGATGGCAGGGAGCACCAAGGTCTTCACGTAGGGGTTCCGTGTATAAAAACAATAAATTTTACTCTACGCCCCTGAACCCCTGAAGCTGCCAGGAACTATCTATTAGTAATACAGTAACGGGAGGGGCTTTTCGCGAACTTACCCTTGAAGACCGAAAAGCATTGTCAATGCTCAGGAGAGCGTGGTTGATGTAGACGAGCCGAAGCCGACCTCAAGGTCGTGATGAAGTCCTTGCGCTCCTTCTGGCTCCAATGACTTGAGTGCCTCAAGTGCGACACCTCGCGGGGAGTTACACACGTCCGGTGCCTGACGATGACTCCTGCTTCTCGGATCTAGCAGCAGTTGTAGAAGTAGAGCTCCCGGATCCGAATCCCGCAGCGCGACGGCGCTCCGCGGTGAAGATGTCTCTCGCTCGCGCAGTACAGACTTGGGACCACGGTCACGAGAGAGAGGGGGAGAGAGAAAATATCAATTAGAGGTCCTCCTAAAAGTGGGGAGACCTTTATTGATTATTGGGTGTATTTTCTAGGCCAATACCCAACTTTATATAGGGGGAGGGGAGGTACTACCTCCCCTCAAGTCCCGGGGTGGGACTAAAGGAGAGGAGGGGGAGGAGGTGGCCGCCAGCCACCTAGTGGGCCCCGCAGGGGGGGGCTAGGCCCAGCCGGCCTCCCCCTTGCCCCTTCTCCCCTTTCTCCTTTTCCCTAATGGCCCCTCTCCCTCCGGAATTGGCCCATTAAGCCATTTGACCTTTTAATTGATTTTATCTTTATTAAATAATTATGAATAAATGATTAAATCAATATTTAACATTCATTCACATATTATCTAATCTCCGTGGCCATGGAACACCTTCCACCTCCACTTCGGACATCCTCCGGACTTACCGAAACCCTTCCGGTTTTCTCCCTTCTTTTCTTCGGTGATTCTACCGATCCTATAAATACTCTCTAAGCATCATCAAGCCCTTAAGCGTGATAACCCACGGTTCAGGAACACTCCAGAGATGGTCGGGACACTCCCGCACCAATGATCAACAGAGGGACCTGGATGGCCATGTGACCCCTGTGCATTCCACGAAGATCTTTCGTCGTTTGAACCGGTGACAGTCGTGTATTATTCCCTTTGTCATTCGATACTTGCATTTCCCGAGACCTAATCAATGACATCACCATGTCGAGTTCAATCTCGTTACTGAACAATGCTATTTGACTCGTTCTGACAAGTGATATCCCCGTGATCTAATCACACGCTGCGCAACTATTGGATATAACCTCTCCGAGTGGGCCCTTGAGTATCTTCCCGTCACATGGACGGACAAATCCCGCTCTTGACATATATTGCCTCTACAGTTTCCTCCGAATACCTGAACACACCTTTATAACCACCATTTTACCAGATGGCGTTTGATGCTATCTAAGCATTCTCGGGAGACAGTGATTGATATAGCCTCACGGTCTAAGGAATAGTCTACGAGGATCCATTTCTAATCATCATAACTTGAACTTCGTGACATGATCGATTCACGATGTTTAGGTTGGGTATTGGTTCATCATCTCATTCTCAGAATGAGATGACCTCATTTCCAACTGGCATAAATGCCACATGATCAGGAAACATGATCATCTATTGACCAATGAACTAGTGACTAGAGTTTCACTGGGAACCCCTGGTTGTTTGTATATCACACGTGCATTGATGTTTCCACTCAATACAGTTATAGCATGATATAAAACTTAATCGTAAACTATATGAAATATGATAATAGTCCTTACTACTATTTGTCTCTAGGGCATATTTCCAACACTTCAAAAATAGGAAGTTCCCCCAGTTGAGCTTGGTGGAGGGAGGTGCACCGAGGGTAGAAGCTAGGGCGGTGGTCGTTGTAGATGATGATGAATAACCCACAGGGAGAACTTGATCATCGGTTGTTGTCGTAGTCGTGGGTGGCGGTGGCAGCAGTAGATGCGGCGGCGACGAGTTTTGGGTTGTAGGTTGTGTTTATAGGTTTTGTGATGTGGTTGTGGGCGGCGACAGCATTAGGGGATGCGGCAGTGGCTGGGTTTTGATCTAGGTTTGTGTTTGTGGTTGTAGGCGGTGGCGACAGATGGTTTTTCGGCGGCTAGGTCATGGAAGAGCAGGCTCTATACCATATTAGAAAACCTAGGCGGAAATGATGCCCTCTCACTAGGCTCGGTTACATGTTTATATAGGCTTAGGAATAGCCCCCAAGGCGTGGCATGTACAAGGTTTATACGGTATGGGTGAGGTACTACCTCATGCCATACACATATTGTTACAAACTCTAACATCAAGAAGGAGGGGGGGTATGGTCAGAGCCAATGCCCGATTCCACCCTGAGTGTGCTCAATGGAAATTTGGCCTCCCACTCTAGGGACGCAAGTATCCTATCGAGCACACTACGAACGGGGTTATATTGATGGTTCGACCAGGTAAACCTAGCCCCAGACCGGGCAATCTCACGCAGCTGCAACCTCACAATAACATCATTAAACAGGTTAACACGGGGCCAGTCGATCTTACGGTTGTTCTTATTGGCCGGACCCCGGATCAAGTTGTTCTTTTTGGCTGGACCCCGGATAAAGTTGAAGTCACCCGCGATCACCACTGGATAGTTGGATGCATTCACACACGCTTCGAGCTCAGCCAGGAACCGGTGGGAATTGGAGTGGTCCACTGGACCGTATGCCCCAATAAACGTGAAGATGAAGTTTAGGTCTCTATGTAAGAGGGAAGTGCTGAGGAAATATTCTCCTGGCTGGATGTGCCCACCTCAAACATGGAGTCCCTGATACCTAGTAGTAAGCCCCCTGATCTACCATTAGCAGGGAACCAAGACCAAAAGAATTTGTCCCCTAGTTCTAGACTCTCTAATTCCCAAGACCAAAAGAATTTGTCCCCTAGTTCTAGACTCTCTAATTCCCGGGGGAAGAATTCCTAACACATCGTTTCCTGAAGGAAAAGGATGTCGATTTTTATTTCTACGAAGATACTCTCTAAGATGGTTCTGGCGACCTCTTCGCCGAAAGCTACGAATGCTCCAGCCCAGGACTCTCATCGAGCACCAATGTTAGCAGCTCTTGCTTGGAGAGCTGGGGTTTTCTGCAGGTTGGAACTTGGGCCAATGAGGCTAGCAATGGAGGTTCCTTTTTTATTTTTTGCCTCCTTGCGGGGCCTGGGGAGAGGTCGTTCAGCGGTAGTCCCTCTTCCCTGAGCATGATTCGCAGCCACCCTTTCTTCCTGCACCACACTGGTGCTGGTAGAAGCCGGTGTGGCACTAGGTGGTTGAGTCGTGGAGGTCACCACAGTACTGTTGCTTCTCGCAGGTAGCCACGAGCACCACTTGGGCTAGCTCCTTGGCATGAATCAAGGACAACAACGACCAAGGAGAACATGAGGAGTTAAAAGAAAAACTAGAATCAGGTAAAATCGCAAGAGGGATAAAGCCCGAATCAACATCGGGGAGAGGTGGATTACCTACCAGGTTCTTTTCACCATGACGCACATGGCCTTGGCTAGAAACGTCTCCGCGTCGTTGATCTTGCGTCTTTGGCTGCGCCTAGTGGAGGAGGAGGGTGTGGACTAGGTCGGACGCGGAGCGGAGGTCTTGGAGTTCCTGGCTGAGGTCGAGGCAGACTTGGATGGAGTCGCAGTCACCACGTCCATCACCGCAGGAACCGAGTGCTTGCCCTTGGCTAAGTTGGAACCCGCCTCTAGAGAAAGGTCAACCGCAGCTAGGGGAGAGGGTGAACTTTTGCCGCCTTCAGCTTCTTGTTACAATATGCCAGTGTTTCATTCTTGAATTTCCACTCATCTAGGTCTCCTAGCCAATCTCCCTACGATCCCCTTCAGATAGCCGCTGCATCTTTGTCGGAGTGAACGACGGGATGTGGACACGCTCTCCATATTCCGAGGATTCCTCCAAAGATTCTGACGAGGTTAGGGATAGAGGTGCGTTCATTTTGTATTTCCATGAATCTAGACATTCAGATTGCATTTATCTTAGCAGTCACTTATTGGAAAATATGTTTTGGCCTTATTACCAGACATGATTTTGACATGCGCACGCAGAAACACTAAGATTGTTACCTCCATGGCAGCCATATCACATCTTCATAATTTAAGACTATATATATTCTTTCTACTCTTCTCTTCTTTCCTCGCTAGCATGCCGCCAATACCGCCACTATAAGGTGGCCATGTGTAAAATCCCTTGAAATGAGATTTAGCATCAAGTGACCCTATTTTGCAACCTTAATTGGGTGGTGTATAGATGAAGGTTACTTTTTTGGTAATAAAAGACATTTAGATAGATGATGGTTACATTTTGGTAATACCGAGACAACAAAAATGCTTTAAGGTATAATAGAGTTGGGGTTTTCCTTATTCTAATACAACTTTTGTTGCAAATGACTGCATATTTTGTATGAAAATCCGTGGTAAGTGTCACGTAAGTTGTGACACGACAATATTTACTTACTTTGACTACACATAAAATCAGTTTACAATTGATCAAAAAATCAAGCATGCCATGAGGTGCTATGACCAAGCAATACAATGCTAACCAAGCAATACAATGCCTAAGATGCCATAAGGCTATTTAGTTAGGCTTATTTCTGACTTTTTTTTTGCAAATAAACCACAAAATCACCTAAGCCAAAGATGAAAAGTAAATCTAACCGAACACACCCTAACACGTACACATGGGTGAGTCGATTTCAATGCTGACCTATAGTTCCTATTTCTACATGGATGATTCAAAAATTCATTCTTATGTAACGAAAAATGGTGGTTGCAAATTAAGTTATGTGCAAGTTGATCGACTTAGAAATAACTACTTCTTAAAGGACTTAGAAAATTAGTCATGCAAAGAGTAGATAACACAAGTCTTACCCACCGTTGTCAGCCCCTCCCTCCCTCCCATCCACCCCTCCCCTTGTCGCCACTTGAGGAGGCCGGTGGACGGCTGACGGTGGTGGCAGGGCGTTCTTTGCTTTCCCTTTTCCCTTGCCCTATCAACCTCTCCAATCCCCAATTTTGATCTCGATCTGATATGCTAACTATCTGAGGGAACCTGGACATGATCGTGGCACTGATCCCGGTGTGGACCTTGACGTTCAGCCGCAATCTATCGAGACGTGCGTCCCTCCAACCATGGTCGTCCTTAGTGACAGAGGCAAGGGGCATGTTGCCTGCAACGGTCGTCCAAAGATGTATCTCATCTGGTCGTGAGACCCCTGATCGAGCTCTTCAGCACTGCACATGGTTGTGTGCGCGGGGGATCACCGTGCCGAGGTTCGAGTGGTGACGCCACCACATGGTAATATCCGCCTTTGAGCGCCCGGCTCGTCAGTCGGGGTTTTACTGGGGTGCTAATGGAGGTGGGCATGTCAAGGTGGATCGAAAGCCAGAGGATCCCCACACTCACATTGAGTGAGATCCCTTGGTGATGGCGGTGATGTAAGAAGAAGATTGGATTAGCCTGATGGGGGAGAATTATGTGTGTCAAAGGATCGGCGTGTTACATCAGTGATCTTGACGAGTGGGGGCAGGGGCACTAACAGACTTTGTTCTTGACGGTCTCAGTTTTCCAAGGTGAAAACCCTAGGTTTTACCATCGGTGATTGTACCTAGCAATGGCGGCTTCATAGTCATTTTCCTTGTTGAAGGCATTGTTTAGAGATTAAGACCGTCTCCAGGGTGAAAATACAGATCTGACTATGATGGTTGGACCGGATGACGATCGTGTGATGCACTGTTACCTTTGTGGAGGTGTTGATTTTTGGAGAATTTTTCAGAGTCTAGGTGTTGTCTCCACTGGTGGTGCTCTTGGTTAGACGAGGTCTTTGTTCTCTTTTTTTTCCAGAGGGGAAGGGGCGTATGCGAAAATCCTTGATATTTCAGATTTGCTCTGGTTATTATGCTGATGCAGAGTACGTGTGTAGTTGATATCTTCTTAATATGAATATATTATCATTCTCAAAAAAATAGATAACACAAGCATTAGATATACCGGTGGTTGCATCGTTTATCGATCCAACTAACTTGCTTGTCGTCTCTGCCCCACTCCACCCTCATACTACAGTACTATACTTGATACATGTATTTTGTACAGTTAATGTTATCTTATTAGTTGTTCAGAAAAAATCACCCGAGAAGCTCTTAAGATTTGAATATTTTAACGAACGAACGTTGAAATTTTGTCTCCTAAAATGAATGATACCAAGAAGTCAGTTCTTTTTACAATCTACTAGTTGAGTGCCCGTGCGTTGCTACGGCTTATTACATTTATTTCTTCATAAATATTTAAAAGTGCGTACAAAACAAATAGTCACGTCGTGCACCCAAAAATAAATAAAACAATGGCATCTCTTCTATATATTTGCAATGTAAACTGTCATCTATTTGTTCCCCTCCAAGCATGTTCTTTCTTATCTCCATCTTTTTGATCATTCCTCACGACCGCAATCACAGTTTACAACTTTAGGAACAAAATATTTCAGTCATAACCAAAATTTATAAATTGTCAAGATTATTTCACAATTATTCAAATTTTTGAAAAAGAATATTTAGTTTGAACCTTAAAAAATAGTTCTAAGATATTTTTTTTTACTATACATACAAAGGCCGAGAATTTCATCAACTTAAACCTTAATAAAAAACTCTAATATCAAATACTTTACTACCCATCAAAATACCAAGAATTTTAACAACGATATAAACCTTATATACAGAATTTCACATAACCATTCGTAAATATAGATGTTATTGATTGCGGCGTTGGTACCACTTTCATTTGTGCATCAACATCATTATGGCGGTTTAGGAAATACCACAAACCCTAAGCAAAGAATCGATTTGGATCCCGGGTTACATGGTGCCCTTTATTTTTTGAACTTTCAAAACTTGATTTCAAAGTATCAAAAAATTATGAAAAGAATTAGACGTAGATAATAATGTACTCTATCCAATACATAAAGTCTCACCCCAAAATAATTTGTATTCTGGGTTCAACAAGAGAAAATTTACATTTTTGAACGATTAAAAAAAAGGGATCCGAGTAGCTCGAGACCCATATATCCACACTCAAACCTAAGTCATTTACATCTTGGCAGAAAAGAGAATTGTATAGTATTTAAATACTCCACTTAACTTATTTTAACCAAGTTATGGTCCCTCTACCGAGTACAGTTTAGAAACAGCAAAAAATAGAAACAATTTCATCATTAGGATTGGGAAATTAGGCCGACTCCAGCGGCTCCCTGCAAACGGACCGCGCCGGTCTGAACAGGTCCGGTAATACACAACACACGACCTAATGGTATCCCGTAAATAACGATTTGTCCATTTTTTGGGCCGGACAACCCCATTTCCTTCCGAAACTTGGGCCGAATTTGTGATGAAACGGACAGAAAAATGCGTCTGGTCTATCCACCCTGTGGCCCACATGTCACACACATATGGGGTCGTCTGGTCTATCCACCATGTGGCCCACATGTCACACACATATGGGGTCGTTCCCCACTTTTTCACACCACCATCGTCGCCATGGGGTCGTTCCCGACTGCCAGCTGATGCTCCGCCGGCCACCGCACCTCCCTCACCCTCTCCCCCTGTTTGATCCCCAGCGGCCGGATGTGGGCCTCGCATTTGCAGATTTCATCTACTTACATGTAGAAAAATCAGTAATAACATCTGGGAACACATAACGTATCAAATAGCAAAGGATACCATCAAGTGTCCGAATGGTGTCTGTTCAACAAGAGAACTGAAGCATGCAACTATAAGAACACATCAGAGAAGCACCAAATTCAGAAAATTAAATAATAGATAACTTTGACAATGAAATTCTCTGAGTTTGACCTATCCATGTAATTTAACATTGAGCATTTTTCTGCAATCTCCGTAAGCTCGATTACAACTTTTGAAGAATTGACATACAAATACCAATAAAATTGAAAGTGAAACAAAAAAAAATGGATTGGAGAGTGATCGTGCTCCAGGCAGACCCGGAGAGTAACAACAAGGGACCTTTTCCGCGTCATCCTCTCTCCTCAACTCTCCTCATTCACTTTATGGTCACTTCTTAGCCTCGTTCCTGCCAGCGTCCGTGCACCACCACTACTTTTTCTCTTCCTACTACACCGCTAGCCACTTGCACCCCCATCAATGTAGCCTATGCCACATCCATTAAGAATCTTGAATAAATGCAGTGTCCAACATTGAGATTTATCATGATGTTGCAACGGCAGGGAGAAAACATAACTGAAGCTTCTTTTAAATTTATACATCAAAACAACTTGATGGTAACAACCTGAAATATTAGGACACATATTAACAAATCATCGAAGAATTCTAATCTCGTTTATCAGAGTGAATCGACAATATAACAAAATGATCATGGAGTATTATATAAAGGATAGACTTTTTTATTTAGATAAGTATATGTAAAACATCATGTGTATGAATATTTTGACTCTAAATATTTATGGTGGATGCAAATGTACAGTCGAAAGAGAACTGCGGACAATTAATGGGATATAGGAATAAATTCAGTAGCATGTCTCGGGAAGCTCCTATTTGATGATATAAGAGGAGATACTATTAATGGAAAATTGATTAATATAAGAAAATGACTCCAGGAAAACGAATTTATGGTGCAATGGGATAAAAAAACTCAACTAAAAGTTTCAGAGCCCAAGTTTAGTACCAACTACAAGTTTCGAAGTACCAGTTTAAGACAGAACGATCAATCTCATGTAGAGCAGTTGACTTATTTTTAAAACTTGGCTGATGATGCATCAACCAAATCGATTCCTGATACAAAACCAAACATTCACTTTTAGAACAAGCAACTAAATAACCTGTGGTAGAGTTCATAATGCTAATGGATGGATTATCTCGCAATGTCATAGCCTCAAATAAAAATGATCCCAATTGAAGCACCTTTGTCCGGCAAAAGTAGAGCTCATAATACTAATGCATGGATTATCTTGCAATGTCATAGCCTCAAATAAAAATGATCCCAAAGAAAGCACCTTTGTCCGGCAAAAGTCGTCTCTTGATATAATAGTCAGATAAGACAGCTACGCTGATGTTAGACCATGTCAGGCTCGAAGCGCTCCGGAAGGAGGCCTACCTGGTTGCGTTGGTCGCCCCTGGATGGATGGAGCGGTCACCCATGTCATGTTCGTCCCCTCACGTACCTGCAGAATGAAGAAGGGCGAGAGAGGGTGGCGGGGCGAGAAGACCACGACACCCTACCTACGTGTAGGAGGGACCTACACCACAACCTGAGGATTTGGGACCGGGGCCTAGGCACACGTGCTAGACTGCTTATTCTGTCTTTGATGATATAAGAGGAGATACCACTAATGGAAAATTGATTAATCTAAGAAAATCAGCAGTGTGCCAAGAGGAGAAAGCTACAAACTTGACCACGAGCTATGAAATTTTTATTGACTCCAGGAAAACGAATTAGTGCTGCAATGGGATAAAGAAACTCAACTCAAAGTTTCAGACCCCTAGTTTGATACGAAATGAAAGTTTCAGAGTAGCAGTTTAAGACAGAATGATCAATCTCCTCTAGAGCAGTTGACTTATTTTTTTAAACTTGGTTGATGATGCATCAACCAAATAAATTCCTGTTAAAAAACCAAACTTTCACTTTTTAGAACAAGCAACTAAAGAACTTATGGTAGAGTTTATAATGCTAATGCATGGATTATCTCGCAATGTTGTAGCCTCAAATAAAAATGATCCCAATGGAAGCACCTTTGTTAGGCAAAAGTCGTCTCTTGATATAACAGTCAAATAAGACAGTAGCGGGGCACTATCTTACCGACGAGATAGTTTTAAAATGTGATAAGATTTTGAGTTAATTATCAAATATCAAAATGTCTAATATATAATAGGGACCTATTTACGATGACGGGTTCCGTAAACAATGCAATCGGCGGTAAGATCAATCAAGCAACTGACCTACGAAGATGGAAGAAGCCTTGCGGAGAGAGAAGAAGCCTCGCAGTCCATCCATCAATCTCCTTGACGGCTTGACACCAACATCAAATCGAGGACTGACTTGTTCAGCGTGCTATTCAATTCAACCATGATTTTGCTAGAACAATCGATGCATAGTCAAAGTCATTGATGTATCTCGTAACACTGCCAGGTACATATTCTCAAAGAGCTGCAACAAAATAGAATATGCAGTTTAGAAGTAATCATACTTCTATCTGATGATAGGAACTTGATTATGACCTTGAAAGAGGGCCTGATCAGACCTGCCTCTTCTTCACCCCTGTGAGCCTTGTACGTACTCTTGAGAGCATAATATTTAGCTTGATTGTCTCACCATCCTTAACTTGTGAGCCGAAAAGGTTAGACATAGTAGTGTTTTAGAAACCAACATAAGTGAAAAAAACTACATGTCCTGTATGCAAGTACAAACAGAATAGTTTTGACAATTTAATAGTTTGATAGTTCAATCTAGAAGAGAACATGAATTAATATTGTTAAGATATACACTTTCCCTCTTAATAATCAACATGAATTAATATTACTTGCTAGAAGTAAAACTACTTCGGTACAGGTATAAGTATCATTTGATTCAACTGGTTTTCTAATTGAAATATGGTCCAGGAAAAAAATACGTTCAGAAAATGTGTAGAATTGTATAAAAGATATAGTGTGCAGAATTATATGAAAGATATAGTTCATGACTGTTAACTGACTGTCGGTGCTTTGATCATGGTAGTTTAATTAAGGCCCTGACTGTTAAACGGTGCTTTGGTCAAAGACAGAAGAAGCAAGATAAGAAGCCATCAATTGAGCTTAGTCCAAAAATCAAGTATTTAGATCAAGTTGTCCAGACTGAGCACACATGAACGCAAACTCTACACTACAATGCACATGGTCGGTCAATGCCTGCAATATTCCACCACTATTCGCATGCGTATCAGAAAGAATCCCTAAAAATTAGTCATCCTAAATAGTAGTCTGATGTATAGAATTACAGAGAAACTCACATGTTATCCATGAAGTTCACTGCTGCGGCAGCAGAGAAGGAGGCAACAAAGGTAAATGTGCCAGCCGAAGGTTGCACTCGCAGCGGCCTGCCACTGCAGGATCCAGGCCCACCCGGTGTTCAGCTTGGCGCCGCCCGTGTCAGCAACTCTGCGCTCTCCGTGGGCGTCCACTGCTGGATCAAGGCCGACTCGGTGTTTCGCTCGGTGTCGCCCACGTCGACAACTCTGCTCTCGCCGCGGCCGTCAAATGCAGGATGGAGGCGAGCCAGGTGTTCCCCTTCGGACGTGATTACGGTCGCGCACGAAGTCGGCGGCACGGGCGACTTGACCACTTGACCTAGCTCCCGCTTCTATCTGCTGCAAGACAATGGGGAATTGGAGAGGCGATTTAATGGAGGCCTACCTGGCAGCGTCGGTCGCCCCTGAACGGATTGAGCCGGTCGCCCATGTCCTGTTCGTCCCCTCACGTACCTACAGAGCGAAGAATGGCAGGAGAGGGCGGCGGGGCGAGAAGACCACGACACCCTACCCCGGCGGAGGAGGGACCTGCACCGCCGCCTAAGGATTTGGGACTGGGGCTTGGGCGCGCGTGCTGGACTGCTGCACTGATGTCAGACCATGTTAGGCTCGAAGCGCTCCGGAAGGAGGGCGTCCGCCTTGGAGGTTCCTAGGCCGTTAATGGCGGTGGGAGGGCGGCTGGGGCGAGATAGGAGGGGTGGCGGCGTATGGACCCTGTGCTAGGGTTCATGGGAGGAGGTTGGCAGATGATGCGTGGTGGCCCATGTTTACGTTTTTCAGTTTGGGTTTATGAGCTTCTGAACCGCCTTTTTCCACTTAGCGGTGGTAGATAATCGTAATTAACTAAATCAAGTATTGGGACGACTCATTGTACCATTGGATATAAATCATACGGCCCAGATTACTCCAATGTTTGATGTTTGAGGACGACCTACGATCACCAACTCCCTTTTAATAGTAAAAATACCATGGTAGAGATATGTAAAATGTCTTCAACGATTATAAAAAAATCTAAAATAAAAGAGCAAATCTTTGAGGTAATCAAATTATATCTTCTTCCATGCCATAATTTAGTACTTTCCTAAAGAAAGCAAAATAAAATGACATAGATATCAAATTATAGACATGTAAATACAATTGAATATTCTTTCATAATTAATTTGAGTCGTAATCTGAAAGGTATGTTCACACGTGCAACCACTAAAATAATCAACCAACATCGACAAGAATATCAACGCTTGTATTTCTTATTTCAGGGAAAAACTGAACCAAGCAGCTGAAAAATAAGATCCAACGGTACGAATCATCATTGTCGAACGAGCCAAAACACCAGCTTTCCCCTATGCTACCCCCCACCCCCCACCACCCCGGATTGTTCCGGCTTGGGCCATGCGTTTAGGCAAATTGTTCTCATCCGGCCATCCACGCCCGACGCGGACATCAGCGTGTCCCGCTCGAACACTGCGAGCACGCGCACGCACAAAGGCTGAGTGACTCAGGCTACATCTACCTTGCCAGCCAGCCGTGAAAAACCGCGGCAACTTGACCTCCCCGCATCGCATCACGCCTATAAATACGGGATCCAAGCAGCAGCATGATGCACCACACTCAGCACAGCAGCACATCTCCTCACTCATACAGCACATAAGGTCGAGGGATCAATGGCAGCCACCAAGAACCTTCCCCTCGCCGCTCTCCTCCTACTCCTCGTCGCCGTCAGCCTCGCGCCGCACGGTGCCGAGGCGAACAAGGCTCCCCTTGCCCTCATCGCCGGCGTGGTGCCATGCAGCGCTGGCAGTTCCATCAACGCAGCCGCAGTTCCGGCGTTCCCCAGTAAGGACCCTGCAGTTTTTGTTGCCTGTGAATGCCACCTAACCAGTGCAGCTTTTATGTTCTCCCGAGCGCCGCCTTATCGCGTTTTGTTTCCTTTTGGCTCCGGACAGACGCGGCCGTGCAGCTGGTGTGTGGCGGCAAGGTGTTGGCCAGCACGAAGGCGGACCGCAGCGGAGCGTTCACCATGAATCTGGGCACGGTCACCACGTCGCTGCTCGCCCCTCTCCTCGGCAACCAGTGCAAGGTGATCGTGGTCACCCCGCTGGCCGCATGCGACGCGTCCCTGGCCAGCGTTACCGGTACGCTGGCTGCTCCCGTGCAGCTCCTGGGTGACAGTGGCAGTGGCAGTGGCAGCGGTGGCCTCGGAGGCCTTGGCGGCCTGATTGGCCTCATCGGCCAGATCGTGGGCGGCCTCCTTGGTGGCATCCTTAACATCATCCCTCTGCCCTTCTCCGTCGTCTAGATGCTCGGTACAGCACTGACGGTTCCCCCGTCGATCGACGGGCACGGCGGAATTATAAATACCTAAGCAGAAAACAATATGTATGTACGCAAGAATGGACCTAATGGTCAATTACGTATCCTGCCTTATATATGCAGTATATATCGTACCATGAAATGTGTCACAAACTTGCTGTATGTTTGTGGAAAATAAAGCTATATATCTTTGTGTGTGATTCTGAGGTTGCTTAGTTTTATTTATTTATTACTCCCTCCATGTCAAAATATAAAATGTTTTAGCTTTCTGAACGGAGTGTATCTACACTCTTTTAGTATGTAGGTTCATCTAGTTTTGGAGTGAACCTACAAACTAAAAGGGATCTAGATACACTTCTTTCACAAAGCTAAAACATCTTATATTTTGAAACGGAGAGAGTATTATTCACAGTTCCAACACTCACGCTCCACTGTCGGTACAAGGCTATATTATTACTCGCTTATTCTGGATCGTAGGGGGTATTATTTTTAAAATAGGATGAAAAGTTTTGGCCGAATTTATTAATTAAGAAAGATCCAATCTTTACTATTAAAAGCAAAGTTGCTTCACACATCAGTGTAATTACAAGGAAACTGCCACCGTACCGTGAAATGTATTACGAGCTCGCTGTATGTTCGTGAGAAATAAAGCTATATATCTTTGTGTGTGACTCTGAGGTTGCTTAGTTTTATTTATTTATTGTTCACAGTTTCAACACTCACGCTCCACTGTCGGTACAATGATATTACTCACCTATTCTGGATCAGAGGGGGTATTATTTTTTAAACATGACAAAAAGTTTTGGCGAAATCTATTAATTAAGGAAATGTCCAATTAAAAATAAAATATAGAAGTAACAAACCGGCTCTACTCTCTCGGCACTATTGCACTCATTTTTTAGCACCCACGATCAGCCACAAGTGAGATTCACTCTTTATCTTATCTAAAATGACCGAAGGTGGGTATGCTTGTTGTGGAAGAGTCTTGCATTGCGCTCGTTCTATATCTCCCAAGAAGTGAGCAAGGTGATCAACGCCAACAGCTTTGCTCTTTGGAGTGGAGTTATCAGACATCTTGAACCACGAACTTCCGATTGAGTGCTCCGACCAATGTTGGAAGTCAAGGCCACGGAGCCCAAGACAATCTTTGTTAAGGCCCCAAAGGCGCATATTGAATCGACAACTGGCAAGAAGATGAGTGAATTGGCTATGCGTCAATGTAAGAATGTCATGTCTCTCTAATTAATATACACAACCCTTTCAAAAAAACAAGAAGAAGATGAGTGACCGACTCCAGGGTGCTTTTGCATAACGCCAGACACACACCGCAATTTGGCAACCCTCACCTTTGCTAGTCGGTCAGATGTCCAAAGCCTATTCTAGATGGCATGCAATGCAAAGAACTTGACTTTGGGGTGCCCAAAATTTTCAAACCATACGGTTCATGTTGGTGGATGTTGATCCTAGGGTACAAGGATATGAATAGTATGCAGTTCGTGATTCATTTAAAACTTACTAAATTTAACCAAATATATAGAAGAAAACGTCAAACATCTACAATATCAATACACCATGAAAATATATTTATGGTGAATCTATTGATATTGACTTGGTATCGTGAATGTTCATATCTTTATTCATAACATTGGTCAAATATAGAGCACGTTGACTTTTGACTAAATTTATACATCTTTTTATTAGAACAAAGGGAGCATATAGAATATATTCTTATACTACTGCCATGGGCACGATGACATACTGTAACTATAAGGTGGCATGTTGGAAAATCACACTCAAAATGATATTTGACGTCATGATAGGGTATTGCAACCTTAACTAAGTGTTGAATAGATGAACGCTACTTAGGGTATAACGAAGTTGTGATTTTCCCTGTTGTAATGCAATTTTTTGGTAGATAAAGACTGCATATATTGTACTTCTCCGTTCCATAATTCTCCTTCTACTTGTAGTTCAAATTTGAACTAAAACTACGACAAAAATTATGAAACGAAGGGAGTGTGAAAGATCCATGATAAATTATGGAACCACAACATCTACTTTCCTTAACATGAAGGAAACTCGGTTAAATTTGATAAAAAAAATCAACCATGACAAGAGTCACTAGGACCAGGCAAAATAATACCTAAAATAACTTACCAACACATATAAAGGGGAGTGTCTATTTCTCTTTTTGTTTTGAAAGGAATACAGTAGGGAAAGATCCTACAACAATTTTGTTTTCTAAAATAATAAGTACCCAAATTTGCGTTCGTGAAGATTTGAACGTGGCCGGACATCCACTTCCCTAAACCCTAAACCCTATTATGGTCTATTTTAATAGACATTTATCACTATAGGAACGTACAAGATATCTCGGTGGATATTTTGGGCGTGGCATATGAAAGAACATAGCTAAATGGAAAAATGGGAAAAGTTAATGCTTCTCCTTTTCACGATCATATAAAATAGCTAAAAGGAAAAATAATCTCCCCAAAAGGAAAAGGGAGAGTAAAATGCAGGCAAAAGATAGTAAACCGCCTAACGAATTATCATAAAACCATGCAGGGTTAAAAAGTTGTGAAACTAAGAATAGATTAATAGTTGGTCACCTTCAACCTAATAATTACCAACATCATAGAAACGACACTTGTCGTCGAATTGATGACAAGTACGCCATGAGGGGGTCCTCGAGGCGTGCGGAAGAGAGGGGGGTGCGACGTACGGTATTTCGGGACGGTGAGCACACAAGTTTACCCAGGTTCGAATCCGCCGGCTTTGGACGGATCCTACTCCTGCTAGCAATCCAGTAATACGGCAGAGCCGGAATATGGGTTACAAGGGTTTCGCCTATGCGAGTTGAGGGTCTAAAGGTATTGTGTCAACACCCGGATTTTTAATCCCAGATGCCCGTTATGCCATACCTCGCAATCCCAGGATTACCATTTTTATGAGACATAACGAATTGGATATCATAGTACATCATCCATTACAAACCATACATAAGGTTTTACACAAATAAGGATCTCATGATCCAGTCTTTAATACAACAAGCAGCGGAAATAAACGATAGCGTAGCGGTGGGGTCCATCTTCAGGGGCACAGGCAATGCTGACGAAGGCAGATAGTCCTAGTTATCATAGCCGTCCTGCTGACCATCATCTTGATAATCTCCTTCATAGTCTGGCCATGATAATAGCCAGGGACAAAAGCCATGAGTACTCTTTAAGTACTCGCAAACTACCACTAACAAGGGTTATAATTCTAAGTTAAAGTGCTGAATTTAAAGAATAACTATCAAGTTAAGTTTGAAACCTAAGCTGAGTTCTGAAGCAAGAAAAGATAAAGTAAAGTTCTAGAATCACTTAAGTAGGGAAGATATTATCATTAACACAACCCTGTTGTGGTCAAGTCAAAGTTCATCATTCATTTCAAGTTATTTAGAAAACATCTGACAACGAAACAGTATGGCCATTTCAACTGTCCATAACCGCGGATGCGACTATTCGAATAGTTTGACACTCTGCAGAGGTGGTACACTTTCACCACCAGATTCGATACATCTGTCAGGGATAACCCTGAATCATCATACTTAGTATGCAGATAATCAAACATAACCTTCCCTTTACACACCCTAGTATAAGCACCTCTCCTATGAGCATGGCCTCCCAACCATGACCATCAGTCATCTTGGGCACTGCATAGGTGGACATCATTGAGAGGTAGCCTCAACTCAAACCTCTCCCGTGAGGGAACTAATACTAATGCATATAAATTTCCAGCTAAGCCTTACCCAATTCAGGTAATGTGGTTGTACGGTAAATTTGGAATAGTATCGCATCCGAATCCAACCATCAGTTTTATAAAAGGGTTAAGGCTCATGCCTCATCATTTTCATCATCATAAACCAAATTGTGTTTTTCAACACCTATCAAAACATCTCAATAGAATGACTCATCATTCCAAGGTTTTCATAACTCATTTTCACCAAGTGTTCCCATCTAAAGTGACTCAAGTTTTTGAGCTATTCTAAAGTACTAAGTTAAGAGTGTTCACTAAGGTGGAAAGATGGGGTCAATCTCATGCCATAGAATGACATCTAAAGGTTTCTAAATAGGTCAAGTTTTATACTCTTTATGCTACCTTCAACATTAATTAAAGAACTTTGTGTAAACTAAGGGAGGTAAAACTTGTCAATAATCCTAGGGGTACTAATAGTTACGGGGTGTGATCAAAGCATGCTTAAGGCATCTTTACTAAACCATCTAGTTTTATTCTAGCTTGCTAAAAATAGCTTACTAAAGCATGTTTTGCAAGAGTTAGCTTTCCACTAATAGCTTGCCTTGGTTGGTGAAGTGGTTGAAGTTTTCTTCTTCTTCTTCTTCTTCTTCTTGGTAGAACTCCTCCTCCTCGAAGGCTTGGTCGGTATTATCGTCTAGAAATACATAGGGAGTGCACAATCACCAAACAATACTTAACTAGGCTAGGTAGTATTCTAAACCACACAAGTGATGATCTATTAGCATCCCAAACATCACAAGTTTAGTTCAATAGTTTCAACCTTTTTATTTTGGAAAAGTAATTTCTACTCATTGAAAAATTAACTAAAATTTAATATTCACCACCAAAACATGGGATCATGTGGACACATGTCCTCACCACATATTCTAACATGTGGGAATGAGCTTTAAAGGTTGTATCAATATTACTTTGGTTTAAGTTCATTATTTAATGATTTAAAGTCACTAGAAATGCCTATATAACATTATTTTGGTACTAGTCCAAAGTCACTGCCTGTAAACCTTAATATTATTACATATTTGGATAGATATGATGAAATGTGATTTTTGAGAGTTGGAATCAACTCAAAATCTAACTTGGTTGATTTTATAAAAATGTTTCAAGTTGCAAAAGCTTCGGTCTTCTTATTTTTATTAGGAGAAATCTATATCTCTAAATGAATTAAATCCAACGGGCTTGGATAGAGCATTTCAATACCTTTCAGACAAAATTAGTTTCATGTAATTTGGATTTGTCAAACTCACAGAATTGAATTTTGAAACACTGGACAGAAACTATATTCTAACTAAAAAGAAAAATCCAGATTTGAATCTACGGGCTCGCGCGGGAAAGGAAATGGGCCGGCCCAGTGGCGCTACGCTGCACGGGGCTCAGCTGACAGGGAGGTCCCACTTGTCAGCGGCACTTAAAATGCGAAACGGTACGCGCGCTGTGGGCCGTGCGATTAGAGGCTAGATCTACGGCTGAGGGTCGTCGTCGACGACGAACAGGTCGCCGGCGAGCTCGAACCCTAGCGGCTCGGTGGGGGTGTACCAGGGCTCCATCCGGGTCGGCGAGGTGGGCAAACAAAGTGTAAGACGACGACGAGGCGAGGCGTGGTCGCGGCGGAGCTTGGGGTGGCCAGAATCAACGGCACCCTTCTTCTCCAGAGGCGGCGGCTCCGGTTCCAATTCCGACGAGCTGCTGCTCCACTTGCTCTGGCGAGAGGTGAGTGAGGTTCAGAGAGGTGAGGGTAGTTGAATGGTGTGAGTCTTTGGTGCTGGGGAGGGCTCCTTTTATAGGCTCGACGGTGAGACCGAGCGGGATGGGCGGTCGACGGTGGCGACATGGCTACGGCGAGATAGCGGCATGGCTGGGGATTGCGATCGGTGGGCGGTTCCCTGGCGGTGCTCTAGGACTTCAATGCGGCCATAGGGGCGGTGGCATGCGGTCGGGGCGAGGTGGCGCTCTGCATGGCCGAAGCGGCTGTGTCCACGGCGAGCGGTGGCTGTGGGGCTTTGGGCGGCGAACGGGGATGTCTGGGGTGTTCTCCAGGTCGAGGCGGAGCGGTGGGCGCGGGCTGGTGCCAAGGGGCGGTCGGTGCGAGCGGGGACAGTGCGCGCTCTGCGGGCAGCATCGGCATGGTCGACAGGCTCGGGGCGCGGCGGTTCCTGGTCGTTCTGGTCGCTGTCCTTGGGCTAGGACTGGTTGGGCGGTGGAGGTGGACCACGGGCTATCTCCAGGACACGGTGGATGGCGTTGGTGCCGGCTGTGGCGTGCTGTCACCGGTGGGGTGTCCAAGTGGGGGATCGACCTTAATGGCCATGACCATTTGGTCTTGGCACAGTGGGTGGCTGGGCTAGAAAGGGGTTAGGGGAAGTAGTGGAGAGATTTTGGTGGCAAGTTGGGGAACAAGTTTGGCCAGAACACTATTTAAAATAGTGAAAATTGTTTAGTTTGAAATCTGCCTGCCAAGTGTTTGAAGAAATGGCCGCAAGAGAAAAAGTTTTGAATTTTGAGTTCAAATTTTTTGAGTGATCTCCACTAGTGATAGGTAGTCTCTGGTTGCAAGGGTTTTGAAAATGGTGCTCAATTAGATGGTTTTTGAAATAGGGGTGATCTATGCACATGCATTAGATTCAATTTTAAACTGTCATTTAAAATAGTTTACATAATGTTTTTAGTAGATCAAAAGGTGGGCCTTGGTACCTCATTATGTGTACTAGCAAGGGGTGCAAAGATCAAGAATTGTTTCTGTTAAGAATTGAGTACTAGGAATAGCCAAAGTAGGCATGAGAGTTAAATTTGTCAAAATGACCATTCCTTCATTTTAATTCTTTTTTATTTGATTTTCTTTAGGAAAAGTTTGGGAATGATGTACATGATGTTTAAATCACCTAAGAAACATTTTACAAGAATTGGATCAATCAATCATGGCAATTCAAACAACTCCTATTTTAAATGCACACATATATGAATGCTTTCATTTTAAATTTGGAAAAGTTTTTGTTAACCCCATTTTTGGATGATTTGATCTTGATAAGCTTGGATTAAAGTTTTGGGATGTTACAAACCTTCCCCCCTTAAACAAAATCTCGTCCCGAGATTTACAAGGAAAACTAGGAACTAAAGAGATCTGGGAACTCTGTCCTAATGTAATCCTCGCGGTCCCAAGTAGCTTCCTCCTCAGTATGGTTGCTCCACTGAATCTTGAGAAACTTGATACTCCTGGTCCTGGTGGTTCTGTAAGCTTCTTCTAAGATACGGATGGGAACTTCCCGATAGGTCAGGTCATTGTTGATTTCCACTGCTTTGTGATCGATATTCTTGAAAACTTCAGTCTTCTCATGCACTTCCAAGCATTTGCGAAGTAACAAGATATGGAATACATTGTGGATGGCTGACATCTCTTCAGGCAATTCCAGCTGATACGATACTTCTCCTCGACGGTTCAGAATCTTCAAAGGTCCGATATATCTAGGAGCTAACTTTCCCTTCAGACTAAAGCGTTGAGTTCCCTTCAATGGTGAGACCTTGAGATATACGAAATCTCCGACATTGAAAGTCAGGTCTCTCCTTCTCTTGTTAGCATAGCTCTTCTGTCTGGATTGAGCGATCTTGAGGTGCTCACGAACTTTGTGAACTTTCTCTTCTGCTTCTCGGAGAATGTCGGGTCCAAAGATCTGACTCTCTCCTACTTGCGACCAATTCAAAGGGGTACGCCACTTTCTTCCGTATAGGAATTCAAAGGGTGCCATCTGCAAACAAGCTTGATAACTGTTGTTATATGAGAATTCTGCGAAAGGCAGGCAGTCTTCCCATTTTGATCCGTATTCCAACACACAAGCTCTAAGCATATCCTCTAAGATCTGATTGACTCTCTCAGTTTGTCCATTTGTTTGCGGGTGATACGCGGTGCTGAAGTTCAACTTGGTTCCTAATCCTTCCTGAACTTTCTGCCAAAATCTTGAAGTAAACTAGGTTCCTCTATCTGATACGATGGTCTTGGGGGTTCCATGCAGGCTAACAATTCTAGCAATGTACAGCTCTGCTAGTTTTGCACTCTGGTAGGTTGTCTTGACAGGTATGAAGTGGGCTACCTTGGATAGTCTATCAACTATGACCCAGATTGAGTCATTCCCCCTACTAGAAGTAGGTAAACCGGTGATAAAGTCCATTCCGACGGAATCCCATTTCCATTCCGGAATCTGCAATGGTTGCAACAATCCCGCAGGTCTCTGATGCTCTGCTTTGACTCTTTGACAGATGTCACATTTGGCGATGTAGCTTCCGATCTCTCTCTTCATCTAGTGCCACCAAAATTGCTCTTTCAAATCCTGATACATCTTTGTTCCTCCGGGATGGATAGAATAAAGAGTATCATGAGCTTCCTTCATGATAATTTCCTTCAGTTCCAAATCTGCTGGCACACAGATACGTCCCTTGTACCACAGTTCACCTTCTTCGTCTTCGGTGAATCCAGGTACTTTGCCTGTACCAATACGACGTTTGATTCCGTCGATACTTTCATTCCCCTTCTGGGCTTCCTTGATTTGGCTAATCAAAGTGGGTTGAAGTTCAATGCTAGCTAGGAATCCTTTGCTAACTAACTCAGTCCCGAACTGCTCCAACTCCTCATACAAACTTGGTTGCTTCTCTTTGATCATGGTGTTCAATCTACACGGCAATCTGCTAAGAGCATCCGCTACCACATTGGCTTTGCCGGGGTGATAGTGAATGTCAAGGTCATAATCCTTGATTAACTCTATCCATCTTCTTTGCCTCATATTCAGCTCCTTCTGGGTGAAGATATACTTCAAGCTCTTATGGTCTGAGTAAATCTCACAACGATTACCCATCAAATAATGACGCCATGTCTTCAATGCTAGAACCACATCTGCTAGCTCAAGATCATGGGTTGGATAGTTCTGCTCATGCTGCTTCAGTTGTCGAGACAGATACGCGATGACTTTGCCTTCCTGCATCAATACACATCCTAGACCAATCTTGGATGCATCACAATACACATCAAACGACTTCTTGATGTCGGGCATGATCAAAATTGGGGCTGATATCAATCTCTTCTTCAGCTCCTGGAAACTGGCTTCACACTTGTCTGTCCATTCAAACTTCTTGTCCTTCTTCAACAATTGGGTCATTGGTCGGGCTATGCTCGAGAATCCTTCTACGAACTTGCGGTATATCCCGCTAATCCGAGAAATGAACGAACTTGGGTTTGATTCGTTGGGGCTTCCCATTCTTCGACATCTTTGATCTTGGTGGTATCAACAGAGACTCCTCCGGCAGACACAATATGTCCTGGAATCCTACTTCTTTCAGCCAAAACTCACACTTGCTGAACTTGGCATATAACTGATGCTCTCTCAGGGTTTCTAGGATGATTCTCAGATGTTGCTCATGCTCTTCTTCTGACTTGGAGTAGATAAGGATGTCGTCGATAAACACAACTACAAACTTATCTAGGAAATTCATAAATATCTTATTCATGAGATTCATGAAATAAGCAGGGGCATTGGTTAATCCAAAAGACATAACCGTATACTCGTATAAACCATAGCGAGTAGTAAAGGCGGTCTTCGGAATATCCGTTGCACGAATCTTAAGTTGGTGATAACCAGTCCTAAGATCAATCTTTGAGAATACCTAAGCTCTGGTCAACTAATCAAATAGATCCTCTATCTTTGGCAAGGGGTACTTGTTCTTGATGGTGACATCATTCAACTTTTAGTAGTCTGTACACAGAAGGTTGCCTCCATCTTTCTTGTCGACAAATAACACTGGTGATCTCCATGGCGATGCACTTGGTTGAATCAAGCCGGTTGCTAACATGGCATCCAACTGCTTCTTCAGTTCTACTAACTCTGAGGGGTTCATGGTATAGGGTCTCTGGGCTATAGGTCCGGTTCCGGGGATTAGTTCGATAATGAACTCTATATCCCTATCCGGGGGCATACCTGACAATTCATCTGGGAATATGTCGGGGTATTCACAGACTACTCTGACTTGGTCAATGGTAGGCAGGGCTACACTTTTGTTGCACTTGAATTGACGGGGTAATGTTTCAGAGATATGTTCTACTGTTACTCCAGAACTACTGGTCATGGTGATGACTTTCTTAGCACAGTCTATCAGTCCTTTATGCCTTGACATCCAGTCCATACCTAGTACTACTTCCAATCCTTTGGTTCCAAGTACAATTAGGTTGGCATAAAAATCTATCTCATGTATTCTGATAGGTACAGCTTTGCAAATTTTTCTAGCTTTTGTAGTTGAACCAGGGATTTGAACTATCATGACATGCTTCAGGTTGGTTGGGAGAATCTTACTAGTGCATACAAATTCTTCGGTGACAAAGGAATGCGATGCTCCAGAATCAAACAATACTCTTGCTAAAACTCAGTTCACAGAAAACATACCCAGCACTACATCTGGTGCTTCCTAGGCTTCTTCTGCGTTCATGTGGAAGAGACGACCTTTGCGGTTGTGCGGGTTTCCTGGGGCAAATCTCCTTCCTGGTTGAACACGACGCTGCTGCTGAGCTGGGGCACTCACAGGGGCATTGGCGGCAGTCTTCTTGGGACACTCATTGGAGTAGTGACCCTTCACTCCACACTCAAAACAAGTGATCTGGGACTTGTCCTTGACTGCGATAGGTACAACATTGCTGCCAGTTCTGGGGGCAGTGTTGTTGTTGTTGCTCTTGGGAGGGGCACGGTTGAAGTTGTTGGCATTGTCGGGGTGATGATTGTTTCCTCCGGACTTCACATTTCCTCCGCTACGGTTGGGGTAGCTTGGGCGAGAATTTGGGGGTCGGTTGTTCCTTGGTGCATATCCTGGTGAGGGGTTAGGACGGTACTTCTGGTGACTACTGGATCTAGACTGCTGCATCATATGACGCTTGTGGTTGTCATTTGCCTGGTTAATCTTCCCTTCCATCTGAATGGCAGAGTCGACTAGCTCTTCAAGATCCTGGAAACGGATGTTGACGAGGACAGTCTGCATCTCATCATGCAGTCCGTTTAAGAATCTCTCTTTCTTCTTGGCCTTCGTGTTGATCTCATCCGGTGCATATCTGGCAAGTGACAAGAATTTGTCACGGTACTCTACCACAGTCAATCTTCCTTGCTTCAGTTCACGGAATTCATCTCTCATCCTGTTGACAAGACCTTGCGGCACGTGGGTGCGGCTGAACTTGACCTTGAATGCTTCCCAGGTCATCACCTGGCCATGATTCATGTTGCAGATGCTATTCCACCAAGCTCTTGCATCTCCCGCCAGATAGTGGGTGGCAAAGAGAACTTTCTCATTCTCATCAACTCCTGCAACTTCGAGGTTGTTTTCCATGGTCTGTAACCAGTCATCAGCATCTAATGGGTTTTCAGATTGGTTGAAGATTGGGGGATTGGTGTTCTGAAATTTTTTGAGTTTAGATCCATGGTGATCCTGATTTCCATGTCCTTGGTTGTTGAGAGCCATTTGGGCGATCTGCTGCAATGTTGCTAAGTTGGCTTGACGCTCGGCCCTGCTTGCTTCACGGTATGCGATGAGATTCTGCAAGATCTGCAGCATTGGGTCCTGCGATGAGCTGCTCCCTCCTTGGTTTCCACGAGTCATCTGAAGATTGAGATAGATATAGGGGTAAGAGGGAAATTCTAAGGTTCATGGTTTTAGGTTTTCAAAGCTAAAACTTGGAGTTAGACTCAGGTTTTTCAACTAACTTTACTTTCATTCATGCAAGCAAGCACACGATACAACACACACCACAACAATCAAAGGGGAAAACAGATGGTTTTAAGAACCATTCTGCAAGCTACGATACAATGAGATGATACATCTCATGCTACGACAGTGCTCTAGTGCATCTACTCATCGTCGATGAAGTCGGAGTCTTCATCATCAGTGTAGAAGTCCACAACATCCTCCTCCAGAAAATCGTCGTCGTTGCTGAGGTAAGAATCCATATCTCCCTGGATGTCTTCACCCTCATCATCTTCTTCTTTGGCGGCAAGCTGAGCTTCCTGCTCCTTGACGGTCTTCTCGAGGTCGGCCACCTTCTTGCGAAGACGGGCGATGATGCGATCCTTCTTTGCACGCTAGCGACAAAGAGACTGGCGATCTTGGACGAGCAGTGCGAAAGTCTGGGCCTTCTGGTCGGCAATGGCACGATTCTGGTTGGCTAACTCTCTGGCATTGTCCAGTTCCTGCTGTCGGTCATGAAGCAAGAAGTCAAGGTTCTCCACTTGACGCCTCAACTCTGGGTGACTTGGCATCTCCATCGGCATTCCCATGAAGTCACGTCTTGCATAGTGGGCAAAACGGGTTCCTTGAATCTTGTTGACGCTGAGGGCACATAGACGTGCGAGAGCTTCATGCATTGCCCTGGCTAATCCATCTAGCCAGTTGTTCTCTCTCACAGAGAACTGAATTCTCCCGGAAGTTGGTGCTTCAATGCTTCCTCGAAGATCTGCGGTGACTAGCCATTGTAGGTCTCCTCCTAGGGGTCCTGGAAGTTGAGCTCCAAGAAACTCCGGATGTGGGCGTCCCAGTAACTCTGACAGTGAATCCAGATCCCTCTCGAAGATCAGCTGACCTCCGTTTCCCAACTGGTAAAACTTGCTGAACTGAGTCTCCATCTACAAGAATTTAGGATGAGGAAGTTAGTGAAGTGATCAAGTGTGTCAAATTTTAAGTAGTAATGTAAGAATTTTGAGGAACATGTATTTTTGAGAAAGAATGAGTTCACAAGGGTAAGAGGGGAAATAGTTTTTCATAAATACTCACTTTGGTTTTGAAGCTAAGTTTTTGGTTTGGACGTCCATTCTAACTAGGGTCTTCTATGGTCAGGATGGCTCTGATACCAACTTGTCAACACCCGAATTTTTAATCCCAGATGCCCGTTATGCCATACCTCGCAATCCCAGGATTACCATTTTTGCGAGACATAACGGATTGGATATCACAGTACATCATCCATTAGAAACCATACATAAGGTTTTACACAAATAAGGATCTCATGATCCAGTCTTTAATACAACAAGCAGCGGAAATAAACGATAGCATAGCGGTGGGGTCCATCTTCAGGGGCACGGGCAATGCTGACGAAGGCAGATAGTCCTAGTTATCATAGCCGTCCTGCTTACCATCATCTTGATAATCTCCTTCATAGTCTGGCCATGATAATAGCCAGGGACAAAAGCCATGAGTACTCTTTAAGTACTCGCAAACTACTACTAACAAGGGTTATAATTCTAAGTTAAAGTGCTGAATTTAAAGAATAACTATCAAGTTAAGTTTGAAACCTAAGTTGAGTTCTGAAGCAAGAAAAGATAAAGTAAAGTTCTAGAATCACTTAAGTTGGGAAGCTATTATCATTAACACAACCCTGTTGTGGTCAAGTCAAAGTTCATCATTCATTTCAAGTTATTTAGAAAACATCTAACAACGAAACAGTATGGCCATTCCAACTGTCCATAACCGCGGACGCGGCTATTCGAATAGTTTGACACTCTGCAAAGGTGGTACACTTTCACCAAAAGATTCGATACATCTGTCAGGGATAACCTTGAATCATCATACTTAGTATGCAGATAATCAAACATAACCTTCCCTTTACACACCCTAGTATAAGCACCTCTCCTATGAGCATGGCCTCCCAACCATGACCATCAGTCATCTTGGGCAGTGCATAGGTGGACATCATTGAGAGGTAGCCTCAGCTCAAACCTCTCCGGTGAGGGAACTAATACTAATGCATATAAATTTCCAGCTAAGCCTTACCCAATTCAGGTAATGTGGTTGTACGGTAAATTTGGAATAGTATCGCATCCGAATCCAACCATCAGTTTTATAAAAGGGTTAAGGCTCATGCCTCATCATTTTCATCATCATAAACCAAATTGTGTTTTTCAACACCTGTCAAAACATCTCAATAGAATGACTCATCATTCCAAGGTTTTCATAACTCATTTTCACCAAGTGTTCCCATCTAAAGTGACTCAAGTTTTTGAGCTATTCTAAAGTACTAAGTTAAGAGTGTTCACTAAGGTGGAAAGATGGGGTCAATCTCATGCCATAGAATGACATCTAAAGGTTTCTAAATAGGTCAAGTTTTATACTCTTTATGCTACCTTCAACATTAATTAAAGAACTTTGTGTAAAGTAAGGGAGGTAAAACTTGTCAATAAGCCTAGGGGTACTAATAGTTACGGGGTGTGATCAAAGCATGCTTAAGGCATATTTACTAAACCATCTAGTTTTATTCTAGCTTGCTAACAATAGCTTACTAAAGCATGTTTTGCAAGAGTTAGCTTTCCAGTAATAGCTTGCCTTGGTTGGTGAAGTGGTTGAAGTTTTCTTCTTCTTCTTCTTGGTAGAACTCCTCCTCCTCGAAGGCTTGGTCGGTACTATCGTATAGAAATACATAGGGAGTGCACAATCACCAAACAATACTTAACTAGGCTAGGAAGTATTCTAAACCACACAATTGATGATCTATTAGCATCCCAAACATCACAAGTTTAGTTCAATAGTTTCAACCTTTTTATTTTGGAAAAGTAATTTCTACTCATTGAAAAATTAACTAAAATTTAATATTCACCACCAAAACATGGGATCATGTGGACACATGTCCTCACCACATATTCTAACATGTGGGAATGAGCTTTAAAGGTTGGATCAATATTACTTTGGTTTAAGTTCATTATTTAATGATTTAAAGTGACTAGAAATGCCTATATAGCATTATTTTGGTACTAGTCCAAAGTCACTGCCTGTAAACCTTAATATTATTACATATTTGGATAGATATGATGAAATGTGATTTTTGATAGTTGGAATCAACTCAAAATCTAACTTGGTTGATTTTATAAAAATGTTTCAAGTTGCAAAAGGTTCTGTCTTCTTATTTTTATTAGGAGAAATCTATATCTCTAAATGAATTAAATCCAACGGGCTTGGATAGAGCATGTCAATACCTTTCAGACAAAATTAGTTTCATGTAATTTGGATTTGTCAAACTCACAGAATTGAATTTTGAAACACTGGACAGAAACTATATTCTAACTAAAAAGAAAAATCCAGATTTGAATCTACGGGCTCGCGCGGGAAAGGAAATGGGCCGGCCCAGTGGCACTACGCGGCGCGAGGCTCAGCTGACAGGGGGGTCCCACTTGTCAGCGGCACTTAAAACGCGAAACGTCACGCGCGCTGTGGGCCGTGCGATTAGAGGCTAGATCTACGGCTGAGGGTCGTTGTCGACGACGAACAGGTCGCCAGTGAGCTCGAACCCTAGCGGCTCGGTGGGGGTCTACTGGGGGCGTACCAGGGCTCCAGCGGGGTCGGCGAGGCGGGCAAACGAAGTGCAAGACGACGGCGAGGCGAGGCGTTGTCGCGGCGGAGCTTGGGGTGGCCGGAATCAACGGCACCCTTCTTCTCCAGAGGCGGCGGCTCCGGTTCCAATTCCGACGAGCTGCTGCTCCACTTGCTCCGGCGAGAGGTGAGTGAGGTTCAGAGAGGTGAGGGTAGTGGAATGGTGTGAGTCTTTGGTGCTGGGGAGGGCTCCTTTTATAGGCTCGACGGTGAGACCGAGCGGGATGGGCAGTCGACGGTGGCGACATGGCTACGGCGATATAGCGGCATGGCTGGGGATTGCGATTGGTGGGCGGTTCGCTGACGGTGCTCTAGGACTTCAATGCGGCCGTAGGGGCGGTGGCATGCGGTCGGGGCGAGGTGGTGCTCTGCGCGGCCGAAGCGGCTGTGTCCACGGCGAGCGGTGGCTGTGGGGCTTTGGGCGGCGAACGGGGATGTCTGGGGTGTTCTCTAGGTCGAGGCGGAGCGGTGGGTGCGGGCTGGTGCCAAGGGGCGGTCGGTGCGAGCGGGGACAGTGCGCGCTCTGCGGGCGGCATCGGCATGGTCGACAGGCTCAGGGCGCGGCGGTTCCTGGTCGTTCTGGTCGCTGCCCTTGGGCTGGGACTGGTTGGGCGGTGGAGGTGGACCACGGGCTATCTCCAGGACACGGTGGATGGCGCTGGCGGCGGCTGTGGCGTGCTGTCGCCAGTGGGGTGCCCAAGTGGGGGATCGGCCTTAATGGCCATGACCATTTGGTCTTGGCACAGTGGGTGGCTGGGCTAGAGAGGGGTTAGGGAGAGTAGTGGAGAGATTTTGGTGGCAAGTTGGAGAACAAGTTTGGCCAGAACACTATTTAAAATAGTGAAAATTGTTTAGTTTGAAATCTGCCTGCCAAGTGTTTGAGAAAATAGCCGCAAGAGAAAAAGTTTTGAATTGTGAGTTCAAATTTTTTGAGTGATCTCCACTAGTGATAGGTAGTCTCTGGTTACAAGGGTTTTGAAAATGGTGCTTAATTAGATGGTTTTTGAAATAGGGGTGATCTATGCACATGCATTAGATTTAATTTTAAACTGTAATTTAAAATAGTTTACAGAATGTTTTTAGTAGATCAAAAGGTGGGCCTTGGTACCTCATTATGTGTACTAGCAAGGGGTGCAAAGATCAAGAATTGTTTCTGTTAAGAATTGAGTACTAGGAATAGCCAAATTAGACATGAGAGTTAAATTTGTCAAAATGGCCATTCCTTCATTTTAATTTTTTTGATTTGATTTTCTTTAGGAAAAGTTTGGAAATGATGTAGATGATGTTTAATCACCTAAGAAACATTTTACAAGCATTGGATCAATCAATCATGGCAATTCAAACCATTCCTATTTTAAATGCACACATATATGAATGCTTTCATTTTAAATTTGGAAAAGTTTTTGTTAACCCTATTTTTGGATGATTTGATCTTGATAAGCTTGGATTAAAGTTTTGGGATGTTACATATTGGGTGCCCTAAAGGCTCTCCCTAGGACGGCTTATATAGATATGCGGCCTAGGGTTTACAGGAGAGATCAATCCGGCTACGACTAAGAGCCTGTTACAGAGTACATCTCGAACTACGAGTAAGATCATGACCTAAGTCGGTAAGCCTTCTGGAACTTCCCGTAGCCGGATTGGACTCCGTCTTCTCTCCCTGACTGGGCCGCCCGTGAAGCAATGCTCTAACCCAAAATGGGCCACCCTGGTCAGTGAGGAACTGTGATAATAGTCGGAAAGTATATCCCCAACAACACTCAACACTCCGCAAAGGGTACAAGTGTATTCTGGCTTAGCGCGCGTGCTTATTCCTGTATTAGGATTCAGGACATGGTATATCTATCTCTCCATGCATAGCAAATTAATCAGATCGGTTTCAACTAGTAAAAGCTAAGGCGCAGAAGGCAGAACAGATGGAACATGGGAAAGAATGAAGTACGTATCGGATCGAGAAGGACGTGGCTGTAGTTTCTCCCGTCTTCTCTTGGCACTGTTAGGCACATGAGCCAAAACAGGTCAATACTTCCACAGGCATGCAGCAACCGATTGAGCACGCGGAGGAATGGCGTCCGGTGCTGCACCCGGACGGATCACGCGCGCACCCTAGCTAGATGGGTACCCCACGCATGCTATCCGTTGGTTGATCCGACTAATCTGGCTCGATTCGTGCCATTATTTGCCAATAATAAGGCCGTGTGATCTCTAGCTTGGCATATGCTACTGATCCAATATCCATGCTAGACTGATGGAGATCGTTTGCTGCTTGGACCATGCGTTTGGGCCAAGTTGTTTGGGTCCTTCCATGCCCGACGCGGACGGCAGCGTGCCGAGCTCGGACACTGCAAGCACGCGCACACGGTGATTCAGGCAGGGTATAGCCAGCAGCCGTTTCGGCTAACTAGTCGTAAAAAACCGCCGCAACTTGGCCTCCTAGCACGCCTATAAAAAGAGGGATCCATGCAGCAGAGTGAGCACCAGACTCAGCACAGCACAACATATATCCTCGCACATATACTTACAACAGAGAGCGAGGCCGAGAGGATCCAAGGCAATGGCAACCAAGAGCCTTCTCCTCGCCGCTCTCCTCGTCCTCGCCGTCGGGCTAGCGCCGCACGTTGCGGCGGCGGACACGCAGCTTCCCCTGGGCATCATCTCCGGCATAGTGCCATGCAGCGCCGGGAGCTCCATCAACGTGGCTGCGGTTCCGGTGTTCCCGAGTAAGGACTACTACCTCGATCTCTGCTAGCCAGCTTCTTGCGTTGACGCCATTGCCACCAAACCGTCTTACGTTTGCTTTGCTTCTTTGCTCCGGACAGACGCCGCGGTGCAGGTGGTGTGCGGCAGCACGGTGGTGGGCGCCGCGAAGGCGGACGACGGCGGGGCGTTCAGCGTCTACCTGGGTCCGGTTTCCACATCGCTGCTCACCACTATGCTTGGCAACCAGTGCAAGGTGGAGGTGGTCACGCCTCTGGCATCGTGCAACGCATCCCTGGCCAGCGTCACCGGCACGCTGGCCGCTCCGGTGCAGCTCCTGGGTGATAGCGGCAGCAGCGGCCTCGGCGGTCTTGGGGGCCTTAGCGGGCTGATTGGCCTTATCGGCCAGATCATCGGCGGAGTCGTCGGTGGCGTCCTTAACATCGCCACATCGCCCTTCTCCGTCATCTAGATGCTCGGCTGTAAGTGGCCGTGCCGATCGACGATACGACGGACCTAAATATATAGACACTATACTACTCAACTATATATCGCCCCTTTTTAGTACATCTACTCCCATGATATGGGTTACCGCTTCTAAGAAGCATACATAATAAGCAAAAGTATTGCGTAATATATACTCTGAGATTGCATCGTGTGTAATCTACGTTTGTGAAAAATAAAAGCTACCCTGTGTGACTATGTATATGTGATTGAATGTTTGCTTATCAGCTCACTTCTTCAAAGGTGGACGATGGTGACACATCTTGGTGTCGTTCCCTGGTGAAGGCATCGTTTTTGCAGCTGCAGTTTCTTTCCTCAGGATACTCTAGGGGAAACCCTTGATCCGTGCTTCTCGGATCGGATGTTGGCTAACACTTTTGTGTCGTTCACCCTCTTGAGGGTAGCATTTTTGGAGATCATACTGACTGTAGTGGTATGAAGGGAGAGCGGTGCTTCGTCTTGCACGGAGTTTTTGATGGGGATGGCAAGTCATCCCTACCTCTAGGTCCTACGCTCAGTCATGCCTGGTTTTTTGAAAATGGAGTCATGTCTGGTTTGGTAGATGCTACACACGACAGAACTTTTAGAGGCTTCAAGCTTCATCAGATATGGTGGGACTCAGCGTCATGGTGCCGAGGGGTATCGGTGGAGACCGCGTGTGCGTTGATGGATGCACACAGGGCAGTGGCGTTTGTATGCCATCATGGTGGCTTTGGCGTCATGCCTAACAAGCTCATTACTCTGATCCTCCTGAAGATGGATCGATGGAAGACCGCGGCTGCAACTATTTGAGCGTGCACATTGGGGCACACCGAGAATCAGCTGGACTGGGTTTTTGTGCCCTGGGCAGGATTTGGTTACCGGCCGGTAAATTCGGTTACCGCCGGTAACCGGATATCCCGAGCACCCCGGGGAAAACCACTTCCCGAGCAAAAAATCTCGATTTTTTTTGAATTTTTTGAATTTAAACGCTTTATAATATATATAAATAGGTAACAATTCGCTAAGTATCACCTCAGTTCGACTATGAGGCGGACTGGCAACGCTGTGCTATTCCATTCCGTAGATCCTCAGTTCGAGTCCTGCTGCTGAACTTGCAAGTCGCAAGTGCAGACAACTGCGATGCCATCAAACATCTGCCAAAATAAAGTTTTGGAAAGCTATAAATGCTTTTGCAGAAATTTTAAATTCAAAATTTGATTTTTAAATTTGTCCGATAACGACTCGGGATTTCTCGGTTACCGCGGTAACCGGGAATCCTGAGCCCCCTTGGGATTTTTTTTATTTTCGGGAACCAAATTTTTGGCCCTGGCTTGTAGAGTGATTTTGGTGAGGCCTCTTTATATGATGTGTACAAGTGAGAGGTCAGGAAAATATACCCCGACATGGCCATCCCTTCATTAAGTTTGTAGGTTTTGCGATAGTTGTCGCTGGTGACGTGGTTTTAGGTAGATCTTTGTATTTCTTCGTTGAATTAATAAACTAGTTGTGTGCATTTTTTATGTAGAGGCTGGGTTTCAACCTCCTTTTCGTAAAAAAGCTATGCATATCTTTTTCAGATCTTTGTTGCGGGAGGGTGATTCTAGATGACTCGTATTCCACCAAAACTTTAAGAAAATAATAATTTTGATCTTTTCGGGTGTAACTATACCCACGTGTGTTTCAGACCATGTAGGTAGTATCTATCATACCCAAGAGTATGTACGCTTAGTATAAAGTATTATAAGATTATTTAGTAGTATATATAATATTTTTGAGGTAGTATGTATAAATTTTTCACATACTCTTATTTTACGTACAAATATGAAGGGTATTTCGGAAATATAGTGCAAACTATGACTCCATTTGCATTTTTTCCACGTAACTTGATTTGAAGTATCTTAGATGTAGTATATGAACATACTCAAACCGATAAAGTACCACGTATACTTTGGTGTAACTACACCCGGGAGTAAGAAAGATTTCTTGCATTTTTAAGTGATTTCTATTTTTGAGCCATTGGTTTTTTAGTTGTACGCAGTTTTTTCCAGGCTTTAAATATT
The DNA here is from genome assembly GCA_916181665.1 of Avena sativa. Classification (NCBI taxonomy): domain Eukaryota; kingdom Viridiplantae; phylum Streptophyta; class Magnoliopsida; order Poales; family Poaceae; genus Avena; species Avena sativa. Next base: position 577,110,574 of record OV702289.1, on the reverse strand, counting down.
TTCTCACTTTTGCCCATCCGCTTGTCTGAAACTCTCACAAAGAGCTTGAACGGCAGTTGCCGTCAGGTTGACTGTTATGCTAATGTGTGGGACCGTGCCGTATGGGACTGTGTGGGGCCGGTAAGTCGGGACCACGTATGGTAGTTACGTGCGCACGAGTGGTGGGTTCTGTCTCTCTTGTCCAAATTAGCAGTTTTCTTCTTTTATCGTTAATTGACAGTTTTCAGAGCGTCATTTTCCTCTCTCTTGCTAACCATTATCTTTATTTTTTGCCCAAATTGATAGCAAATATAGAGCAGCTTCTCTCTCTATCTTGCTTCACTCGTTCGTTCCTTTTGGTCCTCGTTTTCTTCTAATCTAGCAAAAGTAGAGCAAATCTGATAGCAAATCACACCAACATCATACATTAGAAAACACAATAAATGTGATAAGCTGCTTACAACATCCAATATAGGATATATTAATGATAGATCGTACTTAAACGAGGTTCACCACATACACTACTCAGCAGCCAACACACAACATATATATAAAAACAAAAGAAGCTGCTTTACAGCAATAGTAGCACACACGTTCACCACCTCCTAGCCTCCGCCTCCTCCCTCTGGCGCTTCCTCCACTTCTTGCTGCCCTGTCCCTTGATCTTAGGCACCTTGGGCTTGATAGGAGGCATGAGACCCTCTGTGATGGCCACCTGCTGTAGGTTGCGGAGGTGAATGATGAACACCTTGTGATGATCGAATAAGTCGTTGACGTTCATGAACTTGCCGACCTTGGGGTTGCAGGAGCTCACGTTCTCGGCATGCGTGACGAGGTAGTTGAAGTCAGTGGCGCCGAGTCTCTTTTGCAGAAGGGGCACATGTAGACGTCGCCAGCAAAGTAGGCGTCGTACTGGCCGGATTTCAGCCTCCTCAGCACCCTAGTTACCTCTGACTATGGGTCAACGATACTGGTGTTGTAGGGGTTCTCCGGCCATATGTACTCCTCCACCTCGTAGGGGTCCCAATCGAGCGGGTTCTGCCCGTGACCGGCATCCGTCGATGTACCAGCGGCTACGTCGGAAGCGGGGATGAGGGCCTGCATGGGGATAACGACTGCCTATGATGCCTTGACGGGGGCCTGATGAGTCCATTTTTTAAGCATATTTACCTTTTTTATTTGCATAAGTAGAGTTAGGATCTTGGCATTTTACGTCGTTCGATGAAGCGACTCCCACAGAAGCAAGAGTTTCCACTATAGCTTTTTCTTTTTTTCTTTTTTAAATGCTTATCAGTAAATTTTGAAAAGTTAAATTCTAGTCTTTCACTAGCACAGTGAATGAAAACCTTCTCTTTTGGTAAACTAATTTCAACACCCACGGTATGTAAGAATGGTCTACCAAATAATATATGACAAAATGATTCTTGGAAACAACCAAGCACAATAAAATCTCCAGGGTATTTGATCTTTCCGATTAATACTTTAACATCTCTAATCATACCCAATGGACAAATATACTCTTTATTAGCAAGTTGGATAGTTATACCTGTCTCTTCCATGTGTATGTGGTCAATGTCAAGCTTGATTTCAAGATATAGAGAATATGGTATCATAGTTATATTTGCTCTAATCTCACATAGACCATCATAGCATGAAGTTCCAATAGCATATGATATATAGGTTTACCAACTTTGGTGGTGTTACCTTGAATTACCTTGGTGGAATCTTCACATAAATAAACATCACAAGGAATTTCTTCATTTAGTTCCTTGATGGTAGAAATTTGATGCTGATCTTCAATTTGTTCATATGGTTCACTACATCTTCTAGCACACTTATTTGCGACAATAGTGAGTAAATTTTCCTTCAGTCTACTTGGATATGGAGGAGTTTCAACATATTCTTCAATTTTGGCAGATGATACTTGATTAACCTGTTTCACAACTTTAGGAACAACTGTAGAGTATTTAAAAGGCTCAACATAAATATCAAATGCTTTCTTAGGAACATTAAGATGGTTAGCAAAAGCTTTAGTAACTTCCACTAAAACATGAGGATTAAGGCCAAACCTGTTACTTAGTTCTTTAAACAATATAGTAGTAGGGAAATTCTCTACACATGAATATTCATATTCAAAACAGGGTTCATTACCTTTATCAAGATTCCAAGCATCAGGATTTTTAGAAATAGTATCCAATAAGTCCCATGCTTCCTTTTGAGTTATATTAGTGACACTTCCTTTAGAGGAATTATCCAGAAAGTTCCTAAGCTGCTGGGGTAATCTCACATAGAAGTTGATTAATATAATGCTTTTAGGAATATCATGACAAGGATTCTTGCTAATGAGTTCATTCAATCTCCCCCAAGCTTGGGGAATACATTATCCAACATAAGGCCAACGGTTATAAATATGACAACGATCATCATAAGCTTCTTTAGGAGTGTGATACTTGAGATTGAAAGCCTTCCTTAGATATTCCCAATCAAGATGGTATTTATCATCCAGAGGTCTGAACCATATGCGAGCATTGCAAGAAAGAGATAAATATAATAACTTCCTTTTCACTTCATCATGAGGAATACCATCAAGTTTAAATAGAGAACATAGATCTTCAATGGCGTGTAAATGCCCCATAGCAGTTTGGCTTCCATCCCCTGCAAAAGTTAGTTTCATAGCCTTTTTGGTAATACCAACAGGGATTTGATATGCCACTTTTGGTTCAGGAGGTTTTTCAACCTTGTTCTTACTAGAATGAACATATTCATATACAGTTATTTTCCTCTCTTCAGGGCCTAAGAAAGCCATGTTAAAACAAATAGTAAATAGTAAAAACAACTTCCAAGTTTTCTTACCAAACAACTTCCCATAGCGTGACGCTTCCTGGCAACGGCGCCAGAAAAGTGTCTTGATGGCTCCCAAGTGTAGGAGATCAATTGTAGTACTTATAAATAAGAAATGTTTTCGAAACCGCAAGGAGCGGAAGGTATTGGTTAGTAAATTTGACAAGTAAATAATAGAAGGTGCAATAGTTTTGGTGTTTTGGTTTGTAGTTTGCAGTAAAATAAAGTACTAAAAGTAAATAGCAACAAGTAAATGCTCTCAATCAGAGAAAGCCTAATCCTCTATGCAGCAAGAGGACAAGCTCAAGTGTGTGTGAACTGATATGTGACAAGCGTTCCTAAGGGTGGCATGGATTTACTTAGCATTCAGATTTCTACATAACATGGTGAATATCTTGTCAAGTTTCATTCCTTTAGGGTATAACCTAAATTCGGTGCAGCCATAGATACGAGCAAGTACACCCCTATGAGAGGTCCTAGAGCAATTTTCATGAGCAATTATAGGAATCATTAAGACATAAATGTACCACCATTGCAGTTAGTTCAATGTTCCCTGACAAAAATCCCTCTAATGCAACTCAAAGTATTGGAAAAATCAAGATAGTCGTGTGCAAGCTCAAAAAGTTTTCATCTCTCCATAAAGAGAGGCAACAAAAGAATTCGTCTCACTTTCCTAGCTAAACATTCGACACTTGCTTGGGCATATGATTTATTTGCTAACAAGATATACGTGGATAGGAAGTGGACTCAGTGTAATCTTATGAATACTTGTATGATCATATTTAAGATTGCAGGGATTGTGAAAAAAATTAATTTGACACCAATTCAAACTTGTGAGTTCCTTTATTTTCAGTCTCGAATCTCCGCTATTCTTTCTTATTAACTTATCACTCGAGAGAGAGCAACATCTAAGCTTGGGGGAGTTGATAGCTGTGAGATTCGACACATTTTTTATGGCTTTTATTGATGGTTTTCTCCCGAATTTGATCGTTTTCTGGCTTTACCTAACGCTAATACTTCGGTAGCAAAGAAAACTTGGTTTTTAATGTGTGTTTCAGATTTTGAATGTCAATAGAAGGATTTAACTAGAGAAACACAATATTTTGGAGAAAACAAGCGAGTCTCACTTTGGAAGCACGCGAGGGGAGCTCACAGAAGCTTTAACGAGCAACTATACGGCAGGAATATTTTTATGACCGTATAGTTGTCGCCGCCTCTGTCTTGTCAAAAGGGACAACTTCCGTGTAGGGACCAAGGACAAAAACACATCACAACAGCCGCCACACCATCCAGAAGGGAGAAAGAAGATATCCGGAGAAGAAGGGGAAGATGTTCTTCATTTTGTTCCACGATCATCGACCTCCTAGCCAACACACCCCCATAGCCACTACTTGTACTTGAGAGAGGGATCTACACCTTGCAAGTCTAGGGTTTGAGATTGTTTCTTCCCATCTTGAATTGTGTTGGATATTTTTCTATTCTTTATTGTGGATCTCCACGGTAATACAAAGACGAATTCTCTTTATTTAATTATATTGATGATCCGTTCTTCTCTCATGTGTGAGTAATTCCCTTGGGCGTGGGAGATGTAGGGTATTGGTGAGATGTGATGTGCCTTTATATATTTTCCATTAGTTTATGATTGATTATAATTACTATATTATGTGTGCTTGACTATCTGTGGGATGCCTAATGCTTGTTGTCTAATTAAGGGCCCAAACAACATGATGCTTTGTTCTACATAGATAAAATCTTGTTCGCTAGTGGACCGGCGACCCGCGGGTGACATAGGGATATCAACGAAAAGCTAGTAGACTCGGGGATAACGAGGAACCACTATGCTTATTTCATTAGTCCGATCCAAGAAGCTTAATCGCTAAGCGACCTGAAGGGTCTTAATCGTCTAGTGTCTGACCATGGTTTTGGTAACAGGCTAGTAGGATTATTGAAGTTGGGATGAAATCTACCAAGAGGAGTTCCGGCTAATTACGGGTTGCTCGCCTACACATATATTTATAAGATTATAATTATTATATTTATCATTCGTCCACCTGGTACAATCACTATCACCATGAACTGAATCTCCCCACGCCTTCTTTTGCCATCTACAGGAAACAACAAACAACCAAGTCATTCTTTACTCTTATACTTTATACTTATGAAGTTTATATTTTAGTTCTATTTAAATCCATCTCATTTAATCAAAACCCCATTCCTATTTCAACGCTTGCATTCAATTCACTCGAAGACCTATGACAACTTTGGGTGTGACAGATACTTCACCAATAAACATTTACCTTTGGGCTCCATGTGGGATCGATATATGTACTTCGAAACTAGCTACAAACGATCTGTGCTCTTGTAGACATCAAGCTATTTTTTGGCACTGTTGCCAGGGAGCTAAGCACTAAGTGTTTGTCTTTTGACATTTCAGGTGTTGCTACTACAAAATGTTCTCCTTAGGAGACAAAGGGTCTACACGCTCTGGTAGGACCTACCTGTCGGATTATATTAAGCGCATGCCTGCTCAGAGGCGCGAAGAAATTATTGAAATTTTTTAAGATCAAATAAAGTTGGAGTTAAAACCTGAGTGGTATTATGGAAATCATGTCTATTTACAGGACAACTCCTATGAAACCTGAGAAAACTCTCAGGGAATACAGTGCTCCAAGTTCTGAATTTCTTAAATAACCAATAGAGTTCCCTAATCCTGGAGTTAGAGAATATCGATTTGATGGTGGAATTATCAAAATTTTGCAGGAGAAAGCTTTCAGTAGAAGGGAAGATGAAGACCCAGTAAGACATATTAGAGAATTCGACAATGTGATAACATCGCTCAGACCAAAAGGTTTGCCAAGAGACTTCTCTCGTCTTTAATTATTTCGATGGTCTCTTAAAGGTAAAGCTCTAGATTGGTTATACTCTCTCCCTCGCCATTACATTAAATGTTGGGAAAACTGCATTACTAAATTCATAAACAGGTTTATTCCTTTTAAAAAGGTAATTGAACTAAGAAAGAACATAGGCAACATTAGTCAGAACGTGGGAGAAAACTACCCACAAGCCTAGGAAAGATTCTTTGGAATGATCAATAGTATTCCTAATCATGGCTATTCTTAACTCACAATTTGCCATTTATTTTACCATGGTCTTAATACTCAATGTAGAGAGTTACTTGACTTCTCAGCAGGAGGATCAATAAATACTTTAACTATTAAAGAATGTTTGGAATTAATGTCTACTAGGGCTAAGAATGATTCTTTATATAATCCTGATTTTGGCAGTAAGTCAGAAAAAGGGATACTTCGGATAACTCCTGATCTTATGCCTGAGGTACGCAAAACTATGAAAGAAAAAGGTATATCTTTTAAACTTTTTAAGGAAAACAAAGTAGATTTGTTGCAAGTTTTAACTTAAGAAGATGAAACTAGAAAAGTTTTTCAAGAATTAAAACATCGACAAGTAAAATCTCATAATAACTTGCATAAGCATTTCCAAAAACACAAAAAGATTTTGGCGGAACTCACAGAAAATTATGATGAGATTGGCCAAGAAATAAAATTATTTCACAAGTATCTTAGTATGATTGAAACCCAGTGTGAACAAATAGCATCTGGTTATCAAATTTTTCTTCGTGAAGATCAAGATATTCCTGTTTCTACTAATGTTGTCACAAGAAGGGGTGCAGTTGTTACAGGACCCTTAGGACCACCGGAATACGAAGCTGAAAAAGAGCGTAAGGAAAAATCCTTGCTCGAGCAAGCCAAGAAGATGATACATTGGTGGATCCTCAAGATGAAACTGAGACACAAGGTCAAACCAAGGAGGAGCAAAATGATGCACAAGATGACCATTATAACTCTGATGTAGAGACGATTGATCCAAGAGAATATAAAGAAATAAGCAAGGAATATGAAGTTGTTGTAGTAGAAAAGAAGAAAAGCCATAAACAACAACAAAAGAAAGCAACGAAAGAGCCTGACCCCCCACAAAAGGTAAAAGACAAGAGTAAGTCAGGTGAGAAAAAGCTTCCTTACTCAGATCGAAAAAAGAAAGCACCAAATCTGGTAATTTATAATTCTTTTACAAAGGAACTTAGTGACCTTCGCCTGGAAATCCCATTTGCGGGTGCAATCAAAGTTCCTACTTATGGTAAATTCCTCCATGATATTCTTAGTAGAAAGAAAGAAATAACTGAAACTGTTGCTATGGTAACTAGCTATCCTGCTAATGGGAAGCTATTGTGTAAGTCTGGAGATCCCTGAATACCAACTATTTCATGCTCAATAGGTAAAATAGATATTCACAATACCTTGTGTGATCTAGGAGCAGGAGTTAGTGTAATTCCATACTCCCTCTATAAAATGTTACGATTAGGGGAGTATTCTCCTACTACTATCACTTTACAGATGGCTGACAAGTCCACTAAACAAGCCGTTGGTATGATTGAGGATGTCTTACTTAGAATAGATGAGCATGTTATTCTCACTAATTTTATTATTCTTGAAATGCCAGAAGATGAAATATTATCTATAATACTTGGAAGACCTTTCCTCAGTACCGCAGGTGCATCAGTAGATTGTGCTAAAGGAAAGATAATCTTCCATGTTTATGATGCTAAAATCATCTGGTATTTCCAAAGAAGCTAGAAGCAGAAGAAAGATATGTTCCACCGGCAATACGAGTTCATGTGGTAACTGCCTTTGATAAGGGGCAACCCAAGGTAAGAATTCGAGAAGAGAGAAGAGGCTAAGTTACTCAACCATTTTTAATGAATGGTTAATGGGAGTTAACCCATCTCGTCAATTAAGTAGATAAAATAATAATAAGTTCATCGCATTCTTACCACTTTTTCACAGACATTCTTGCGAAAGCGTGCCCATGAAGATGCAGCTATCAAAAAGTAGTAGAAACATCGATTGAATGAGTATAGAATAATAATAAGAATAAAAGTTTGAGTTTTCCATTTACAAAAGCTAAAATTTTGCTTTTTATACGCTAATGTTGGTCGACAGTTTTTACTATCAATTTTCTGTTAAAAATAAGGTATTTCGCTATGTTTTGGGATAAGAAGGTATCCTCGAAGAAATACAATTTTTTTGATGATTACTGAGAGTTTAACGACTAACTATACAACGGGAATAGAAAATTCCAACAGTATAGCTTCGGTCGTATAGATATCTTTGCCATCAACAAATTTTTCTCGAAGACACAGAGAATTTAACGACCAACTATTGGACGGGAATAAAAATTCCGACCGTATAGCTCCGGTCATATAGACATTGATGCCTTCATACAAAAATTTCTGAGAGGTACTGAGAGTTTAACGACCAACTATATGGCGGGAATAAAAGTTCCGACCGTATAGCTCTGGTCGTATAGATATCGATGCCTTCGTAAAAATTCATCCTAAAGGCACAAAGAGTTTAATGACCAACTATACGGCGTGAATAAAAATTCCGGCCGTATAGCTCCGGTCGTATAGATATCGATGCCTTCGAAGAATTTCATCCCAAAGGTACTGAGAGTTTAACGACCAACTATACATCGGGAATAAAAATTCCGGTCGTATAGTTCCGGTCGTATAGATATCGATGCTAGTTTTAGAAATTTATCTCGAGAGGCAGACAGTTTAATGACCAACTATACGGCGGGATCATTGTGACCCGGCCGTATAGTTGCGTCCGTATAGCTGTTTTCTGTATAAAGAAACTCTAGTTGGCGGTGCCACCGCAACTATACAGGCAGAACAAGATCACCCGTGCATATAGTTCCAGCCGTATAGTTTGCTGCAACCACAAAATCGCACCGGGTGGCTAGGTCTTCCTCCTCTCCTCATTACTACCCTCATATTTTCTCTCCAAACCTCTCAAAATCCACCTAGAACTCTTGATTCTTCGCGGATTTCGTTTGTTTGAGTGCGGAATCAATAGATCGGTATGTTTCTCTTCCTATCCATGCTTTATTTTCATATTTCCATGGTTGAAACTCTCACATTGATCTAGTGGATGAACTCAAGCTTATTTTGGTTTTCCTATTAATTTCTCACGTTAAGATTGCATTTTTCCACGTAGAATCATTCATATATCATGTAGAAACTATATGCCTAAGGTTTTATGGTGAAATTTTTTAGTGCATCACGATGGACACAATTGGTAACCTCTTTCGTTCGATCAAGTGCCAACGGGGTGAGGGCTCGAACTCGGGGTCCCGAGCCCCGCGCAACTCAAAGTTGGACATTGTCTCATTGAGGAGGGTGCTTCCCACACGTTGGGCTGACCACAACTTTCTCACCATGGCAGGATTGAAGGGGGATTTCGACCTCATGTGCAGCAGGGCGGGGTTGGTGGTACTTGGCTTCGCAAGCCACGACACCTACACCATGCTTACCCATGAGTTCCTTGCCTCCTTCTATGAGGACCACAGGGAGAAAGTTAACATGTGGACGATAAGCTTCACCATGAACCGGTAGCACTATGAAATAAATTTCGAACAATTTTGCAATGCTCTTAGCTTCCCTCATACTTGGGAGCCCATTGTTACTAACCTCTATAGCGTCACAAGTGGAGAGACTTGGTAGTTTATTTCTATTAATGGTGGCAGACACTTTTATCAGAAGAAGATGTCCACCATTCAGAACCCAACCATCTGCTACTATGCTCTATTCCTCACCAACACGCTACTGGGAAGAGGTGACACAGGCTCCATGGCCAAGACGGACATGGCAATGATCACCAAGGCTCTCTTCCCCACTTCACCGAAAAGCCCTAGTCCTGCAGCTCTACTCATCCTGCACTTCCGCCACCAAAGCAACAAGACCAAAGGTGATATTCGCATTGGTGGATTGGTAACCCACCTTGCATATGCATTAAATATTGTACTACCTGTTATGGAACCTGTTGACGGCTCCAAACTCATGGACGTCAAGTATTTGACTGCTTGTGGCTTCCTTGGTGTTCACCATGCTAACCAGAGGCTCTGAGCATATCAATTCAATTATCTTGGTGATGCACAGGGAGAACAGGTTTAGTTGCCCTGCCCCCAAGCCTTCTCGATTGTGGAGAAGGACACTTGGATCCTCACCAAGGACCAAGTGACGAAGATCTTGGCTGAGCTCCAGCCCGAGGAAGAGGAAGATGAAGAAGGATGGCAGTAGGATGATGAGGAGCAGGAGCAGGAGGAAGAGCAGGGACACAACCCTACTTGGGAGGGACAACAATAGTAATAGCAAAGAGGAGCTTGGGACTCGTGGCCCAACCAGCCACAACAGGGGTACAACTACGTCCCCTATCAAGAGTTCCAGCAGCTCAACCAGCGCGTTGGGGAGATCGACCACACTCTTCAGGAAGTGAATGAAGATGTGAATACTTTGACTTACAACTTTAGTCACTTCATGACCCACTTCCTTGACTACTACCACCAGTATCCGCATCAGCCACCAAATGACGGCAACAACTGAGTCTGGCAATAGCCTAAGCTTGGGGGAGGTTTGAAAACCTCCAAACTTTGCATTCATATTTTATTTCTTCTTTTGATTTATTTTATTTCTTCAAATTTGCATGTTTTTTCAGCTTTGCATGTCTAAACCAAAAATACAAAAAAATAGTTGTAACTTTATTTGCAAGTTCATTTCTTCGTTTCTCTCGGAGATTGCTTAATTTTAGGTGACTTGGCAATAGGGAAACATAGAGGGGATTCGACTCAAGTACGGGAACGAAGCAAGCAAGAAGAGGTATCACACTCCTTTCATCATCCACTCTGCAACCTTAAACTGGTCCTACAATTATTTACTTGCTTGCATTGGAGTTACTCCCTACTTAGCTTGTTATCCTAGAAATTCTATTCCCTTGCCAGTGTCTTCTTTTTAGCCTTGAAATAATGAGCAATGAACTTGGTTAAAAATACTTCCTACATCTTTACAACAAGAAAAACCATCTAAAAGATGACTTGAGTCCATGTTTAGCCCAAAGAATTTAATTCTAGAACTACTCCATCCCATTTGAGCTTAATATAAATAGACTTGATAGTACCCTTGATTGAAATTGTTTGATAAAGTGGATGCTTCGAAGTAGTAGAAATTATGTGATGAGTGCATATTTGCATCATGTTTTATATTATTATTTTGCATTGTAGATGTAGGATCTTGATATTTTACGGTGTTCGTGCGCACATTTTATGTCTGTTTTCACTAAGATCAGGACAAATGATGGATCCAATGGATACAATTCTTGAAGCAGTTGTACTGTGGAGAAAAGTAGTCAAAAACAACGTAAATCGCTTATTTAGGAAATATTAATAATACCAAAAGAAAACCAAGAGCGAACAAAGGAGACAGAGAGCATAACGACCAACTATACGGGCGGAGCAATTTTTTCCGTCGTATAGCTCCGGCCGTATAGCTGGCGCCGCCTCCGCCTCGTCAAATAGTTTCACCCCGTGCAATTGGTTCGAGGAGACGACATACAGAACACCAGAAATCACAGAAACCTTACCTCTGGAAGGCATCTGGAGGGGGAACTCATCTACCAAGGACCCATCTTCGCCCTGCGCAGATCTGGGAGGCTAAGGCATCGATCTTCATCATCCACCACTACATCACCACCATCTCCATCCATCCCATCTACATCGTGTTTAGATCTTGTTGTAATTCCTATACTCGTTGTGGATTTATACAAGTACTATTCATCTATGATTGTTTCCATTACCATTGCCATGATGTTGATTGCGTCCATGTCTGAGTAGATCTTTAGTTCTTGGGGAGATGGAGAAACCCTAGTATGAGATTGAAATAAGATAAAGTCTATGATTATATTCATCACTGTGACTATGTGTTAGATTTTCTACATCTTGATGTTGAGAGAAGTCGACCTCTCAATATTTGCCTCTTGTGGGGACTTGATGGAGGAAATTACTTGTTGGTAAATGGAGGCGTGCTAGCACTTATAGTGACTATAAAGTTGTTGGCACCCCTTATGTATCAACTTGGGAAATCGAGGAAACTCACGGAATACTATCCATGCCAAGGGATACGTCCTACGGGATTACGTCCCGTAATAGCGTAGTAATTCGAGTGATATCGATTGCTGACTGTTGTGGTTAAGAGGATGATGTGCATAGCGATTGCTGGCTAATCATCCATATACGGAGTTCCTCCCACACATACATAGTTGAGAATGTTCACGATGATAATCTTTATCTTAGATCTTTACAATTCTAGTGGTGTATCCGCTACTCCCTGAGAATGCCTTTTCCCTACCGCAGTTCCAATCTCTCTTACATACGCGATACTTACTTTCTATACTCAGTTATTTTACTTTCTTTATTGCTCTTCTATCCAAAACCCCAAAACACCTTTTTACACAATACTCGCATTTTATCTTGTCACTTAGAACTTTATCTAGCATTTCTATCGTAATATTTATTTCAAGAGTTATTAGACTTCAGACTCCTGCTCCTAGTGGGATCGATATCTTTATTTTGAAACTAGCTACGAACGATATGTGCTCTTGCAGTCATCAAGCTATTTTATGGCGCCGTTGCCAGGGAGCTAAGCGTTGTAGGTATTTTAGTTTTTGCTTATTTATTTTTGTGTTGCTAATTTTTTTTGAGTTACAGGTATCCACCAACATGATGGAGTTTGAGCATATGACTAGTGCTAACCCACTTAATCACTTTGGGAAGCCCTATGATATTTATAAAAGAGAAAACTCCAATGAGAAGACAAGGGGGTTTGAAATAAATCATCTACTACTTAGTATTCTACATAAGAAGCAATTTACTAGAGATGAAGATCCTGATCCATATGAGCATATTGCATGTTTTAAAGATACATGTGGCACTTTTCTATTGATGGGACATACCGCTGATGAGGTAAGGGTTAAACTTTTTAGTCAAACTTTGACAAGTACAGCTCTCTCATGGTATAGATCTCTACCCCCTGAAGCCACTACTACTTGGGATAATCTAGCTTGTGAATTTCTATCAAAATATTATCCATTATCAAAATCTTTTAGAATCAGGCGTCTTATAATGACTTGGAAGAATCGTACTAATGAAGGAGTAGTAAGAGCTTATATTAGATTTAAGGATTTACTACGACTATGTCCTCATCATGATTTGCCTGAATGGTATTTACTACATATCTTTTATGGCGGTTTAATTGAACCTAATAAAATTGAACTAGACTCTTTCGCTGAATGAGCCTTTATGAATCTTCCTATAGCTAAATATTGGGCTTTACTTAATAGAATTTGTGATCATAGAGTTTCATGGAATTTTGGTCTAGGAAGTGAAGGAGGCATAGAAATAGAGCATGATTGTATTCATGACTACAATAAAAAGGGCCATGTTAAAGAACTATCTAAAGAACTTTATTTAGATTCAGATCTTGTGTTGCAAGTTGTTAAAGCTTTTACAGAACATATTAAAGCTCCAAAGGAGGATCCAGTCAAGTATGATCCACCACCCGGACCAGAAAAGAAAAGAGAAGATGAAGCAACCCTAGACTCCGTAGAACCAATTTATGAAGTGCCTTTCCCTAACACTGCACAAAAGCATATTCTAGAAGAGGGAAGAGGAAAGCATGCCAGAAGTCAGGGAACATCTGGAAGAAACCAAAGATGAAGAGGTAACCAAGGAAGCAATTATGGCTATGTACTCACACTGTAACATAGTTGAACTTGATGAAGCTACTTCCGTATTGGTTGAAGGTAAAACAAATGTAAAAGATGTGGGTAAGCCTATTCTTCCCTGCATATTTAAAGAAACCTCTCATTATGGTTTATGTGATCTTGGCACCAAAGTTAATGTTATATCTTACGATTTTTACTTAGAAATAAAAGAAGAAATAGAACTGGCAACACTTGAAAATACTGATATAACAATTATGTTAGCCAATAAAAACCTGAGAATTCCAATGGGAGTAGTTGATAATGCAACTGTCACAATTGGCAACAAAGATTTTCCTATTGATTTTGTAGTTGTCGATATGCCAGCTGACACTCTTTGCCCAATTATATTTGGAAGAAACTTTTTGGGTGATATAGGTGCCTATGATAACTTCAAGAAGGAGACTGTGTCTCTTAAGCTTGGGGGAACAGAAAACAAATTCCATTTCTCCAAATTTAAAGATAGCCCCCCACCAATACAAGAAGAAGAATGAACCATTGAGGAAATGGCGGCTCTTTTCTAAGGTAATCAAGAAGAAGAAATAGATGAAGATCCAAATTATGAAGAAATAATTATGGAAGACAAGTCCCTAGGAGAACTAGAAAATGAATTTGATTCACTACCCGTTTTGGGACCTCCAACTAATGAGGCTTTTGAAGAGCCAGAAAAGAGAGGGGATGAGGAATTACCATCCCCAAAGTTGAAGACTCTACCAGAAAATCTTAAATACAGGTTTTTAGATGATACTAATAAATTCCTTGTTATTATTAGTGCTAAACTTTCAGGAGATCGAAGAAGAAGAAGAACTCATGAAAATACTTAAGGAGCATCGCCGGGCCTTTGGGTAATCAATGGATGACTTGAAGGGCATTAGTCCCATGATAGCCGTCCATCGAATATTCATGGAAGAAGGTGCTAAACCAGTTGCATAATTCAATAGAAGGCTGAATCCTGAAATGAAAGAAGTGGTAAGAAAAGAAATTGTACGCTTATTGGACACAAGTATAATCTATCCTGTTAAAGAAAGTGATTGGGTAAGTACTGTTCACTGTGTTCCTAAGAAGGGCGGATTTACTGTTGTTCCTAATGAAAACAATGAATTGATTCCTGATGGCCCAAAATATATCGAGCTCGTTGGGGAACCCCAAGAGGAAGGTATGATGAGCACATCAGCAAGTTTTCCCTCAATTATGAAACCAAGGTTATCAATCCAGTAGGAGCAAGGAAACACCCCAAAGGTGTTGCTAGCTGAACTTCGGCAGGGCACACTACCGGTGCCGGCAGCAACGTGGAGACCTGCACAACACAACCACAGAACTCTGCCTCCAACTTGTGATGAGGTTGTCAATCTCACCGATTTTGCTGAAAACAAAGGATTAAACATATCGAGTGGAAGAAAGTAATAGTTTGCAGAAAGTAAACACAAAGCAATAAACAGTTGATTGTAGATTGATGGTAAAAGAAAGGACCGGGGTCCATAGTTCACTAGCGGTGGCTCTCCTTAAGATAGATGACATGTTGGGTGAACAAATTATAGCAGGGCAATTGACAAACATCGAGAAAGCATACAAGCATATACTACTCATCTTGAATCCTGTGAGATTCGACTGGGCATTACAACATTATACATAGACCGCCATCCAACTGCATCTATGACTAATAATCCACCTTCAGGTTATCATCCGAACCCCCTCCAGTATTAAGTTGCAAGCAACAGATAATTGCATTACGAATTGCGTGTAAAGTAAACAATACGATTGTTCTATGAACAAAGGATTATTGTTTTCTCCCTAGTAGCAACAACACATCTAGTACCTTAGAGATTTCTGTCACTTCCCTAGATTACCAGAGGCATGAACCCACTATCGAGCATAAATACAAACTCTCGGAGTTGCTAGCATCTACTTGGCCAAGATAGCTACTAACAACGGAAAGCATGCAAGATCACAAATAACAAAGACATGATAGAATCAATAATCAATCTGAAATAGCATCTCAATATCCATCGGATCCCCGCAAACACAACATGCAGAATTACAAATAGATGATCTTGATCATGAACGGAGCTCACAATATCTAAACATGATAGCACAAAGGAGGAGAACCAGCCATCTAGCTACTACATGGACCCGTAGTCCAGAGATGAACTACTCACGCATCACACCGGCGGCTTGCATGATGATGAAGAAGGCCTCCAGGGTGAATTCTCCTCTCCGGCAGGGTGCCGTGAAGAGCTTAAGATCCCTCCCGATCTAGGGATGGAGATGATGGCAGCTACAAACTCTTTCGTGGATTTTTGATCGAGTACTTAGGGTTTCCATACCAGAGGCAATATATAGGCGAAAAGAGAGGCCGAGGGGGTGCCTGGGGCGAGAATATCATTTTGTATCCCGAAAGTTGGGTCGCCTAGGCAACGCGGTACACAAGTTGATTTTTATCACCGCGATTCAAAAAGTTGGGGCGCCAATTGCTGAGAGGGGTCATTCGAGTGAATGATGGCCAAACCCAATATTTTCAAATCGCGCCCGTTAAGTCAGGATATTCTGTTACACTAGTTCCTGCTGTGCCCCTCCTTTGCCGGTCACTCTTCTTAGCCAGCCTGCACGGGTCGTAGGGGCAAATCCATTACTGTACTTTCCTAACTCTCGACACTGAATCTTGCTGCGGCGGCGGTCCCTTTTCTTCCCTTCCCGACCCTAAATTTGTAGTCGACGGAGGACCTTTTTTCTCCCTCCCCCAACACTGAATCTGACGGCGGTGGCCCAGCATGTCTTGCAAGGCGAAGGTTGTAGCTACGTCGCCGACTGATTTAGGTCCGTCGGGGCCCAAGTTTGGTGCTCAACGCGTAGCAGCGGCGATGTCTTCAGCCCCGGTTAGCGAGGAGGCCAGCAAGGATTCTGCTCCCAAGGTACCTATGAGCAGCGGGTTGAAGAGAAAAACAAGGCCGGCGGCGGATTGTTCGTCTCCGGTGGGCGGATGCAGCACCCAGATCTCGAAGAAAAAACCCGGGAGAAGAGCGAGAGGTGAATTTTTCTTATATGTGCCTTATCTTGCAAGTAGATTAGTTATGGCATAATAGAATCGAATGAACTGAAATGTTCCCCTCTTTAATCAAATTAGGCACAACTTTGATACAAGGGACCTATATGAGTTCACAGTTCATATTCGGCAGTACACTGCAAAACTTGATTTTAGTTGCGAGAGGGTTGTGTTCGGGCAAGATGTGCATCTGCTTGTGAATTGCAAAGAGGTTGTGTCTGTTTCGCAGCTGGTAGATATGCTTGCCGCTAGAATTCCCCAGGGTTCTAGACAGAGGACAAAATTGGTGTGGTGCAACATGAATGATACCTATCAGCAAATTGAGCACTCCCATGAGCTTCAGATGGTTTGGGAGTGTTGTGCAGCTGATCGTAAGGTGAAAGTTGAAGCGATGTTTGATGATATGTATGCAGATGCTGGAGATCTTGCTGCCAGAGCTTCTACTCCTAGAGAATACGGACCAATAGATGCTAATCTAGATAAGTTCAGTATACGCATAGAGGTGGATTCATACATGGCAAAACTTGATGAGGGAGTTAATAAGCCAGTTTCGTCATGTACTATGGAGATCATTGTCAATTCCAAAAACATAACACTTGATGAAATGAGAGAGATGATCGGTAAGGAAATCAGTATTGGCCCTAAGCAGATGGCAAAAATCCGGTGGTGGCATCATAAGAAGTAGCAATTTATAGATGTTTTGGATACTAAAGATCTTATGCAGATTATGCGGCGAAAGAAGCGAACTAGGAAGGTGTTCTTCCTTGGTACCATTTCTGATGTTGTTGAACAGGTTATAGTGGATGTAGATGCCCCTGTAGTGGCTAAACAAAATGAGGTGGTCGACGTTGATGAGATCTGATGAGAGCTGCTACCCTGGGCTTATCATATGGACCGCGGGGTTCCCCTGCCTGTATTTGTAATATTGACTACTGTTGCATTTAGAGCGTGTTTCTGTGATTATGTTTGTTGAGAGATTGCAATATAATGCTGTGTGAGCTGTTGAGATTTTCGGACATGTCACTCACTGAAACCATCGTTGTTGTAATAAGACATCAGTACATTGTAGTTGACATGATTATGTTTCTTAAGATGACGTACCATACTTGTTTCTGTTATTATGTTTATTGGGATATTGTAATGTAATGTTTTGTGAAACCATGGCTGGACTAGTGATGCATAAATACATTGTAGTTGACATGATTATGTTTCTTGAGATGATGTACTGTACTTGTTTCTGTTATTTTGTTTGTTGAGAGACTGTAATGTAATGTTTTGTGAAACCATGACAGGACAAGTGATGTGTAAGTACCTTATAGTCGACATGATTTTGTTTCTTGAGTTGATGTAATATACTTGTTTCTATGATTATGTTTGTTGAGAGATTGTACTGTGATGTTTTGTGAAACCATGTTGTGATTATGTTTGTTGAGAGATTGTAATGTATTTTTTGTGAAACCATGACTGAAGAAGTGATGCATAAGTACCTTGTAGTTGATATGATTTTGTTTCTTTAGATGATGTAATATACTGGTATGTTTTTGTTAGGCAATGAAATTGGGATGGAGGGAGTGCAGGTTTAATATTTGAAATGAGAATGTGTGAAGAGAATCCATATCAGGCAGGAGACAGTAATCCAGGGAAAGGGCATGGTATCCATTAAACTATTGTAACATGCCAATTTAGTCATTATTGCAGCGGTAGAAGGGCTACTCTCTCTCTCTCTCTCTCTCTCTCTCTCTCTCTCTCTCTCTCTCTCTCTCTCGCCAACACCTACGCTGACGTCGTTGCCTGCGATGACGCATTCGCCATGCTGTCCTTGAACGGCGAGGACGACCAGTCGAGCAGCGACAACCTTCTCTCCGACATCAAGTATTCCTTCCACGATGTGAGTTCCTCTGTTTTCTCGGGCTAGGATTAGGCAATGGTAAATCTCTCGATTTGAGATCCATATGTGCATGCAATCGTGATCGATTTCAGCTTTGCGTTTACCTATAGGTACCACGGACGATCTACGACTCCGAATGGGAGGGCCTAGATCTCGATGGAGAAGTGCCATGTGACCATGGGATAAAACTGAGGAGATATGTTGCATTCGAAGGCAGTAACACTAGGAGAAGGTTTTTGGGCTGTACAAATCAGTTTGTTTACATTATGCGCAACTGTGACATGAAGTAAAATGTATCGTGCATGTTCATAACACTACAGTGTGTGTGTTTTTAGGTTGGCCCGGTGTGTAAAGCAGTAGAGTGGGTGGATCTTGAGTGGCCAGATGCACTTAAGAAATGTTTGGCACAGTTATGGGAGATGTATGGGTTGGAAAGGTCGGGGAGATTTACTGATGTAAGTGATGCAGCTGAAAAAAATTACAAGCTATCGATACAAAATAAGGAGCGGGAACAACAAATCGAGAATTTGCAGTCAGAGCTAACTAACGGAATCGATGGGAGCTTGGTTGTTGGAACTGCAAAGAAGCTTCAGGATAGTCACAGGTTGCTGATTCATAATGCAGAAAAGGAGAGGGATCAGCTCAGGGAAGACAAGAAGAAGCTAGAGTACTGCATTGCGGATCTATTGAAGGAACTAAGAAGGCACGCGAGGGTGAACAAGGATAGACTATAGAGGATAAATGAAATACGAGATGAATAATTGATGTTGTGCCAATGCCTGAAACTAGTTAATTGTAAGACTTGCAGTTGCGCTTTCTGAACTAAGCCAAACTCAATCCTCGAGCAAACTAATTTTAGACAAACACACATATCGTGCATAGAGTTAAGTTCATGCTTACAAAATCACCACTGTAGAGGATAAACCAGGCAGTTCATTACGAAATAGACATATGTTGTGTTCAAGCGAGCCTGGCCCGGAGCTGCCTGGTTTCCTCCCTAAGATTGGCCAGCTCCTTCAGTACTATGTCGTGCTTCAGCTGTAGGTTCCAGCACTCCATCACGGATTGGAGAATTTTGTCCGTAGCCATACGATTTTCCTTCAAGATCCCTTGCATGATCTCCGTCTACTTCCTAGCCGAGGCGCGACCTTCACTGTGTAGCTTCGCCCAGTCAGCGTTTAACTCCTTCAGTTTCTGGCACTTGACAGAAAGGACCGCGAGTTTAGCGCACAGTTGGTCAAAGGCCAGTTTCTGGGAATTCTGCTTCTCCCTTTGGATTGCTATCTTGTCATTTAGCCAGGTCGCCAGGTCCTGGTCGATCTTTTGCCTCTTTCCCTGCAACAAAAATACATAGTATGGTTTATTCAGTTCACCAGGACAAGCTAGTTAGTTTCCATAATTAACTGAATCGACTAGTGGCACTGTCATAATTTCAAGGAAGAAGCAATCTAGGACTAATCAACATTTTATGAATCGACTAGTGGCACTGTCATAATTTCAATTTCAAAGACAAATAAGATTTATCTGCAGTTTAGTGTGCTGTGGGTTTTTCCCAATATCACCAAATAGTAGTGGGAGAGTGGCAAAATCATAATGCAGAAACCCATGTCCAGATACATAATGGAAAGAGAACATGGTGTCCATTCATGAACATGAACACCAACACATGTCCAGATAGATAAGGAGTTGCCCTAGGATTCTTATTGCACCCTATAATGGGAAGCGGACATGGGCATTGCTCCCTGAACCCTAAACATTACAAAAGGAGAGGAGGACGAACTAATATTCGTGTCCCTGCTAACGGGAATCAGACTTGGGCATTGTTCTGATACGCCTCCAGACATGCTCTTAGCTCCTCGTTCTCTTTCCAAACACCCTCGAGTACGGTGATCCCTCTGCTCATGTCCGCCTTGATCTCCTTGACTACATCCAGGCATCGGTTCCTGTCATGGTAGGCTTGGATGGTAGCATTGGTTTCCTCGACACGTCCTCTGAGTGCCTCGCTGACTTTGTCCTACAGGAGAATGCACCTTTCCACAAGATTCTTCTTCTCCTCCGTGAGCTCGTTGATTATATTGATGGCCTGTTCTTGCCTGTTCAAGTTACGGTCGAGCACTTTCTGCAGCCTAACGACGTCACATGCAAAATCTAGCGAGATCTCCTTCTGCACAAATAATTTCTTGCGTAGGCTCTCATTAGCTTGGGTGAGGGAGCGTGCAAGATCATGTTGGTTGGCAATCTTGGAACTGATCACGGCCACCTTGTCACGGCACTCGGCCTTCGATCGCTGCATCGTTCATGTTAATTGAAATAGGAATTCTACAATTACACTCCAGGTCCCAGTTGAATAGTAATATAGATCAAAAAAATCCCCATTGAATCTATTGGCCACAGTGTTAAAAAATAGACCTAGAGATCTATTCATGACCACGATAAACTAATCCTAATCACAAAAAATCCATAGTGAATCTATGAACAACGGTATTAAGGAAAGACCAAGAGATCCAGTAATATTCATGAAAACTAATACAACTCGCAAAAGAAGAAGAAAAACCAATGCAGGGCGGACAGCATCTAAGAAATCCACATCATAACTCGGAGAAATAACAGCGTGGAGATTTGCTACCTCGCTGAGACATGGAATGAGGTCGAATGGGTCCTGCAACGCCTCCATCGTGGTGGATTCGGGCTCCACGGCCAGCCTGTAATACGTAGAAGAGGAAGATCTAGAAGAAGAAGAAAAACAAGAAGCTGATTAAGATCATGATGGAGAGGGAGATGGAGAAGAAGTAGAAAAAGAAGATCGTACCAGGAGGAGCCCTCGCCTGCTAGAACATTCGGCGCCATTGTCGGGGGAGATTGGGCATTGATGAGAGGGTGGGCTTGAGCGGCTGGTAGAGCAAGAAGTGCCTCGTGGCGATTTCTCTCCCTTTTCTCCACGAGGATCATCGACCGGCCTCTCCCCCTCCTCAGTGGAGCCATGGCTTGCAGGGTGAGTGTGGCAGCGACAGGAGGAAGGAGATAGTGATTAGTGTGGGAGAAGAGTCAAAGAGTATAGGCCGTGGTCCAGTAGTACTAGTACTATTATACGAGACCACCGTGTACGGTCTACCTTCTCAAAGAAGCCAGGGAGGCAGGGGTAGGGAATCGATGGGACTTTTCTTTATTGCGATGGACACTTCAATGGTCTTCGGCGCCGCCCAAAATCCAGTATATAATAAGGGTAGTGCGAGTCGGGTGGTCATCACGAGAATCGGCACGCACATCCCGCGTGTGTGCGTCACGTGTTGATGGGGCAATGACGCGCGCAACTGCTGCACGATCACGTCTGCACGTCGAACTCCGTCGAACTCCACGTGACAGGCACGCACGAGATATTTACGAGTCTAGAATACGCTGTGCCACTTTTGTTGTGATCAAATTATGTTCAGTACAAGAGATATTACTTTTTTTTGATAATCGACAAATGCATGCGTGGACACAATGCACGAAACCGCTGCTTGTCCTTGATCAGATCGGCACCCCACTCTGTGTACCCGCCATCGACCATTCGGAGCAACTACCTCGAGCACGAGGCCCCCTCGCCGTGGCAATGGCATGTCCAAGCCGTCCACTGACCGTCCTGCATCCCCAGCTCTTCGCTGCATCGTCCATGCTCGCGAGTCGCCTGCTGAGGTAGCACGTCATGTTCGACCGCGCCAGGATCCATCGACATCGGCACTCGAGGACACCGCGGCATCGAAGCTCGTATCGGCCACGCAGGAGGAGCATGGGGTACTTGCAGCATCAGACGAGCACAAAGCAGCAGCCAGGACAGGGGAGCGTGTTGCACCGGCGTGTACGGACAAGAAGAAGAATGAGAAGAAGACTAGGAAGAAGAGAGGAGATAGTTATTTGGACGAGTCCGACTCGGCCAACGAGGAGGCGTTCATTGATCAGTTGGAGGCAGAAGCGGAGGAGAGTGACGTGGACCCGTGGGACTACGAAGAGGAGGAGGAGGACTCCGACGAGGAGATAGCGAGCTTATTCGAGGAAGGGGGTGGTGTCGAGTCGTCAGAGGAGGACACCGACGGCAGCGATGGCAGGGACCATGGCATTGACGAAGACGAGGACGAACCGGAAGACGAAGACGATGGCTTCTTCAAAATATGATCATTTATTTTATGTATTTTAGTTAGATAGATGGATTTTCACTTGTTTATGGAGGTAAAGTATTGGTGGCACGGCTAGAGAGGTG
This sequence comes from Avena sativa, assembly GCA_916181665.1. NCBI lineage: Eukaryota > Viridiplantae > Streptophyta > Magnoliopsida > Poales > Poaceae > Avena > Avena sativa. The sequence continues at coordinate 577,087,922 of OV702289.1, read as the reverse complement.
GCACGGATTGACCATGCATAAAAAAGTGGAGAAGGGAGGGGTTATCCTGCCCGTTGGATCACATGGGATCAACAGTTGGTGGAGACGATCCGTGTGACATCTGTGTCAGCCAATCAGGGCATAGCACCTAGAGTGAGCACATGTTTGGGATCTCCACATGTTTGGGCTTTTGTGAGATTTGTGCCGGAGAGAGAGGGAAAATCTCTTTTCACAATCCGCCTATGGATCCACCAGTGTCATTGCATGTGTGTTCTTTTTACTAACAACAACCAGTCATTGAAATGTGTGTTCTTTTCACATACCACATATGGATCCACCAGAGTCATTGAAATGTGTGTTCTTTTCACAATCCACCTATGGATCCACCAGTGTCATTGCATGTGTGTTATTTTTACTAACAACAACTGGAGTCATTTCATGTGTGTTCTTTTCACATGCCATATATGGATCCACCGGTGTCATTGAAAGGTGTGTTCTCTTCAGAGACCACACATGGATCCACCAGTGTCATTGTATATGTTCTCTTTTTACTAACAACAACCAGAGTCATTGCATGTGTGTTCTTTTCACATACCACATATGGATCCACTAGTGTCATTGCATGTGTGTTCTTTTCACAATCCACCTATGGATCCACCAGTGTCATTGCATGTGTGTTCTTTTTACTAACAACAACTAGAGTCATTTCATGACTGTTTCTTTCACATACCACATATGGATCCACCAATGTCATTGAAATGTGTGTTCTCTTCAGAGACCACACATGGATCCACCAGTGTCATTGCATGTGTGTTCTTTTTAATAACAACAACCAGAGTCATTGCATGTGTGTTCTCTTCAGAGACCACACATGGATCCACCAGTGTCATTGCATGTGTGTTCTTTTCACAATCCACCTATGGATCCAACAGTGTCATTGCATGTGTGTTCTTTTTACTAACAACAACCAGAGTCATTGAAATGTGTGTTCTTTTCACATACCACATATGGACCCACCAGTGTCATTGCATGTGTGTTCTTTTTACTAACAACAACCAGAGTCATTGCATGTGTGTTCTCTTCAGAGACCACACATGGATCCACCAGTGTCATTGCATGTGTGTTCTTCTCATTAACCACAGCTAGAGTCATTGGATGTGTGTTCTCTCCAGAGACCACATATTTATTCACCAGTGTCATTGAAATGTGTATTATTTTCAACTATAGCTGTTGGCCACAAACAATCGGGACGCAGAGCTAACCAACAACCGCTATGGGCTTCTAGAAGACCGGACCCCGATTGTTAGGCGCCGTTGGATCGGGGTGCATGGACGATAGTGATGTCCTTCGCGAGGGCGATCCGTGAGAAGTCTGTTCTGTGAACTGATTGGCAGTGGCAACGACGCTGGGCCTACGTCCTTGCCCTTATCCCCTTAACCTCGGGACCGAAGATCAGATCGTGTTCCTTAATCGCAATGGAGAGGGAGAGGCCCAAACTCAGCTTGCACGAGGCTCAGATGTTCACCCACTACAACATACTCAGCTTGCAATGGAACGTCGGCATCTATTCCGACGCGGAGGAGGCTGGCGGCTACACGGACAACGTCGTCAATGATGGAGACTGCAGGAGCGTCATAGTCGATTAGGGCCACTTAAGCATAAATTAAATCTATGTACGGTATCTTAATGCGCTCTTTGGATCTGGGTCACTTGAGTCATGGTCGATTATCGTCATAATCTATATATGTTGGCCATGTTTTAGTTGTCTTTGTCTTTGAAACTAGTCGATCGAAACTCGCCCGATCCTGAAAATAAAGTTCACGTGTTCCTGGCATATCTGATGGGACAGTACGCTGACTCTGCTCCCAGCACTTGATGGCACATCCATAATTTGGATTGCGCCAGAGGAGAAGGGATCGAGCGTGTTGTAATAGTGTACTACTCCTGTCCAGATATAACTGACTTAGTTTTTTTAGATATTTAATAAATGTGTCTATATCCAAAACATGTCTAGATACATGTTTTAGGTTTCTCTGTCTTTCAAACTAATCAAAAGTCGTCAAATTCTGAACAAACAAAGTCATTGCGTTCACACCTGATGGGACAATATGCTGACTCTGCTACTTGATGGCACAGCCATAATTCTGGAGTGCGCTAGAGGAGATGGGAATGCAAGGGAGATGGGAACTAGTAGCCGCGTCCAAACGCAGGTAAAAAATTAATGTAATAATATTTAAAAAAATTGTAATCTGGTCCACATGACCCCATCATAGAGACGTTGCACGCGCTGGATATAAATAAAGACGACACGACTAGTTTAGTTTCAATGATATAATTCAACATACGACGTTACTGTGCCCGCATCTTTCTGCTCCTCTTATTAGTCTGCTAGTCCACGCTGCATTAAGCATCAGTTGATGAGGATAAAAAAATGATAAAATGGCAAATAAAACAATTTTTCAGCTTACCTTTCATCCAGAGAATCATACAAAGATGAAATTGGCAGGGATTTATTATTTCTCCTGCAGTTAGCCGAAAGATCCTCCAGAATATCCTCAATCACCCCTGCAACTTCTTCATATTCTAATACACCTCCATTATTTGCCCTTTCCTCCCCGTTCCGCTTACCCTTTTGTTTATTTTCACACCATTTTCTCGCCGGTAACTCCACTTCTTCATAAATTGGCTGCTTAAGTACGTTTTCCTCCGAGTGCTCATCACCGTCTTCACGCTGCTCTTCTGCCAGTTCTAGCTGATAAGCCTCATTTTTCTTCCACCGGGGTGTGAACATGGACAATATCATGTGTAACTGGGTTTTTGCACAACCTCTTGATATGGCCAAATCCGCCACAACGTTTGCATTTCCTTTTCCTAGCTCCCAGCCTTGGATCTTTATCGGTGGAGGCTTCGATCCTTAGCTTTCTAGGCCTCCCAGGTGGCCTCCTAAGAACTGGTGGTTGAAGTTTGAACCCTGGATCGACAATCTCCCAATCATTTTCATTGGCCATAGGTGGTACGTTTTCTGCATAAGTTGCAGCAAACTTGTCCATGGAGAAATAGTTGTCGACATAGTTTTCTATCTCAGCTCCGTTACCTCTAAGCTTTAAGATGAAGTAAATTGCATGGTGACATGGCAGACCAGTAATCTGCCACTGCCTGCATGAACAGGTCTTGTTTCCAATGTCTACAGTTTACCTCCATTCACTTCCACACTTGTATTCTGCATAAACCTCAGCCAATGTTCTGGAACTTCTGACCAGCCTCATCTTTATCATTCTCATTGCCCTGGTTCTTGCATTCAGTAACATAACCACCTTTGGAACTATTTTATGGCCTAAAAATTTTCTTGCACAAATTCTTTGCCTTAAATATCTCTTCACCATTATGCACTGTCTTATTGCATCCAACAAAATAACAATTCCAAGTGTCTTCATGCCCGAAATCTTATCATTGAAACTCTCTGCCAAATTATTGCAAACAAAATCCACCTTGCTTAACTCACCAAACTTGCTTCTGGCCCATAGCTTGGTGTGATGTTCTTCAAGGTATTTTTCACCTTTGGCACTACATACATGTTCTGCAAGTAAGTATCATGCGTGCTTGGGGTGTATGTGTATGCTGATCGCCACAAGTCCTCTTCAAAGATCTTTCCTTTGAACTTATTCGTGAAGTTAGTAGCGAGGTGCCGCATGCATTCCCTATGCTCAACCCTAGGAAACACAACATCAACAGCATTCTCAAGACCCTCACATGCACCAGTGTGTATCACCAAGCCTTCAGGGTGACCAATTACTTCCCTTAGTCTCTGCATGAACCATGTCCAACTTTCATTTGATTCACCCTCAAGAACAGCATAAGCTACGGGTAGAAGCCAATTATGCGCGTCCAAAGCACAAGTAGAAGCAACATGTCCCCTGAACTTCCCTGTTAAAGAAGTTGTGCCTATTGCCAAGTATGGCCTGCAGCCGTCTAGGAACCCCTTCCAGCATGCCTTCAGGCAGACAAAACATCTCCTGAAGCATATCTTATCTGCCTGCTTATACCTGACCCCCTCGAGACCTTTTCTCTCCCTTTCACAACCTCGTAATCGATGTCAACAAAACTACCAGGTGATGTTTTCTCTACCTGAGCTTTGAAACTATACAACATATGAAAACTGTCATTCCACTTGCCTTGAATGAAGTCTAGAGCAATATCCTTCCCATCAAAGACTATGTGGTAAGGAATCAGAACGTTAAACTTTTTGCTAATCTTTGCTCTGAGTTCAGCAGGTCCAATGTTATGATCCTGCCTCACCCAGTCAAGTACAGTAGCAGCAATCCACTTGGTAGTTGCCGGTCTAATTTTAGCACTTAAAGAAGTATTAGGGCAGTTGTGTTTCTTCGTGTTACTTTGATCTGCATTCGATAAGAATCCAAATAATTCAGAGCTAGTTATCAACAGAATAAATATGAGAAAGACTGAAACTAAATGTAGCTATTGCAGCCTGAAATGCGTGTCCACCCCGCATTGGAGATGCATATAATCTCCATTTACACACATTACTTTCCCTACAGTGCACCCTAAATCTCTTTTGGTCGCTCTTTTCAATGATAAATTCAAACCCAACTTTGATTGCATAGGTTGCAACTGCATATCTGCAGTCCTCCACATTATCAAAGACAGTCCCCTCATCAATTGTAGGATTGTCCCTGTCAAAGTGTATCACTGGCCTGTCCACGTCTTCGTCGTTGTATCTACATCCCATTTCCACATCTTCACATTCCTCTTCCTCGCCAGTCCCATAGTCAGGCTCAAAGTTCGAATCAACCAAATATTCCCTACTCTCCATCCTATCAGGGTCAGCAGCCATGTCTGGATACGTTTTCTCATCATCATTCGCACCGCCGCACATTTCAGTGCCTTCATGCTCGCTTGACAAAGCATCATGCTCAAGGACAAGCTGTACAGACGTCCTACGGTTACCAAAACATATCCTTGCCATCACCACGGGACTAGAAACGCTAATTGGGCTATGCAGAAAAGGAATCACAGTTCTTACCCTTCAATGTGGACGCACGACATCTTCTCCGGGCTCCATACCTCCAAAGCTCTGCACCCCGCTTCCTCTACCCATGTTTCGTTGTCCTCTGTGCTCTCCAGACTTGAAGGAGATTCCGTGCTCTCCAGCCGTGCAGGACCCATATCCATGATCTCAAGCCTTGCAGGATCCATCTCTGAGCGGGATCCGGATCACCAGCGTTGTTGGGCCCCTAACCCAATGGCCGACTTTCGGTTTTCGTTTCTAGACGTGCCTGGGCGGTGGGCAGCGACAAGGAGACATGGCAGGGAGGGGAGGGGACGTGAGGGGATGGCAGGGAGGGGAGGGCGGGAGGACGACGACCCAAGGGGACGACGAGAGCGGTGCACGACTGAGCGGAGTGGCGGCGGCAGGAGCAGAGGAGCGGAGCGGAGCGGAGCTGGTTGCGACAAAGCATGGAAAATTACACAATAATGTGTTGGTGGGCGGCACCAGCCCTCGAACCTAGGACGCGCGACATCGAAGGTGGAGGAGGCGGGCCCGCCAGTCAGAAAACATGCCACCTGTCAGCGCACTATGCACGGGGAGCACTTCACGGAATTTTTTAGCAGGTCCCACATGTCAGTCTATTTGATCAAAACTTGCATGCAGTGCATGGCTGGTTCACACGCTAGTTCCGAAAAAAGCCCGTTGATCAAAACTTGAATTGGCAGTTTCGCTTCTTCTCTCCCGTCTCCTCGTCTCCTCGTAGTGGCAGTTCCGCTTCGTCTCCCTCGTCTGTTATCCTCTTCTTCTTCTCCTCGCAGTGGTAGTTCTTCTTTCTTCCTCGATCAAAACATTCCCGCACATAAGCCATGGCCAGTAGCCAGATGAAGAGGAACTGGTCCGATCTCCTGGCCGACCCACTTCGCAATATCGCCGACTACTTGCTGGAGAAAGAGGAGTACGTCGACACCTATGCTGTTTGTCGGGAAGTCTGCACTGATTGGCGCCGCACTTTAAAGGTGCCCGAATTCCATCTCAACAACTGGATCATGATAGATCACACACTTCCAGACGTTGGCGACTTCACCTTCCTCAACCTCGCCACTGGTCGTTGCTTCAGGACAAATCTAATGGACGTCCATCGCAGGTTCACATTCACATCCGATATTTATTGGTATTTTCCATTGTAAACATCTTAGTGCTAACTGATGCCCTCTTCTTCCAAAAGATTCTACTTCGTCGATGTTTCTCGTGGCGTCATTGTGCTTGCTCAGAGGGTGGAGCCGTACCAGATTCGGCTTCTGAACCCAATCAACTCATAGGTCTAACATTGAGTTTCAAGCACACATACCATCTGAACTTCTGCAATCTATCGTCGTGACGAAGTCCCCGGCGATGGTGTTCGTTTGCACTGATTATCCAGATCATATTGCATGGGCCGATGAGAGCACCCCAATGGAGCAAATCAATGAATCATTTGGAGAAAGATTGTATTCGCCACCTCCTGCTATGCTTCTGGACTGCATGACGGCATTCTAAGGGGAAGTATATGCATTACTTGAGAATGGAGACATCTTATCGACCAACATCAAGTTAGAGCAGCGCACGAGCACTGTCACGATAGCCAAAATAATTTCGGCCCCAGTCTTTGAACAGGTACGCGGAACTTACAAATTTTACCTTGTGGAGTCAGATGGTGATTTGCTTATTATGTCGAACAGGGATTTCGCCAAAGGGCAACCGTTGTTATACCGGGTGGACACGGAGAACCGCTCTCTCGAGGCCGTCGGTGACATTGGAAGTCGTGCCCTCTTTGTTGATTATAATCGGTCTATCTCCATTGACACCAGGTTATACCCCACAGTCAAACCCGGTTGCATATAATACAGGAATTATACCACACTGTACGATCATGAGGTTCAAGCCTGGGAAGAGGAACCAACAATGACGTATGGCTTAAGTCTGGAACATACACCGAGGCCTTACCCTCGGGACGGGATACTAGCAGCACATTGCAGACGGAGAGAGTTCTCTGAATATGTGTTGCAGCACGTGGGAGCCGCTGCCGACAAAATATATAGGGGATAATGAATCCTATATTCATCCTAGGTTATTTGCTAGCATTTTCAGGTCTATTTTTCGAAGTAGAAATTTGTACTGTATTTATATTATTTCGATCAGCAGTATGCGTATTACCTTTCAGACAAAATTGTAATGTACTTAATTTTAGTACTTTTAGAATTCAAAGTATTTATTTTTAGTAGCTTCTTTCAGAATTCTCTGTGTTCGACATGGGCATCAGCTCAGCGCCGGAATTCAGGTTCCACGTGGAAAATTGCACAATAATGTGTTGGTGGGCGGCACCAGCCCTCGAACCTGGGATGCGCGCCGTCGAAGGTGGAGGGGGCGGGCCCGCCAGTCAGAAAACATGCCACGTCGGCATCCCCTGTTTCTGATGCCCTTTAAAAAAAGAAAACATGCCATGTCGTTATCCCATGTTTCTGATGGTGTTGCTACAATCGACGGTACATGGTGGCATATAAATAATATCGTATAAACATAAGGGCACAGTCGTCAACATTTCTAAAATGAAACCCGATCCCGTCTCCTACCTGTCCTGGTGCATTGCCCGATGAGGTGGATAGCCACGGCCGATCTTTTTAATACGTTCGCACTCTTATGCTGAGGAGGGAAATAAAGATTGAGCTGTTAATGCAACGAGTGTCGAATTATTACCCTCTAAGGAAATGGGAAATGGTTATTTTCACGCGTGCCCGTAGTCCAAACCTACTGTCAGTCTTTCACTCCCCTTCTCCGACTAACCATAGTTCACCTTGCGTAGCTCCTCCGCGCCGCACCAACTAGGGTAACATGGCCCCGCCTAAGCAGCCGCCGCCGCGACAGCCGCCGAAACTGGGGTATTTAGCCCCTCTAAGGCAGGCCATGAAGCTCTACTTCAAGGCCGGTCTCCCATTGCCCTGCCAGACGGATGATTTCCCTGAATGTGCCGAATCAGCCGCGGCGGCGACTGCGGCATCGTCGGCGCCAGATGCGGCAAGCAGGGCCAAGAGAGCAATCTGGAGAAATCGCGCAGTAGCATTATGGCATGCTCTAGGCAGTGGGAACAAGGTACATATGAAATCGATCACGAGAGCATGCCGCCGAGGGTACACACCCTCGAACAGGGTGGCGCCAAGGTCTAGGAACTCTCGTGTCCACGCTTCAGCGCGGACTACCTTACCTCAGTGGGGGAGGCTGGGAGCACGCCGTCTGCGGCAAAGACGCTCCATCCTACGCACCGTCGGAGGCTGTACCATGGCGGCGACCAAGCGTCTACACTCAGCAAGCTGGATTGTTCGACAGCCGGAGCCAGCAGCGGGCATCAGCTTAGCCCCGGAATTCAGGTTCGAGTTCACACAAACCTATGATCCCGAGAAGGAGATGCCGAATTTTTGTTTCGAAGAAATCGTTGCGGCGGCGCGGATGGTCCAACTAAACCGGGACTAGCGCACGCAAAACGCTCGTGCATGAACGATGCAGATTTCTTGTAGTTTGGCGGGAAGGCAATAGATCAGTTTGGGTTAAATGATCAAAGAACTTATGTCCTCTCAAGGCAATTTGCCAGCCAACTTTTCTGGTGGAGATCTATAGTTTCTTCAGTGTAGAATAGTTAAGTTCAGACTGAAGAATGGCTTTTGTAGATGAAATGCTGACGAATTGTTCTATAAACTAATAGGAAGTTTAGCCCACTTTTGTGCAGGTATAAGACCCTTTTGTAAGGAAGTACTACTGTTGTAATCAAATACTATCAAGTATCTATTTCCTTCAATTACTAGTCATGGTTCAATCCAGTTAACTGGCATCTTTTTATCCCAGACTACAGATTTTGCGTCTGTTGTCTGTGTTGTAAACCATTTTTCCTTTGTCTTGTGTTGCCTGCAAAATGGTCCTGCAGTTCAACGTGTTACAAATGTAGCTACCTTGTACTTGAAGAGGAGATGGACTATATTTTCCTGGCATCCACAGAATTGACATTGCTCATTGCCAGACCATCCTCTTTTCATGAGGTTGTCCTTGGTTATTCACAGAAATTATAAAGCATGGTGTTCAACTACATCGATTCAAACTATTACACACACACACACTACATCAAATTCATTACCCACACATACTACATCGATTCAAACTATTACACACACATACTACTTCAAACTATTACACACACGTACTACATCGATTCAAACTATTACACATTTTTAGTCGATGCTAACTTCCTGCTACGCTCTCCATACTACAAATTCATTAGCCACACATACCATGGCAATTCACTAGAGCTCTGTCTTCACTCGAGGGAAATCAGAACCACCAGCTCGTCCAAGCCTGGTTCCCCCATCGAAACTGTGTGCGCCGTCACGAAACGGTGGTGGTCCTGTGCCATCGATCCTTCCAGGCCAACACTGCAGGCGACGAGGATGCTTTTTGGCAGCCTCTTCGAGGCCCTGAATGCCATGTACCGAGTCCAGAACCTCCTCCAGGTGGATGATAACCGGGTGCTTTCAGCAAAGCTATCGCCCTGCCCTGCTTGGAATCTGCACCTCGTACATCTTAGGAACAGCGTCAGGATCTTTTAGCCACGCCTTTACCTCGATGACCCATCTGTCGCTCGGTGGCACGATTTCCACCAGCTCGCTGCGAAGGCTACTGACGACCTGCTTGAGGGCCTCCGGCTCCCAAGCATCCAATGGGAGGCCGTCAAAGCCGAGTTTGGAGAAGAAACGAAGCTGCCCCAAGCGATCGCCCCACCCACAGGCACGATGCCAACGCATGAAACTCATTTCTCCCCGCAGCACTCGAAAGAACGGGAAGAATGCAGAACACGTTCGGTGTCTGAGCTGTGCTCGAACCAGACGAAAAAATCGAATGGCGGTGCGCATACCTCAATGTTGACCTCATTTCGTCTAATCCCAAAACGAGACCTGAAAGCCGACAGCAACTCTGCTGGCGACACGGCGGGACGGATGCCCAGCACGGTGGCCATGAGAGCGTGGTCGTCGAACTGCTGTGCCAGGGCTACCATGCCTGGGGTGCACAGAAACACGCAACTTCTCAAGGCCGGTCGCCAGCCTGGATTGCCCGACAGCACGTGCTCCACCGTGCAAGAAAGACTAGCCAGATGCGAGATATTAGTCCGGGGACACGAAGCTCCGATACGGCGTACGATGCAATGGCGACGGCTGTGAGCTTCGATTAGAGGCGTGGGAGGTTGACCGGACATGGCGGGGACGCAAATTAGAGCAAGTGCGAGATCCGATCTAAGACGAGCAGCCGGAGCTGAGCAAATGTTATGGGGAGGGGAGCAGGGGAGAAGACCAGAGCAGATCAAAGAAATAGATCTAGTCCACTCAGGGATCTGGTCCACGCAGGGGTAAGCTAGTCCACGACCGCAAAAGAAAACAGGGAATACTGATATGGCGGGCCAAGAAGAGTTGACCTAACGGCGGTATTTGAGTTCAACCGTTTTTCGTCTGGTTCAAATGATTGTTTGGCCGTTAGATTTGTATTCACCCCCATTTGGCCCTTCTGGACAATTGGCAATTCTACTATGGCCCCTCCGCGCGATTGATGACAACTCGGGTACCGTGGTGCGCTCACCAACCAAGTTTGGTACCGCAAACGAACATTCCTGCCTGGAGCGGCTAGACCACCCCTTGGCACGGACCAGGCTTGGCCGCGTGACCAGGTGGTGTGGCTGGGCCCCAGCCCCTCTCCGTCTCGTATTCTGGCTCTAGGTGTCCCTCGGTGAAAATCTGACTTTGGCTTTTGTCCCGTCCAATTCCGAGAATATTCATTTTCTGACTTTCCTTGAACCAAAAACAGCAGAAAACAGGCAGCTGGCACTGTGGCTCTTGTTAATAGGTTAGTCCAAGAAATCATATGAAAAGTACTCCAAAGTGTGGAAAAAACATAAGAAAGTAGATAAAACTAAGCATGGAACATCAAAAATTATAGATACGTTTGCAACGTATCAACATCCCCAAGCTTAACTCCTGCTCGTCCTCGAGTAGGTAAGTGATAAAAAGAAAGAATAATTTTTGAGGTGACAAGCACCATCATAAACTTGATCAAAGTATTTGCAAAACATTCAAAGCTGGGATCATAGTAATTCAATCATAACATTAAATACAATGTTCTAGCAATACGACAAAGAAACTATGTTGCAACATGAAAAGGCACAAACAAAAGGTTCATGAATAATAATGCTTTGCAAGACGTTTGTTTGTTTCACATAAAGAAAACATAATGAGAATGGTATTCAGCTTGTCCCTCATAGAGTAGCAAAGCATAAATGCATAGGACACCTTCAAAGTTCATAAGGGTGACTAGATACAAATAGTTCAAGAACAAGCAATATCAACATTATGAATCAATCAATAAGTCTTGGGACTGCACATTAAACTAAGAATAGCCACTATGCTCTCCCAATAGGTGCATAAAGATAGAAGATGGAGAATCAACATAAAAGTAAAAGAAAGGCCTTCATAAAAGGAAGCAGGGATTCAAGTCTCATAAAGAGCTTCCAAAAATTATGGTACTTATTAGCTTTCAGCTCTCATTGCCCCTATCATAATCATCTTGAAGTGATTAAGGTTAAAGTGAACAAACTATGGTGTATATGCTTGACGAAGTATAAGTTGGAAATCTCATGTCCCTTGAATACGAGGGCCGCTCCTCATGCTACTCAAGTTTAATCACCGGTAAGTTCTTGTCATTGTAAGTACATGTGTATCATAGAGAACCGCCAACAGAGTACCCCTTGCCCGATGATACGGAAGAATCCCCATATCAAAATGACAAAGCAAGCAGACAAAAAGCATCTCAATAATCTTCTTATTTACCATGGGAATATGGTGCTTTTTTCTCTCTTTCCTCTTTTCTCATATTTTTTCTTTTTTCTCTTTTTTCTCAATATCTGACTCTTTTTTTATAAGAAGAATACTTCATAGACAACTCATTATGGTTACGCTGCAGGTTTCCACCATGACAGCATGGATTAGACTAGCGGCCCAGGCGTTTCTCTAACACACATACATAACTCCATGGACTTACAAGCTCCCCTTTCATTTCACACCGACGACATCCATAGACAAAAGAGCATGATATCAACTAGGTACAAAGTATAAGTGCAATGTTGAAAGCGTTCCACCTGACAGCATGGTTCTGCTAATCCCCAACAAATAAGTGCAAGCATATACAACATAGACGACACAATGGTTCAAGTTTATTAAGGGCAAGAAAAGTAAAGTGTGCCATCAAGTTCATGAGAGCTTTAATCACTAGTTTTCTTATAACAAGTTTAATTCAGAAGGTAGATAAAAACATGAATATACTTGGAATAGCATATGCTAATAGGTAGGTATGATGGACTCTTTGGAATAACTTGGTTTTAGGAGTTGGATGCATGAGTGGAACTCATACTTGGTTATGGAGGCTAGCAAAAGACTGGGAGCGACCAACTAAGAGAGCAATAATGGCCATAATCATGTAGAGCGACAAAAAATCATTAATCAAAGCATAAAGTGATAGTACAAGTTGAAAACTAAAGGATCATAAAGGCTTATGGTGACTTGGGATAGTCATAACATGGTGTGAGCATGTGCCAAGTCAACCCAAATAAAGCATCAAAGGAGAATACCATAATACTATGCTTTAATATGCTAAAACAATGCATGATTCTTCCAAGGCACATTAAGCAATCTCAATTGTTTATAACAAGTCATGCTACAGCAAAGAATACTAAGCATAAAGCCAAAACAATATCAAGCATGGCATGACAAAGTATAGGCCACAGTCAAAAACAAGCTCTCTTTACGACTTAAGCATGAACTTTCCTACTCTTTTCCAATCCAAACCAAACTATTTGAAAACCAATGTATGAAAGAGGGGGTCCAACCAATTTATTCAGCAAACTACGCAAACCAAAAGTAAACACAACTGTGCATGAAGCAATAAAAATGAAGCGTTTGGAAGAAACCTGAAATTTTTATTGATGAAGAAGGGGATGCCTTGGGCATCCCCAAGCTTTGAAGCTTGTACTTCTTGGATATTTCTTGGGGTGACACGCGTGGCATCCCCAAGCTTGAGCTTTAGTCCATTCTTCATCTCATTACATCATTCCTTGAATACACCTGAAATTTTTCTTCATACAAAATGTCACACAATCTTTATTAGCAACATTAGTGCACTCAAGATAATAAGTCTTTAGGTTCAGTTCCAACACCAATAAAACTTCCATTAAAACACAAGCTACTGTAGCACTTCCCTCAAAAATCTCAATTCCCCAAAATAACTAAAAAAGGAACCAACAAGAAGCGAATGCAAATAATGGCAGAAATCTGTCAAAACAGACTAGCAGGTAAAGACGAATTTTTTCAAAGACCTTATGTTGCTCAAATGAAAAGTGTTGAACTAATGAATGTTAGATAAGAACCTGGGGAAGAAGCACAAAAATTCACGCCTCAAAACAACGTACAGAGATTTTACACGAATTTTTATGGTGAAGCACAGAAATCTGTTTCGGGACAGCAACTTTCCCAATCATTACTTCGCTCTCATTAGAGGTTACTCTTGGCACAAATTGCAAATAAAAAGGATAAGGAGCGGTTATTACTGAAGTAATAACTTCCAAGACTCATCTAAAACTTTTGGGTTATCTCCCAATAAGTACTTTTCTTTAACGCCTTTAAGTTAGGCATAAGAAGCAAGAAAAAGAATCAAGTGTTCTCAAATGAAGAAGCATTAAGATTAATACCGGAAATATCTTCAACAAGGCAAGGTATCTCATCCAAATAAGTTCTAGAGGATCCTCTCTCAACGCTCTTGGGTTCACTATTTTCATCAAACGGGTTTTTAGGAACAATCCAATTAAGATTCTTTTCTATGGCTTCATGCATTGCTACAAGTTTGAAAGGTATTGGTATCTTAATTTCCTCCCCATTAGGTTTGGTTCTGTTCATCTTTTCTCATGTACCAACAACATCTACGCATGAGCCTAGCATATTAAAACGTTCAAAGACCTTTCTAGCTTCCTTGGCAATATCATAGAATTCCTTAAGCAAAGTTTCCAGAATAAAATCTCTCTTTTTAGGGTCCTCAATTTCTTTAAGTTTAAGAAACATTACTTGAATTAAGGGGCTAAGGTTAACAAACCTAGCTTCCAACATGTGAACTAAATAAGCTGTAGCAATTTCATAGTTTGGAGCAAGTTCTGCAAGGGATCTATCCTCAATATCCTCATGCTTACTAACATGATTAAGGAATTCTTCAATATTTTCTTTTCCAATTATAGAGCCACTACCTATTGAAAGGTCTTTCAGGGTGAATTTAGGGATCAACATGGTGAGCTAAGGAAGAGGTAACCACTGTAGAAAGACTTAATTTTTTTGTGTTTTTAATAAACAAAGCAAACTAGTAAAACTATTTTTTGTGTGTTTTTGATAAAGAAACAAACAAACAAAGCAAAAGTAAACAAAGCAAAACAAAAATAACAAAGTAAAGAGATTGGTTATGAGGGACTCCCCTTGTGAAGATGTCCTTGACTCCCCGGCAACGGCGTCAGAAAAAGAGCTTGATGGCCCAAAATATATCGAGCTCGTCGGGGAACCCCAAGAGGAAGGTATGATGAGCATAGCAACAAGTTTTCCCTCAGTTATGAAACAAAGGTTATCAATCCAATAGGAGCAAGTAAACACCCCAAAGGTGTTGCTAGCTGAACTTTGGCAGGGCGCACTATCGGTGCCAGCAGCAACGTGGAGACCTGCACAACACAACCACAGAACTCTGCTCCCAACTTGCGATGAGGTTCAATCTCACCGGTTTTGCTAAAAACAAAGGATTAAACGTATCGAGTGGAAGAAAGTAATAGTTTGTAGAAAGTAAACACAAAGTAGTAAACAATTGATTGTAGATTGATGGTAAAAGAAAGGACTGGGGTCCATAGTTCACTAGCGGTGGCTATCCTTAAGATAGATGACATGTTGGGTGAACAAATTACAGCAGGGCAATTAACAAACATCGAGAAAGCAATATGCATATACTACTCATCTTGACTCCTTTGAGATTCGATTGGGCATTACAACATTATACATAGACCGCCATCCAACTGCATGTATGACTAATAATCCACCTTCAGGTTATCATCCGAACCCCCTCCAGTATTAAGTTGCAAGCAACAGATAATTTCATTACGCATTGCATGTAAAGTAAACAATACGATTGTTCTATGAACAAAGGATTGGTGTTTTCTCCCTAGTAGCAACAATACATCTAGTACCTTAGAGATTTCTGTCACTTCCCCAGATTACTAGAGGCATGAACCCACTATCGAGCATAAATACTAACTCTTGGAGTTGCTAGCATCTACTTGGCCAAGATAGCTACTAACAACGGAAAGCATGCAAGATCACAAATAACAAGACATGATAGAATCAATAATCAATCTGAAATAGCATCTCAATATCCATCGGATCCCCACAAACACAACATGTAGGAATTACAAATAGATGATCTTGATCATGAACGGAGCTCACAAAATCTAAACATGATAGCACAAAGGAGGAGAACCAGCCATCTAACTACTACATGGACCCGTAGTCTAGACATGAACTACTCACGCATCACGCCGGAGGCTTGCATGGTGATGAAGAAGGACTCCAGGATGAATTCTCCCCTCCGGCAGGGTGCTGGGAAGAGCTTCAGATCCCTCCCGATCTAGGGATGGAGATGATGGCGGCTACAGACTCTTTTGTGGAATTTTGATCGGGTCCTTAGGGTTTCTGTATCGGAGGCATCTTATAGGAGGAAGGAGAGGCCGAGGGGGTGCCTGGGGCGGCCAGACCACCCCTAGAGCGGGCCAGGCCTGGCCGCGTGGCTAGGTGGTGTGGCCGGGCCCTAGCCCCTCTCCGTCTCGTACTCTGGCACTTGATGACTTCCGGAAAAATAGGCACTTTGGCTTTTGTCCCGTCCAATTCTGAGAATATTCATTTTCTGACTTTCCTGGAACCAAAAATAGCAGAAAACGGGCAGCTGGCACCGTGGCTCTTGTTAATAGGTTAGTCCAAGAAATCATATGAAAAGTACTCCAAAGTGTGGACAAAACATAAGAAAGTAGATAAAATTAAGCATGGAACATCAAAAATTATGGATACGTTAGCAACGTATCAATACCTACTAGAACTATTGTTGGGCATAGGATGTGCATAGACTTTAGGAAATTAAACAAAGAAACTAGGAAAGATCACTATCCGTTACCATTCATAGATCAAACTTTAGAAAGGTTAGCAAACCATACTCATTTTTGTTACTTGGACGTATACTCTGGTTTCTCTCAAATAGCTATTCATCCGGATGACCAACTTAAAACAACTTTCATAAGTCCTTACGATTTACATGCTTACCGACGTATGCCCTTTGGTTTATGTAATGCTCTAGCTACTTTTCAAAGATGCATGACTGCTATTTTTGCTGATTTTATAGCACTTATAATGGAAGTATTGATGGATGACTTTTCTGTCTATGGAACTTCGTTTACTAGTTGTTTAGATAATCTCAAAAGAGTTTTGCGACATTGTGAAGAAACTAATATTGTTCTAAATTGGGAGAAGTGCCATTTATGATAAAAGAAGGTATAGTCCTCGGACACCAGGTATCAGGTAAGGGAATTGAAGTTGATAGAGCTAAGGTTGAAGCAATAGAGAGAATGCCACCACCAAGGGATATTAAAGGTATAAGAAGTTTTCTTGGTCATGTGTGTTTTTATAGAAGGTTCATTAGAAATTTCTCTGGAATATCTAAACCTTTGAAAAACCTCTTGCAAAATGGAATTAGATTTAATTTTGATGATAAGTGTCTTGAAGCCTTTGATAAACTCAAAAATGCTTTATCTCACGCTCCTATTATTAAACCACCTATCTGGGATACAACTTTTGATTTGATATGCGAGGCTAGTGATGATCTTGTAGGAGTAACTCTAGGACAACATATTGGTCGTAGATTCAATATTATACATCATGCTAGTAGAACTCTCAATGGTGCTCAAAAGAACTACCCTAAGGAAGAAAAGGAACTTTTTGCTGTATTTTTCTCTTGTGATAAATTTCGTTCCTATATAGTTAATGCAAAGGTAAGAGTTCACACGGATCATGATGCCTTAAAAGAACTCCTTGAAAGGAAAGACCATAAGCCAAGGCTGGTTTGTTGGATTCTTCCACTTCAAGAATTTGAGCTGCAGATTATGTAGAGGTAGGAAATAAAAATGCTAGATGTAGTGTCCATGTTTTCCCCGCAAGATACCAATCTTATTGAGAGGAACTTTAGTCCTGGTGATTTTCGTTTACGAGAATTAATCAATGAAGTAAGGTCAATTCCTCCAAAAGAGAAGAAGTCTTTGTTATGGGAGGAATTTTCCATCCCCGAATAAACAATGGTAAGTGCAAGGTAAGTGTTCTTACCCAAATAAGTGATTTATTTTCACAATTCTTACTCTTAAAAATTCCGCCTTTGAATTCCTTGTATTTTTTCTGAAGTTTTAGAGGGGTTTTCCCAACTATACGGGCGGAGCTATACGACCGGAGAGGAAGCTCCCGCCGTATAGTTGGTCGTTAAACTCTCTGTATCATTTTCGTGAAATTATTTTCGCTATCTCAGCCTATACGGTCGCAACTATACGACCGGAACCAAAAATTCTGGCCGTATAGTTAGTCGTTAAACTATCAAACACTTTTGGTTTTGATGTCTGTATCTATACGGTCGCAACTATATGACCGGAACAAAAAATTCTAGCAGTATAGTTGGTCGTTAAACTCATAGACACTTTTTCATTCGATCTTTCGTTTACTATTTAAAAAAATGTTATTGTCGGTTCCGAATCATAATTTAATTGACCCGGACTCGAGATATTTGGAAATATCTGCCCGGAACCAACTATACGGCCAGAGCTATACGAGCCGCGCCCGTATAGTTAGTCATTACACGGCAAGACACTTCCAAATCCGTGATTTCTTTTCCTGTTTTGTTCAGATTCTTTTCTTGGACGACAATTTGGTGTTTTTCTCGTGAGTTTTACCGACATCTAACCCCCCTTATATACTGCCATTTTCTCTATCTATAATCATAATCTCTAGAAACAGATCTACTTCTTATTCACATGAAAGGACTCTCAAACCAAGGGATAAAAGTCAAGAAGAAACGCTCCCATGGAGACCGGGAGCAATAGCGAGCAAGGGAAGGAGATCAAGGCCATCCCTATAGAGTTCCTCGACGCCGACCATGGGCGCCAGAAGAGGGATTTGAAGGCTCTGGAGCTTAGGATCGAAGAATTGGACAAGGATAAGCCAGGGACACCCAAACATCCGATTGCTGTGACTTTATCTTGATAAACTAGATGAAGATATCAAGCGGATAACCGAAGCAGGTTTTTCCATGAGCCTTAAGGCGCTACAAACACTTTAGGATAACAATGAGTTCATTAAGGAACAAGTGAAGGTGCTGGAGAGGAACAATCTTTTCTACAAGCTGCGTGTTAAAGAATTAGAAGCTGTAAATCAATCCCTCCGTCTCAGGCTGGCCCGTGAAGAGAAGATACCACGTGCCATGATGCCACAGTGATCTACAACAATCACAGTATCAAATAATCGCAAGGGATTATTTGATCCCGCCTGGCTTGATTCCAAGCTTGGGGAGATCTTTAAGACCTTGTAATCTATCTTATAAGTTTTATTACTATTTTTCGCATTAGTTCATACTATGAATAAAGTTTGCATCATTAGAATTCCCTTTAGGAATAGTCGATCCCTTTTATGAAATTCCGAGTTTATTATTATATATGGAGCAATATTAAGTTTGTGTTTGCTTTATTGATATATGAATGGCTTGAGTATAATTTTACTTGCACTTAATGATAGCAATAGGAGTCTTCCACACCATTGGTATTAATAGAACATCTAAAGACAATTTAGTCAATATGTTGTAAGTCTATGGTTTGATTTACAAAAGAAAAATTATCTACCTAGTTAAGGAAGAATAAAACTTGAACTAAGGAAAATTAAGTGCTATCAAAATAGAGTGGGAACAAGTCGAGGTAGAAATCTTCAAGTCATAAGAATGCTTCATATACAGTTGGAATTTGGTAATTGAGATCATTAACTTTGAATTCCTACATGAAGTGGAATATATGGCTAGCTCCTTTGCACATCACTTAAACAAAAGTGTGAGCATATATATATACAAAGAAAAGAAAAAGAAGAATAAAAAGAGCGAATGTGCAAAGAGAAAGTAGGCATATACCAGTAAGCTGTAGTATGACAAAGAGATACTTTTGAGATTCTAAATCCCAAGTGAATACGCTGATTCTAAAAGTACTTGGGACTACCTCGCTAACTCATTCGGTCGAACCGAATTCTTTTACATTATGTTGAGACTCATCTTTTATGAACTATTGATCACTAAGGTGTAGAAGCCTTCTAATACTATTCTGATGGTTTGAGTAAGGTACTATTCATGAATTTATTCCTATGTATCGTACATGATAAACACATGCTTCAATTGCCTCATTTATTTTATCGACTCAGCTTCATGAACATGAGGATCACATCCATTAAGCTAGAGCTTGCTCGAGACGAGCAAGAGTCTAAGATTGGGGAAGTTGATGAGCGCATATTTGCATAAAGTTTTATATTATTATTTTGCATTGTAGATGTAGGATCTTGGTATTTTACGGTGTTCACGCGCATATTTTATGTCTGTTTTCACTAGGATTAGGACAGATGATGGATCCAATAGATACAATTCTTGAAGCAGTTGTACTATGGAGAAAAGTAGTCAAAAATCACGTAAATCGCTTATTTGGGAAATATTAATAATATCAAAAGAAAATCAGGAGCGAACAAAGGAGACAGAGAGCATAACGACCAGCTATACGGGCGGAGCAATTTTTTCCGTCGTATAGCTCCGACCGTATAGCTGGCGCTGCCTCCGCCTCGTCAAATAGTTTTACCCCATGCAATTGGTTCGAGGATACGACATACAGAACACTAGAAATCACAGAAACCTCACCTCCGGAAGGCATCTGGAGGGAGAACTCATCCACCAATGATCCATCTTCGCCCTGCGCAGATCCGGGAGGCTAAGTCATCGATCTTCATAATCCACTTCTTCATCACCATCATCTCCATCCATCCCATCTACATCTCGTTTAGATCTTGTTGTAATTCCTATACTCGTTGTGGATTTATACAAGTACTATTCATCTATGATTGTTTATATTACCATTGCCATGATGTTGATTGTCTCCATGTCTAAGTAGATCTTTAGTTCTTGGGGAGATGGAGAAACCCTAGTATGAGATTGAAATAAGATAAAGTCTATTATGATATTCATCGCTGTGACCATGTGTTAGATTTTCTACATCTTGATGTTGAGAGAAGTCGACCTCTCAATATTTGCCTCTTGTGGGGACTTGATGAAGGAAACTACTTGTTGGTAGACGGAAGCGTGCTAGCACTTACAGTGACTATAAAGCTGTTGGCACCCCTTACGTATCAACTTGGGAAACCGAGGAAACTCACGAAACACTATCCATGCCATGGGATACGTCCTACGGGATTATGTCCCTTAATAGCACAGTAATTTGATTAATATCGATTGCTGACTGCTGTGGTTATGAGGATGATGTGCACAGCGTTGCTGGCTAATCGTCCATATATGGAGTTCCTCCCACATATACAGAGTTGAAAATATTCATGATGATAATCTTTATATTAGATCTTTACAATACTAGTGGTGTATCCGCTACTCCCTGAGAACGCATTTTTCCCTACTGCAGTTCAAATCTCTCTTACATATGCGATAATTACTTTCTGTACTCAGTTATTTTACTTTACTTTATTGCTCTTATACCCAAAACCCCAAAACACCTTTTTACACAATACTCGCATTTTATCTTGTCACTTAGAACTTTATCTAGCATTTCTATCGTAATATTTATATCAAGAGTTATTAGATTTTAGACTCCTGCTTCATGTGGGATCGATATCTTTATTTCGAAACTAGCTACAAACGATCTGTGCTCTTGTAGTCATCATTATGCCACTACCTTTTCTAATAATTACCGTAAGATATTTCTTTACACGTGTCATTACAACTCTATCGTGCTCCATGGGGAACTATTAACTCCATTGGCCAACGAACGATCTAAATGTAGGAAACCACTTGATTTCGGCTTTTGAGTTATGTAAACGTCTATAGCAGCAATGCTATGACGGGTAAATTTTTTAGTCGCCTCATGGTTTCACGTTCCAAGTGAAGTTGTAGTACTCCGCTGGCCCATTATTGCTCAACAATTATTTATTGGCATGGTCACGAGTGCACAACATAGCTCCAATTAAACATGATAAAAATAGTGGCATCATTTCTCTATGAAAGACCTAAAGTTTTTGAAAGACACAAGAAAAGAAAGAGGTGCTTTGATAGTCTTGAAATTTTGACATGGGGTAGATGAGTTGTTCTTAAATTAAATGCTTTGATCCCAACTTGAGTACTCTTAATTTGTTAAACAAACAAGAACAAAAAGTTTTCATCTCTCCATAAAGAGAGGCACCAAAAGAATTTGTCTCACTTTCCTAGCTAAACTTTCGATACTTGTTTGGGCATATGATTTATTTGGTAACAAGATATACGTGGTTAGAAAGTGGACTCAGTGTAATCTTGTGAATACTTGTATGATCATATTTAAGATTGCGGGAATTGTGAAGAAAAGAATTTGACACCGATTCAAACTTGTGAGTTCCTTTATTTTCAGTCACGAATCTCCGCTATTCTTTCTTAATTCCTTGTCACTCGAGGGCGAGCAACATCTAAGCTTGGGGGAGTTGATAGCTGTGAGATTCGACACATTTTTATGGCTTTTACTGATGGTTTTCTCCCGGATTTGATTATTTTTTGGCTTTACCTAACGCTAATACTTCGGTAGTAAAGAAAACTTGGTTTTTAATGTGTGTTTCAGGTTCTGAACGTCAACAGAAGGATTTAACTAGAGAAACACAATATTCTGGAGAAAACAAGAGAGTCTCACTTTGGAAGCACGCGAGGGGAGCTCACCGAAGCTTTAACGAGCAACTATACGACAGGAATATTTTTCTGGCTATATAGTTCCTGCCGTATAGTTGGCGCCAACTCTGTCTTGTCAAAAGGGACAACTTCCATGAAGGGACCGAGGACGAAAACACAACACAACAGCGGCCACACCATCCAGAAGGGAGAAAGAAGAGATCCGGAGAAGAAGGGGAAGACGTTCTTCATCTCGCTCCACGATCATCGACCTCCTAGCCAACACCCCCCATAGCCACTACTTGTACTTGAGAGAGAGAGAGGGATCTACACCTATAAATACTAGGGTTTGAGATTGTTTCTTCCCATCTTGAATTGTGTTGGATATTTTTCTATTCTTATTGTGGATCTCCACAGTACTACAAAGACGAATTCCCTTTATTTAATTATATTGATGATCCGTTCTTCTCCCATGTGTGAGTAATTCCCTTGGGCGTGGGAGATGTAGGGGATTGGTGAGATGTGATGTGCCTTCATATATTTTCCATTAGTTTGTGATTGATTCTAATTACTATATTATGTGTGCTTGACTATTTGTGGGATGCCTAATGCTTGTTGTCCAATTAAGGGACCAGACAACATGATGCTTTGTTATACATAGATAAGATCTTGTTCGCTAGTGGACTGGCAACCCCCGGGTGACACGGGGATATCAATGGAAAGCTAGTAGACTCGAGGATAACGAGAAACCACTATGCTTATTGCATTAGTCCGATCCAAGGAGCTTAATCGCTAAGCGACTTGAAGGGTCTTAATCGTCTAGTGTCTGACCATTGGTTTTTGTAACATTGTAGTAGGATTATTGAAGTTGGGATGAAATCTACTAAGAGGAGTTCCGGCTAATTACGGGTTGCTCGCCTACACATATATTTATAAGATTATAGTTGTTACATTTATTATTCGTGCACCTGGCACAATCACTACCACCATGAACTGAATCTCCCCGCGCCTTCTTTTGCCATCTACAGGAAACAACAAACAACCAAGTCGTTCTTTACTTTTATGCTTTATATTTTTTAAGTTTACATTTTAGTTCTATTTAAATCCATCTCATTTAATCAAAACCCCATTCCTATTTCAACACTTGCAGTCAATTCACTCGAAGACCTATGACAACTTCGGGTGTGACAGAGACTTTAGCCATAAACATTTACCTTTGGGCTCCCTGTGGGATCAATATCTGTACTTCGAAACTAGCTACAAATGATTTGTGCTCTTGCAGACATTAGGCTCTTGATTGAGTAACTCGATCATATCATTCAGAGAGAGATCAAAACTTTGTATACTTGCATCATCGTATTTGGTTGCTATTTGGTCTTATCCATGTGTGGATTTAGAGCTTGTGTCAATCTTCCGAACAAGCTCTTATTCATCAAAATTGGATCTCCCTTTTATATCTTGTTGCGATTTTGATCTTGGCGGTTTTCTGGATGCTCACTGAGTGAGGTATCTCACATTATAATACTTGATACTTTCTCACTTGGTGATATCCAATCTTGTTGTCCTCTTTCCAACACAATTGGATTCGGGTCAATCGAAGTTACCAAATAAAGTTATGATCATTTGAATATTTGCCTTTTATTTGATTTGAAAAAGAAAAAGAAAAAAAGTTTTTCTGGGCCAACCCTTACTACCGGGGTTAGTATCGGGCGATACTGATCCATTCCGCCGGCCTCTATTTGGCCCGGTGGCTCTGGTCGGCACTACGGACCCATCGTGGCAGTACCGCCCCGGCTAGGCCGGTAGTACCGGGCCGCCCAGCCAAGCCTAGCCTGCTTCCTGTCGTGCCACTGCTTCGTGAGTTGCTCGCGCCCGATCCCCGCACGCCCCGCGTTGTCCTTGCTCGCCTGCCCCGATCCCTGTGTACACTTGCTGCGCGCGTCCTCGCCCTCGCTCCCAATTGGCTCGCTTCGATCGCCTAGGTCACGCTGCTCGCATTGCTGGGCCGGCCTACCAAGATCGCCTGGCCCATGCCATGTTGTGTGCTTTGCCACTCGCTACCCTCGCCCACCACCTCGCTCACTCGCCCTATTCGTTCCCCCGCTCGATGTGTCACCGGGTCAGGAGCGGTAGTACCGGGCCCATCCGGTACTACCGGCCCACCTAGGCAAAACATCCCCAACGGGTAGTTTTTGGCCCCCCTTTAAATAGCCTTTTCCCCTTATCCTTTTGGTTGCTTCTTCTCCTTCTCTTGCTCAAGCTTTGCCTAATATTTGACACTCTCTTGAGCTTGATTTCTTGACCCCCTCCAATAATTCTTGCCAATATTTGAGGCATAGATAGAGGAGATCTAGATCTACATTTTGACCAAACCAAATCACCTCTTTGTGAGTGAATCTTTGGGATCTAAATCTTTGGGGATTTTTGTGCTCCCATTTTGTGTTCTTCCTCTCTTGTTCCCCCAATTGCTTTAGTAGCCTTGTTGGAACTTGAGAGTGAAGATTTGGGGCATCTTTGTGGTGTTCTTGCCTTTTGCATTAGGTGCATCGGTTTTTGTTCTCCCCGGAGGATTTGTTCGGTGATATTCATTAAAGCTTGTCCCTCTTAGGTTCTTGGAACCCTAGATGGTTGTGTGGCCTTTGTGGTGTGTTCTTGGGGTCTTCAATTAAGTTGTGAATCTCCCCCAAGATTGTGGCTTGGTGGCATTTATTGGGAGCCTCCAATTAAGTTGTGGAGATAGCCCCAATCTTGTACGGGTTCGGTGACCACCCTCAAGTGGTCCAAAGTGGAATAGGTGCTTGCCCATGTGGTGGTGCCCTGGAGAATACGGTGAGGCCTTTGTGGCGTTGGTGGTCTTAGTACCGCCCAGCCCTCCAACGAGACGTACTCCCTTGTTGGGAGGAACTCGGTAAAATATTATCGTCCCCACGTGCCTCAGTTATTTCTATACCCAAGCTCTTTACTTATGCACTTTACATTATGATATCCATCATGCTTGAAGTAATCTATATTGCTATAGCATTGTTGCTTGTCTTGCTTAGCATAAGTTGTTTGTGCACATAGGCGATCCTCAGTATCTAGGCTTTGTGCTTAACAAAAGAAAACTCTAGTTTTATTCCGTCATTGTTAAGCGCATCTCGTAGAAGTTTTAAATCGCCTATTCACCTCCCTCTAGACGACATACGTGATCTTTCAAAAGTGTAGCCATATAAGCCTATATATATGAAGTAATTTACAGTCGACATACGTATAAAACAAACACAGAACCATGTAAAAGATAAAAACTTGACCAAATACTCATTGAATATTATATGGAAATCATAGCCAATTCATCCTATGCCCAGGAACATGGGGATCTACTCACAAGTGACAAACATGATATGGATCCGTGGCATATGGATTACAACATAATCCGAAAATATAATATCTCCACTAAATAAGATAAGTTGCTAATCACAAACATGCAAATACCACTCAAACAATATACGGAGTTCAATCAATCACAAACTATGAGGGGGATAAAGTGGATCTTGGAGATGGAGATGGTGATGATGATGGTGCTAATTGAGATGATGATGGGAAGGCCTCCCCCTATGCCAAGGAGGAGTGGTGATGACAATGGCGTCGATTTCCCCTTCACCAAAGGCTCTAGTGCTGCAGGATCTTCCCTCTCTCGGAGTAGGAGAGGTCTTTTGCCTCCGTCGCTGCTTCTGTAAATCATGGAAAAATATGGCATAGGTTTTTTGGCGAGACGGAGAAATCTGTCAAAAAGAGGAGCTGAGGCGACATTCTTGGGCCAAATGAGCATGGGTGGCGCGTCAACTGAGCTCTTTTGGGCCCAACAGCTCCTCTCGCTTGGTTCTTTCGCTCACAGTCCTTCACCAGGTGAAAAACTGATCATATATTTTTCCTTTAGTTTTTAGATGTCCAGAAGGTTCCTGAAATAGCAAATACAAAAAGGAGGTTTTCTGCCTCCTAGAAATTATATACCAATAAAAGAGACTTTGTAGGAAAGTCCATAAATCAACTAAAAATGCATAAATTATAACGTACCATGGAAAATATCATTCAAAACAGACCATATCAGTCACTATATTGATGATGTAAAATGCACGTATCAAACACCATAAATTCTAACAGTGAGGTATATGAACTCAAATTTGTAATATTTTCCAAAAACTCTTTCACCTCTGAATTTTGAAGCTCAATGAGGAGGGTGTCAGATCCTACTACCCACGGCTGCTTGGTGAAGACAAACATCATTGCATCAAATGAGGTGAAGTGTGCCTTCAAAATATGTTGTTGTACCTGCGTAATCTTGAAATAGTTGTCCCTCCAAGCTCTGGTCATGGCTTGCTCTACAACACTAATGGAGATTGCTCATGCACCTCCTCCTGCTGATGGTATTTTCAAAAACAGAGCGAAACCTTCCTCTTCCCCTTGATCTTGTTGGTGCTGCTCCTGATCCTGGAGATTCATCCCTTGCGGACCCATAGTGAGCTGCATAATTTCTGGAGCCTAAAACGCCACTAGATCTTGAGAGTTTCTTCTCCCTCAAGGAGATTCGCCCGGATTAGGTGATGTTCTTCTCTTGTGTCTTGTTTCCGAAATCCATCTGAGATGATGAGGTTTCAATGGATATTTGGGGCGGGGATTTGGATGGAATGAGTTAGATTTTGCTGGTTTGGTGTCAGATCTGGTGGATATACTGGGAAAGGAGGGGATTGGAACAGATTGGAAGGATGTGAGTGGTGTTCGCTAGAACGGCATGTCGTCAGTCGTCACACGGGGCAGTCTCTAGAAAACTCTTCATTGAACTGTTCTGTCCTACTCTCTTTGCTTGCTAATATAAGATATATTGACAAACTAAGAAAATGTCTTATACTTCCTCCGTTCCATAATATAAGATGTTTGACCTTTTGTGAAATGAATGTATCTAGATATCTAGCGTGTAAGTTTACTCCAAACCTATACACTCTCCGAACTTATATAGTAAAAGATGTTTAGATATATCTGTTTTACAAAAATTAAACCATCTTATATTTTGAAACAGAGGAACTACTGAGGAAGCACAAAACAACTCGCGCACTAGTGCTTAATTATGAATGCAAATCATAACCATTGAAGAGGTTATCTACCAAGTGTAACGCTAAACAAACAAATCTAGTGTGTAGAAAGATATAGATAGGTGGTCGTTTTCTCCAACAAAGTTGGACCACCGTCATTCATGCCCGACTGGATCGACCAGTTCCATCCACCCTACCTCATCATCCTGCCTCTTTTGCTTGTTAGTTACTCCATGGATTCCTAAATATGAGACGTTTTAGGAGTTTAGCTCGAACTCCCAACACGTCTTGTAATTAGGAACAGAGGTAGTATTTCATATTACCTCAAGATCGTTGCAGCAACAACATAAAAAATCTCAAGAGATCGATCATACAGTATGGCGAAGTAATTTGGCCAAGCTAACAATTGGACCATGGGGCCAGTGTCGGAAGGTTTTTTTTTCCGAACTTATCATAAATTCACAATTATAGGTTGTGAAAACATACATCTATGGGCAGCACAATTAAACTGGATTATACATGTGTTGTTAGTTAGGTGCTGGATCCATGCCTGACTGTCAGCCATCAGGGTCCACTCGAGTCCATGGCCCAATTCATAAAAGCAGAGTACAACAACAAGCTGCCCAAACAGTAGTATAGCTAGCTAGCCTCTCCTCGCCATCTCCACGATCTCATCTCTGAATAAAAGTGAAGCTTCATCCAATGAATCTAGCTCCTATCTCTTCTTTTCTCTTGCATATATCCAAGCTTTCTTTACTTGCACTACTCGCTCTGCATGACTGTCAACGACGCCTCGTATCTACTAGCCGTACACAGCAGCGAGCGAGCGCACGCCATGAGTAACGCGTTCGACCATGGCTATGGTGGCCACGGCGGCGGAGGAGTTGCAGAGCGAGGCCAACAAGGCACTGACAGCACTTTGTTGTGCTACTTCCATCCGAGGGAGCTCCTGGTGGGCGTGTGCGCCCACTGCCTCCGGGAGCGCCTCCTCCTCCTGCTCTCCTCCAACCAGCAGGGCGGTGGCCGCGCGCGCGTGCCGGCCGACGGCGCGAGCTACCTGTCCGCGCGGATCTACGGAAGGGCGCTCCGCCGTGTGAGGACCGGCAGCATCGTCTCCGTCTTCGCAATCGGCTCCTCCTTGCTCCACCGCCGCGACTCCTCTCACCACTACACCCACGATGGCGTCCAGGGCGACGGCGTCGACGACAAGATCAACCCCGACGCCGACGACGATGCCGACGAAGCCGCTTCCATTGCGAGCCTGGACGGTACATACGCAAGCAAGTGTCGCTCGTACGGACACAATAATTGATTGCCTGATTTGTTCACGTGTTCTGTTTTATTTTGCTCATCGGTCGATCGGAACAGATTCTTTCATATCGATCAAGTTCGAGGACAATGGCAAGGCGACGTGGGTGGACACCGAGAACAAGAAGGCTCCGGCTGGCGGTGAAGCCGACGTAAAGAGCACGGACAAGGCGCCAGCGGCGTCCTCGGCCACGACGGCGGTGGTGGAACACGCGAGGCGGGGCAGCGTGGGCGTGACGAGGTGGCGGAAGCAGGTGGTGGGGCGACTGCTGCAGCTAGCGCGGTGGAAGAAGAGGTCGACAGGCGGCAAGCAGGCGCCGTCATCGGTTGCGGCGACGTGCCACGTGACGGACCAGCAGCGGTCAAAAGGACGGGGCAGCCGGAGCTGGATCCGGGGTCTCACGCGGCGGCGCGCCGCGCACGGCGAGAGGGCGTGGCCGTGAGCCCGTGAACCTCCCCTCCGGATCAGAGACAGCTTGAGCTACCTACGTACAGAAGACACGTTCTCCTGTTTGTGCATACATCCACATATCCATCCATGCATCCACACAGCAATCATATTACTCCTATTGAACAAAAGAAAAAAGTGAAAGAATGCAGCGTCCTGAACATTTTGTTTCTTGCGGTGTCAATCATATCTCTCTCGCGAGTTTTGGACAAAAAAAAACAAAACTTGATTTGTACATATGCCTGCTTTTTTTCATCAAGAACTGCTAGTGTTACTCTGAACTGCCTTACTGTGAAACTGATTCAGGCACCCACGGTCTATCTAATTTGGAAAAACACTCCATGTTAGCAGTGGGTGTGTATCCCATCTCTGATGTACTAGTACTACTATGCTCTCTCGAATCCCCGCTTTATAAATAAAGCATCATCCACATATAAGCAAGTCACACGTAGAGACCCGACGCCACACACATCAAAGAAAAAGAAAAATAGTGTTCGCTGGGGCCTCAGCACAATACAACCCAAGTTAACACAAAAAAAAGAGAAAAGCAGAGCTGAGACAGCCCCCTTGGGATCATCTGGCTCAGGGGCCGCAAAGTGATGCGCCATCACTCTCAGCGCCCGAAGAGTGCCGTCCAAGTGCTCCCGGTCCTTCCGCTAGCTAGCGGGTATCACTGCTGAAGATATGTAAGAAAAGAGAAAATAGAGTCAGAGGCTCGTCTTGGGTAGACCCGCTCAATCACCATCTTGCTACGCACATTCCACATAATCCATGTTAAGGCCACAAACACTAACCAGAAGAGGCGGCGCCTTCTTCCGATACGGTTTGCCTCTGTTTCCAGGAACTCGCCGAGATCTTGGTCCTGCCAGGCAGGCCCTAGGGCTTCCCGGATAAAACTCCACAGAAATTGAGCGGCAGAGCATATGAACATAATGTGGGTGTGCATTTCCGGCGTCTCACATAATAGACACATACCATACCTGGCCCATTACGTTTGGAAACCTCCACCCCTGAGGGTAGACGGTCTCAGAGGAGCTGCGACACGAAGATCCTAAGACTAAGGGAGAGGGGAGCTTTCCATAGTGGGTCATCCACTCTAGACCCGGTAAGAAGAACTAACTGAGAAACCTCCTAGAGGAGAGGGCCACCATGCTATCGATTCTCTCCCCTCCGAGGGAGACTTGGGTAGGGAACTCCGCAGACTTTCGAAATATGTGACCTCTTCTACACTAAAGATCCTCTGGAATGGGATGTTCCAGAGTCCCCCATGCGCCGCCTCCGCCACCAAAATCATTGGGGATGCGCATATGGCAAAGAGGGAGGGGAACGCAGAACAAAGGGAAGAGGCTATGGGCCATGGGTCCAACCAAGAAGGTTAATTAATTGAATAGAAGTGAAAGGTTCAAGAATGATTGTTTCACACTGAAGTTAATTGCTCGAAGAGATAGTGGCAACTGACTTGAGTGAAGTGTAATATTTCTTTGGACAAGGATGGATTGACTGATAGATAGGAGTAGATAGATCGATTTGTGCACGCTCTAACTGTCAGCAGTAATCTAATCAAAATCTCTCATCCCACTTCATTGAGCTGATTTTCCTACATCCACCTTTTTATTCTTCTCTTTCGTGGAAGCACATAAATAAATTATTATGTATCTCTTTTGAAGGAGAAAATGCCTGAAAAAGGGGATACTGACTAAGCTATAAGATTTTGATTGCTCCCTAATGAAAAGGAGACATCTATTCCTGGATGAATGAATGAATTGATGCGAAGATAAAACCTTCAGCAAATCAACACATCAGAAAACATCTTTCACTTCAAATTAGAAGAAAGAACAAACCATCTGGATGTAGTGAATTTTGTAGGAATGTCAGTTTGGACCAAAAAAAGATAATTTGCACGAATGTCATTTTGTTATGACATAACAAAAGTAGTGACTTTTTTGGAAGAAAATATGTGATAAGGCCTTGGCCTATAGGGTTGGCCCAATCTTCACGGATTCGTGGGAAATTTGAGGAAGAGTACGAAGAACACGGGGAAGAACACACACACACACACCTAGAGATAAATAACGAAACAAACACGTAGAATCGATCCTGGCAGTAAACCTCCAACAGTGCAACCTACGGAGCTCGAAAGATAAGCCAACAATCTCTCTAATTGAAACCAATTGCTTCTTACTGTCCGGTTCACCGATCCAATAGAACACTATGAAAGATTTGCACTACTAGATTCTTGGTACTGAAAGGTTGGCACCATGCATACTAGAATCCGTAAGGGAAAAAATAGCTACGTGAAGAACGCAATTCATCTCCATAGGAGGTCTTGGAATCCATAAGAGGATCTTCTGCATAAGGGGGGAGGGAGCCATATCTCTATGTCATCTCATCATCTCTATATAGGGTTTACAATAGGGGTACAGGCATATATATATATATATATATATATATATATATATATATATATATAGGTTTGGGGTGTTACATGGGTTGTGGCCCAATGGACTTTAAGGCGCATGGGTTGACACAAGGCCGGAGACTCTGGGATGGTTGGGCGGAGACTCCGGTCCCGGTGGAGACTCTCGTGAAATGGCCAGAGACTCCAGTTGGGTTCTAGTAGCTTGCAGGCATCTTAGACTTGGGCTAGGCCGGAGACTCCAAGTTCGAAGTGGCGGAGACTCTAGTATCGAAGGTTAGTGGCAGAGACTCCGATCTTGAAGTTGCTTCTTCCGTATTCTCTTCCGTACTTATCTCTTATCGGGCTTTTTTTTGAGGTGAAACATTAGGGAAAAATCTCCACTGCAATTTTTATTATAAGATATAGGTATAATACAATGAATAAAATGATCTAAGGTAGATCAAAACAGAAGTAAAGCATTCTAAGATGGGTAGAGTTCACTCTTATCGGGCTTTAGTCCTCGTGATCCTTTGGCCTCCTCCATAAGCTCCATGTATCCATGTGTAAACCTAAAGGGGCAATGATTATTTAGGTCAAGTAGTATACCGATCAAGAGAGAAGTCTGTAGACACATATAAAGGATCGAATTCACCTTTGAGTGATAGTGCGACATGTCATTAGTAGTTGAAGCACTAGACATGATGATGACCGTGTGTTGGGATGCATCAAGAAGGTTCATGTATAGGGGATGTCAGTAGAGAAATCAAAAACAAAAATCTGAGGCAAAAATCAAGGAAAGCTATGCAAATAAAACTAGGAAGTGTGGTCTCCAGGGTCATTTGTGAAGGAAAAATCCCTCTAATGGATCTCATCTTGCACAAGGCGCACAATATCCATTAATGGAAGCACACATTTGAGAATACGCTCCTATTTCTCTCCTTTCAACTCCCCCATATGATGTAGGTGATGGTCTTGCTTGCAGTCATCTTCTTATCCTTTGAGAAGGTGGCAATATATTCAAGCCACAAACCATCAAAATCTCTATCCGTCGTTGAAACTGCACAAGGGACATGTTGATCAAAAGATGCAAGGCCTTGGTGAAGGAACAATCATGGCATAAATGTTGAAGAAATGTATGATACATGTGGCATTATTTGCAAACTTATGGTTTTTCTGACATTTGCCATCGAAGACAACAAACAAAGAGAGGGAGAGGGACAAAGATCTACGAAGCTTCAAGAATAGGATGGCACAACAATTCACCTAGGTTCAGTCCCTCTCAATGAGGTAAGACCCTACCCCTGCTTTTATGATCATTTAAAGTGGATGGTTATAAAGTGGCTCGCCTGGAAGTGGTCTACTGTGATGTCTCTGTTTCCTCCTCTCAAAGGGAGCCCGACCATGCCTTATATAGGATAGCTTGCCCAGATCTTATTAAAGCTATAAGCTATAATTACATGAAAATTGACGTAATAATGATATAGTGGAGAGTCTAGAAACTCCGTTCTTGAATGGTTGATAATGCCTGTAGTGACATCTAGAGGACTCCAAATACCCTAATTTCCAAATTTTATGCGCTTGATCCCTTCTTATATGAATCGAGTCTTGGCCTCGCTGAGTCTCCCTGCTATCCATATCCTCATCAAGGCCCCTCCATTCTCCGTGCTGCTCAACTAGTCTGGAAGGGGCAGCGAGCTAAATCCTCATAAAGGCTGACTCGACATGTGGCATCAATGACTAGGAACAAGAGTTCCATGGTTTCCAGTGGTGTACCTCCTCGAAAAAAATGGCAACAAACTTGCTAGAGGCTTAGGGGAATCCCTTGTCGGCCATACTGGGTTCATGCAAATAATGGAAGTGAATGTGGGATTTCGTTCAGACAGCACACATTGTCTAATCGACACATGGATAAACACGTTGGCACTCATATAATGGAGAAGTTCTAACACTCGGGACGCAACCAGTCTCTTAATGGGGGAAGTAAATGCAAAGTTTAGTTCGAACGATTTTCAATCAAACTGACCCCTTTGAGCAATTGGGTTCCTAACTTTTGAACTCCTAGGATTACACTCAACTTGGGTACCCGAGAGCGTATGGCAGGGAACTTTTTGACTAAAGCAAATAGCTAAGAAGTATGTCATAATATTTTTAAAGAGGGGAAGGAGAGACAAGCGAATGAAGAAGAAAATGCGATCGGCCTAAGCTCTGCAGGCTCCTAAGTCACAAAATAAGTCCACATGACACCCATCTGAAGACAAGGAGACAAGTCCCACACCGATAGTGTTATCTGGTCATTGCTGCTGTCAGTGAGAGGGCATTGTTGAAAGCTAATCCCCTTTCGCCCAAGAACTAATAACACTTTTGGTACCACAGCTTCTCCCTAGTTTGCATTTTAGAACCATATCTTGCAAAACAAGCATCGTAGGTCACACAGCTTGCATAACCTAGACAAAATTAGTCCTAACAGTCCGATTTAAGAAACATAAGCAATGCATGAACCAATTTTTTTGTGGTTTAGTCCCCAAACAAAAAAAAATGGCATTCTTTGTCCTTTCACGTGCAGGCCATGACTATTCTACCAGAAGGCTCCTCCTTTTCTTCCTATTTCTTTTCTTTTCTATTTCCTTTTCGAAGAACAGATAGAGAGCTCGTTATGGTGATGGACATAGAGTAGTTGGAGGCAGTGACATCGCGGTAGACCATGTCTTTGTTTCCATTTGGATCCGGCCAAAGACGCGGTACCGCGAGCAAGGAAAAGATCTACCGCACTATGGTATGATCTCTTTCTTCTCACCCTTGATGTTTCTCCTCTCGTGGTGGTGCTAGTGGTGGAGGTTAAGGTGGGTGCATGATCAGCATCAACTCAGCAGTTTCTAGCGCTTGAAATCATGGGAAACGGTGTGTATAGTAGTATGACATTGTTTTGAAGGGTAAATATTGCATATTATGCCCGATTTGAGTTGAATTTCAAGCCTCTTGTGAAAAAGTTTCTGTTTGCGAAAAGCTAATTAATTTTGTTGAGAATTGTGACTAATAAGATTATCTTGATCAATGTGTTTTTCACAAATACAAAAAGTCTTAATATTTCATAAAGTACTTCATTTTTTGTAGTGTTCTCAATTTGTGCAGTTTCAGTTAACTAAACTTGCACAAGTGTTAACTGAATTTGAGCAGTTTTAGTAATATGATATTTGGTTAATTTGTTGCTTAAGTGTAGATTCTTTCTTTTTGTATGAGTATATTGAGATTGTGAATGCATTTCTAGTACATGGATCTCTATAAAGCAGTACTTCACTAGTATAAAAATTAGAATTATTATGCTCTGTAAATATGTTTAACTCTGAATTTATGCGCACAATTTTTTATCATTATAAAATATGAATTTATGTGTGGTATTATTTCTAGGAGAACACAATGGTAGTTTGTTCACACTTGAAGTAGTACATAATGGTTTTTTCTGTGGATTAATAGGAAATTTACAATATGTTGGTGCAACTACTAGTTTTGACAATTGTACTTCTGAAACTTGGTCAATATCTTGGATTGATCAAACTCTGAGGATCTTGGATATAGGAAAGATGGTAGATTGCATGTGTCTTGGTCGATGTGTCAACACCCGGATTTTTAATTCCAGATACCTGTTATGCCATACCTTGCAATCCCAGGATTACCATTTTTGTGGGACATAACAGATTGGATATCACAGTACATCATCCATTACAAACCATAATAAGGTCTTACAAATAAAGGATCTCATGATCCAGTCTTAATACAAATCAAGCAGCGGAAAAGTAACATAGTAGGGGCTCCATCTTCAGAGCCACAGGCAATGCTGACGATGGGAGATGATCCTAGTTGTCGTAGACCTCCTGCTGTCCATCATCCTAGTAATCCTCCTCATAGTCTGGCCACGGGAATAGCCAGGGACAAATCCATGAGCACTCTTTTAAGTACTCGCAAACTATCACTAACAAGTAAGGTAGTTCTAGTAGGAATCTTAAGCTCTAGGTTTATTTGCAAAAAGCCAGGTTTATCTCATACTGAGTTTAGAAGTAAAGAAAACTAAGTTCATGTTCTAAATCACTTAAGTGGGAACCTAATTTTCATGTTCACAACCCTGTTGTGGTCAAGTCAAAGTCATAGTTCAATTCACAAGTCATTTTAAAAACATCTGACGACGGAACAGTATAGCCACTCCTACTGTCCATAACCGCGGACACGGCTATTCGAAAAGTTTGACACTCTACAAAGCTGGTACACTTTCACCACAAAATTCGATACATCCGTCAGGGATAACCCTGAATCATCATACTTAGTATGCATATAATCAACATAACCTTTCAATTACACACTCTAGTATAGGCACCTCCCCTATGAGCTTGCCCTCCCAGCCATGGCCATCTGCCATCCTAGGCACTGCATAGGTGGACATTCACACTCAAGAGGTAGCCTTAGCTCAACATCTTCTGCTAGGGAACCCATACTAAGGCATATAAACTTCCAACTAAGCCCTACCCAATTCGGGTATTGTGGTTGTACTGTAAAATTGGAATGGTATCGCATCCGAACCCAACGATCAATTTTTATAAAAGGGCTAAGGCTCATGCTTCAACATTTTCATCATCAAACCATTGTGTCTCTCAACAAATGTCAAAACATTTCAATAGAATGAATCA
The DNA here is from genome assembly GCA_916181665.1 of Avena sativa. Taxonomy (NCBI): domain Eukaryota; kingdom Viridiplantae; phylum Streptophyta; class Magnoliopsida; order Poales; family Poaceae; genus Avena; species Avena sativa. The sequence continues at coordinate 577,051,942 of OV702289.1, read as the reverse complement.
TCATTCCAAGGTTTTCATAATCATTTTCACCAAGTATTCCCATCTAAAGTGATCAACTTTTATGCTTAGCAATAGCCACTAAAGTTGAGGGTATTCACTAATGAGGGATGCTAATCTATAATCTCATGCCATGGAATGACATCTAAGTATAACTAGTTAGGCCTAGTTTTATACTCTTTATGGTATCTATTCTATTTTTCCAATACTCACAAAGCACTAACTAAAAGTAAATACTTTGGTAAAGTAAAAGAATAAATCTTGCAAGTAAAACTTGGGATTGGTATAATCAAAGTTGCATAACCAAGCATGCCTAATGCATCTTGCTTAAGTTATCAAGTATGCAAGTATTAGCTTGCATAGTTCACTTGTAGTGCTAGGCTTTCCTTGAGTACATAAGTGGTTGAAGTTTTCTTCTTCTTCTTCTTGGTAGTACTCCTCCTCCTCGTATCCCGGGTTGGTACTATCGTCTATAAATGAATACGGGGTACACAATCACCAAACAATACTTAACTAATTCTATTTAGTACACTAAGGCTCACACTTGATGATCTAACATCATCACAATCATCTCATGAATTAAAGACTTAATCTTATTTATCTTATTTTAGAAAAGTAATTTCTACTCATTGAAAAATAATTAAGATTTAATATTCTCCAATTAAAATATGGGATCATATTGACACATGTCATCACCACATATTCTAATACATGGGAATGTGATTTAAAGTGGTGGTCACATTTTATAAAGTTTAAGATTATCATTTAATAGAATTAAAGTGACTAGAAATGCCCCAATAGCATTGTTTTGGTACTAGCCCAATGTCACTGCATGTAAACCTAAATATATTTACATATTCAGATAGATCTTGTCAAATGAGATTTTTGAGAGTTGGAATCAACTCAAAAGCATTTATGGTTGATTTTTGAAAAATGGTTGAATATGGAAAAGTCTTTGTCTTGTTATTTTTACTCTAGGTGATCTATAATTCCAAATGATTTGAATCCAATGGGATTGGATAGATAATTTAAATATCTTTCTAACAAAATTGGAATCATGCAATTTGGTTCAATGAACTTCTCTGAATTGATTTTTGAATCTACTGACAGAAACTGGTTTTAACTAAAATGGAAAATATTTATTTGAATTCATAGGCCTGCATGGGAAACTAACTAGGCCGGCCCAATCTACACAGTGCGGCGCAGCGGGCTGCTGACAGGGGGGTCTACTAGTCAGCGACTCAGTTTAACCGAAATGATATCGTGCAATCTAGGCCCTACGATTAAAAGACGATCCAACGGCTGTAGTTCATCATCGACGACGAACAGCTCTGGCGAGGTCTAACTCCTAACGTGGTGGTGGGGGTCGTGTGAGGCTCACCTAGGCTCCAGCTAGGGTCGGTGATGGGGGCGAACGACATGGTCGATGACGACGGTTCGAACGGTGGTCGCAGCAGCTCCTAGGGCGGCTCCAAAGGACGACGCCCTTCTCCTTCTGCAGCGGCGGGCTCTGGCCAAATTCCGGTGAAGCAGCGCTCGCCTTGCTCCGAGGAAGGGTGTGGGAGTATCTGTGAGGAGTGGGGAGTGTGTTGGTGTGGAGAGTGGAGGCAGAGTGGGCCTCTATTTATACACCAGCGAAGGGACATTATGGCATGGGCTCGGACTCTTCGATGATGATGATACAGGCGGCTACCGGCGCGACTGAGGGTAGGGGGCGGTGCGGTGTTCCCTGGCGGTCATCACTGGACTAAAGGCGCGGCACGAGGCGCTCTAGGTTGGTCGGGCGCGTGCGACGCTCTACACGGACGCGGAGGTGTTCGAGACGGCATACGGGGGCTACGGGTCATGCGGCGGCGAACGGGGGTGTCTAGGAGGTGGCTGTGATCATGGCGAGTGTGCACGTGCACGGAGAGAGCGAGGCCTGGTCTATGCGATCCGGTCGGGTGCGGCGCTGGCGCGCTCTCGGCATGGCACAGAGACACTGGGCGCAGCGCTGCTAGGGTGGTCCAGGGCCTAGCTGTGGTCGTGGGCTGGACAGGGGTGGCGGTGGACGGTCGTCTGTCTTTTGCGTGTCGTGGGAGAGGGTGGCATGGTCTATGATGCTCTCTCCATGGTCGGCCGGTGAGTGTGGCTTCGGGTGGCGGCACACTGGTGCAAAACGGCTAAGGGGGAGCGTACCTGGTGCTGCTAGACACCGGGGGAGACAGGGGAGTGTAATGGGGGCATTTGGTCTAGTGATCACTGCTCAAACAGTGAAGTTAGGCAGTGATTTAAATTGTGTCTGCAAGGTGTTTGTCTTAATGGCCGCATGAGATTTAGTTTGAAAATTTTGAATGAAATTTGGTGAGTGTTTGAATCTTATGCTTGAGTGCCTATGGTTGCTTGGAGAAGTAAAGTGGAACTGGTTTGAGTGGTTTTTGCAAAATGGTGATCTTACCATATGAACTAGATTCAAATTTGAACTGTCCTTTAAATATATTTGAAAATAGTTTTGGTGAGTTTGTAAAGTGGGCCTTGGTTTACTTTTACTTGGTCTAGCAAGGGGTCAAAATAAGTGGGAATGTTTCTGTTAGAATTTCTTTTCCAGGAACACTCAAAGTGGCCTAGTGGTTAACTTTGGTCAAAATGACCATTAGCTTATTTAATTCATATTTAATTTATTTTTTATTTTGATTTTGTTTGTAAATGGCCTAGATGATGTAACATTCATATTGAAACCATTTCTCATCATTTGTAGCAATCAAACATGGAAATTTCACTCAATTCTACACTAATGCAAAACACACATGCATTCATATAGATTTTTGGAATAAAAGTGTTTGTTAACCCTAAATTTGGGTGATTATAATTTGATAATCTTGATTAATGTTTTTGGGGTGTTACATGATGCCAGGCAAGGAGTTGGTTGATGGCTTGGTGCTAGTTGAGAGTTAATCATACATTAGGCTTATGATCAATGTTAGTAAGAGAAACAAGACACTTGTATTGTTCATCGATCACACAAATTTTCTGAAGGGTCTGAGAGAAGATGTCATTTTAAATAGACCAATTCCAGCAGCTCATGCTCCAAGTCCAGCTTCTCATACTGATTCTCCAAGTGCAGTCGCTCATGCTCCAAGTCCAACTTCTCATGCTCATGCTCCAAGTGCAGTTGCTCATGCTTCATGTGCATCATCTCGTGCTCATGATCCAAGTGTAGCTACTCACTCTTCAAGTGCATTTGATCATGATCATGCTCAAAGTCCAGCTACTTACACTCATGGTGAAGGTTCCAGTACTTCCATCATCATGAAAAAAGGGGGGACAAGCTCGATATGGGTTGTCTGATGAGGAAGTTGTAGAGAGAGAATGTCAACACCCAGATTTTTGAACCTAAGTTTTTTTGAAAGAATCAAGGATAAGAGTGGGAATATGTTTTCATAAATACTCACTTCATTTGTTTTTGAAACTAAGTTTTTGTTCGGACATCCATTCTAACTAGGGTCTCCTATGGTCAGGATGGCTCTGATACCAACTTGTCAACACCTAGATTTTTAATCCCAGATGCCTGTTATGCCATACATCGCAATCCCAGGATTACCATTTTTGCGAGACATAACAGATTGGATATCACAGTACATCATCCATTACAAACCATAATAAGGCCTTACAAATAAAGGATCTCATGATCCAGTCTTAATACAAACAAGCAGCGGAATAATAAGCATAGCGGTGGGCTCCATCTTCAGTGTCACATGCAATGCTGACGATGGGAGATGATCCTAGTTGTCGTAGCCACCCTGCTGTCCATCTTCCTGATAGTCCTCCTCATAGTCTGGCCATGGGAATAGCTAGGGACAAAGCTATGAGTACTCTTTAAGTACTCGCAAACTATCACTAACAACTAAGGTAGTTCTAGTAGGAATCCTAAGCTCTAAGTTTATTTGCAAAAAGCCAGATTTATCTCAACTGAGTTCAGAAGTAAAGAAAACTAAGTTAATGTTCTAAATCACTTTAAGTTGGGAACCTAGTTTTCATATTCACAACCCTGTTGAGGTCAAGTCAAAATCATAGTTCACTTCACAAGTCATTTTGAAAACATCTGACGACGGAACAGTATGGCCACTCCAACTGTCCATGACCGCGGACGCGGCTATTTAAATAGTTTGACATTCTGCAGAGGTGGTACACTTTCACCACAAAATTTGATACATCCGTCAGGGATAACCCTGAATCATCATACTTAGTATGCGGATAATCAATCATAACCTTTCCCTTACACACTCTAGTATAAGCACCTCTCCTATGAGCTTGGCCTCCTAGCCATGGCCATCTATCATCCTGTGCACTGCATACGTGGACATCATCAAGAGGTAGCCTCAGCTCAAACGTCTTTCGCGAGGGAACCCATACTAATGCATATAAACTTCCAGCTAAGCCTTACCCAATTCAGGTATTGTGGTTGTACGGTAGAATCAGAATGGTATCGCATCCGAACCCAACCATCGGTTTTTATAAAGGGCTAAGGCTCATGCCTCAACATTTTCACCATCAAATCCATTTGTGTTTCTCAACACATGACCAAACATTTCAATAGAATGACTCATCATTCGAAGGTTTTCACAAATCATTTTCACCAAGTATTCACATCTAAAGTGATCAAGTTTTATGCTTAGCACTAGCCACTAAGTTAAGAGTGTTCACTAATGAGGGATGCTAATCCCAATCTCATGCCATAGAATGACATCTAGTATAGGCCTAGTTTTATACTCTTTATGCTATCTATACTACTTTCCAAAATCTCACAAAGCACTTAACTAAAAGTAAAGAACTTTGGTAAAGTAAAACAAATAGTAAAGCTTGCAAGTAAAACTTGGGATGGGTATAAATCAAAATATATAACCAAGCATGCCTAATGCATCTTGCTTAGGTTATCTTGCATCTAGTGATGGCTTGCCTTGATTGGTGCAGTGATTGAAGTTTTCTTCGTCTTCTTCGGGGTAGAACTCCTCCTCCTCGTATCCTTGGTCGGTACAATCGTCTATAAATAAATACGGGGTACACAATCACCAAACAATACTTAACTAACTCTATATAGCACACTAAGGCTCACACTTGATGATCTAGCACCATCACAATCATCACATGAATTAAAGAACTAGTTTTATTTAGTTTATTTGAGAAAAGTAATTTCTACTCATTGAAATTAATTAAGATTTAATATTCTCCAATTAAAATATGGGATCATGTGGACACATGTCATCACCACATATTCTAATACATGGGAATGTTATTTAAAGGGTTGATCACATTTTATAAAGTTTAAGATTATTATTTAATAGATTTAAAGTGACTAGAAATGCCCTAATAGCATTCTTTTGGTACTAGTCCAATGTCACTACATGCAATCCTAGATATTTTTATATATTCAGATAGATCTTATCAACTGTGATTTTTGAGAGTTGGAATCAACTCAAAAGCTATTATGGTTGATTTTTGAAAAATGTTTGAAGTTGCAAAAGTCTCTATCTTGTTATTTTTACTATAGATTATCTCTAACTCCAATTGATTTAAATCGAATGGGATTGGATAGATATTATAATTTCCTTTCTATCAAAATTTGAATCATGCAATTTGGTTAAGTGAAACTCTCTGAATTGATTTTTGAATCTAGGGACATAATAGGATTTCAACTAAATTAGAAAATCCATATTTGAATTTCCTGGGCTGCACGGGAAAACAAAACGGGCTGGCCCAACTGCACAACATAGTGCAGCGCGTGGCTGACAAAGGGGGTCCACTGGTCAGTGACTCATTCTACGCGAAACGGTATCGTTTAACCTGAGCCCTACGATTAGAAGCAAGATCGACGGCTGAGGGTCGTCGTCAACGATGAACAGCTCCGGCGACGAGGTAAACCTAACGCGGCGGTGGGGGTCTCGCGGGGCTCACCTGGACTTTAGCTAGGTTCGACAACGGGGGAACGACTTGGTAGACGACGGTAAGGCGAGGCGCGGTCACGACAAGGCTTGGGGTAGTCGGAATCGATGGTGCCCTTCTCCTCTAGCAGCAGCGGACTCCGGTGCAATTCCGGTGTGGTGATGCTCGCCTTGCTCCGGGGAGAATTGGGGAAGGTCAGTGAGGAGTAGGGAGTGCAGTGGTGTGGATAATGAGGCAGGGTTGGCCTCCTTTTATAGCTCGGCGAGGGGACAGAGCGGTGCGGCGATGAGCTCGACGGTGGCATTGCTACAGGCAGCTAACGGCATGGGCAAGGGCGTAGGACGATGCAGTGCTCCCTGGCAGGTCTCATGGATTTAAAGACGTGGCGTGGGGCAGCGTGGTTTGGTCTGGCGCGTGCGGCGCTCTAAGCGAAGGTAGAGGTGCTTACGGTGGCGTGCGGCAGCTGCGGGTCGCGTGGCAATGAATGGGGGGTGTCTGCCAGGGTGGGTGATCATGGCGAGGCTGCACGTGCATAGTGAGGGCAAGGCGCGAGCTGGCGGGCCTGGTCGGGCATGGCGCACTGGCGCACTCTGGACACGGTGTAGAGGGGCGGTGTGCGGTGGTGCTAGTGTGGTCCATGGCTCGGCTGGGGCTGTTGCCTGGATAGGGGGTGGCGGTAGGGTGCAGCGAGGCTACGGGACATGCTGGATGGGCGCGGGGCTGTCTGGTGCGAGCTGGCCGTGGTCGGCCGGTGATGACCACAAATGGGCAGCGCTCCACTATGCAAGCGGTGCAGGGGGAGCTGGTCTGGGGCTGGGTTAGGCTTAGGGGAGATAGGGAAGTAACTAGGCGACCATTTGGTCGATGATCACTGTACAATACAGTGAAGTTGGGCTAGAGATTATTCTGTGCATGCCAAGTGTTTGTGTTAATGGTCGCATGCAATTTATTTTTGTATTTTTGATTCAAATTTTTTGAGTGATCTTAGATTAAGCTTGAGGGTCTAGGTTTGCTTGGAGAGGTCAATATGAATTGATTTGGTAGGTTTTTGAAAAAGTGGGATCTTAACACATACACTTGATTCAATTTTCAAATGTCCTTTAAATGGATTTGCTAGATGTTTTTGTAAGTTTGTAAAGTGGGCCTTGATACATTTTTACTTGGTCTAGCAAGGGATGAAAAGAAATAGAATTGTTTCTGTTAGAAATCTTCTTCTAGGAATACACAAAGTGACCTAGTGGTTGATTTTGGTCAAAAGGACCATTTGCTTTATTTATTCTTATTTGATTTCTTTTTCTTTGGATTTTGTTTGTAAATGGTCTAGATGATGTGTCATTCACCTTTAAACCATTTCACAACATTTAGAACAATCAAGCATGGCATATACACTCAATTCTATACTAATGCAAACACACATGCATTCATATCCATTTTTCTTAATAAAAGTTTTTGTTAACCCTAAACTTGCGTGATTTGAACTTGATAACCTTGATTAGAAGATTTGGGGTGTTACAAAACTTCCCTTCTTAAACAAAATCTCGTCCCGAGATTTAAGAAAAACTAGGAACTAAAGAGATCTGGAAACTCAGTCCTAATATAATCTTCTCGCTCCCAAGTAGCTTGTTCTTGGTATGGTTGCTCCATTGGATCTTGAGAACTTGATACTCCGGGTCCTGGTGGTTCTGAAGGCTTCTTCCAAAATACGAATTGGTACTTCAGGATACGTTAGATCCTTGTTGATATCAATGGCTCGATGATCAATGTTCTTGAAAACTTCGGTCTTCTCCGGAACTTCTAAGCATTTGCGAAGTAACGAGATATGGAACACATTATGGACGGCTAACATCTCTTCTGGCAGTTCTAGTTGACAATACACTTCTCCTCGGCGATTCAGAATCTTGAAGGGCCCAATATATTTGGGGGCTAACTTTCCTTTTAGCTGAAAACGCTGCATTCCCTTCAAAGGCGACACTTTGAGATACACAAAATCTCCGACATTGAAAGTCTGGTCTCTACGTCTCTTGTCAGCATAACTCTTCTGTCTAGATTGGGAGGTCTTGAGGTGCTCACGAACTTTGTGAACCTTCTCTTCGGCTTCTCGTAGGATGTCAGGTCTGAAATTCTATCTCTCTCCTACTTGCGACCAATTCAAAGGGGTACGACACTTCCTTCCATACAGAAATTCAAATGGGGCCATTTGCAAACTGGCTTGATAATGTTGTTGTATGAGAATTATGTGAAAGGCAGACAATCTTCCCATTTTCATCCATACTCTAACACACACATATAGGGGGTGTATCACAGTAATTTCGATAAGTAAGAGTGTCGAACCCAACAAGGAGCAGAAGGTGCTGGCTAGTGGTATGGATCAGAAATTCTCTGCAATTACATAGATCATAATATAAGACAACTCACTATTATATAACTTAACTTGCAATAGGTAAAGGAAACACAATAAAGATACATAAAGTGAATCATAATTGATAATGGCAAACTTAGCTCTTGGTCGAAGAATAGTTGGCAATTTGCTGGAGTTCACAAATAACTGATTTTCAATGATAGCTTTCAAAGTAGTAGACACCAAGATAATAGCAATGTGCAACACAAGGAACATAAGAAACATGATTGAATAAATCATCATATGAATGAATGAAACACAACAACTCAAAATACTTGCTGAGATAGAAGAGAATAGGTTTACTGACTCAACTAAAAGGTAAAAGAAAGGCCCTTCGCAGAGGGAAGCAGGGATTTCAAGTTCCATAAAGATCTCCCAAAAATTATGATACTTATTAGCTTTCAGCTCTCATTGCCCCTATCATAGGCATCTTTAGGTGATTAAGGTTAAAGTGACACAACTAAGAGGATATGCTTGACAAGTTATAAGTTGAAATCTCATGCCCCTTACTTACGAGTACCGAACCTCATGCTACTCAACTTCAGTCACAAGTAAGCTCTTGTCATTGTAAATACATATGTATCATAAAGAACCACCAACGGGGTACCCCTTGCACATGATACAGGAGCTATCCCATAATCAAAATGACAAGGCAAGCAAATAATGAGCATCTCAGCGATCCTTTTATTTGCTATTTGCATATGTTTTTATTGAGGATGCTTCATAGAGTGCTCATTATGGTTATGCTGCAAGTTTCCACCATGATTAGGCATGGCTTAGGCGTTTCTCTAACACACATATAAACTCCATGATCTTACAAGTTCCCATTTTATTTCACACCGCCGGGATCCATAAGCAAAAGAATCATGATATCAACGAAAGTACCAGTGCAATGTTGAAACCATTCCCCATGATGCATGGTTATTGTAACTTCAACTTATAAAGCGCAAGCCTATATGCAACACAGATGGACACAATGGTTCAAGTTTATTGATTGTAAGAAAGAAAAGTGTGCCAGCAAGTTTGTGAGAGCTTTAATCACTAAATCTCATAACAAGTTTAATTTGGAAGGTAGATAAAAACAAGAATTTACTTGGAATAGAAATAGTGCTAATAGATAGGTATGGTGGACACAAATGGCATAGGTTTGGTTTAAGGATTGGATGCATGAGAAGAATTCCCTCTCAGTACAGGTTTTTGGCTAGCAAGGTTGGGTAGCAAGCATAAGAGTTAAAGGAAACAAACAAACATACAAGTAATAAAAACAAACATGCAAACTTCCTCAGAAGCACAAAAGATCGTAACTAGAGAATACTAAACTTATGAGCAAATCAAGAAATAAAGATGATGAAATTATGTTTCTTTAAGAGTACTTTTATCTTTTTCATTGAACTCTCAAAAATAGTGTTGCTACTGACCGAGCTAGGTTTGCCAAAACCAACTAAATTAACTCAATGATCCCAAAGTGATACCAATACTAATGACAAGATCAATCATATAACCATGAATTGAAAACTAATATAAGATATGCAAAAGAGTAAATGATAGAACTTCTCATTAATATTCCATAACAGTAACTCACACCAAGGGATACATATCTAACGAGAGAGGGGACACTTCCATAATGCAAACCATCCTACATGATAACTTCTCTATTCATGATATGACTCTACTAAAAAGGTAAAAAGATAGAAGATAGTGATGTGATACCGCGACACTCCCCCAAGCTTGGAACAAACCAAGGGGAAGCCAAAACCTGATGACGAATTACTCCTTTGGTGGTGGTGGTATTCTCTCATCATCGTCCGACTTCCAGGGTAAAGGCTCCCCATCGGCAAAGGACATCGTGGTCTCCAGCATCCTGAATCTTGCAGCAGCACTTATGCGTTTAAACCTAACCTCGTACTCACAGTTTTGATTTTGAACGTCGTAGAGCTATGCTTGCAGTTGGTTGGTTGTTTGGCGGAGTGAGAGGACTTCATCCTTGAGCTCAGCAGTCTCCTTTTGGTGCTCGGCGATGAGTTCAAAACAAATCTTATGGATAATATCCACTTCGCGCTCCGCCATCTTCTTGTACCTAAAGACTTCTTGCTCCAGTGCTTCCATCCTGTCTTCCAGACTTCCTTCACCTATAGGGCCTTGAACCTCCTTTATCCATACCTCTCCATCTTCAAGCAACAACTCCTTGGGATGAATCTTCAACTCTCTCATGTATGGGTTGATGATATCCGCAGAGAAATCTTCCTTGACTGATCCAGAGGAAGACATTGTGGCTCCAAATCTAGGACTCTACCTATCAGAAACAAATCGAAACTAAAACACGACGAGAACAAGATATACGAACCTCGGGGGATTATATATTACGAAGTTTCACAACAAGAGGAAGGTACTGGGAGAAAATGGGTCAGAGACGGAGGCCGAGGTGGCCACACCACCTGGTGGTGCAGCCAAGGGTGGGCCCATGCCACAGGGTGGTGTGATCCACCCTAGCTCCATTTCCGTCCCTCTTTCGCTTCGTAGCTTTCCTTGTTGGATAAAAACTGCAAAAATATAACTGGACAGATCTTTCGCGGAACTTTTCTTACCAGAACTGTTACCTATTCAAAAACGGACTCTGCAGGTCTCTGAATTTGGTCTTTGATAAATTTTTCTGGAGTTATAACTTGAAAAGCATCAACATCTTCATTATAAGAATCTCTAGCAATGTAGTGCTTAAGTCGCTGCCCATTCACCACTTGTGTAGTGTTATCTTTTAAAGAAGAAATTTTTATTGCTCCTGAACGGTACACTTCTTCAATAACGAAAGGTCCTTCCCATTTTGACAGTAGTTTTCCTGCAAATAATCTGAGACAAGACCTATACAATAGAACTTTCTCACCACCATGGAATTCTCTCTTAAGTATTCGCTTGTCATGCCATCTTTTAACATTTTCCTCAAAGAGTCTAGCATTCTCATATGCTTCACTCCTCCATTCATCCAAAGAACTTAAGTCAAATAATCTTTTTTCACCAACAAGCTTACAATATCTATTAAGTTCTTTAACTGCCCAAAAAGCTTTGTGTTCTAATTCTAAAGGTAGGTGACAAGCTTTCCCATAAACCATTTTATAAGGAGACATCCCCATAGGATTTTTATAGGCAGTCCTATAAGCCCATAAAGCATCATTCAACTTTTTAGCCCAGTTTTTTCTAGATCTATTAACAGTCTTTTGCAAGATGGATTTAATTTCTCTATTTGATAACTCTACTTGCCCACTAGTTTGGGGGTGATAAGCTGAAGCGATTCTATGATTAACATCATATTTAGCAAGGGTCTTTCTAAAACCACCATGAATGAAATGAGAACCTCCATCAGTCATGAGATACCTAGGCACTCCAAACCTAGGAAAGATAACATCCTTAAGCATCCCGTCAGCACTTTTCGTAGGTATGGCTTCTACCCACTTAGTAACATAATCAACTATAACAAGAACATGAGTATAACCTTTCGAGGGAGGAAAAGGACACATAAAGTCAAATCCCCAGCAATCAAAGGGTTCAATAACTAGAGAGTAATTCATAGGCATTTCGTTGTGTCTAGAAATATTACCAACACGCTGACACTCATCACAAGATAAAACAATATTTTCTTGCATCTTAAAAAAGGGTAGGCCATTAGAAACCTGATTGTAGTACCTTTTGCCCAGTTCTATCTCCCGCATGATGTCCTCCATAGGCACTACCATGACATTTCCGCAATATCTCCTTTTGTTCGTATTCTGGAACACATCTTCGCATAATACCAACCACTCCTTCTTTATATAATGTCGGTCATCCCAAAAATAATTCCTCAAATCGTAAAAGAACTTCCTACTTTGCTGAGCTGTGAAAGTTGGAGGCAAATACTTGGAGACAATAAAGTTAGTATAATCAGCATACCAAGGGCTCCCTCGCGAGCTTACCCCTAATGCAGCCAATTGTTCATTTGGGAAACTATCATTAACAGACATAGGATCAAAAGAGATGTTTTCCAATCGAGGTAAATTATCAGCTACAGGGATTTTCAGCACCTTTCCTGTCTACAATATGTAGGTCAAATTCCTGTAAGAGTAGCACCCATCTAATAAGCCTAGGCTTAGCATCTTTCTTCGTCATAAGGTACTTAATAGCAGCATGATCAGTATGAATGGTAACATTTGAATCTACAATATAAGGTCTAAACTTATCACAAGCAAAGACGACGGCTAGGAATTCTTTTTTAGTAGTAGCATAATTCCTTTGAGCAGCATCAAGAGTCTTACTAGCATAATGGATAACATTTAACTTTTTATCAATTCGTTGCCAAGGACAACACCTACAACAAAATCACTAGCATCACACATTATTTCAAAGGGTAAACTCCAATCAGGTGGTTGAACGATACGAGTTGTAGTTAAAGCCTTCTTCAGAGTTTCAAAAGCTTCCTTACAATCATCATCAAAAACAAAGGGTACATATTTTTGAAGAAGATTAGTGAGGGGTTTTGATATTTTAGAGAAATCTTTAATAAACCTTCTATAGAAACCAGCATGACCGAGGATACTATGAATACCTTTGATGTCTCTTGGGCAGGGCATTTTCTCAATTGCCTCAACTTTGGCTCTATCCACTTATATGCCTCTTTCGGAAACCTTATGCCCAAGGACAATCCCTTCATTAACCATGAAGTGGCATTTCTCCCAATTAAGAACAAGATTAGTTTCTTCACACCTCTGCAAAACTTTATCAAGCTTATGTAGACAATTATCAAACGAAGTTCCATAGACGGAGAAGTCATCCATGAACACTTCCACAATTTCCTCACAAAAACCATGAAAGATAGTAGACATGCATCTTTGAAAAGTAGCAGGAGCATTACATAAACCAAAAGGCATACGTCTATAAGCATAGGTTCCGTAAGGGCATGTAAAAGTAGTTTTTTCTTGATCTTGTTGTTTAACAGCAATTTGAGAGAAATCGGAATATCCATCAAGAAAACAAAAATGGGTCTTTTTAGACAACCTTTCTAACATTTGATCGATAAAAGGAAGTGGGTAATGATCCTTCTTAGTAACTTTGTTAACTTTCCTGAAATCAATGCACATTCTATAGCCTACTACTATTCTTTGGGGAATAAGCTCATCATTATCATTAGGGACGACGGTAATTCCCCCTTTTTAGGGACACAATGAACAGGACTAACCCATTCACTATCAGCAATAGGGTAAATAATACCAGCATCAAGGAGTTTCAATACCTCATTCCTTACCACTTCCTTCGTCTTAGGATTTGAACGCCGTTGGTTCTCGACCACTAGCTTTGCATTCGGTTCTATATTGATAGCATGTTGACATATAGTAGGAGAAATCCCTTTTAAATCATCCAGAGTATAGCCCATAGCCCCTCGGTTTTTCTTCAGTACCTCCAATAACCTTTCTTCTTCCTTCCTTGAAAGTTTAGAGCTAATAATAGGATATATCTTATTGTCATCAATGTAAGCATATTTAAGATCATTAGGGAGAGGTATTAGATCGAAGACCGGATCCTTTTTAGGCGGCAACATAGTACCCAAGTCTTCTACAGGCAAGTTGTGCTTAAGCATCTTAGGTTGACGATGGAGAATCTCGTCAATCTCATTTCTTTCTTCCATGAAGATTTCACTTTCATGATCGTCCATAAATTGCTGCAAAGCATTGTTAGGAGCAAGAGAGATAGAAGCAAGTTGTTCAACTCTAAAATCTTCATTATGTGTTTCATTTTCACAAGGTTCTTTAGTAAATTTCGAAAAATTAAACCCATAAGATTCCCCATCAAATTTAGTTAAGATTTTCTCCCTTTTGCAATCTATAATAGCTCCACAAGTACTCAAGAAAGGTCTACCAAAAATGATGGGATAAGTTTTACTAGCAATTGAACCAAGTACTAGAAAATTAGCAGGATATTTAATCTTACCACAGAGAACTTCTACATCCCGCACAATACCAATTGGATAGATGGTATCTCTATTAGCAAGGTGAATAACCACATCAATCTCTTCCATCTCGCAGGGACTGATTTCATGCATAATTTCTTTATAAAGCTCATAAGGAATAACACTTGAACTTGCACCAATATCACATAAACCATAATAGCAATGATCACCAATTCTAACAGAAAGCACAGGGACACTAGCTTTTTTAGCTTTATTAGGATGTGAGACAATATTAGAAGCATCCTCACAAAAGACTATGTGTCCATCTTCTATACTTTTAGTGACAAGGTCTATCACAATTCCTACAATAGGTTCAATGTTTATTTGTTCATCAGGTTTTACAGTTCTCTTTGCACTTTTAGTGATTACACTAGTTATCATAGGATGATCCTTTACCTTATCCGAGAAGGGTATTTTCTCGATATAACGTTCAGGTAAGATGTGATCAATAGTGTAAAACTCAGTACTCCCAATAGGAACACAATCAACAATATATTTATAAGGTGCATGGTACTTGCTCCATCCCTTTTTTGGGATTTCAATATAAGAAGCAAAAGCCTTAAAACAATTTGTAATAACTTGTGAGTCTAGACCATAAGCATTTTTAATATTTTGAAAGTCATTAGTTCCCATAAAAGATTCAATGCATTCATAATCATAATTTATACCTGACTTTCTTCCTTTGTCATTCTCCCATGCCTCCGCATTATCTTGAATTCGGTCCAGAAGATCCCATTTAACTTCTTCTTCCATGCGAGTGAATGATCCATCACAATAAGCATCCAATAAATCCTTATCATAAAGAGAAAGCCTTGCATAAAAGTTATTGATAATAATATTGTTGGGGAGCTCATGAATGGGACATTTGAGCATTAGTAACTTCAATCTCCCCCAAGCTTGAGTTGTACTCTCTCCATCAAGAGGCCAAACGTTGTATATTTGATTCCGATCTTTATGAATCTCACTAGGAGGATAAAACTTTGAATAAAAGAGAGGTACTATTTCCTCCCATTCAAGCGCTTGACCATTCTTCAGCAACTTATACCATTCTTCAGCTCTTCCTTTCAGTGATCATGAGAATAACTTCTTCTTGACTTGATCTATAGTAATACCTGCACACTTGAACAACCCGCATAATTCATGTATAAAGAGCAAATGATCACTGGGATGGACAATTCCATCTCCAACATAATAGTTATCCATGACACGATCAATAATTCTTGTAGGTATTTTAAAAGTATCATTCTTAGCAGTTGGTGGTTCATCTACTACCTTAGCAGTGGTAGTAGCATTATGAAATAAGAAACTCAACGAATTATCCATATTGAAAATAAAGAAACTAACAGAAATAAACAATACTCACAGTAGAGGTTTCCTTTACCAGTTCCACTCTCCAATAGCGCTTCACTCCCTGGCAACGGCGCCAGAAAATAGTCTTGATGATCCACAAGTATAGGGGGTGTATCGCAGTATTTTCGATAAGTAAGAGTGTCGAACCCAACGAGGAGAAGAAGGTGCTGGCTAGTGGTATGGATCAGGAATTCTCTGCAAATACTTAGCAAACGGATTTTAGGGGTTTTTGATAATGCAAGTAAATAAAGTACGAGTAAATAAAAGACAATAAGAATAAATGCAGCAAGTGGCCTAATCCTTTATTCAGCAAAGGACAAGCCGGTTGTATTACTTAAGATGACCAAACATTCTCGAGGACACATGGGAATACCATCAAGTGCTTTCCCTTCATATAGTTGATCAATCTTCTTTAGTTTGCTAAGTGTTGTGTGGGTAAACCTGTGCTAATGTACCGACCTTCCTAGGACTAATACATACTTGTGATTATACCCCTTGCGAACATCCGTAAGTACAAGAAAGTAATTAAGGTAGAAACCTAACCACGACTTTAAACTCTAAGACCCTAACGTCCCTTGTGCAATGGTTTCCTAACGGGGGTTCAAGTTTCTATCACTCCGGCAACCCCTACGATTAGTAGCCAAATACACAATGCATTCCCCTAGGTCCATATAGGTGAGTGTCATGTAGTCGATGTTCACATGACACCACTAGAAGAAGTACACCACAACTTAAATATCAAACTATTGAATCTTTCTCAACACAATTCCACTACTAACAACATGAATTCTCCCATGTCCTCAAGAACAAAATGAACTACTCACAAGACATCATATAGATCATGATCAGAGATGGAATAATGATGTATAACAATCTGAACATAAACAATAATTCAACGGTTCACTCAATAGCATCAACTACAAGGAGTAATCAACACCGGGAAAGTTTCCCCTAAGAACTATGCAAAATTCAACCTAATTGTTAGAGCGATATGGAGATGGTGATGATGGTGCTGGTGGTGATGATGGTGAAGATGATGATGATCCCGATGAAGTCCCGCTTGATGGTGGTGTTGATGGCGACGATATCCCCTCTCCGGGAAGGAATTCCCTCGGCAGAATTCTATCTACCGGAGAGATCTTTTTCTCTCAGCGTGTTCCGCCCCGCAGAGGCGGCGGAATCTTTCTGTGGTTGCTCCCCGAGTCTTAGGGTTTTGGGAGGATAATATATGCCAGAGGGGAGAGCCAGGGGTGGACCTGGTGGCGCGGCCTAGGCTGGCCCGTGCCAGGGCGTGGTGTGGGCCCCCTGTGGCCCATCTCAGCTCCCCTTTTGGCTTCCTTCGTCTTCTAGAAAAATTGGATTTTCCATGTATTTTCCCGGATTTTCTGATCTTCATGAATTTTGCCTCCAAACAGCACCTTTTCCATCAGAATCCTGACTGCAGCGGTCCATGCTCCAAAAGTCATCAACCATGCAAAAACAGATGAAATAACATAAGTATCATCTCTTAATATGAAGTATATCAATGAAAAACAGTAAATTATGATATAGAATAGTGATGCAAAATGGACGTATCGGTCTCGGATGTTCCGCTTTGACTCTCTAACAGATATCACACTTGGCTATGTAGCTTCCGATTTCTCTCTTCATCTTGTGCCACCAAAATTGCTCCTTCAAATCTTGATACATCTTCATTCCTCTGGGGTGGATAGAATAAAGAGTATCATGAGCTTATTGCGTGATAACTTGCTTCAGCTCTGAATCTACTAGCACACATATACGTCCTTTGTACCACAAAACTCCTTCATCATCTTCAGTGAATCCAGGTACCTTTCCTTTACTGATACGACACTTGATTCCATCGATACTTGCATTTCCTTTCTGGGCTTCCTTGATTTGGCTAATCAAAGTGGGTTGAAGTTCAATGCTAGCTAAAAATCCTATGCTAACTAGCTCCGTTCTAAACTGCTCCAACTCTTCATGCAAACGTGGCTGGGCTTCTTTGATCATGGTGTTTAACCTACATGGCAATCTGCTAAGAGCATCCGCTACCACATTGGCTTTGCCGGGGTGATAGTGAATCTCAAGGTCATAATCCTTGATTAACTCTTCCCATCTCCTTTGCCTCATATTCAGCTCCTTCTTAGTGAAAATATACTTTAGGCTCTTGTGATCTGAATAAACCTCACAACGATTACCCATCAGCTAATGATGCCATGTCTTCAAGGCTAAAACTACAGCTGCTAGTTCAAGATCATGGGTAGGGTTGTTTTGCTCATGTTGCTTCAGTTGTCGAGAGAGATATACTATGACTTTGCCTTCTTGCATCAACACACATCCGATACCAATCTTGGATGCATCACAATACACATCAAAAGGCTTCTTGATATCAAATTGGGGCCAAAATCAATCTCTTCTTGAGCTCTTGAAAACTTGCTTCACATTTGTTGGTCCATTCAAACTTCTTATCTTTCTTCAACAATTGGGTCATTGGTGTTGCGATGCTCAAAAATCCTTCAACAAACTTGCGGTAGTATCCCACTAATCCGAGAAATGCACGGACTTGGGTTTGAGTGGTTGGGGCTTCCCATTCTTCAACATCTTTGATCTTGGCGGGATCAACAGCGACTCCTCCTGCCGACACAATATGTCTGAGGAATCCTAATTCTTTCAGCCATAACTCACATTTGCTAAACTTGGCATACAACTGATGCTCTCTAAGGGTTTCAAGGATCGTCCTCAGGTGTTGCTCATGGTCTTCTTCTGACTTGGAATAAATTAGAATATCATCGATAAAAACAATGACAAACTTATCTAGAAAGTTCATAAAGATCTTATTCATGAGATTCATGAAATAAGCGGGGGCATTGGTTAATCCAAAAGACATGACCCTATACTCATACAATCCATATCTGGTGGTAAAGGCGGTCTTTGGAATATCCGTTGGATGAATCTTGAGTTGATGATAACCAGTTCTAAGATCAATCTTAGAAAACACTCTGGCACCAGTCAACTGATCAAACAGATCCTATATCTTGGGCAGTGGGTACTTGTTCTTGATGGTGACATCATTTAGCTTCCGGTAATCCGTGCACAAACGGTTACCTCCATCTTTCTTATCCACAAACAGAACAGGCGATCTCCATGGCGATGCTCTTGGTTGAATCAGACCTTTCTCTAGAATAGCATCAAGTTGCTTCTTCAACTCCACTAATTTAGATGGGTTCAGACTATAAGGTCTCTGGGCTATGGGTCCAGTTCCAGGAATTAGTTCAATAATGAACTCGATATCCTGATCTAGGGGCATACTGGGTAATTCATCTAGGAATACGTCGGGGTATTCACAGACTACTCTGACTTGGTCTATGGTTGGTTGGGCTAGACTCTTGTTTCACTTGAACTGACGAGGCTAGGTTTCAGATACATGCTCTACCGATACTCCAGAGCTACTGGTCATGGTTATGGCTTTCTTGGCACAGTCGATCAATCCTTTATGTTTCGACATCCAATCCATTCCTAGTACTACTTCCAAACCTTTGGTTCCAAGTACTATTAGATTGGCATAAAAATCTATCCCATGGATTCTGATAGGTATAACCTTGCAAAATTTTCTAGCTTTGGTGGTTGAACGAGGGATTTGAACTATCATGACATGCTTCAATTTGTTGGTTGAATCTTACTAGTGCATGCAAATTCTTATGTAACAAATGAGTGCGATGCTCCAGAATCAAACAACACTCTTGCAAGTACTGAGTTAACAGAAAACATACCTAGCACGACATCGGGCGCTTCCTGAGCTTCTTCAGCATTCATGTGGAACAGACGTCCGTTGCGGTTGAGCGAATTCCCTGGGGCAAATCTTCTTCCAGGCTGAACATGGCGTTGCTGCTGAGCTGGGGCATTCACATTGGTGGTGGCTCCAAGCTTCTTGGGACACTCGTTGGAGTAGTGACCCTTGACTCCACATTCAAAGCAAGTAATCTGGGACTTGTCTTTGGCTGCAACAGGCACGGCATTGCTTCCAGTCCTTGGGGCAGTATTGTTGTTGTTGTTGTTGTTGGACTTGGGCGGTGCATGGTTGAAGTTGTTGGAGTTGTCGGGGTTGTTGTTGTCGTGGTTTCCTCGAACTTCAAGTTTCCTCCGCTACGATTGTGGTAGTTTGGACGAGACATTGGGGGTCTACTGTTTCTTGGGGCATATCCTGCAGATGGGTTGGGGAAATACTTCTGGGTATTGTGAGACCCAGTCTGGTGCATCATTCTGTGCTTGCGGTTGTCATTGGCTTGGTTTATCTTCCCTTCCATCTGGATGGCAGAGTCGACTAGCTCTTCTAGGTCGTCAAAATGGATGTTGACTAACACAGTCTGCATCTCATCATGCAATCCATTCAGGAACCTTTCTTTATTCTTGGCTTTAGTGTTGATCTCATCAGGGGCATACCTAGTGAGGGACAAAAAAATTTCACGGTACTCAACTACCGTCATCCTTCCTTGCTTCAGTTCCCTGAACTCATCTCTCATTTTGGTGACTAAACCTTGCGGGACATGGGTGCGTCTGAACTTGATCTTGAAAGCTTCCCAAGTCATCACTTAACCGTGGTTCATAGTACGGGTGCTATTCCACCAGGCTCTTGCATCTACTGCAAGATAGTGGGTGGCAAAGCGTACCTTCTTGTTGGCGTCAACTCCTGCGACTTCCAGATTATTCTCCATTGTCTGTAGCCAGTCATAAGCATCTAAGGGATCCTCAGATTTGTTAAAGATAGGGGATTGGTATTCTAAAAGTTCTTAAGCTTAGATCCATGATGATCCTGATTTCCCTGGCCTTCATTATTGTGGGCCATCTCAGCTATCTGTTGTAGGGTGGCTATGTTAGCTTGGCGCTCTGCTTTACTAGCTTCATGGTCAGAAACTAACATCTACAGAATCTGCAGCATCGGGTCTTTGGATGTGCTGTTTCCTCCGGGGTTTCCACGAGTCATCTGAAGATTGAGATGGATAATGAGATAAGAGGGAAATTTCTAAGGTTCATGGTTTTGTTTCAAAAGCTTTAACTTTGAGTTTGACTCAGGTATTGCAAACTAACTTCTTCTTCTCATTCATTCATTCATTTATTCATTCAAGCACACCATACAAACACACACCACACACAAATGGAAAGCAGATGGTTTTAAGAACCATTCTGTGAACTAAGATACAGTGGGACCGATACAACTCATTCCTACGGTAGTGATCAAGTGCATCTACTCATCATCAATGAAGTCAGAATCATCATCATTGGTGTAGAAATCCATGGAATCATCCTCCAGGTAGTCATTGTCATCACTGAGGTAAGAGTGAAGATCTCCCTGGATCTCTTCACCTTCGTCCTCTTCCCTTGCTTCAAGCTGGACTTCTTGCTCCTGGATGGTCTTCTCGAGGTCCTCCACCTTCTTGCAAAGACGAGCGATGGTGCGATCCTTCTTCTCGCATTGACGGCAAAGTGATTGGCGATCCTTGATGAGCATGGCGAGAGTCTGATCCTTCTTGGCAGCAATGACAAGGTTGTGGTTGGCATAGGCTCGAGCATTGTCCAATTCCTTCTGTCTATCATACAGCAGGAAGTCAAGATTTTCCACCTGGTGCTTCATCTCCGGGTGACTTGGCATCTCCAATGGCATTCCCGTAGAATCACGGCTTGCGTAATGAGCAAAACGAGTTCCCTAGATCAAGTTGATGTTTTGCCCACACAGACGGGCAAGAGCTTCATGCATAGCCCTGGCTAATCCATCTAGCCAGTTGTTCTCTCTCATGGTGAATTGGATCTTCTCAGAAAGGGGTGCTTCCATCTTGCCTTTGAGGTCTGCAACTATCAGCCATTGTAGATCTCCTCTGGGGAAATCCTTGAGTTGAGCTTCGAAGAATTCTGGATGCGGGCGCTCAAGGTACTCAGACAGTGCATCAAGATCCCTCTCAAAGATCAGTTGGCCTCCGTTGCCCAACTGGTAGAACTTGCAATACTGAACTTCCATCTATAAGAATGTAGGATGAGTAAGTGAGTGAGGTGATCAAGTGTGTCAAATTTTATGTAGTAATGTAAGAATTTTTGAGGAACATGATTTTTTTTGAAAGAATCAAGGATAAGAGTGGGAATATGTTTTCATAAATACTCACTTCATTTGTTTTTGAAACTAAGTTTTTGTTCGGAAGTCCATTCTAACTAGGGTCTCCTATGGTCAGGATGGCTCTGATACCAACTTGTCAACACCCGGATTTTTAATCCCAAATGCCTATTATGCCATACATCACAATCCCAGGATTACCATTTTTGCAAGACATAACAGATTGGATATCATAGTACATCATCCATTACAAACCATAATAAGGTCTTACAAATAAGGGATCTCATGATCTAGTCTTAATACAAACAAGCAGCGGAATAATAAGCATAGCGGTGGGCTCCATCTTCAGTGTCACAGGCAATGCTGATGATGGGAGATGATCCTAGTTGTCGTAGCCGTCCTGCTGTCCATCTTCCTGATAGTCCTCCTCATAGTCTAGCCACGGGAATAGCCAGGGACAAAGCCATGAGTTCTCTTTAAGTACTCGCAAACTATCACTAACACGTAAGGTAGTTCTAGTAGGAATCCTAAGCTCTAAGTTTATGTGCAAAAAGCCAGATTTATCTCAACTGAGTTCAGAAGTAAAGAAAACTAAGTTAATGTTCTAAATCACTTTAAGTTGGGAACCTAGTTTTCATATTCACAACCCTATTGTGGTCAAGTCATGTCACAATTCACTTCACAAGTCATTTTGAAAACATCTGACGACGGAACAGTATGGCCACTCCAACTGTCCATGACCACAGACGCGGCTATTCGAATAGTTTGACACTCTGCAGAGGTGGTACACTTTCACCACAAAATTCGATACATCCGTCAGGGATAACCCAAGATCATCATACTTAGTATGCGGATAATCAATCATAACCTTCCCTTTACACACTCTAGTATAAGCACCTCTCCTATGAGCTTGGCCTCCCAGCATATGTGGACATCATCAAGAGGTAGCCTCAGCTCAAACGTCTTCTGCGAGGGAACCCATACTAATGCATATAAACTTCTGGCTAAGTCTTACCCAATTCAGGTATTGTGGTTGTACGGTAGAATTGGAATGGTATCGCATCCGAACCCAACCATCAGTTTTTATAAAGGGCTAAGGCTCATGCCTCAACATTTCTACCATCAAATCCATTTGTGTTTCTCAACACATGACCAAAACATTTCAATAGAATGACTCAACATTCCAAGGTTTTCACAAATCATTTTCACCAAGTATTCCCATCTAAAGTGATCAAGTTTTATGCTGAGCACTAGCCACTAAGTTAAGAGTGTTCACTAATGAGGGATGCTAATCCCAATCGCATGCCATAGAATGACATCTAGTATAGGCCTAGTTTTATACTCTTTATGCTATCTATACTACTTTCCAAAATCTCACAAAGCACTTAACTAAAAGTAAAGAACTTTGGTAAAGTAAAACAAATAGTAAAGCTTGCAAGTAAAACTTGGGCTGGGTATAAATCAAAATGTATAACGAGGCATGCCTAATGTATCTTGCTTAGGTTATCTTGCATCTAGTGATGGCTTGCCTTGATTGGTGAAGTGATTGAAGTTTTCTTCGTCTTCTTGGGGGTAGAACTCCTCCTCCTCGTATCCTTGGTCTGTACTATCGTCTATAAATAAATACGGGGTACACAATCACCAAAAAAACTTAACTAACTCTATATAACACACTAAGGCTCACACTTGATGATCTAGCACCATCACGATCATCACATGAATTAAAGAACTAGTTTTATTTAGTTTATTTGAGAAAAGTAATTTCTACTCATTGAAATTAATTAAGATTTAATATTCTCTAATTAAAATATGGGATCATGTGAACACATGTCATCACCACATATTCTAATACATGGGACTGTGATTTAAAGGGTTGATCACATTTTATAAAGTTTAAGATTATTATTTAATAGATTTAAAGTGACTAGAAATGACCTAATAGCATTATTTTGGTACTAGTCCAATGTCACTACATGCAATCCTAGATATTTTTACATATTTAGATAGATATTATCAAATGTGATTTTTGAGAGTTCGAATCAACTCAAAATCTATTATGGTTGATTTTTAAAAAATGTTTGAAGTTGCAAAAGTCTCTGTCTTGTTATTTTTACTGTAGATTATCTCTAACTCCAAATGATTTAAATCCAATGTTCTTGGATAGATATTATCATTTCCTTTCTAGCAAAATTTGAATCATGCAATTTGGTTAAGTGAAACTCTCTGAATTGATTTTTGAATCTAGGGATAGAATATGATTTCAACTAAATTGGAAAATCTAGATTTGAATTTCCTGGGCTGAGCGGGAAAACTAAACGGGCCGGCCCAACTGCACAGAGCAGCGCAACGCGCAGCTGACAGAGGGGGTCTACTGGTCAGTGACTCATTCTATGCGAAATGGTATTGTTTAACCTGAGCCCTACGATTAGAAGCAAGATCGACGGCTCAGGGTCGTCGTCGACGATGAATAGCTCCGGCGACGAGCTAAACCTAAGGCGGTGGTGGGGGTCTCACGGGGCTCACCTGGGCTCCAGCTAGGGTCGGTGACGGGGGAAAACAACTTGGTGGACGATGGCGAGGCGAGGCGCGGTCACGACAAGGCTTGGGGTGGTCGGAATCGACGACACCCTTCTCCTCCAGCAGCGGCAGACTCCGGTGCAATTCCGACATGGTGGTGCTCGCCTTGCTCTGGGGAGAAGTGGGGAAGGTCAGTGAGGAGTGGGGAGTGCAGTGGTGTGGAGAATGGAGGTGGGGTGGCCTCCTTTTATAGCTCGGCGAGGGGACCGAGCGGTGCAGCGGTGAGCTCGACGGTGGCGTCGCTACATGCAGCTAACGGCATGGGCGAGGGCATAGGATGGTGCAGTGCTCCCTAGCGGGTTTCATGGACTTAAATTCGTGGCGTGGGGCGGCGTGGTTTGGTCTGGCGCGTGTGGTGCTCTGAGCGGAGGCAAAGGTGATTGCGGCAGCTGCGGGTTGCGCGGCGATGAACGGGGGTGTATGCCGGGGTGGGGTGATCATGGCGAGGCTGCATGTGCGTGGCGAGGGCAAGGCACGAGCTGGCGGGGCTGGTCGGGCATGGCGTACTGGCGCGCTCTAGACACGGTGCAGAGGGGCGGTGCGCGGCGGTGCTAGTGTGGTCCACGGCTCGGCTGGGGGTGTGGCCTGGACAGGGGGTGGCGGTAGGGTGCGGCGAGGATACTGGACATGCTGGATGGGCGCGGGGCTGTCTGGTGTGAGCTGGCCGTGGTCAGCCGACGATGACCACAAATGGGCGGCGCTCCACTGTGCAAGCGGTGCAGGGGGGAGCTGGTCTGGGGTTGGGTTAGGCTTAGGGGAGACAGGGAAGTAACTAGGGGACCATTTGGTCGATGATCACTGTACAAAACAATTAAGTTAGGCTAGATATTATTCTGTGCATGCCAAGTTTTTGTGTTAATGTCCGAATGAAATTTATTTTTGAATTTTTGATTCAATTTTTTTGAGTGATCTTATATTAAGCTTGAGAGTCTAGGTTTGCTTGGAGAGGTCAAGGTGAATTGATTTGGTAGGTTTTTGAAAAAGTGGGATCTTAACACATACACTTGATTCAATTTTCAAATGTCCTTTAAATGGATTTGCTAGATGTTTTTGTAAGTTTGTAAAGTGGTCCTTGATACATTTTTACTTGGCCTAGCAAGGGATGAAAAGAAATATAATTGTTTGTGTTAGAAATCTTCTTCTAGGAATACACAAAGTGACCTAGTGGTTGATTTTGGTCAAATGGACCATTTGCTTTATTTATTCTTATTTGATTTCTTTTTCTTTGGATTTTGTTTGTAAATGGTCTAGATGATGTGGCATTCACCTTTAAACCATTTCACAACATTTAGAACAATCAAGCATGGCATATACACTCAATTCTATACTAATGCAAACACACATGCATTCATATCCATTTTTATTAATAAAAGTTTTTGTTAACCCTAAACTTGGGTGATTTGAACTTCATAACCTTGATTAGAAGATTTGGGGTGTTACAGAGAAAGTGGCAGTGGTGATAGTGAGGGCAGTAATTTATTTGATAGTGATTTCAATGCAGAATCAGGTGATGATGATCTATTAGCTGATAATATTAACAAATCTATGAATGATCACAATGAAAAGGAAGTTTGTGACGAAAAATAATATGAGGAAGACATCTAATCCATAAGTTGACATGGAGAATCCATCATTCAGGCTTGGGATGAAGTTTAGTGGTGTTGAGGAATTATGACAGGCACTTACCACATATGGCATAATAAATAGGAACAAATCAAGAAAGCAAAGGATGATTGGAGGTTAAAAGCTAATTGTGCTCTAGACTACACTTGGTTTCTAAAATCTTCTAATGATGAAAAAAGGATTGGTGGTTTTGTTATCACTTCATGCATATGAAGGAAATCATACATGTGAGGGAATCTGGCCTATCAAAGTAATTAATACTACAATTCATGCATGAGTTCAGAGATAACTAGAAGTTGGGTCTTGGAAGCTTTGTTGCAAAGGTTATAAGAGAATTAAAAATGTGCCCTCCAAGTTGGAAGATAACTAGAGCAAGAAAAGCTGCATTGAGACATAGCCATGGTGATGAGGTGTAGCAGTTCAACGGACTATTTTATTATGGGAAAGAGCTTAGGAGAAACAACCCTAGACTAAATTTTTCCTGACAACAAATTTAGTAAATAATCCGGAAAGTCTAGAACACAAGGAGCATTTGGCCATGGTGTACTAGAGTTATGATGTTTGCAAGAGCGGTTTCATTGCTAGTTTTAGGCCTTTCATTTGCCTAGATGGGTTCCATATCAAAACAAAATACAAGGGTGTGCTTTTGAAAGGTGTAGGAATAGACCCAAATGACTCCATCTATCCAATTGCATTTGGTCTAGCTGAGGTTGAGTGCACTGGTTCATGGGATTGGTTCCTTAGAAATCTTAAAGATGACCTCAACATTACCAACACTACCCGATGGGTAATTATGAGTGACAGACAAAAGTTTTTTTACATTATTACTGCACAAAGCAAGTCGTGCAGAGCATTGTATGTATTTTTCCATATTAATTAATCACTTAAAAATAATTAAAAATATTTTTGCAGGGTCTAATAAATGCTATGGAAAGGGTATTTCTAGATGCATAACATAAATTTTTTGTTAGGCACTGGATTTAGAATTTCCATAGGATATAGAGGAGAGTCACTAAAAATGACATTTGGGCAATTGAAAGATCAACAAGTGTTCCCAAGTGGTAGAGAAACATGGACAAGATAAAGGTGGACAACACTACAACATTTACATGGATTGAACAGCTTCTCTTAACACATGGATACAGTGTTTGTTCAGTGAATTTCCAAAGTGTGACATGCTAATGAACAATCAATTAGAGGTATTCAATAGCTATATTCTATATGCCAGAGAAATTCCTTTAGTATCCATGACAGATACTATCTTATAGAAGATTGTAACATCCCAAAACTTTGATCAAGGTTAATCAAGATTCAAATCACCCAATTTAGGGTTAACAGAAACTTTTTATTATTAAAACAATTAAGCATGCATATGTGGGTTGCATTAATATGGAATTGTTTTGAATTGCCTTTTTTGTTGGTTCTAATGGTTGTAAAATGATTCTAATATGAATGCCACATCATCTAGATCATTCCCAAGCAAAATCTAAAGAAAAAGAAATCAATTGGAAGTAATAAAGGCAAATGGTCACTTTTGCCATTTGAATCCACTAGGTCACTTTAGGTGTTCCTAGAAGTCAATTCTTAATAGAAACAATTCTAACTCTTTGCACCCCTTGCTAGTACAAGTAATGATATACCAAGGCCCACTTTGAAATCTTACAAAAACATTTAAACACTAATTTTAAATGGCTTTTGAAAATGGAATTCAAGTCATATACATAGATCACACCTTTTCAAAAACCACTCAAATGAATTCCCCTTGACCTTTCCAAACAGGCATAGAATCTCAAGCTTAAGTGGAGAACACTCAAAAATTTTGAATCCAAAATTTAAAACTTTTCTTCTTGCGGCCATTCTGTCGAACACATGGCAGGCGCTGAACCAGAACTAGAGTAGCATCACTGTTTCCACAGTGATCATCGACCAATTTGGTCTCCCACTTAATCCCGTATCCCCATAGCATCTACCCCAGCCCAGACCAGCTCTCCCTTCACCGCTAGCAACAGTGGAGCGCCTCCCAAATATGGTCATCGCCGGCCAAACGCGGGCAACGCGCCAGCGACCGCGCAACGCCAATCCAGCATGCCCTAGCTCCGTCAAACCCTACCACCGCCCACGGTCCCTTCCCCGAGCCTTGCCAGCCCCTGGACCGTTGAGGAAAGCTTGCTCCCATCGCCTCTGCACCGTGCCCAAATCACGTCAGGGCACCGTCCCCGACTAGCCCTCACAAACCGCGCCTTGCCTTCAGCTCGCGTGCGCTGCTCCGCCATAACCCCAGCACCTCCCTAGACACGCCCTCTTCCCGCCGCGCGACCAACAGCCGCCGTGAAACGCGTCAAGCACCGCCTCTACCGTGTAGAGCGCTAGCCTTTCCCGGCCGCATGCCACCGCCCCTAGCATCGCCATCGCGCCATAGCTGACTGCCAGGAGGCAAGCCACCATCCGCCTACCCTGCCCATGCCTCTAGCGCCATGTATCGTCGTCACCGACGAGCTCACCGTCGTCCTCATGGTCCCCTCGTCGAGCCTATATAAGGAGCCCCCTTAGCACCATTTCCTCACACCACTCAGCTCCCCTCTCACTAGTGATCCTTCCCCACCATTATGCGGAGCCGCTCGAGCAGCCGTTCGCTGGAATTGCGCCGGAGTTCGCCTGAGTCCGCCATCGTCTCCTAGTTCAATCGCCCCCATCGCCACACTAGCTGGAGCCCTGGTATGCCCCCACTGCACCCCCACCGAGCCGCTAGGGTTCCGTCTCGCCGGCGACCTGTCCATCGTCGATGACGAGCCACAGCCGTAGATCATAGTTCTAATCATGCGGCCCACATCACCGTGTACCGCTTCACGTTTGAAGAGCCGCCGACATGCGGTACCCCTGTCAGCTGTTCTTTGAGCCGCAGAGTGTGACTGGGCCGGCCCGTTAGTGTTCCCGCGCTGGCCCTAGAATTCAAATTTAGATTTTTCTATTTAGACTTAATCCAGTTTCTGTCCACTAGTTTGAAAATAAATTCAGAAAGATTTATTTAACCAAATTGAATGATTCCAATTTTGTTGGAAAGATAATTTAAATCTCTATCCAAGTCTGTTGGATTTAAATCAATTAGAGTTATAGATCACATATAGCAAAAATAACAAGACAAAGACTTTTCCACATTCAATTTTTTTTCAAAAATCAACCATAATAGCTTTTGAGTTGATTCCAACTCTTAAAAATCAAATTTGATAATACCTATCTGAATATGTAATAATATTTAGGTTTGCATGCAGTGACTTTGGACTAGTACCAAAATAATGCTATATAGGCATTTGTAGTCACTTTAAATCTTTAAATATTAATCTTAAACTTTATAAAATGTGATCCAACATTTAAATCCCATTCCCATGTATTTGAATATGTGGTGATGACATGTGTTCACATGATCCCATATTTTAAATGGAGAATATTAAATCTTAATTATTTCTAATGCGTAGAAATTACTTTTCTCAAATAAAATAAATGAAACTAGTTCATCAAATCTTGTGATGTTTGTGATGGTACTAGATCATCAAGTATGTTCCTTAGTGTGCTAAATAGACTAGTTAAGTATTGTTTGGTGATTGTGTATTCCCGTATGTATTTATAGACGATAGTACCGACCAAGTCTACGAGGAGGAGGAGTTCTACCCTGAAGAAGAAGAAGAGAATTTCAACCACTGCACCAATCAAGGCAAGCTAGAACTAAGCAAGTTAACACTTGCCCACTTAACTTGAGCAAAAGCGTTAATCATGATTTCGTTATACCCTTTCTTGATTTATACCAATCCCAAGTTTTACTTACAAGCTTTACTTTCTTTTACTTTACCAAAGTCCTTTACTTTGTCTATAGATAGCATAAAGAGTATAAAACTTGGCCTATCTAGTTAGAATTAGATGTCAATCTATGGCATGAGATTCAGATTAGAATCCCACCTTAGTGAACACTCTTAACTTAGTAATTAGAGCTAAACCAAAAACTTGATCACTTTAGATGGGAATACTTGGTGAAAATGACTTGTGAAAACCTTGGAATGATGAGTCATTCTATTGAGATGTTTTGACATGTGTTGAGAAACACAAATTGGTTTATTATGATGATGAAAATGTTGAGGCATGAGCCTTAACCCTTTATAAAAACTGATGGTTGGGTTCGGATGCGATACCATTCCAATTTTACCATACAACCACAATACCTGAATTGGGTAAGGCTTAGCCGAAAGTTTATATGCATTAGTATTAGTTCCCTCACGGGAGAGGTTTGAGTTGAGGCTACATCTCAATGTTGTCCACCTATGCAGTGCCCAGGATGGCAGATGGCCATGGCTGGGAGGCCAAGCTCATAGGAGAGGTGCTTATACTAGAGTGTGTAAAGGAAATGTTATGTTTGATTATCTGCATACTAAGTATGATGATTCAGGGTTATCCCTGATAGATGTATCGAATTTTGTGGTGAAAGTGTACCACCTCTGTAGAGTGTCAAACTATTTGAATAGCCACGTCCGCAGTTATGGACAGTTGGAGTGGCCATACTGTTCCGTTGTCAGATGTTTTCAAAATGACTTATGAAATGAATTGTGACATGACTTGACCACAACAGAGTTGTGACTATGACAACTAAGTTCCCACTTAGGTGATTTAGAACTTTATTTTATCTTTCTTTGTTTCTGAACTCAATTTAGTGTTTCAAACTTAACTTTACAAATAAACTTAGAACTTAGTATTCCTACTAGAACTACCTTACTTGTTAGTTATAGTTTGCAAGTACTTAAAGAGTACTCATGGCTTTGTCCCTGGCTATTCCCATGGCCAGACTATGAGGAGGACTATCCGGAAGAAGGACGGCAGGACGGCTACGACAACTAGGATCATCTTCCATTGTCAGCATTGCCTATGACACTGAAGATGGAGCCCACCGCTACGCTATTTATTTTGCTACTTGTTTGTACTAAGACTGGATCATGAGATCCTTTATTTGTGTAAGACCCTATTATGGTTTGTAATGGATGATGTACTGTGATATCCAATCTGTTATGTCTCGCAAAAATGGTAATCCTGGGATTGCGATGTATGGCATAATAGGCATCTGGGATTAAAAATCTGGGTGTTGACAAGTTGGTATTAGAGCCATCCTAAGCATAGGAGACCCTAGTTACCTAGTTAGAATGGACGTCCGAACAAAAACTTAATTTCAAAAACGAAGAAGTGAGTATTTATGAAAACCTATTTCCTCTCTTACCCTTGGGATTCTTTCTCTAAAAAAAATACATGTTCCTCAAAAATTCTTACATTACTACATAAAATTTTGACACACTTGATCACTTCACTAACTTACTCATCCTAAATTCTTATAGATGGAAGTTCAGTACTGCAAGTTCTACCAGTTGGGCAACGGAGGCCAACTGATCTTCGAGAGGGATCTTGATGCACTGACTGAGTACTTGGAGCGTCCGCATCCGGAATTCTTCGGAGCTCAACTCAATGGTCCCCCAAGAGGAGATTTACAATGGCTAGTAGTTGCTAATCTTCGAGGCAAGATGGAGGCACCACTTTCCGAGAAGATTCAATTCATCGTGAGAGAGAACAACTGGCTAGATGGATTAGCCAGGGCAATGCATGAAGCTCTCACTCGTCTTTGCACACAAAATGTCAACTTGATCCAGGGAACTCGCTTTGCTCACTATGCAAGGCGTGATTCTATGGGAATGCCTCTGGAGATGCCAAGTCACCCGGAGTTGAAGCGTCAAGTGGAGAACCTCGACTTCCTCCTGTACGACAGACAGAAGGAATTGGACAATGCTCGAGAGTTCGTCAAACACAACCTTGCCATTGCCACCCAGAAGGCCTAGACTTTCTCCCTGCTCATCAAGGATCATCAGTCTCTTCTCCATCAGCGTGCAAAGAAGGATCACACCATCGACCGTCTTTGCAAGAAGGTGGCCGACCTCGAGAAGACCATCAAGGAGCAAGAAGCTCAGCTTGCAGCAAAAGAAGAAGAGGAGGAATGTGAAGACATCCAGGGGGATATTCACTCGTACGTCAGCAATGATGATGACTATTTGGAGGATGATGCCATGGACTTCTACACCGACGATGATTACTCCGACTTCATCAATGATGAGTAGATGCACTAGAGCATTATTGTAGGAGTGAGAAGTATCGGTCCCATTGTATCTTAGCTTGCAGAATGGTTCTTAAAACCATCTGTTTTCCCTTTTTTATTGTGGTGTGTGTGTGTTTGTATCGTGTGCCTTGCTTGAATGAATGAAAAGAAGTTAGTTGCAAAACCTGAGTCAAACTCAAAGTTTTAGCTTTGAAAACAAAACCATGAACCTTAGAACTTTCCCTCTTACCTCACTATCTATCTCAATCTTCAGATGACTCGTGAAACCAAGGAGGGAGCAGCTCATCGCAGGACCCAATGTTGTAGATTCTGCAGACGCTCATTGCAGACCGTGAAGCTAGTAGGGTAGAGCGCCAAGCAAATCTAGCCACACTACAGTAGATCGCCCAGATGGCTCACAACAATCAGGGCCATGGACATCAGGATCATCAGGGATCCAAACTCAAAAACTTCCAGAATACCAATCCCCCAATCTTTAGCAAGTCTGAAGACCCCCTGGATGCTGACGATTGGTTACAGACCATGGAGAATAACTTAGAAGTCGCCGGAGTGGATGCCAACGAGAAATTTATGTTTGCCACCCACTATCTGGCAGGAGATGCAAGAGCATGGTGGAACAACACCCGCACGATGAACCACAGTCAAGTGATGACATGGGACACCTTCAAAGTCAAGTTCAGCCGCACCCATGTGCCGCAGGGTTTAGTCACCAGAATGAGAGATGAATTCAGAGAACTAAAGCAAGGCAGAATGACTGTAGTGGAGTACCGTGACAGATTCTTATCCCTCGCCAGGTATGCACCTGATGAGATCAACATGGAGGCCAAGAAGGAGAGATTCCTGAACGGACTGCATGATGAGATGCAGACGGTGCTAGTCAACATCCATTTCGAGGATCTCGAAGAGCTAGTCGACTCTGCCATTCAGATGGAAGGGAAGATTAATCAAGCAAACGACAACCGCAAACATCGGATGATGCACCATGCTGGATCCAATAGTCACCAGAAGTATCGTCCCAACCCGTCTGCCGGATATGCCCCGCGGAACAATCGACCCCCAATGTCTCGCCCAAGCTACCCCAACCGCAGCGGAGGAAATGTGAAGTCCAGAGGAAACAACAACAACCACCCCGGCAACTCCAGCAATTTCAACCGTGCAACGCCCAAGCCCCACAACAAAACTGCACCAAGAACTGGAAGCAATGTTGTGCCCGTGGCAGCAAAAGACAAGTCTCAGATTACTTGTTTTGAGTGTGGAGTGAAGGGTCACTACTGTAATGAGTGTCCCAAGAAGATTGCCGCCACTTCCAACATGAATTCCCCAGCTCAACAGCAACGCCGTGTTCAACCCAGAAGAAGATTCGCCCCAGGGAACTCTCACAACCGCAACTGTAACATTCCAATTTCAGCAACCCTGATTTGTTGTCTAGAATGCAAAATTCACGGGGAACAAAAACTTTTTCTGGCTTAATGCTGAAGTGTTGCTTGCTGTTTGGATATGCTTATGCATATGAATGTGTATTAGATGATATACTCCTTACCTTAACCCCGCTGACAAAAGCTACTTCCAAAAATAGTCTTGGCTTAATTTCCATATTCTCAAATGTTCTGGCATTTTAAAACATGAGCCAAGATGCTTATGCCACCAAAACTATTTTAGTAGCTTCTATTGACAAAACTATAGGGAGCTATATAACATAATCTCCTTATGTTTTCAAGACAGAACCCTCAACTAATCTTACCTCTAGTTTTCCCAAAACTCTTGTTTAAAGCATTTGAATTCTACTCTTGGTAGAGATACCAAGAACCCTCATCTTATTCAAAACTCAACCTCTTCAAAATGCCCCAACCTTAACCCAAGCTAGGCTTGAAGGTAGCCCTAGAGTAGTTGATTTGTTTATAAGATGAGTTGCCTTGATCTGCTGTTTGATAAGTTGCTTTGATCTGCTGTTTGCCTTGTTTGCTTAGGAAGTAGTATGAGCTACCTTAGGAGCTCATCAATAGGCTCAATAGGTTCCCAAATCCTCAACCCCTAAACAAGAATACAAACCCTGATATGATCCCTAGCCACTAGGTGATCATCTAAAACCCTCAACCAGATCCATTCTGAAGATTTCCCTTCTAGATGTTTCCAAGTCCTAGAAGGCCAATATCAAGAAAGGATCTCTTCTACTCACTCTAAACTTCCATATCACCCCTTCAGTAAATCTCTGATACCTTGCAACTCCTCCAAGAACATTCCCTCTCACACTCTAGTCAAAATCCTCAAAACTGCCAAAATTGACTAAGTCTGGAAACAGTTCCACTATCACCTTTTTGAATGTCTCCTCTTCTCAAACCATGTGCATTTTTGGTATTGAACTTGAACCATCTTGTTAACCCTCCTAAGTATTACCAAGGCCCACTCTTGCCCTTGGTTAGATCCCCCTCCAACCCACTTGTTCTTGATAGTTTTGCAGGCAAGAAAATAACTTTTCCTGCAAATCTAGTCAACATGCCTACTTTGATAGAAGCTCACACCACCATCCAACCTTCTATGGACCAACTATTTGCATGGGTGTGTTCTACTCATATAGGTCTATCATTACATACTTCACTTATTCCAATCGGACCCTTGAGCTGTTTAAACCCACAAGGTTTTGAAGGCTAGTTGATAATCTGCTTTGGCAGTCTTATTTTATTCAAAGTTTGAAAGACTGTCTTGGTGAACTCAAGCAGGATAAAGCTCAAACCTCTACACCATTGCAATCTACATCACTTGGTCTCTCCATACATATATCCCATGCCCCAAGGGGAGCTCTGAGCTCCAAGATCTAACATGGTTTTTGATGGTATAAAATTAGCATCACCCTAGATCCTTAATCTAGGGTATTCCACCAAAATCAACTTGGATTCTCCAATCCCAAGGTTGCAAATGCTTTCTACACCTTGTATACATCATCTACCTTGATCATCAAGATTTATCAATAATTATCCATAATTATTATGGCCCCAAAACTATTTAATTCTCTAAATAGTTAAAATATCCAAAACTCCCTCCATAAGGGAAAGTTTGGTTTTTACCAAACCATTTCCCCAACTTTTGGCTCATATGAGCCCCACAAATCATATACCTTTCCATCTCAAAAATAAATATTTTTGAGAAGCCTTATTATTTCTTTTAGTCCATTTTCTTAAATGGCTGAATTGGAATAATAATTGTTTTAAATACTTTTATGTCCCAATAAATCTTGGGAAAATTCCCCTAAGTATGTATTCCTATTTGGGACCTTCTCGCATCAAAAAATCCACTTGTACAATGTAAATTTCTAAAATAACCTTCTAGAAACTACCTCTGCAGTTTTTGAAGAAATGGATTTAAGTGGACTTTAAATCTTTAGAAAAATACCAAATAAATCTTGGAGGTGTATCTTGACCTCATCCATCTACCAGTACCATCTCCCCACCTTGTTCATTACAAATTATCGAACTTCCTTCACAAGCCTCATTTTGATCAAATATGGCAAACTAAGAAATGAGTGGCTTAGGCCATATTAAAATCACCACCAAGGCTCACCACCACTCATCACAGCAAACACCATCCCCTCTGGTCGAGCTACACTGTAGCAATGCACTGTAGCACCCCTCTCCCTTGTCCCATGTTCTTGAGAGAGAAAGAGAGAGAGAGACTAACAAGTGGGACCCAGTTTGTAGCAGCCATTCCACCTCTCCTCTGCCCCCAGCACAGACCAGATACCACTCTCACACCCACAGCAACCTCCCCTGGTTTCTGTCCCCTCTCACAT
This sequence comes from Avena sativa, assembly GCA_916181665.1. Lineage (NCBI taxonomy): Eukaryota > Viridiplantae > Streptophyta > Magnoliopsida > Poales > Poaceae > Avena > Avena sativa. Next base: position 577,016,087 of record OV702289.1, on the reverse strand, counting down.
GCTCCATGGACTAGATCCACCATGAACCCCTCCCCCTTCGGTATATAGCTCCCCCTGCCAGCTCCCCTCTCCCCCTTGGCCTCATTTGCCTCCTACCCCTCTACCTCACCTTCCCTGAGCACCCTCTTCCTCCTCCCCGCCCTGAGCTGCCCGAGAAGAAGAAGGAAAATAGCCTCGGCCTCTTCCCCAAAATGTGCTAAGCTCGCTCTCCTCTGTCTGTCCTTCTCTACATGTCGCGTGCTACACTCCCCTCCTCCTCCTCTCTCTAATGGTGCAATTTTGGTGGCCAGGTACTGCCCCGTTCGTCGTCGGCGTCGAGCTCCGAAGAGTCCCTCCCGGCCACCATCGCACGAGTCCCCTACCGGGAGCAAACTCCCCTCTGCCGCCCCTCGACGGACTCGTCCCGGTCCAACGCGCCTCCCCGGACCCCTCCCGGCGCCTCCCTGCTGCTCTAGTGAGCTCCCGCACGCCGCCCGACCCCAGCTAGGGTTTCCCCCTCTGTTTCCTCTGGCCCAACGAGGAAGATGAGCCATCGCCGTCCATCGTGGCTGGATCCAACGGCGGAGGTCACTCCATACCCCCTGACCTCGCAGCCCCGCTGACCACTGGGCCCCACCCCGCGGGTTTCTAACCCGTCCTCCCATGCATGACACAGCCCAGGTGGGCCGGTTCCCCCCTGCTCGGCCCAACTACCCCCCCAGACCTAGCTTGCAGCGCCTCTCTCCCTTTTTCTTTTTCCTGCATTTTCAGATCCTTTCCATAGCAGCCAATTATAAATCGATTTAAAATTGGAAAATGAAGTATTTTGCCTAAATGGAATTTTTACCATGTTCAGGTGTGTTCTGTGCAACATGTAGAACTGGTCTTGTGCCAAGAGTACTTTTCATTATTTACTGGCAATTAATCTACAAAAAGGTGTAGTTTAGACTAAATAAATTCCTCAGTGACTTACACATCTCCAAATGGAATGAAAGCAAGTGCCACTGGTAGCTTTTGGATGTACCTACCCCAGGACCTTGGTCTCAGGCCAAGGTGAACAGTAGTCTGGCTTGAGTAATAATAACAAAAACATCTCTGATATGACTTTAGGAATTTCTCTAGGTCAAACCAACAGAGGTATTGACCCAATTCTAATTATCCTGGATGTGGTACACTAAGGCCTATCCAAATCCAGGAGCTCATGATTTATTGAGCCTTGGATATTTCTTTGTGAATTAAACTATTCTATGCATGGTTTATCCACCTCTAAATTCACTACAGTAGCTATATAGCTCTAAAAAGGGTGATTCCAATTTCTACAGAAAGGTAGTCTAAATGCCTATAATGTGTCGTTGGATTCACCTCAAAAGCTTCTGTAGATTAAATCTGGTGAAAAAGACAAGTTGTGTACAGAACTGCCTTTGGGAATTTCCTGAGGGCATTCTGGTAATTATATTGATCTGATTCCAACTCTCAGAGAACAAGTACATCAAGCCCTACCAAACCATCCAAGGAAATAATTTTTGGAGCTCCCGAACTCCTCTGTTGAATTATTTCCTAATACTAGAGCCTTTTTCCACTAGAATATGATTAAGTATTTCAATAAAAGTGATAAAATAGTGAAACCACTTTTGTTGGCGTCATATTATCAATACCTATCTGTTGGTATCATGTTTTTACAATGGTACCATACAGAAAATGGTCTTTCTCCAAAAATCCATCTCTTAGGTAGTTTCTAGACTATAAATCCTAAGGGATTTTCATCCCCTTCTCCAAGGCCATCTCAATCTCCTATTTCCAATCCTCTCAAAACCATCTGAATCTTAATCTAGTATTATTCACGTGTTTGCTGTATGTATTGTTGCTTGTATGCCTTGTGTTGATTGTGGCTTGGTTTGCTTGCATGTGTTGTCGGGACGACGATAGTTGCGCTGAAATCGGAGAGGAGAAGAAGTGGGATTTATATTTGGTATTGGTATTCTTGGGTATTCTAAGAAGAAGTCCAGGGACATATTGCCATATTGCTGATCATCAGGCAAGCCACCTTCTTTCTCATAAGCCTTGTCCTACTGTTTTACTTATGCATGTTTTACCTTCTATTTATTAAAAACTGCATTTTTTACTATATATTGATGTATGTATATATATATATGGTAATGGTTTGGCTCCTCCAAATTATTACACTTGGTACTACTAAGTACAACCCCCTTGGTGACACCTACTTGTCCCTAGTATAATAGATGGTGCATATCCACCATGCCCCTTTGGAGACCCCGATTTAGCCGAAGCAAAAAAAAACTAGTGGATGGGAGGACCCCGGAAAAAGGTTTTTACCAAATGTTTTATGAGAAAACCTTGGTGAGGTGGGACCTCCCAAGAGTTGTTGATAAATAAAAAGGTTTTGTTTTACAAAATGCTAGAGGAAAACCGGAGGAAAAAGGTTTACAAAAATGCACTTGGTTCTCTGCAGTTTAGCTATAACAACTTAACCCTGTGCGACCACATTACTCTGGAATGGGACAGGGCTGGATTTGATGTTTGTCTATTCTGGTATAAGCTGCCTCGCAACAACTACAGGGGATCGGGGATCCCTGGAGGGTGGGCCTTCTCCGATAAAGGTGGGACCTGGAGAAGGAATGAAGGGTCGGCAGGCCTCCACGCGTTACTATGAGCCCCTCATTGAAAGCGCACACTCGAGAAGTGGAAAAAGCGCTCCGGTTGGTCCTCGCCCGACGTCCCGGTTTTGAGGGGATTAACACTCATAGGGTAGGCACTTATACTGGAGTGGGCATCCGGAGAGTCTTGATCGGTTACTCGACCCACGACCGGTGAAGATCAGGGTAGTGTACCCGGATGGTGTGGGTAAAGTGTACAACCTCTGCAGAGTGTAAATCTATTCGAATAGCTGTGTCCGCGGTTAAGGACGGGTTGGACAAACTTCTGTAGAGCGGTGCTAGTTTTGTTTTCAAAAGGATTTTCGGAAAAGAAATGGTTTTGAAAATGTTTTGACCATGGGATGGTCGGGAAGGATACCTGCTTTGACCATGGGATGGTCAGAGAGGTATGGAAGGAGTTTGGTCATGGGACGACCTGAAAACGGGAACAAATGGGTGACCCTGTCCGGGTGTTTTCCAAAACTTTTTAAAATGGTTTCCAAAATAATTTACAAAAGTTTTCAACAAAGATATGTAGATGCTATATCTACAAGAGAAATTATTTAGAAAAGAACCCCTCTTGGAGCCCTCCTACTACTACAGCCATATTGCATATCCCCTTGCTATTACTATTCTCTTAAGGTGGTTTGCGAGTACATTCAAAGTACTCACTGGCATTGTCCCTGGCTATTAACTTGGCCAGATCGCAAGAAGAAGACGAGGATGGCGACTATGCGAGCTAGGACGTTCTCCCAGTCAGTTGCCTGTAGGTTAGGGCATGGCTCGGGCTCTACGCTTGATGAAGTCCGCTGCTGAGTATTGATGTAGCCATAACGGCATTTATGTAAGTATTGTAATTTTGTATGTTCTCGGATGTTGTAATGATACATGTCGGTTATGTGCCACGACTCACTGATCATGGGATCGTGGTTGTATGCATAACAGGGATTCTCGGAGGATTAATCCGGGGGTCCCACAGCAATGGCCGTCTCTTCTACATGAACGACGAAGAAGCCCAAGAAGCGCCAAATGTCATGCTGGGTATGTTTTCTGTCAACTTAGATTTAGCAAGAGTTTTGTTTGATTGTGGAGCATCGCACTCGTTTGTCACCGAAGAATTTGCATGCACTAGTAAGATTCACCCAACCAACTTGAAGCATGTCATGATAGTGCAAATACCTGGTTCAACCACAAAAGCTAGAAAAATTTGCAAAGTTGTACCTATCAGAATACATGGGATAGATTTTTATGCCAATCTAATAGTACTTGGAACCAAAGGTTTGGAAGTAGTACTAGGAATGGATTGGATGTCGAAGCATAAGGGATTGATAGACTGTGCCAAGAAAGCCATCACCATGACCAGTAGCTCTGGAGTATCAGTAGAACATATATCTGAAACCTTGCCCCGTCAATTCAAGTGCAACAAGAGTCTATCCCTACCCACCATAGACCAAGTCAGAGTAGTCTGTGAATACCCTAACGTATTCCCAGATGAATTGCCCGGTATGCCCCCGGATCGGGATATCGAGTTCATTATTGAACTAATTCCTGGAACCGGACCCATAGCTCAGAGACCCTATAGCATGAACCCCTCAGAGTTAGTGGAACTGAAGAAGAAATTGGATGTTATGCTGGAGAAAGGCTTGATTCAACCAAGCGCATCGCCATGGAGATCGCCCGTGTTGTTCGTCGATAAGAAGGATGGAGGCAACCGTTTGTGCATAGATTACATGAAGCTGAATGATGTCACAATCAAGAACAAGTACCCCTTGCCAAAGATAGAGGATCTATTTGATTAGTTGACTGGTGCTAGAGTGGTCTCTAAGATTGATCTTAGGACTGGTTATCATCAACTTAAGGTTCGTGCAATGGATATTCCAAAGATCTCCTTTACCACCAGATATGGATTATATGAGTATACGGTCATGTCTTTTGGATTAACCAATGCCCCCGCTTATTTTATGAATCTCATGAATACGATCTTTATGAATTTTCTGGATAAGTTTGCCGTTGTGTTTATCGACGATATTCTTATCTATTCCAAGTCAGAGGAAGACCATGAGCAACATCTGAGAATCATCCTTGAAACCCTTAGAGAGCATCCGTTGTATGCCAAGTTCAGCAAATGTGAGTTTTGGATGAAAGAAGTAGGATTCCTCGGACATATTGTTTTTGCTGGAGGAGTCGCTGTTGATCTCGCCAAGATCAAAGATGTCGAAGAATGGGAAGCCCCAACCACTCAAACCCAAGTCCGTGCATTTCTCGGATTAGCGGCATATTACCGCAAGTTCGTAGAAGGATTTTCCAGCATCGCAAGACCTATGACCCAATTGTTGAAGAAGGACAAGAAGTTTGACTGGACTGAAAAATGTGAAGCAAGTTTCCAAGAGCTCAAGAAGAGATTGATTTCAGCCCCAATACTGATCATGCCAGATATCAAGAAGCCGTTTGACGTGTATTGTGATGCATCCAAGATTGGTCTCGGATGTGTGTTGATGCAAGAAGGCAAAGTCATAGCATATCTGTCTCGACAATTGAAGCAACATGAGCAAAACTACCCTACCCATGATCTTGAATTAGCATCTGTAGTATTAGCCTTGAAGACACGGCGTCATTATCTCATGGGTAATCGCTGCGAGATTTACTCAGATCACAAGAGTATGAAGTATATTTTCACTCAGAAGGAGCTGAATATGAGGCAAAGGAGATGGATAGAGTTAATCAAGGATTATGACCTTGACATTCACTATCACCCCAGCAAAGCCAATGTGGTAGCGGATGCTCTTAGAAGATTGTCGTGTAGCTTAAACACCATGATCAAGGAGAAGCAACCAAGTTTGCATGAGGATTTGGAGCAGTTTAGAACCGAGCTAGTTAACAAAGGATTTTTAGCTAGCATTGAACTTCAACCCACTTTGATTAGTAAAATCAAGGAAGCCCAGAAAGGAAATGCAAGTATCGACGGAATCAAGCGTCGTATTGGTACAGGAAAGGTACCTGGATTGACCAAAGACGAAGAAGGAGTTCTGTGGTACAAAGGACGTTTCTGTGTGCCAGCAAATTCGGAGCTGAAGCAAGTTATCATGCAATAAGCTCATGATACTCTTTATTCTATCCACCCCAGAGGAAAGAAGATGTATCAAGATTTGAAGGAGCAATTTTTGTGGCACAAGATGAAGAGAGAAATCGGAAGCTACATCGCCAAGTGTGATATCTGTCAAAGAGTCAAAGCGTAACATCAGAGACCCGCAGGACTGTTGCAGCCATTGCAGATTCCGGAATGGAAATGGGATTCCGTCGGAATGGACTTTATCACCGGTTTGCCTACTTCTAGTAGGGAAATGACTCAATCTGGGTCATCGTTGATAGACTGTCCAAGGTAGCTCATTTTATACCTGTTAAGATAACCTACCAGAGTTCGAAGCTAGTAGAGTTGTACATTGATAGAATCGTTAGTTTGCATGGAACCCCCAAGACCATAGTATCGGATCGAGGAACCCAATTTACCTCGATATTTTAGCAGAAAGTCCAAGAAGGATTAGGAACCAAGTTGAATTTCAGCACAACTTATCACCCACAAACCGATGGACATACTGAAAGAGTCAACCAAATCCTAGAAGATATGTTGAGAGCTTGTGTGTTAGAGTATGGATCAAAATGGGAGGATTGTCTGCCTTTCGCAAAACTCTCATACAACAATAGTTATCAAGCCAGTTTGCAAATGGCCCCATTTGAGTTCTTATATGGAAGGAAGTGGCGTACCCTTTGAATTGGTCACAAGTAGGAGAGAGTCAGATTTTTGGACCTGACATCCTACGAGAAGCCGAAGAGAAGGTTCACAAAGTCCGTGAGCACCTCAAGACCGCCCAATCCAGACATAAGAGTTATGCTGACAAGAGACGTAGAGACTTGACTTTCAATGTTGGAGATTTTGTGTATCTCAAAGTTTCGCCATTGAAGGGAACGCAACATTTTAGTCTGAAAGGAAAGTTAGCCCCCAGATATATCAGACCCTTCAAGATTCTGAATCATCGAGGAGAAGTATCGTATCAACTGGAACTGCTAGAGGAGATGTCTGCCATCCACAATGTGTTCCATATCTCGTTACTTTGCAAATGCCTAGAAGTGCCGGAGAAGACCGAAGTTTTCAAGAACATCGATCACCGAGCCATTGATATCAACAAGGATCTGACGTATTGTGAAGTGCCCATCCGTATCTTGGAGGAATCTTACATAACCACCAGGACCCGGAGTATCAAGTTTCTCAAGATCCAATGGAGAAACCATACCGAAGAAGAAGCCACTTGGGATCAAGAAGATTACATTAGGACTGAGTTCCCAGATCTCTTTAGTTCCTAGTTTTCTTTCTTAAATCTTGGGACGAGATTTTGTTTAAGGGGGGAAGGTTTGTAACATCCCAAAACTTTGATCAAGGTTAATCAAGATTCAAATCACCCAATTTAGGGTTAACAAAAACTTTTTATTATTAAAACAATTAAGCATGCATATGTGGGTTGCATTAATATGGAATTGTTTTGAATTGCCTTGTTTGTTGGTTCTAATGGTTGTAAAATGATTCTAAGGTGAATGCCACATCATCTAGATCATTCCCAAGCAAAATCCAAAGAAAAAGAAATCAATTGTCAGTAATAAAGAAAATGGTCACTTTTGCCATTTTAATCCACTAGGTCACTTTAGGTGTTCCTAGAAGTCAATTCTTAACAGAAACAATTCTAACTCTCTGCACCCCTTGCTAGTACAAGTAATGATCTACCAAGGCCCACTTTGAAATCTTACAAAAACATTTAAACACTAATTTTAAATGGCTTTTGAAAATGGAATTCAAGTCATATACATAAATCACACCTTTTCAAAAACCACTCAAATGAATTCCCCTTGACCTTTCTAAACAGGCATAGAATCTCAAGCTTAAGTGGAGAACACTCAAAAAATTTGAATCCAAAATTTAAAACTTTTCTTCTTGCGGCCATTCTGTCGAACACATGGCAGGCACTGAACTAGAACTAGAGTAGCTTCACTGTTTCCACAGTGATCATCGACCAATTTGGTCTCCCACTTAATCCCTTGTCCCCCTAGCATCTACCCTAGCCTAGACCAGCTCCCCCTTCACTGCTAGCAACAGTGGCGCGTCGCCCAAATATGGTCATCGCCGGCCAAACGCGGGCAACACGCCAGCGACCGCGCAGCGCCAATCCAGCATGCCCTAGCTCCGCCAAACCCTACCGCCGCCCATGGTCCCTTCCCCGAGCCTTGCCAGCCCCTGGACCACCGAGGAAAGCTCGCGCCCACCGCCTCTGCACCGTGCCCAGCTCACGCTAGAGCACCGTCCCCGACAAGCCCGCACAAGCCGCGACTTGCCTTCAGCTCGCGTGCGATGCTCCGCCATAAACCCAGCACCTCCCTAGGCACGCCCTGTTCCCGCCGCGTGACCAGCAGCCGCTGTGAAAAGCATCGAGCACCGCCTCTGCCGCGCAGAGCGCTAGCCTTTCCCGACCGCATGCTACCGCCCCTAGCATCGCCATCACGCCATAGCTGACTGCCAGGAGGCAAGACACCGTCCGCCTACCCTGTCCATGCCTCTAGCACCCTGTATCGTTGTCACCGACAAGCTCACCATCGCCCTCACGGTCCCCTCATTGAGCCTATATAAGGAGCCCTCCCCACCACCATTTCCTCACACCACTCAGCTCCCCTCTCACTACTGATCCTTCCCCACTGTTAGCCGGAGCTGCTCGAGTAGCCGTTCGCCGGAATTGCGCCGGAGTTCACCACAGCAGAGGAGGAAGAGCCCCATCGATTTCGTCCATCCTAGAAGCTGCCTCGACCTCGCCTGAGTCTGCCGTCATCTCCTCGTTCAATCGCCCCATCGCCACACTAGCTGGAGCCCCGGTATGCCCCCACTGCAACCCCACCGAGCCGCTAGGGTTCCGTCTCGCCGGCGACCTGTTTGTTGTCGGTGACGAGCCACAGCCGTAGATCATAGTTCTAATCGTGCGGCCCACATCGCCCTGTACCGCTTCGTGTTTGAAGAGCCGCTGACATGCAGGACCCCCCTGTCAGCTGTTCTCTGTGCCGCAGAGTGTGACTGGGCCGGCCCGTTAGTGTTCCCGCGCTGGCCCTAGAATTCAAATTTAGATTTTTCTATTTACACTTAATCCTCCACTAGTTTGAAAATAAATTCATAAAGATTTACTTAACCAAATTGAATGATTCCAATTTTGTTGGAAAGATAATTTAAATCTCTATCCAAGCCTGTTGGATTTAAATCAATTAGATTTATAGATCACATATAGCAAAAATAACAAGACAAAGACTTTTCCACATTCAAACATTTTTCAAAAATCAACCATAATAGCTTTTGAGTTGATTACAACTCTCAAAAATCAAATTTGACAATACCTATCTGAATATGTAATAATATTTAGGTTTGCATGCAGTTACTTTGGACTAGTACCGAAATAATGCTATATAGGCATTTCTAGTCACTTTAAATCATTAAATATTAATCTTAAACTTTATAAAATGTAATTCAACATTTAAATCCCATTCCCATGTATTAGAATATGTGGTGATGACATGTGTTCACATGATCCCATATTTTAAATGGAGAATACTAAATCTTAATTATTTCCAATGAGTAGAAATTACTTTTCTCAAATAAAATAAATGAAACTAGTTCATCAAATCTTGTGATGTTTGTGATGGTACTAGATCATCAAGTATGTGCCTTAGTGTGCTAAATAGACTAGTTAAGTATTGTTTGGTGATTGTGTATTCCTATATGTATTTATAGACGATAGTACCGACCAAGTCTACGAGGAGGAGGAGTTCTACTCCGAAGAAGAAGAGGAGAATTTCAACCACTGCACCAATCAAGGCAAGCTAGAACTAAGCAAGTTAACACTTGCCCACTTAACTTGAGCAAAAGCATTAGGCATGCTTTGGTTATACCCTTTCTTGATTTATACCAATCCCAAGTTTTACTTACAAGCTTTACTTTCTTTTACTTTACCAAAGTCCTTTACTTTGTCTATAGATAGCATAAAGAGTATAAAACTTGGCCTATCTAGTTAGAATTAGATGTCAATATATGGCATGCGATTGAGATTAGCATCCCACCTTAGTGAACACTCTTAACTTAGTAATTAGAGCTAAACCAAAACCTTGATCACTTTAGATGGGAATACTTGGTGAAAATGACTTGTGAAAACCTTGGAATGATGAGTCATTCTATTGAGATGTTTTGACAAGTGTTGAGAAACACAAATTTGTTTATTATGATGATGAAAATGTTGAGGGATGAGCCTTAACCCTTTATAAAAACTGATGGTTGGGTTCGGATGCGATACCATTCCGATTTTACCGTACAACCACAATACCTGAATTGGGTAAGGCTTAGCCGGAAGTTTATATGCATTAGTATTAGTTCCCTTGTGGGAGAGGTTTGAGCTAGGGCTACCTCTCAATGTTGTCCACCTATGCAGTGCCCAGGATGGCAGATGGCCATGGCTGGGAGGCCAAGCTCATAGGAGAGGTGCTTATACTAGAGTGTGTAAAGGAAAGGTTATGTTTGATTATCTGCATACTAAGTATGATGATTCAGGGTTATCCCTGACAGATGTATCAAATTTTGTGGTGAAAGTATACCACCTCTGCAGAGTGTCAAACTATTCGAATAGCCACGCCCGCGGTTATGGACAGTTGGAGTGGCCATACTGTTCCGTTGTCAGATGTTTTCAAAATGACTTATGAAATGAATTGTGACATGACTTGACCACAACAGAGTTGTGACTATGACAACTAAGTTCCCACATAGGTGATTTAGAACTTTATTTTATCTTTCTTTGTTTCTAAACTCAGCTTAGGTTTCAAACTTAACTTTACAAATAAACTTAGAACTTAGTATTCCTACTAGAACTACCTTACTTGGTAGTTATAGTTTGTGAGTACTTAAAGAGTACTCATGGCTTTGTCCCTGGCTATTCCCGTGGCCAGACTATGAGGAGGACTATCCAGAAGAAGGACAGCAGGACGGCTACGGCAACTAGGATCATCTCCCATCGTCAGCATTTCCTGTGACACTGAAGATGGAGCCCACCGCTACGCTATTTATTCTGCTACTTGTTTGTACTAAGACTGGATCATGAGATCCTTTATTTGTGTAAGACCCTATTATGGTTTGTAATGTATGATGTACTGTGATATCCAATCTGTTATGTCTCACAAAAATGGTAATCCTGGGATTGTGATGTATGGCATAACAGGCATCTGGGATTAAAAATCCGGGTGTTGACAAAGATTCTCCAAAGGACTCAGAGCAAGAAAAGAGAATGTTTGAAGATGATAGGAAAGATTTTTCCAAATATTAAGAAAAATTTGGATAAAATCATAGAATGGAGTAATGAGTCTGCTGTCACACTGGCTGGTAACTACAAGTACTCTGCTAGGAACCAAGAGTTTGAGAAATACTATAGTGTGGATTTGAAAATAAGAACATGCGATTGAAATAGGTGGCAACTTACTGAAATTCCTCGTTATCATGTTATATCTTGTTGTTGTAAAGACAACATTAATCTAGAGAATCTGGTGCATAGCTGCTACACAATTGACACATTCAACTGGGCATATGGATTAAACTTAGCACCATTGAGAGGAAGATCATTTTGGGAAAAATTGAATGGACCAACCATTCACCCACGTCCATTCACCAAAGTTATGGGAAGGACTAAGAAAAATAGGAGGAAAGCACTTGAGGAGAAAATAAAGAAGGAAGTGAAAATATTTACAAAGGCAGGGTGAAAATTCATTGCTCTATATATTTGTGGGAAAGCAAATCACAACAAGAAGGGTAACCAAAAATATCTTGACAACCTAGGAGACAAAATGCAGAATAATATTGTTGAGGAAGATGAAAAAATATACATTCCTCCCATTCTTAAGGTACATTTTACTTTTCTTGTACATATGTTCAATTGTTTAAGCTACTTCAATATATGCTAAAATTACCTAACTTAATTAATGTGTGCAGCATTTTATCCCACACACTCCAAATCCAACAATGGACCCTACCAACCGGCAAGACAACATGGTGTTCATGATTTAAGCTGAGGTTTGAATTTACAGAATATTTGCATTTCCAACACAAGATTAAATTATGTAGTGTTTTCATGATTTTTTACATTTTTGGAGGAGCAAGAACATGTGACTATCTAGAGGTTACTTGGCCCAATGCCATAGGATGCTTTTGTTGTTGTTGCTATAGAAAGTATTCTAGCATGAAGAGGAATGGTGACCATTGCATCCACTATATGAAGGTTGAGAGGAACATGACATGGGTATGACCTGTTAGGTCTCCATTGTTAGTATACGTTATACATATCTAGGAGAAGGCCAGAGGTTCTGGAATCACCTGAAGCCTAGGAATCAGACATGATAATCAAGGCAAAACACAAGATGTAACCAACATAGTTATAAGGTTACCTTTTATTCTGTAACCGAGCTGGATTGGACTCTAAAACTCAGCCTCTCATATAATAGCTAGGAGGATCCAATGGGGAGGGCACCTGAATCTATTCATAGAAATCTGTTGTAAGCTAGATCACATCTAGCAATCTGGCTTGTACTCTCCATCAATAAATATCAAACAAGCAGGTAGTAGGGTTTCCTCTACGAGGGCTCGAACTTGGGTAAATCTTGCGTCCCTTTTTTGTCTAATAAGCCTACGAAATCACCACCGCACCCCTTTTCCCTGAAACCCAACTCCATAACCATGGGCATTACCGAGGTTACCCCTCATCAGAAGATATACCAAGAGGAGGAACAAAGCACCTAGGATGGAAGCAAGAGTAACTACAGAACGAGCGGAGCAAGGCAGCAACAACACAAGTGGAAGAAGGAACAGAAAAAGGCTTGCACATGAAAGTTCTATTCCTAATCTTAATGAAGAAGTTCTTAATCTCAATTTAGAAGAGTTTCATGTTAGTCAAAATGCACGAGATTTTGATGAAATTTGATTTGTATTGAGAGTCTCTGAGTTATGTGCATTTTTGATTTCCTTATGAATTAAAACAATTAAGATTTTCCGTCTGGATGATATTAGAATGTGCTGTCAGAAGTTATTCTTGTATAAGTATTTCCTTCAAGATGATATTGGTTCATAACTATTGATCAAAATGCTCATAGCTATTGATATTTTCTCAAAGTTGCATAAGTTTAGTATTTACTCAAATTGAGTATTTCATTAAACCACTAGATATATTTTACTACACAACACACAACTACCAAAGCCATACTAGATTATTCCATTCCATGAAGAGACAATATATAGATACATGACTAAACTTAATTAAGATGAAAAATACATTAAAATGACAGGAAACCAACTACATATCTACTTCCTTTTCCCGTTGTTGTCTTTCTTCTTCTCATTCCTGAACATGATGAACATGCATGCTGAACAAATATTCAATATCGTTTTTGATATTGCACAAAGCACTAGCATCCCTTCACTCTAGAACAAATCTTGGTGGAACAAATGTTTGCATAATGTACTCAAATGCAGTGTGATATCTCATATCTATCCTCCTTGATGTCTCCCACATCTATCTTCTAGCTCCTGCGGACCCTAAAATTCCTGCATCTCCCTATCAGCCCTTCTCCTATTAGTTGTTTCCTCCCTCTCCTCACTACACAACTCCCTCTCTGGCCTTGTACTAGTGCTCCTCCTGCGATAAACTTGTTTGATCTCCATGCTATGTGAATGCAAAAGAGGAAGGAGAGAAGAAGGGATAAGTAGGGGAGCTTTGTCGAGCAAGCCAAATATCTATCATATGTAAAATGGTTAAAAGGTAAGATAGCCACCTAGGAAATGACAAAGAATAATATCTCACGAGAAAACAATTTGAGACATATTTCTTATTTTGATAAAATAGATTTTACTTTCATAAATTAAGTACATTTTTGCATAACACATATATTATGTGAAACATATTGTGCAAACATACATGGATTGAGAAAGCACAAATACATATTGCACACATATTGTGAAACACTACACATCTTGTTCTTATTCATGGCAAACCAAAACACAAACATTTTCCAAAGCAACATTCCCAAACACACATCTTTATCACTAGCCTAAACCCTAAAAAGCACTACTCCAAGCTTCAAGTATTCTTCTTGTTAGACTTCTTGACTTATCCTCCTTCTTTCGCCTTATTCTTCTTCTCCTCCTTATACCTCAGTATTCTTATTCTCTACAATTCAGTAAATTTAGTGAAAATTCATAAAATGCAGCAAATTTCAGTTCAACTAAATAACAGTTTTAGTGTAAATTCAGAGGAAGACAAAATCTTACTGTTCTGATGATGGTGAGGATGGTGGAGGGATCCTAGCATCGATGCGACCCTAGAGGATGTAAATTTGCATCTCCAAGCATATGTTGGTGGGTCGGAGCGGCGGCCAATCATTGGGCTCCCCCATGCATCCCCTATCCTCCTCCAACATGGACATAGTGGAGAAGCATCACCTTGTTGTACATCTTCGAGTTCCTCTTCTAAGATGCCAGCCTTGCTGCCTGACCCTCCTAAATGAATACCTCCACCTCTCCAAATCCTGGAATCTTGACCCTTCACTGCAAGCGGGTGTAGGGCTCACGTTCCTGCCCCTTGTTGGCGATACCATATTTGTAACTCTGCTTATTGCCATTATAGTTACTGGAAGGAGTATCATTCCACCATCATCATGGGATTTGAACTTGGGTAAGCTATGGTACCTCGTACCCACCAACTCTATGCCTTGCCCACACATATCTCTAAACACATTGTGAGGAACCCATATGGCATACTCATCGATTATACCATGACAGTTGGCGCCCACCATGAGGCAACATGCGCTTTGATATCTACACCGGGCGAGGACCAACCTCTTTTCGGGAATCGGCCACACCATCACCATCAGGTGTGTGATATGTTGCTAACATATCTATATTTTTTGATGTTCCATGCTTGTTTTATATCTACTTTCTTATGTTTTGTCCACACTTTGGAGTATTTTTACACACTTTCTAGGACTAACCTATTAACAAGATGCCATAGTGCCAGTTGCCTATTTTTTGCTGTTTTTGGTTACAGGAAAGTCAGAAAATGAATATTCTCGGAATTGGACGGGACAAAAGCCAAAGTCAATATTTCACCGAGGGGAACACGGAGCCAGAAGACGAGACGGAGAGGGGCCAGGGGCCGGCCACACTACCTGGCTGCGCGGCCAGGTCTGGCCCACGCCAGGGGGTGATGCGGCCACCTCGGGCACCCCCTCGGCCTCCCCTTTCGCCTATAAGAAGCCTCCAATACAGAAACACTAAGGACCTGATAAAAATTCCACGAAAGAGTCTGTAGCCACTGTCATCTCCATCCCAAGATCGGGAGGGATCTGAAGCTCTTCCCGGCACCCTGCCGGAGGGGAGAATTCACCCTGGAGGCCTTCTTCATCACCATGCCTACCTCCGGTGTGATGCGTGAGTAGTTCATCTCTAGACTACGGGTCCATGTAGTAGCTAGATGGTTGGTTCTTCTCCTTTGTGCTACCATGTTTAGATCTTGTGAGATCCATTCATGATCAAGCAGATCATCTATTTGTAATCCTACATGTTGTGTTTGCGGGGATCCGATGGATATTGAGATGCTATTTCAGATTGATTATTGATTCTATCATGTCTTTGTTATTTGTGATCTTGCACGCTCTCTGTTGTTAGTAGCTATCTTGGCCGAGTAGATGCTAGCAACTCCAAGAGGGAGTATTTATGCTCGATAGTGGGTTCATGCGTCTAGTAATCTGGGGAAGTGATAGAAATCTCTAAGGTACTAGATGTGTTCTTGCTACTAGGGAGAAAACAACAATCCTTTGTTCATAGAACAATCTTATTGTTTACTTTACACACTTTTCTTAATGCAATTATATATTGCTTGCAACTTAATACTAGAGGGGGTTCGAATGATAACCTGAAGGTGGATTATTAGTCATAGATGCAGTTGGATTACGGTCTATGTATAATCTTGTAATGCACAATCAAATCTCATAGAAGTCAAGATGATTAGTATATGCATGTATGCTTTCTTGATGTTTGTCACTTGCCTCGCTGTAATTTGCTCACCCAGCATGTCATCTATCTTAAGGAGAATCACCACTAGTGAACTATGGACCCCGGTCCTTTCTTTTAATATCAATCTACAATCTACTATTTACTTTCTGCAAGCAATTACTATCTTGCACACAATATGTTTAATCCTTTGTTTTTAGCAAAACCGGTGAGATTGACAACCTCACTGAGTTGGGGGCAAAGTTCTGTGATTGTGTTGTGCAGGATTCCAAGTTGGAAACAACACCTTGGAGGTGTTTCCTTGCTCCTACTGGTTCGATAACCTTGGTTTCATAACTGAGGTAAAACTTGTTGCTATACTCATCATACCTTCCTCTTAGGGTTCCCCAACGAGCTCAACATATTGAGTAAGCAAGACTTTTTCTGGCGCCGTTGCCGGGGAGTCAAGGACATCTTCACAAGGGGAGTCCCTCATAACCAATCTCTTTACTTTGTTTTATTTGTTTTGCTTAGTTTATTTCTGCTTTGTTTGCTTGTTTCTTTATCAAAAACACAAAAAAATAGTTGTACTAGTTTGCTTTCTTTATTAAAAACACACAAAAATGACTACTCTTGAAAACACTAAGTTGTGTGACTTCACTAGCACCAACAACAATGATTTCATGTGCTCACCTATTGTTCCACCTGTTCTTGAAGCTACTTTCTTTGAAATTAAACCTGCTTTACTCAATCTTGTTATGAGAAAACAATTTTCTGGTATTGGTACTGAAGATGCTGCTGCTCATCTTAATAACTTTGTTGAACTTTGTGAGATGCAAAAACATAAGGATATAGATGGGAATATTATTAAGCTTAAATTGTTTCCTTTCTCTTTGAGAGGAAAAGCTAAAGAATGGTTGCAATCCCTAACTAGAAATAGTATTGATTCTTGGACTAAATGCAAAGATGCTTTCACTGGAAAATACTATCCTCCTGCTAAGATTATATCTATGAGAAGTGAAATAATGAAATTTAAACAATCTGATAATGAACATGTTGCTCAAGATTGGGAAATAATGAAATCTTTGGTAAAGAACTATACCACTCATGGACTGACTGCTTGGATGATTATCCAAACCTTTTATGCAGGACTGAATTATTCTTCAAGGAATCTGCTGGATTTTGCTGCTGGAGGTACTTTTATGACCATTACTTTGGGTGCTGCAACAAGGCTTCTGGATAATATGATGGTTAACTATTCTGAATGGCACACTAAGAGAGATCCACAAGGTAAGACGGTAAATTTTGTTGAGGAAACCTCTTCCTTGAGTGATAAAATTGACGTTATTATGTCTATGCTTGTTAATGGGAAAGCTCATATTGATCCAAATCATGTTCCCTTAGCCTTTTTGGTTGCTCAAGAAGAGAAAGTTGATGTGAACTATATAAGAAATAATAATTTTAGCAACAATGCTTACAGGAATAATTTTGGTAATAATAATTATAGTCCATATCCTCCCAATAATGGCAATGCTTATAGGAGTGCACCCTCTGAACTTGAAGTTATGCTTAAAGATTTTATTAGTAAACAAACTTCTTTCAATAAAACTATTGAGGAAAAACTCTCTAATGCTGAAAGAAATATAACATCATTGTCTGAAGCTCAATCTTCTTTGAATAAAATGGGTGCTAAACCTGAAATTACTGAAAATCCCTTTGCTGCTACTAATACCATACAAGTTAGAATTGACAAAAATGTTAGACTATTAGCTGAATTGCATGATAAGTGGGAAAGAGAATATGAAATTGCTAGAAATATTAGTATTTCTACTATCACTGCCACTAATGTTGAAGCTAGTAAACCCAATGGAACTTTTTCTAATAAAAATGCTGAAATTCTTCGAAACATGGGAAACTATGGCTCTACTTCTTTAGATGATAATTATTATTTTGATCTTGATGGTTGCAATATCTCTGAAGTAATTATGTTCCTACAAAATCTTGCTAAAAGTCCTAATGCTAGTGCTATGAATATGGCCTTTACAAAACACATTACTGATGCTCTGATAAAAATTAAAGAAGAAAAGATGAAACATAAAGGTTCTATTCCAATGAAACTAGAAGATGGTTGGGAACCCATCATTAATATGAAAGTAAATGATTTTGATCTCAAAGCTTTATGTGATCTTGATAGTAGTGTTTCTATTATGCCTAGAAAGATTTATGAAATGCTTGATTTTCCACCATTGAAAGATTGTTATTTAAATGTCCCACTTGATGATAATGCTAAAAAGAAACTCATGGGGGGTATTAATGATGTTCTTATTATGGTTAACAATACCTATGTCCCCGTTGATTTCTATGTTTTGGATGTTGAATGCAATGCTTCTTGTCCTATTATTTTGGGAAGACCTTTTCTTCGAACTGTTGGTGCCATTATAGATATGAAAGAAGGAACCATTGAATATCAACTCCCACTCAATAAAGGTATAGAACACTTCCCAAAGAAGAGAGAGAATATTCCTTTTTCCTCTCCTATTAAAACAAAATTTACTCTTAATGCTTCTTCATTTGAGAATACTTGATTCTTTTCTTGCTTCTTATGCCTAACTTAAAGGCGTTAAAGAAAAGTACTTATTCGGAGATAACCCAAAAGTTTTAGTTTAGTCTTGGAAGTTATTGATTCAGTAATAACCTCTCCTTATCATTTTTGTGTGGTTTTTGTGCCAAGAGTAACCTCTAATGGGAGAGGAGTAATGCTTGGGAAAGTTGTTGTCCCGAAACTGATTTTTTGTGCTTCGCTGTAAAAATTCGTAAAAAATATATGTACTACGGTTTGAGCTGTAATTTTTTGTGCTTCTGCCCCAGGTTGTTATCCAACTTTCGTTAGATCAACACTTTTCAATTTGAGCAACAAAAGGACTTCGAAAAAATCGGTTTCTACCTGCTGGTCTGTTTTGACAGATTTCTGTCACTATTTGCATTTGCTTCTTATTGATTCCTTTTTGGGGAAATTGAGCTTTTTGAGGTAATTGCTGCAGTATCTTGTGTTTTAATGGAAGTTTTACTTGTGTTGAGACTGAAAGACTTATTATCATGAGTACACTAATGTTGCTAATGGAGATTGTGTGAAGTTTTGTATGAAGGAAAATTTCAGGTGTAGGGAAAGAATGATGTAATGAGATGAAGAATGGACTAAAGCTCAAGCTTGGGGATGCCACCCGTGTCACCCCAAGAAATATCCAAGAAGTACAAGCATCAAATCTTGGAGATGCCCAAGTCATCCTCTTCTTCATCAATAAAAATCACAGGTTTCTTCCGAACACTTCATTTTTATTGTTTCATGCACAGTTGTGTTGTTCTTGGAGCATCTTCATTTTTGTTTTTGGTTTTCATTTGCTTCATTTGCTTAGTTTTCTTGAATAAATTGGTTGGACCCCCTCATTCTTGCATTAGTTTTCAAATAAGTTGGTTTGGATTGGAAAAGAGTAGGAAAAGTTCATGCTTAAGTGGTAAAAGGGAGCTTGTTTTTGACTGTGGCCTATGGTTTGTCATGTCATGCTTGATATTGTTTTGGCTATATGCTTAGTGATTTTTTCTATAGCATGGCATGTTATAAACAATTGATATTGCTTAATGTGCCTTGAAAGAATCATGCGTTGTTTTAGCATATTAAAGCATAGTATTGTGGTATTCTCCGTTGATGCTTTATTTGGGTTGACTTGGCACATGCTCACACCATGTTAAGACTACACCAAGTCACCATAGCCTCTATGATCCTTTAGTTTTCAACTTGTAATATCACTTTATGCTTTAATTAATGATGTTTTGTCGCTTTGCATGATTATGGCCATTATTACTCTCTTTGTTGGTCGCTCCTAGTCTTTTGTTAGCCTCCATAACCAAGTATGAGTTCCACTCATGCATCCAACTCCAAATAAAACCAAGTTATTCCAAAGAGTCCACCATACCTACCTATTAGCATTTGCTACTCCAAATATATTCATGTTTTTATCTACCTTCCGAATTAAACTTGTTATGTGAAAATTAGTGATTAAAGCTCTCACAAACTTGATGGCACACTTTACTTTTCTTGCACCTAATAAACTTGAACCATTGTGTCATCTAAGTTGTATATGCTTGCACTTATACGTTGGGAATTAGCAGAACCATGTTGTCATGGGGAATGCTTTCAACATTGCACCTGTACATTGTACCCAGTTGATATCATGCTCTTTTGTTTATGGATGTCGTCGGTGTGAAATGAAAGGGGAGCTTGTAAGTCCATGGAGTTATGTATGTGTGTTAGAGAAACGCCTTGGCCGCTGGTCTAATCCATGCCTAATCATGGTGGAAACCTGGAGCATAACCATAATGAGCAATCTATGAAGCATTCTTCTTATAAAAAAAGAGATAGAGATTGAGAAAAAGAAAAAAAAGAAATGAGAAAAGAGGAAAGAGAGAAAAAAGTACCATTTTCCCATGGTAAATAAGAAGATTGCTGAGATGCTCATTGTTTGCTTGCCTTGTCATTTTGATATGGGGATTCTTCTATATCATCGGGCAAGGGGTAGCCTGTTGGCGGTTCTCTGCGATATACATGTACTTACTATGACAAGAACTTACCGGTAACTAAACTTGAGTAGCATGAGGAGCGGCCCTCGTATTCAAGGGACATGAGATTGCCAACTTATACTTTGTCAAGCATATACTCCATAGTTTGTTCATTTTAACCTTAATCACTTCAAGATGCTTATGATAGGGGCAATGAGAGCTGAAAGCTAATAAGTACCATACTTTTTGGAATCTCTTTATGAGACTTGAATCCCTGCTTCCTTCTATGGAGGCCTTTCTTTTACTTTTATGTTGAGTCTCCATCTTGTATCTTTATGCACCTAGTGAGAGAGCATAGTGGCCATTCTTAGTTTAATGTGCATTGTCCCAAGACTTATTGATTGATTCATAATGTTGATATTGCTTGTTCTTGAACTATTTGTATCTAGTTACCTTTATGAACTTTGAAGGTGTCCTATGCATTTATGCTTTGCTACTCTATGAGGGACAAGTTGAATACCATTCTCATTATGTTTTCTTTATGTGAAACAAACAAACGTCTTGCAAAGCATTGTTATTCATGAATCTTTTGTTTGTATCTTTTCATGCTACAACATAGTTGCTATGTCTTATTGTTAGAACTATATCTTTCATGCTATGTTAAAGTAATATGATGCCAGATATCAATATGCCTTGATCAAGACTATGATGGTGCATGTCACCTCAAAAATTATTCTTTCTTTTTATCACTTACCTACTCGAGGACGAGCAGGAGTTAAGCTTGGGGATGTTGATACGTTGCTAATGTATCTATAATTTTTGATGTTCCATGCTTGTTTTATATCTACTTTCTTATATTTTGTCCACACTTTGGAGTATTTTTACACACTTTCTGGGACTAACCTATTAACAAGATGCCATAGTGCCAGTTGCCTGTTTTCTGCTGTTTTTGGTTCCAGGAAAGTCAGAAAATAAATATTCTCGGAATTGGACGGGACAAAAGCCAAAGTCAATATTTCACCGAGGGGAACACGGAGCCAGAAGAAAACGGAGAGGGGCCAGGGGCCAGCCACACCACCTGACCGCGCGGTCAGGCCTGGCCCGTGCCAGGGGGTGGTGTAGCCACCTCGAGCACCCCATCAGCCTTCCCTTTCGCCTATAAGAAGCCTCTGATACAGAAACCCTAAGGACACGATAAAAATTCCATGAAAGAGTCTATAGCCACCGTCATCTCCATCCCTAGATCGGGAGGGATCTGAAGCTCTTCCCGGCACCCTGCCGGAGGGGAGAATTCACCCTGGAGGCCTTCTTCATCACCATGCCTGCCTCCGGTGTGATGCATGAGTAGTTCATCTTTGGACTACGTGTCCATGTAGTAGCTATATGCTTGGTTCTTCTCCTTTGTGCTACCATGTTTAGATCTTGTGAGCTCCATTCATGATCAAGATCATCTATTTGTAATCCTACATGTTTGTTTGCGGGGATCCGATGGATATTGAGATGCTATTTCAGATTGATTATTGATTCTATCATGTCTTTGTTATTTGTGAACTTGCAAGCTCTCAGTTGTTAGTAGCTATCTTGGCCAAGTTGATGCTAGCAACTCCAAGACGGAGTATTTATGCTCGATAGTGGGTTCATGCCTCTAGTAATCTGGGGAAGTGATAGAAATCTCTAAGGTACTAGATGTGTAGTTGCTACTAGGGAGAAAACAGCAACCCTTTGTTCATAGAACAATCTTATTGTTTACTTTACACACTTTGCTTAATGCAATTATATGTTGCTTGGAACATAATACTGGAGGGGGTTCGGATGATAACCTGAAGGTGGATTATTAGTCATAGATGCAGTTGGATTATGGTCTATGTATAATGTTGTAATGCCCAATCAAATCTCATAGGAGTCAAGATGATTAGTATATGCATGTATGCTTTCTCGATGTTTGTCAATTGGCTCGCTGTAATTTGTTCACCCAGCATGTCATCTATCTTAAGGAGAATCACCACTAGTGAACTATGGACCCCGGTCCTTTCTTTACTATGAATCTACAATCTACTATTTACTATTTTTTGTTTACTTTCTGCAAGCAATTACTATCTTCCACACAATACGTTTAATCCTTTGTTTTCAGCAAAACCAGTGAGATTGACAACCTCAGTGAGTTGGGGGAAAAGTTTTGTGATTGTGTTGTGCAGGATTCCAAGTTGGAAACAACACCTTGGAGGTGTTTCCTTGCTCCTACTAGTTCGATAACCTTGGTTTCATAACTGAGGGAAAAATTGTTGCTATACTCATCATACCTTCGTCTTAAGGTTCCCCAATGAGCTCAACATATTGAGTAAGCAGTGTGTTCTCTTCTCCAGGGACATTCTGATCGTCCCCCTAGACGAATTCTAGATCCCGAAAAAATCAAACCTGACACTCTGCTCCATTGTTCCGATTGGGGACATCCACATCTTCATTAGCAAAACTGACTCGGGATCCAACTCCCAGGAAGCCGGACAAGCGTCAAGGCCCGCACGGGCCGCCTTCGGGATGGATACGCTCATGGGAGAACGATCAGGCCCAGATCTCTCTTTGGAGTTTGCCAACTTAGATCTAAAAAATACAAGGCACACCCAAACCACCTGTGTGTAGGATATAAAGGTGGAGGACCAGAGTGGATCCGCTTGGCTACCCCAAGTGTTAGAGAATAAGAGGTCACACTTTGTCGGTATCCTTCGCTTCATGGATCTGTCACATTGTGTCCAAATGTTGGATGAAACCTCTAGAAATTCCTAGCCAGATGGCTTAAGTTGAAAAAATCAATTGATGGAATCTCCGAGCAGGTCATGTACTATTTCCTCAAAGGAATCGCAAAGGGAACGCTCGCATCAGGGAAAATATGGCCTTCGGATGCCTCATTTTCAATGAAGTGATTGCAACTATTAACAGTTTATCCAGCACTAAAACTGAGGACCTAGACCCCACAAGTGGCACATCCAGCAAAAACCACTTAATTAGCTATGTTGCCTCAGGTTCTATATCTAGCTCTGCTAGAGCCGACAATGAAACTAAGTCAATTTTGCTTGCATTAAATTCCAACGTCGATTATTAGGATTATGGAAGCGAGCGAGCCACCTCAGAGTAATATGATGTTATGATGAAGGAACTAGAAGCCTAGTTCAATCTCGAGCCATATGTCAATGAACTTCCTACCTCCCATCATGTCCTCATGGCTATCGAGGACACAACGAATGAGGAACAGGAAATCCATGGAGCCGGCTCGGCTCCGCCAGCAGCAGACAATGCCGGGAAGGGTAAGGCCACTTGTGAGGAAGCTACAGGTCCTCTGATCACAGCAAAGGCCTTGCCCCCTCCGGCTGTCCCCTAGTAGTAAGTGCATGAACTAGAAGTCGAGCCCAACGGGACCAATCAAACAAACATGGACCTTCCTCCGCCACCGCCATCAGCATTGAAGTCGGGTGACACCTTTGTTACTTCAGCTGACAAGGTCATCTTTGGACAAACTCTCATGGATCCTCTGACCCTGTATCATATCCATAACACACCAAGCTGGATGAGAAGAAAAAGAAAGTCCTTGCAGAGGCCAAGTACATCACGTAGTAAAGTGCACAACTCAACAGAGAGCTCGCCGAGGTGAGGTATCCCATGAAGGCAGTGAAATCTATGGAAACTGAGTACAGGAAATTACTTGCTTGGTAGAAGGCACGTGTCCCTACACACGTGATCCAAGAACCACGTGTGAAGAAAAACTTGGGATGGGCCCCAGATAAGGTGCACAAACCGCAAGCTAACCATTATTGTGATAAGGAAGGAAATCAAGCCATGCCAACGACCACCTTGAACATGGTCATCGCCAAGACATTGATGGAATAAGATAAATCTCTTGAAGTGGTGGATCAGGTCTATGATCTAGTTGCCAAGGCCATCAAGCAATAGGAAAAGGACACCTCTTCATAGATGCTAGTGACCAATCCGAAGCTTTGCTAGTCTAGCACAAACAAACACCCCATGCATAGGTCCCCAACACAACAAGTCAACCGAAATCCTAGTGATGATAGACCACAAACAGGTTCGACGAAACAAAGATGGCGTGATGTGCACAATAGGACCAACACCATGCCGATCTAATTAGATCACGAAGGCAAGGACTAGCATCGATGATCCTCGATGGATTACCTACACAACCGACATCACGAGGATCCACAACCTCACCTCCTCACTAGTATGTCGCCTCCAAGACACCCTCATGGTGCCATCAGCATTCGCGATGGCGAAGCGAAACACGAGCGCCACTAAAAGAGCATTTCATGATCCCTAGAGTTTTGTGTGTTAGATAACAATACCAAGGATACTTTAATTGTGCATTGAGTGTTGCATATACTACTCCCCAAAAGAACTCCTGGTTAACTGAAGCAAAACAAAGAACTGAGGGCGGATTATGCGCCCCTGGCTAGGCCCGGATTATCCGCACCCTGGATAAGTCGACAAAGGAATGAGGTGCAACGCTCAGTAAGGGGGTGGAGTTTCCCCCTGGATATTCTAGAAAGGGCCGGAGTTTTTCCCTGGACGGATAATCCGCCCCTTCCCTTGGGTCGGATTATCCACCCCAAGGGATTTTTGGCTAAGGGAGAGACTGCAACACTCTAAAGGGGGCGGAGTTTTGGCCTGGATTTTTGCCACTAACCCAGACTTTTTCCCCTGGTTGGATTATCCGCCCCTCACTAGGGCCAAATAATCCACCACCACTTTACTCCAACGGCAGCATTTCAGGAGGGGGGTACAAATACCCCTCCCCATCTTCAATCTGGATCGGCTTGGACCTGACGAAATTGCTCTACACTACTGATCCTCAAATTCCACAAGATCTCAACTTCCTACCATCCAAAGGCCTTGACCTTTGGAGGATTAAAGAGGGAGGCCTTGATCTTCATCATCACCAAGCGATCTTCAATTTCCCCTCATTCACTTGAGGGCCCCTTTGATCTAGTGTTTCTCTTAAATATCTAGATCTATGTTCGTGTGTTTTGATAAACTTGTTTATTGTGGCATCTTGTTGTCATCATGGGAGCCTCCAATTAAGCTATGGATGCATGGCCCAATTAAGTTATAAAGGCATCGGTTCCTACCTTGAAGGGTACCATATAATGGAAATGTGGACCATGCCAGTTTTGGTGAGATCCAACAAAGAACAAGGTAAGGCCTATTGTGGCGTGGTGGTCTTAGTACCGCCCACGGATCGTAATACATGTGTAGAGTTATAAACAACACTGTATCCCTAGTGAGCTTGTACTCAACGAGCTCATTAGTTACATGATGGTTAAGGATTCCTAACCATGAACATATGATGTTGATTAATAATGCGATCATATCATTAGGAGAACAATGTGATGGATAAACCCACATAATAAGTGTAGCTTCTGATCGCGTCATCTAGTGTTATTGCTATCACTTTCTGAATATGTCAAGTATAGTTTACTCATACCATGAGATCATGTTACTCCCGGGCATCAAAGGAATACCTTGTGGACATCAAATGTCACTCAATAATTGTGTGATTATAAAGGTGGCTTTCAGGTATCTCTGATGGTGTCTGTTGGGTTGCATAAATTAAGAATGGGATTTGCTCCTCTGTATGATGGAGTGTAAGATATCTCTGGGCCCTCTTGGTAGTATAGCATCCTAAGATCTTGCAAGCATGTGGCTAATGTGTTTGGTCATGGGGATCCTATACCACGATACGAGTAAAGAGAACTTGCCAGTAACGAGATTGAACTAAGTATAGTGATACAGATAATCGAATCTTGGGAAAGTAATATATCGTGATACAAAAGGAATCGTATACCATATTAATTGAATCCTCGACATTGTGGTTCAATCGATAAAAGAACTTCGTTGAATATGTGGGAACCAACATGAGCATCCTGGTTCTGCTATTGGTTATTGATTAGAGAGGTGACTCGATCATGTCCACATGTTCTCGAACATGTAGGTTCACACACTTAATGCTTCGATGTCGCTAGGGTTTGTCGAGATAATATATGGTGAGATTGAATTTTCATTTGGAGTATTGGATGAGATCCTAGATATCACGAGGATCTATAGAATGGTCTGAAGGTAAAGAAAAAGTATATCGAATGTGGTTTTGGTGTTTTCGAAAAAGTTTGGTATTTCACGATATTCTACATGAAGGTTCAGGAGCCCATCTATGGGGCCCACCTACGAAGTGGGCCACATGGGCCTAAAAGGGGGCACCTCGGTCTATTGGGCTACGGAGCCACAACCCTCATGGCCCATGCGGCCAAGGGGGGCCAAACCGTAGGCATTAGGATAACTTGGGGGGACAAGTTTTCCCCTAGCTGCTGGCCCCCTTACTTGGAGGGGTCTAAACTTCCTAGGATGCCCCAGCCCATTATAAAGAAGAGCAAGGGGTGCCACCTTTTCAGGACCATGTGGCCCCACCTTGAAGGTGGGCCCCATAGATGGGACCCCGAAAAATCTATCTACATAGATCTTGATGTCTAATATTCTGGTTTCCCTACGTCTTTCGTCGAAAATGAAATCCTTAATTTGCATCTCACAGAAGATACATCATCTCCAATTAATTAAACTAGACTTCTCTCTTCGTCCCTTAGGGCACAACTATCATGCATGACGTTTGATGGGATAAGTGTAGGTATGTGAGGCATAAGAATGAAAAAGGGACATCACAGTACTAATAGTCATCATTGTAGTAAAAGATGGAACACTAACAAGATACATTGGAAGACAAAACACTATAAAGATAACTACAACATCTAAGAAACAACCTAGCAGCGGTATAATAACACATGAAGCCGAAGGTAATGAGGAAGCAATTGTCCTGATCCTTGTCCATGTCAAGATCCTCGCAGGCGATGCCTTCCTAGTCCGAGTCATCCAGGGCGCCTCCACTAGGATGCACACAGCCTCATCTCCGGAGTCATAGTCCTCTCTAGCCAGCTGTCCTCCTCCTCGTCCTTGTTGATGGGAGGATCCTCTGCCTTGTCCTCATCGAAGGGAGGGTCGTCCCAGTAGACCCCCACCATGATGATGGCGAGGGTGCAAGTCTCCGCGGCAGACTTGTCATCATCATCGCCATCGCCATCTGAAGCCTTGTCCTACCGAAGAAGAGTCTAACAAACGTCAGCGACATACTTGTCAAACTACGCCCAGTACTCCACATGCTCGGGCTACTATACCCATTGCATATCAGCAGGTGCGTCGCTGAGTCACCCGAAGGCCTGGAGGAGAGCATTGTCGAGGGCAGCACTCGAGTAGGAATGGGCCATAGTGTAGATGAGAAGAAGCAGAGAAGAATAAGCTCGTGAAAAGAGTCTACTACACAAACGAAGTATAAGAAGAGCAACGGGTAAGGAAGGACGTGAGCTTGCGTCCACCACCGGTGCCAAGTTATTGCCGATGTGAAAGGAGAGAAGAGGAGCAGTGCATAGTAGTCGAGAAAAAAGTCAAAAGCCCAACCACACTCTAGTCGCCATCTAGAAGACGTGTCATCATAGGCTAGAAAACCACATGCGAGATATTCATGCGCCTATACTCTACATCGTATGGTAGATAGTCAGAACGAGTTCACCTCATAAAAAGGATATGCATTAAGAGCTGAAATTGTCGCGCAACACAACATGCTGACTATTTTTGGTGTGACACGGCAAGGAAAAAAGGATGAAACTTTGCGTGAGCGAGTCTGTTGTGCAAAGCTAGAGTAATTATGAATCCAGCAACCAAAGTGACAAGCACATCAGTGTTTTTCACGTCGAAGAAGCAACACCAGAAGCCAGATATGGAAAGACATCAAAGAAGCAACATCAGAAGTAGAAAGCAGAGGTATCTGCGATGATGCCAGGTAGGTAGCTCGAGTTAAGACAACTGCGGGTCATAAAAACATGTCGTTCGCTTCCTTCTTTCTCTCCTCTATGATTTGGACCAGAATAGTTGTTAAATGAAATACTATTTTTATGTCTTCATGATTACATCCAAGACGTTCATACACACGCTGAGTAACACTGACCAAGCAAGCCATGCACGTTAGTCAATATATGAATGGTAAAAACGATAAGGACAAAAGCATTATGCCAGGAAGGTAGATCGAGTTAGAGGAACCGAGAGAAGTTTACACAACAACTGCATGTTGGCTTCGGTCTTTCTCTCCTATACGATTTGGACCAGAACAATTGTTCTTATTTAATTTATTTTTTATTTTCTAAGCCATGTTTATTCTTTAAATGGTGTGTGTTGGAAGTAGGGTTGCACAAAAACGAAACTAGAGTATAGTCTTCTTACTATAATTCTACTGAGGATTTCTATTTTACAGATCTTTTAGTAGAGGCTCTCATCGATTCTGCTTCGTATGCTTATTATAATTGTTTCCACCAAGTATACATGTGCTATGGTCTGATAAAAAAGACATGATATTCGGCATGTTTTTCTTCTGATCGCGTTTGCATGCACCCGTCTCATAGTCATAGGTCTCACATTAAACGCTATCGCAGTCAACACGTTTCTCATTAAACTTGCACATCGTCAAGTCCACAACTCTCACTCTCATTTGCATTCGAATGCAACATGTTCGAATCAACATTTTTGTAGCACAAGATCTCGCATTCAACGTTCTCTTCCACATGTCTCACCCTCGCTCGAGTTCACATGCAACGGGCTCGCATCAACATTTTAGCGGTCATCAGTCTCGTAGTAAACTTTCTCGCACTCAATATGCTCGCCCGCTTTTTTCGCTTTTGTTCGCGTACGCATGCAACGGATTTGTATCCATGTTTTAGCAGCCATCATTTTTGTAGAAATGATCTCACAGTCAACGTGATTGTCCATTTTTTTTGCTTTAGTTCAGGCTCACATGAAACTTGTTCACATCAACATTTTCACATTCATCAGTTTCATCGCAAATGATATCGCAGTCAACATGTTTGCTCTTTGGCCTGTAAGAACCCAAAAAATTAGAAAGAAGGAAAAAGGCAAAGAAGAAGCCAAAAAATTTGAGAGAAAAAACCTAGAAATAGGCAAATAAAAGGAAGCACATACATACGAAAAAAGGAAGCAGTTACATACCTACCGCCCCCGTCGTGAAGCAGCATCGGTAGCACCATGGTTGACGGCTGATGCAGCACCCCCCGCGCCATGACCAAAGGTTCTACCGCCAGAAAGCTAGACGGGATGAAACATATGAGATCAAGACCCAGGCTATGACCACACCAAAGTGCGGTAGCCCAGGTGCTCTCTGCGTCTGCCGTCGTCTAGCAATCGGTTGTCTCCTATCAGCTCACAACCTCGTCATTCGTGTCGTTAGAACAGGGTGTTCACTGGATCATTGCACGTGAGTGACGAGGGGAGCAAGCTGATAGGAGGAGGATTTGGAAGAGAAAAGAACCTATGTAGTGTATTACATGGATAGAAAATGCGAGAGGGGTCTTATACATAGCCCAAATGTCCACTGTGTGAAACTACCCGGTACCACCATGAGAACCCGCTAACACCTATAGTCCACACTATCATCTCGGCTATTAGCGGGCCCGATAGTACGGCCTAGAAGCGAACCTCCCCTGACGACCATGATCTATGCTCTAGATTGTCTATTAACAGGACATGCATACGATCTCACCATGAGAACCCACGCACGTCTATGGTCTACACCACCAGCTAGGCTCCACGTCCGAGAGAAGGCTAGCATGATATTTTAGATACTAACTTTGGAATAAATTACTCTTGGATTAATACAACTTATGAAACCTTATGGAGCAAGTGAGGTTTACTTGAAATTTTGCTTTAGGAATTTTATCTTTAATTCAACACTCAAACAATATGGTACCATCCCATAAAGTAAGTATCTAGAATTCTGTAGTTCTATTATCTCAATTACAACTAAGCACAAGGTAGTCTTAACGGATGCCAACTACAACAAACTATGCAAATTCACTTATATTTTTTAGTTCATGATAATGGTTCATATTACTAATGAACTCCCACTAAAATAAACATCCCTCAAAGTTTTTTAGTGATACATGATCCAAATCGACTACACCAAGTCTAACCATCACGTGAGATGATGTAGTTTCAATGATGAACATCCCCATGTTGATCATATCATCTATATGATTCATGTTTAACCTTTCGGTTCCTTGTATTTAAGGCCATGTCTATACATGCTAGGATCGTCAAGTTAACCAAAGTATTTCTGCGTGTGCAACATGGTTTACACTCATTGTATGTGAACGTAGAGTCTATCACACCTTATCACCACGTGGTGCTTAAAAAATGATGAGTTTTCGCAACGATGCATACTAAGGGAGAACACATTATTATATTGATATTAGGTGTGAGGGATCATGTTATAATGATACTGTCGTGATCTAATCAATGCAAAGTAAGATACATAAAGGATAAAAATCGCATGCATGAATTATGTGCTATGTTAGAACCTTTCTTCTTATTGTGCTTTTGATATCCATCTCCAAAGCACCAACATGATCTCCATCAACACTAGCATGGTTCCATGGTCCTTGTCTCCTTCACATGGTTGTTTCCACCAACTATTGGTATTACAACTATTGCTAAACCATTGCAATAAAGTATAGATATTACATGGCGAGGATGAAAGATTGACTCACATGTAACAGAATACATTAAAAGATACAAACATATGGCTTATTTCAGTTGTCGTACTCATCGACATGCAAGTCATGAAAGATTACAAATACATGATCACTTCATACATCACATATACCAAACACATCACAGTTTTGGCCATACCACATCACACCTCTACAAAAACAAGTTAGACACTCTCAACTTTGTTGTTGCATGTTTTACTAGGAAGAGAACCGTTCTTGCTATGTATACACCACAATGGTGATGAATATGTTATCTATACTACACCCTTTTGGACCCTCCGTTGCAAAAGAGAAGTTAACTATGGAAAGAGAGACAGACACCCGCCAGCCACTTATGCATTATAAGTTGCATGTCTATCGTGGAACCAGTCTCGCGTAAGCTTACGCGTAATATCGGTCTAGGCCGCTTCATCCAACTATCCCGCAACATCTACTAGTACAAATGGGAGGGTAATAACATGGTCATCAACACCCACTACATCATAGTGTTCTACTCGTACAGTACATCTACGCATAGATCTAGCTCTGATACCACTGATGGGTTTGTTGCATGGAAAACAAAAAAAATCCTAGGGAATAGAAAGAGGGAACCATGCAAGATCTAATCTACTAGCTGTAAGTAACAAGTAGAATAGATATAATCTACATACCCTCAAAGAACACGAGCGCTTAATAATCTAGAGGTCATGGATGATGTAGTTGTACACGTGTGTCGGTTCAAACCGATGTAGATCCATGTACCAAACGGATGACACCCCTTGCTGGCCATCGCCTCTCCCCTCTCTCCTTCCACTTCTCCTTCGTACGACTTGGCAAAGCCCTATAGAAATTCTCTCAACAATATCCTCACAACGCCATCGTGCTGTTGGGATCTCACGAGCCACTTCTCCCTCACTTGCGGGATCAAGGAGGATAAATCTTCATCAAGCTGAACATGTGGATACCACAGAGATGTCGTTTGTTCAGTGCATGGATATAGAAGGTCAAGATCTGCATTGATTTGAACCGACACACATGTACGACTACATCATCCATGATCTCTAAATCATTAACCACTCGTGTTCTTTGAGGGTAACTAGATTAGATCGATTCTACTTGTTACTTGCATCTGGTAGATTAGATCTTGTGGGGTTCCCTCTTGCTATTCCATAGGAACTTTTTGTTTTCCATGAAACATACCCATCACTTTGACCGAAACAAGGTCAGCTACACCACTTTGAAGAGCATCATTGTTTCTCTTATCCGCATCTAAAGAGGTGGTGGATTTCTTGGAGATCTATCTCTCCGCTTTCTTCTTCTTCCTATGACATTTGCATCAGAGGCCGACGCTCTGCACTTTCACGTTGTCGAGTGATCCTTGGTGGAATCATCATCAAAAAGGACTAGAATGTCCTTGATCTTTCGTTTGTAGACATGAGGACCCATGTCCTCCTCATGCGGACCCATAAGCTGGCCAATGAAGATTTAAGTTAGTGATACAATAATAATAGTAAGGCGGATGTTTGGAGTATGTAAAATAAAAGGAAATCATTATCTCATGACATCAGCTTTTGACGAACATGTTGAATGTGATGGCGAAGCCACGCTTCCGGTCCTTCAGCTTCACCATGTCTTTCAGCCAATTCTTGATGGTGTCATTGGAGAAGTTGTTGGGACAAATCCGTTATGGATCTCCCCTCACTTTGGTATACTTGTGCATCCAGTCAGCGCGGTGCTGCAGGGGATGGATCCGCCTTGTTTACCAGCACATGGCCAGGTCGAGGCCCATTATCCCCATTTTCATCAACCTCTCGATCCACCTTACAGCGTGAGCTGCTGCTTGGTCAGAGTGGAGAAGGCCTTTAGACCGCCAGTTGGGGCACTCACTAGAGGCTCCATCGAAGAAGTCTGGGTATGAGGCTTCCTGATCCTCAAGGTGGACACCCGACCCATAGAAGCATGAATTTTGCTAGTTCTTGACAGTTTCATGCCTGACTATGTCGGGGAACTTCCGGTTTGGGTGGAACTTAAAGCTAATTGTTCCGCAATTGGCTAGTTCATCCTTGGCAATGGCTGATTCTCTCTTAAGGTGAAAAAATATGTGAAGATATCTAACCTAGGCTTTATTCCTAGGTATCCCTCACAAAGCCATACACATTTTCTTAGAACTAAGATACTTTTTGGTGGCACGTTGTGGGGGAGGACTTGGAAGTGGTCGAGTACCTCTGGGAAGAAGTCGGAAATCGGTAGGGAAACATCATGGTCGAGGTGGGCTTTCAGGTATACCTTTCGCCAGCTTCGGGTTGAGGAGTCACCTTGTCCGCCGATGCCAGGCACCACTATAACCCCTTCATTGCTGGTAGTAACCATTCGATGATGAAATCATTGAGCTTAGATTGCTTGAGAGTGGAGCCTCTCCATAGGCCCTTAACCCCTGGCTCTTCTTCCACATCCACGTCTATGCCATCATCAGCAGCCTTTGGCATGGAAACTTTTTGGTCATTGGTAGCAGGTTCCTCCACTATGACACTGACTTGAGGGACCTTGGGCCCCGGTGATTGAACCCCCACCAAACTAGGCTCTGACTGGTTCCAAAACAACGCCATGTCGACGGGTGTGCATGGACTGGCCATCAAAGATGGTGCAAGGTGGCGATGGGTTTGATGTCTAAGGAGTTTTGCTTGGGAGCTCGAAACGGTGGCTGGCATGAGAAGGAAGAAGGTGTAGTGGAGAAGGAGAAGTAAGTGGAAAATATCGACGAAAGCCGCCAATGCTTCCTATATCATGCACGGGGAAATCTTCATCATGATATCTTTGCATGTTTGTGAGTTTAGAGGTGACGCTACATTGAGGCCTACATCGTCCTCCTAACAAAATACAGATGAGCCGTCATGTGTCGAGATTCTTTGAAGATAGACGCATACCATCCGAATATGAGAAGATAAATGAAAACTGGACATTTATCTGACTTACATATCAAAGATGGAGAAGAATCTTGCAGTACTTTTCGGGATGACTTTAATATGTTGCTTGCCAGATTCCCGACATCACCTATACGGAGCATTTACATCCAATGACAAGACGAAGCTGATCTTAAAGTTCTTTAGCGGCTACTATTGGGGATATGCATTATGGGTGTCACCATAGCATAGCCTTATTCCGGCTAACCCTTGTGGACTACATATGGTAGAATGGCCTATGGCCTACTGGGCGGCCCAGTTAGAGGAATCTAGAAGGTATGCCCATGTTGGATAAAAGGAAGGATATGGTACCAACATAGATGAAGGCGGAGCCTTGGAGTACAAGACACGAAGACTAGTTAGTATTAGTGTAGGACTCTGTAACCTATCTGGTATGGACTTTACCCTGTAACCCTAGGTTTTGGCACATTTATAAGCTGTCCTATGGAAGTATTGAGGGCACAAGAGAGAACACAAGTTCTAGCAACTAAACCTCGCATGGCGAACCATACCATCTACTAACTCGACGTATTGATATTATAGTAATTGGAAGTAGGAGTAGGATGCCATCACCGTTGTGGGATCTAAACCTAGGTAAGCTGTGTTACCTTGTACTTGACAATTCTCAACCTTGCTCCCATGTCTCTCTAAACACGCTATGAGGAACCCCCTATGGCGTACTCGTCGAAAATACCATGAAAGTTGGTGTCCACCATGGGGCAACAGGCGCTTCGAGCTCTACACCGGGTGAGGACCAACCTCTTCATGGGAATCAGCAACACTGTCACCATCAGGCGTGTTCTCTTCTCTAACAATGTTCCGATTGTCCCTCCAAACAAATTCTGGATCCTAGTGAAATCAAACATGACCCGCTGCTCCATTGTCCCGATCGAGAACATCCACATCTTCATCAGCGAAACTGGCTCTAGATCCAACTCCTAGGAAGTCGGACAAGCGTCAAGGCCTGTATATACTTCCTTCAGGCTAGATACAATCACGGAAGAACGATCAGGCTCGAGTCTCTCTTTGGAGTTTGCCGGCTTAGATCTGGAAAATCAAGGCCCGCTCAAACTGCCCCTATGCAGGATATAAAGGCGGAAGACCAATGTAGATCCGCTCGGCTATGATAAGTGTTAGAGAAGTAGAGATCACACTTTCTTAATGTTCTTAGCATCATGGATCTATCACATCGTGTCCAAATGCCCGATGAAACCTCTAGATAATTCCTAGCCAGATGGATTAGGTTGAAAAACTCCACTGACAGAATCGCTAAGCAGGACATCGTGTACTATTTCATCGAAGTACTCACTAAGGGAACACTACTACAACACACCTAAGGCGACAGATGGCCTCTAGATGCCTTAGTTTCAATGAAATGATTGCAACTGTTAATAGTTTCTCCAATGCTGAAATTGAGGGTCTGACTCACACAAGTGCCACAACCAGCAAAAAACCACTTCAGAAGCTACATTGCCTCAGGTTCTGTATCTAGCTCTGGTGGAGCCGACAATGAATCTGACTCAATTTTCATGCGTTAAATTCTGAAATTGATATTTGTATTGCGGAAGCGAGCTAGCCAACTTAGAGGAATATGATGCTATGATGAAGGAACTAAAAGCCCATCTCAATCTCAAGGAGGATGTCAATCAACCTCCTGCCTCCCATCAGGTCCGCATCGCTATCGAGGATGCAGTGGCTGAGGAACAAGAAACCCATGGAGCTGCAGCATCTCTGCCAGCAGTAGACAATGCCGGGAAGGGAAAGGACACATGTGAGGAAGCCGTAGGTCCTTCGAATGCAGCAAAGGCCATGCCCCCTCCGGCTATGCCCCAACTGCAAGCTCATGAACTAGATGTCGGGCCCAATGGGACCAATCAACAAATAAGAACCTTCCTCTGCCACCGCCATCAATATCAAAGTCGTGCGATACCTTTGTTACTCCTATTGACAAGGTCATCTTCAGACAAACTCTCACGTAGCCTCTGACCTTGGATCATATCTAGAACATCATTGAGCTAGACAAGAAGCAAAAGCAAGTCCTTGTAAGGGACAAGTACATCACGGTGAAGAGTGCACGGCTAAATAGTGACCTCGGCAAGGTGAAGGATTCCATGAAGGCATCAGAAGTTATGGAAAATTAGTACAAGAAATTACTTGCTCAGTAGAAGGCATGTGTGCCTACACACATGATCCAACATCCAGGCGTCAAGCAAAACCTGGAATGGGCCCTAGCTAAGGTGGAAAAACCGCAAGCTACACCTTATTACTATAAGGAAGGAAAGCAAGTCATGCCAACTGCCTCCTTGAACATGTTCGTTGCCAAGACATTGCTGGAAAAAGATAAATATCTCAAAGCGGTGGATTAGATATATGATCTGGTTCCCAAGTCCATCAAGAAACAAGAAAGGCCACCTCTTCATAGAGGCTAGCGACCAATCCCGAGCTTTTCCAGTCTAGCACAAACAACCACTCTAGGGACAAGTCCCCACAACAACAAGTTAACAGAAATCCCCATGATGATGGATCATGCACAGGTTGCACAGAAAAAAGACGGTGGGATGCACAATAGGACCAACACAATTCTGATCTCCTTCTATCACGGAGGTAAGGACCAGCATCAACGATCCTCAGTGGCTCCCCGACACGTCCGACATCACAACAATCCACAGCCTCGCCACCACACCAGTATGTTGCCTCCAAGACACCCTCAGGGTGGCATAGTCATTGGTGATGATGGAGCGCAACGTGAATGTCACGATGATGGCCACAATGATAGAGACTGATGGAGGAGAATAAATCATCATCAAGATTACCATGCAGCTCATCCTTCGCCAAGTAACTATAATAGGCGCAATGGTTCCCAAATTGGAGAAAGAAAGAATGCTAATCCTCCGCCACCACCAACACCTTCGCCCCCAAGTAGCCATCACGGCGGAGGACCATGAGATCTCATAACTTGCAGCGTAACTCTCCACCTATTCCTTATGATGCACACACTTGCATTGACAAGATCTAGGAGGCCCGGGAAGAAACCTATCTAGGTCCAAGGTGTTTTCGTCTGTTTATCCGAGAACACGAATACCCCATGGGTCTCTAGATTGAAAAAACTATCCAAGATTACTATGGATCTGCCAAGCCATCTATGTGGTTGTAGGATTACTATGTCGCGTTCAAATTCATTGGGGGAAACCCTAGTGTAGCGGTGAAGTACCTCCCACTCATACTCACAGGCACAACCTGACAATGGATTAATGACCTACCAGAAAAGTCTGTAATTGGTTGGACATGCATGAAGCGTTCACCAAAATTTTTGAGGGTACATACAAACATAATTGTACTATCAGATACCTATAGCGGTGTGTAAAAGACAAGGATGATGAGTCATCCAGAATCTTCCTTTACCATTGGATCAACATGAAAAATTCTTCCTCGGGAGTACACAATCAAACCGCTATGTCCGCCTTCATCGATGGCTTGGAAAGGGACTCACTGCTCCAACATAAGATGAAGCATGAATAGTATAAGGGGAAGCTCGATCTCAACTTGATGATCTCCATTGCCAACGAATTCATGATAACTAACGACGATGGTCCTTTGTGCTCCTTTCAGTGGCTACTCCAAACCAGGCCAAGAAGAACAACAACAATAAGTGGAAAAATTTGCCCAAAAAATGTCAGTTGTTGACATGGTTGCCATGATGTTCGCTGGCAGAGGCAATGTCAGACGACATGGATGTGACCAAGGAGCTGGTCATGGATAACATCGCAGTAGTGAAACTACACCTTCTACGCCTCGCATTCCTTAGACATATGAAGAGTATCATGCCATGCCTTGTTCTAATCATCTTGATGTAAACAACAAGTCCACTCACATCAACCACAAATGCAAATTTTCCAATGATGGTTGCAAGTGCACAAATCTATTGTGTCTAGTTTCTAAATAAGAGTATCGAACACACAAAGATCTATTTGGTTAAGGTATTTATGCCCCTCTTCACTATCTACCAAAGGATACTTGTAAGCTGCCTTTGATCTCAAGTAAAGGGTGTTTGAAAGGTTTTGTGTTTGTGTGCAAGAAAGTAATAAAACAAGTAAAGTAAAACAAGTAAACAAGGCATGGAAAAAAGGTGTTGGAACTCAATAAGGCT
This sequence comes from Avena sativa, assembly GCA_916181665.1. NCBI lineage: Eukaryota > Viridiplantae > Streptophyta > Magnoliopsida > Poales > Poaceae > Avena > Avena sativa. The sequence continues at coordinate 576,978,057 of OV702289.1, read as the reverse complement.
AAAGCATTCTCGGGGATTTAGGATACACTGCTAGCATGGGGTAATTAATCATAATTAGGATAGTCTATTTCTTTCGTCATAACATGTGTGAAGAGAGATCAATAATAAGATGTTCGCTACAAGACTCATGGGCAGTCACTTTCTTGAATCAAGTAATGATGTCATCTCTAAATAAACACTATGATGCCTGAGATCAATCACTCATACAGACCACCACAATTAAGGGTTTCCCCATGGATATCATAATAAGCTTAGTGAGTCTCTCATTATTCCCCCTTTGATTGCGCAGGTTATAAGCCAATTCTTGTAGTCACAAAAGTAACACTAGACATACTCCCATACACATCCTAAGGGTATCACCCTCTCTTTAGTCCCAAAGGCAAATGATATGTGGCTGACTACACATACCATCTAAAGGGAAGGATCAAACACAATATCATAGATCAATGGATCATGGACCAAAGTAATAGATCATCTTTATTTCATTTCATAATAATGTTAGGGTTTCTCCATCTCCCCAAGAACAAACAGAACTACTCACACATGGAGGCAATCAACAAATCATCATATTCAAATGGATGGATAAAAGTATGAAGATAAATCTAGTGCAAACCACAATTGTATTCGGAACTATAACAAGATCTTAAGTATGGAAGAGGGGAATGGTGATGGTGATGGAGATGTAGCGGTTGATGACGAAGGAGATGATGTGATGTCCTCTGATGATCCTTGAAGTAGCAAGAATATCCCCTTATCGTAGTTCCTCCTCCAGATCCCTCTCTAGCATCGTATTTCGAGGCTAGAAGTTTCTGCGAATGTCGGTTCTCAGATCCGTCTTCGCGAGGTGAGAGTATTTGATGAGGCGGACACTCTGACAGGTGGTATGGGCAGACAGTATGGGAAAGCTCCACCCGTACCAGTGGTCACTAAACCATCTATAGCCTTCCTCCATGTTTGCTATTCTCCTAGGTGCGAAGAAAAATCAATTAAATGATATTTATCACTTAGAAATATCATATTCCTGCATAATATGACAGTCCCAATTGATATGTTCACAAAAGACTTAGTAATTCTAGATCCTATTTAAACAAAGACAAAAGGTGCAAACGAGCGCAATAAAATACTAAAAATCTTATTCTACTTGTGCAAAAACATAAGGTAAATATGCTTCAAAAATGGACTCATCAACTCCCCCAAGTTAGACTCTTGGTTGTCCCCGAGCAAGATGGTGACTTATGGATAAGGTCATTGATACGTCCATTTTGCATCACTATTATATATCATAATTCACTGTTATTCATTGATATATTTCATATTAAGGGATGATACTAATGTTATTTCACCTGTTTTTGCATGGTTGATGACTTTTGGAGCATGGACCGCTGCAGTCAGGATTCTGATGGAAAAGGTGTTGTTTGGAGGCAAAATTCACGAAGATCAGAAAATCCGGGAAAATACATGGAAAATCCTATTTTTCCAGAAGACGAAGGAAGCCAAAAGGGGAGGCTGAGATGGGCCAAAGGGGGCCCACACCACCCCCTGGCGCGGGCCAGCCTAGGCCGCACCACCAGGTGGTGTGGCCACCCTGGTCCACCCCTGGCTCTCCCCTCTGGCGTATATTATCCTCCTGAAACCCTAAGACTCAAGGAGCGACCACAAAAAGATTTCACTGCCTCTGCGGGGCAGAAAACACCGAGAGAAAAAGATCTCTCTGGCAGATAGAATTCTGTCGGGGGAATTCCTTCCCGGAGAGGGGAGATCGTCGCCATCCACACCACCATCAAGATGTACTTCATTGGGATAATCATCATCATCACCACCATCATCTCCACCATCACCCTCATCACCATCTCCATACCGCTATAACAATTGGGTTGAATCTTGCATAGTTTTTAGGGGAAACTTTCCCGGTGTTGATTACTCTTTGTAGTTGATGCTATTGAGTGGAACCATTGAATTATTGTTTATGTTCAGATTTTTATACATCATTATTCCATCTCTGATCATGATCCATATGATTTCTTGTGAGTAGTTCGTTTTGTTCTTGAGGACATGGGAGAAGTCATGTTGTTAGTAGTGGAATTGTGTTGAGAAAGATTCAATAGTTTGATATTTAAGTTGTGGTGTACTTCTTCTAGTGGTGTCATGTGAACGTCGACTACATGACACTTCACCTATATGGGCCTAGAGGAATGCATTGTGTATTTGGCTACTAATCGTAGGGGTTGCCAGAGTGACAGAAACTTGAACCCCCGTTAGGAAACCATTGCACAAGGGACGCCATGGTCTTAGAGTTTAAAGATGTGGTTAGGTTTCTACCTTAATTACTTCCTTGTACTTGCGGATGCTTGCAAGGGGTATAATCACAAGTATGTATTAGTCCTAGGAAGGTCGGTACATTAGCACAGGTTCACCCACACAACACTTAGCAAACTAAAGAAGATTAATCAACTATATGAAGCGAAAGCACTTGATGGTATTCCCATGTGTCCTCGAGAACGTTTGGTCATCTTAAGTAATAGAACCGGCTTGTCCTTTGCTAAATAAAGGATTGGGCCACTTGCTGCATTTATTCTTATTATCTTTTATTTACTCATACTTTATTTACTTGCATTATCAAAAACCCCTAAAAATCTGTTTGCTAAGTATTTACAGAGAATTCCTGCTCCAAGCCACTAGCCAGCACCTTCTGCTCCCTGTTGGGTTCGACACTCTTACTTATCGTGTTATGGATAAATATTATGTTGGAGATGGAACTGTCCATCCCGGTGATCATTTGCTCTTTATACACGAATTATGCGGGTTGTTCAAGTGTGTAGGTATTACAACTGATCAAGTCAAGAAGAAATTATTCTCATTATCACTAAAAGGAAGAGCTGAAGAATGGTATAAGCTGTTGAAGAATGGTCAAGCTCTTGAATGGGAGGAAATAGTACCTCTCTTTTATTCAAAGTTTTATCCTCCTAGTGAGATTCATAAATATCGGAATCAAATAGGCTTTCTCTTCATGATAAGAATTTATTGGATGCTTCTTGTGCTGGATTATTCACTCGCATAGAAGAAGAAGCTAAATGGGATCTTCTAGACCGTATTCAAGGTAATGTTGAAGCATGGGAGAATAACAAAGGAAGAAAGTCAGGTATAAATTATTATTATGAATGCATTGAATCTTTTATGGGAACTGATGACTTTCAAAATATTAAAAATGCTTATGGTCTAGACTCTCAAGCTATTGCAACTTATTTTAAGGCTTTTGCTTCCTACATTGAAGTGCCTAAAAAGAAGTGGAATAAGTATCATGAACCTTATAAAGATATTGCTAAGAGTGTTCCTGCAAGAAATACTAAAGTTTATACAGCCAATCATGTTTCTTCTGAACCTTACATTGAGAAAATGCCTTTCCCAGTTAAGATAAAGGAACATTCTATGATAGCTAGTATGGTTAATGAAAGTACAAATAAAGATGTTGAACCTGATAAACAAATGGGTGATGAACCTATAATAGCAAATGTGAAAGACTTTGTCACTAAATATGTAGAAGAGTGTTGGGGGGATAACCCCGGGTAGGGTCACTCCGAGGTATAAGGGTCGAGTTAGCCGAGGTTTGGCAAGGTCAAAGCAGATGCTGGCCGAATCACCTCAAGGCAGGCCAGATCACGGAGTAACCCGGACCAGGGGGGTCGCCTAACATTGTCTCGTCCGACTCAAGGAGTAAGTCGGAGACACTTGTCTAGCTTATATGCAGGAACAGGTGTGGTCGAATCAACTGTGATCCGGATCCTCATTTGGCTTCTAGGGGAAGGAAGGAATATCTCTGGTCAAAAAGAAGGCCCGATGCGTATTGGATGAGCGAATAAAGCAAGGGCAGGACCACCGGATCATGGCTGACAAGGGTGACGACGCTCACGTCGGCTGACACAAGCGCCGCAGAGGCGACGTCGCTAAATCAAGAGTGACGTGGGGGAAAAGCACCCCTGTCGGGTTACTACTTTGGGAGGAGGCATATTCCTAAGAATATGCCTCCACGTATGCCCTAGGCCAGGACCGAACCACCCCTATATAAGGGGGGGTTGGGGTTCTGGTAAGGGGGGTGGGTCTTTTCAGATACATAGCAAGGATAACACTTGTGGATCTAGGGTTTTGGGGCTAGTTAGTAGGCTAGAGCAAGAGAGTTTCTTCTTCCTCCTCTTGTCAATACAGCTCGAGGAGCACTTGTAATCTTGGAGACTGAACATCAATACGAAGCTTCTATGTAGAGAATCACTCTACTATCCCTCCCTGGATTCCCCTAGCGCATATTAGTCCCCACCTTCAGCCTATCCATGGCATCTGCCGTGACACCACCACAACAGTTGGCGCCCACCGTGGGGCTAGCGGCGCTAGCAGGGGTGATGATCCAGACGGGAAATTTCATCGGCACCGGTGAACGCATCGTCTCCGGGCTCGTTCAGCGCTTTGGTGCGCTGGACTACGTCAGCGACAACGTTGGCTGCTTCGGCACGCGCCCCCTTCCGCGCAACGGCGTCTTCGTCAAGCTCGGCGCGCACAAGGTCTATGTTGCTGTGGACGTGTCTTGCGTTCATCCGCGTCGCGTCGTCGATGCGGGGGAACCACCCCTCACTGTGGCTCGCGGGGCGCGTATCGCTCGCTCCCCGGACCATGTAGAGATGATGATGACTGCGCCAGGCGCGGGCGCGAACAAGGATCCGGCGCCAGACCCGGACGTAACACCAAAGGCACCAAGGAAAGCTAGGGGTCCTCCGCTAGAGAGGCCTGAGAACGTGCTGAGGGAAGCTATGGATAGCTTGGCCAAACCAGTGGCAGCAGTGGTAGATCCGACTCAGGCACAGGCCGAGCTAGAGGAGACCCGGCGAAAGATACTGGAGGGCGCGAAGAAAATAGCGGCAGCTCAGCAGTCGTTGAACATGACGCTGCGTGAGTACGGGAAAGCGAACAAGGTTGATGCAGTGAGGGTAAAAGGGAAAAACCTCACAAGCGAGATGAACAGAGAAGGTGATGATGGACAGGAAGGGTCGGAAAACTATCTGTTTGTAGGGTTGCCGAAGTATAGTACCCCGGCGAAGAACCTCAAAGCAGCAGATGCCGCGGCGTCCGAGCTAGAGGGTCTGACGGGTGAAGCCCGCCAAAGACAGCAAGACCGGGTTAACGAGCTGGTTCGGATCGTGAACAGGCAGAATGAGGAGCTGTTAAGGGGTAACCCGGAGAGAGTTGGAGCATCTAAAATCGTCCATTCGGTGATGGGTAACTCGAAGAAATCCGCGGGAGCCGCATCATCGCCTCATGGTGGCCCTAGAAGAGAAGAGGTAGTAACCTCGGCCAGACGGAACAAGCAGATCGTTCCGTACGACCCAACGCGTGCGGGAAAGGAAAAAGAGATACGGAAAAACGACGATCGATGAAGTGTGAGCCGAGGTAACCACGACCAAGGCAATGCCGGTCAAGGGAATGCTGCAACGCCAATGCCGGACAGCGAAACTCGGCAGGAGCGGGTCAACCGCAGCAGCGGAATGCACCAAGGCATGAGCAAAGTGCCGGCCGTGGTGTGCAACAGAAAGGAGCACAACGAGAGCAAGACTGATACAATGATGGAGACTCAGAGATGATGAATGCCGGATACGCAAGACCGGACTATCATGTGATAGGATCGAGATTGGGAAGCAGAGATTTGATGCCGGATGACGCCAGGCTAAAACTGGATCGCCTGTATAGGTCGGAACAGATCGAATGTTAAGGTCCTCCGGGTCCAGCGTGCTTTGGACCCCGGATCATGAAGGAACCGCCAGTACCCAATTTCCAATTACCCAGGGGCACGAAGACGTATGACGGCAGTACAAAGCCGGAGGATTGGCTAATAAACTATGCAACAACTGTGAAAATTGCAACTGGCAACTTGAGGTGGGCTGTACGATATGTACCCCAAATGTTGGAAGGTCCAGCTAGGGTTTGGCTGAATAATTTGCCACCCGGAAGCATCAATTGCTGGATAGATTTTGAAGAAATGTTCATCAGCAACTTCTCAAGTACGTATTAGAGACAGAATAGACCGCAGACCCTGGCAATGTGCAAGCAGAGATCTAACGAAACGGACCATGAATTCTTGACCCGGTGGTGTACCGTGAGGAACTCGTGTGAGGGAGTCATAGAGTCACAGGTATAGCATGGTTCGCACAAGGATGTAGATATGGCAGCGAGTTGTGGATGAAATTGCAAAGGAAAATGCCAGTCACATTGGCAGAGATGATCCGGATCGCGGATTCTTATGCCTTGGGTGATCCGACTCAACCTAGGATCGCGTCGAACGAGTCAAATGAGGAGTACTATCCGAGGGACGGATCCGGTTCATCCCGGAGGAACGATTACAGGGGAAAGAGGAGAGACGATAGACCGGACCATCGATATGGTTCGCAGCAAGTTGCGGCCGTGAATCAAGATCAGCCCGGGGCAGGGAGTAACCAACGCCAGAGAACGGGAGGGCAGTGGACTCCTCGAAACGATGGCAAGAAAACGTGGACTCCGGAGCAGAAGAAGCAATGGCAAGAAAAGAAAGATCGTCCGAGATATACCTACGAGTCAATGTTGGACCAGCCGTGCAAGTTTCACACGCCAAATCCGAACAGCCCGGCGGGTCACACGACGAGACAGTGTGAGTGGATGCGCAAGATAGAACAAGGTGGTTCGGGGAATGCTCAGGCACCTCGGAATGATCAACCTCGGCAGGAGTTACCCCGGCAGCAATTTCTCTCCGAAGCAAACACGCAGCAACTGATGTTGCCTCCCCCTCCGCCGAGGTATGACAATAGTGAAAGAAGGGATGCAGTGCATCAGGTGGAAAACCAGCAACAACCGGATCAGAGGTACTCCGGAAACGAGGGAAGAAATGAGTACAGGGAACATCACCAGAGCTATTGTGTGTTCACAACAGAGGAAACAGATAGAAAAAGCTTGCAGCGCCGACATATGGAGGTTAACGCAGTTATGCCTGCAGTGACGAGGTACATGTCTTGGTCAGACCAGGAAATTACCTGGAGCATCAAAGATCATCCCAAGCTTATGCCAAGTCCGGGCTCGTATGCACTAGTGTTAGATCCGACGTTCATTGGACCAAACATTAATGTGAGGTTCTCCAAGGTACTGATCGACAATGGCAGTAGCATTAACATCATGTATGCGGATACGATGCGCAAGTTGGGCATCTCGGAGAACATGCTCCAGGCTACAAGAACAACTTTTCACGGTATCGTGCCCGGCATATCCTGCGAACCCATAGGCAAAGTCCGGGTCGACGTGCTATTCGGTACGAGGGATAACTGCCGAACCGAAAATCTGGAGTTTGAGGTGGTAAACTTGGAGAGCGCGTATCATGCATTCCTCGGGAGACCGGCACTGAGCAAATTCATGGCAAGTTGCCACGTTGGCTATCTGAAGATGAAGTTGCCCGGGCCAAATGGTGCAATTACTATCGCTGGGGATTTCCGATGTTCTATTGAGTGCGCTTCAGCCGGGTCTAACCTAGCCGAGTCACTCGTAATTGCCCAAGAGAAAAGAAAAATCCAAGAGGTGGCGGCATTAGCTCAGTCCGCGCAGCAGTATATGCCGGCGTTAAGTAACCCGCATGGAAGCGTTTCATTTCAAGCCGCGAAGGATACCAAGAAGATCCCGGTGGATAACGTGTTTCCGGAGCGTACCGTGACAATTGGGGCCAGGTTAACTGACAAATAGGAAAGTGAGCTCGTCAACTTCCTCCGTGAGAATCGAGATATTTTTGCTTGGTCCACGCAGGACTTGCAAGGTGTTCCGAGGGAGTTGGCCGAGCACTCTTTGAATGTAAGACCCGGAGCAAGGCCGGTGAAGCAGCCTCTCCGACACTTCGCCGAGGATAGGAGAAAGGTCATTGGTGACGAGATAGCTCGGTTGCTAGCAGCAGGATTCATCATGGAAGTGCTGTATCCGGATTGGCTCTCTAATCCGGTGCTGGTAGAAAAGAAAAAGGATGATCCGAACGTGGCGGTGGTTTGGCGTATGTGTATCGATTACACGAACCTGAACAAGGCGTGTCCGAAAGATCCATTTCCACTGCCGAGGATAGATCAGGTCATCGACTCTACCACGGGATGTGAACTGTTGTCATTTATTGACGCTTATTCTGGTTTCCACCAGATACCCCTGAACCCGGATGATCAAATAAAAACTGCCTTTATTACCCCATACGGGGCTTATTGCTATCGCACCATGCCGTTTGATTATCGAAACGCAGGAGCAACGTACCAAAGATGTATGCAAAAAGGTTTGCACGATTAAATAGGTCAAAATGTACAAGTCTACGTAGATGATGTAGTTATCAAGACCAAGGAAAGCGCAACGCTCCTTGACGACATAAGGCAAACATTCGCGAACTTGAGGAGATTCCGGATGAAGCTTAACCCGGAGAAATGTACCTTCGGTGTCCCGGCTGGGAAATTACTCGGATTTCTCGTCTCTAGCCAAGGTATCGAGGTTAACCCAACTAAAATCCGAGCCATCAAACGAATGGAGCTGCCAAAGTGTCTCAACGACGTCCAGAAGTTCACTGGATGCCTGGCGTCGTTGAGTCGGTTTGTATGTCGGTTAGGGGAAAAGGCACTGCCTCTCTACCAACTCATGAAAAAATCAGATAAATTCGTTTGGACGCCGTAGGCCGATGAAGCTTTTACCCACTTGAAAAAGATGTTGGCCACTGCACCAGTGTTAGCTTCTCCACTGTCGAAGGAGCCAATGTTGCTCTACATAGCCACAACCAACCGAGTTGTAAGTGTAGTAATTGTAGTGGAACGAGATGAAGAGGGTAAGTCGGTGCAGAGACCAGTGTATTATCTGCCTCAAAATAGAACTACCCGCATTTTCAAAAGGTGGCATACGGAGTTTATATGGCGGCAAAGAAGTTAAAGCACTACTTTGAGGAGCATCCCATCAAAGTGATATGCGAAGCCCCCATATCCGAGATAATGGGTAACAAAGATGCGAATGGCAGAATTGCGAAATGGGCAATTGAGCTAGCACCATACGCGCCCCAATACGATAGAAGAGAAGCGATCAAGTCCCAGGCTGTAGCGGACTTTTTCGTGGATTGGGCCGAGGTACAATACGAACCACCGCCACCGGATCCGAACTACTGGAGGATGCACTTTGACGGATCGAAGACCAAAACCGGATTAGGTGTCGGGGTTGTGCTTACCTGGCCAAAGAAGGATCAGCTCAAGTACGTATTGCAGATCCATTTCGCAGCATCAAACAATGTCGCTGAGTACGAGGCTCTTGTGCATGGTCTAAAAGTGGCAAAGGAAATTGGCATACGTCGGATAATTTGCTTTGGCGACTCGGATCTAGTAATACAACAAGTGTCCGGAGTGTCGGACGCCCTGGATCCAAATATGGCACTATACAGATTTCATGTGCAGAAAATCTCGGGTTACTTTGAGGGATGCGAGTTTCATCATGTACCTCGCGTGGAAAACGAAGCTGCCAACATGCTGTCGAAGCTCGGCTCGACCCGACAGGCAATTCCACCGGGTGTTGCATTGGAGCACCTCAGAAAGCCATCTATCAGGCCGTCCCCAGGAACCGATTCAATCTATGTCCCGGAAAACGAGGAATCCGGAGCTGAGCCCATGGACATTGACATGGAAGGTAGTATGCCGAACCCGAGGACTACCTCGGCAAACCCAGGGATTGCCTCGGAAAACCCGGGGACTACCTCGCCAGACCCGGGGACTGTTCAGCGTGATCCGGCTGAAGTTATGCCGGTGGATCGGATGGAAATTGATGAGGAGATGTTCCCTGCGCGAGCAGTACCAGCCTGGGCACTGCCTATATATCAGTTCTTGAAATATGGAACATTACCCACTGAGGAAGTGCTAACCAGGCAAACTCAGAGGAGAGCCAAAGCTTATACCATCATCAATTCCGAGCTGTACAAACGGAGTGTAACCAATGTCCTCCAGCTGTGTGTTGATCCGGAAGAAGGACTCGATATCCTCCGAGATATACACCAAGGAGAATGCGGGCATCACGCCTCATCCCGGGCCTTAGTGGCAAAGGCATTCTGGCATGGATTTTACTGGCCAAGCACCTTGGAGCAAGCAGAGGATCTGGTGAGAAAATGCAATGGTTGCCAAAGATACGCCACCAAGACACATATGCCTATGTCAGAACTCAAAACCATACCAATTACATGGCCATTTGTTGTGTGGTGCTTGGATATGGTTGGCCCGTTCAGACCAGCAAAAGGGAACATGACGCACATTCTGGTCATGGTGGACAAGTTTACAAAATGGATCGAAGTGAAGCCTATAAGAAAATATGATGGAACTACGGCTATGACATTTCTCAAAGACATCATCTTGAGATACGGTTATCCTCATAGTATCATAACTGACAACAGCACCAATTTTGCTGAAGGAGCATTCGCACGATTCTGCCGGGATAAGAAAATCCGACTCGACATAGCCTCGGTAGCCCACCCCGCGTCGAACGGACAAGTGGAAAGATCCAACGGATTAGTGCTATCCGGGATAAAACCCCGGATCATTGAGCCGCTGCAAAGATCAGCGGGGTGCTGGATAGAAGAACTACCAGCGGTATTGTGGACTTTAAGAACCACTCCGAATCGATCAACCGGCTACATGCCGTTGTTTCTAGTATATGGGGCAGAAGCTATATTACCAGCCGACATAGAGCATGATTCGCCTAGAGTCACCCAATACACAGAAGCCGAAGTGCAAGAAGCCCGGCAAAATGATGTTGATCTGCTGTAAGAAGCGAGAGAACTGGCACTGTCCAGATCCGCCATATATCAGCAAAATCTCCGACGCTATCATAGCCGGAAAGTGTGCCCCCGAGTCTTCCGGGAAGGCGATCTGGTGCTCCGGTTGGTACAGTGTACCACTGGCATGCATAAATTATCCCCCCATGGGAAGGACCATTTATTGTGAGAAAAGCATTGCACAATGACTCTTACTATCTCATAGATGCAAAGCCACAGGAAAAGAACAAGGCGGACAGGTCCGGAGAGGAATCCAAGCGACCGTGGAATGTAGCACTACTTCGCCCCTTCTACACTTAGCTAAAGAATGTATGTACCCGAGTCATCCTCATATGTCGGTATGTATGTCGGCAATGAGCCTATCAATGAAATAGCGGAGCCTCGAGCAGTAACTCGGGGACTGCCTTAGTAAATGATTGTGGTTATTTTTTATGTGTTAGCTGGAATGACTCGTTTCACTTAACCCGGATTAGTAATGTGTGAGCACCAAAAACCCAACCTTTCGACTTGCTGCTGTCCAACAAGAATTGGCTTCATGGCAAGCAAGGGAACAAGTTTGGAATTGCATAGCACATGAAAAACTACTAAGGAAACGATCCTATTCTAGCTAACGTTTGTTTTTTCGGACTAACCCCGTATTTACTTTCAAGCTATTATGTTGAATTATTTTGAGCCAAGCCTCAAAGTTTCTCAGTATTGTTAAAACGATTCTTGAGGCTCGGGTTCGTAAGTCGTAAAACCGAATCAAGGTAGACACGGATCGAGTCGGAGAATTGGACGAACAAGAAAATGAAACTCGGGGACTACGCCCAAGTTAATCCAGCATACAAGCATAGTAGCAAAATATTATGTATTCAGCATACAATTTCACCCGGCATACCGGGGATCTGATAAATTTTCAAGTTTTTTCAACTAAGGAGCGGCAGGAGGAGGAAGTTCGACGTCATCATCACTATCTTCAATATCTGAAGCAGCATCTTCTCCATCATCGCCCGACCCATCCTCCATGTTCTCCATCTGCTCCTCCTCGCCGGATTCCAGAAAGCTCGGCCCCTCAACCCAGTCATGGACTGGAGAATATTCGATGAGGCTGTAGGCGCAAGCCTGGCACCGAGCTACCCACTCCGGATCATCGGTCCATTTGGATCTGGTGCGCCGACGGGTGAGGAGGCTCATATCGATTTTCTCATACCATGAAAGGATATGATGGAGAAGGGTATCTGCCGCGGCACACCCAGCGGATTCCCTCCAGAGGTCAAGTTGAGTCTCAGTCTCCATCAGTTTTTCCGCAAGGAGCGTGATCCTTTCCAGAGCGTCCTCGCTTGGCCAGAAGGTGTTGAAGATACGGACCGCAACGTCGAGGAGATCTTTTCCATAGTTCTTGATAGTTTCCACACGATCTGACACGCTAACCAACAAGTCCTCCATGTCTAAGGGGATGCTCTCACCATCAGGAGCGATGGGAGTACCCCTCTCTTGGCGGAATTTGGCAACGGCAGCACTGGCGATGGCAGTACCCTCCGGAAAGTTATCTGAAAATAAGGAAAGGGAGGATGCTGAAGCAAAGGCATATGAGCTAACCCAGAAAACTAGGTCGAGCAAGGAGAAGAAACTTACGTGAGATATGGCGATGGATCCAGGTCAACTCCTTGATACAACTATCGCGTCTCTGGCGAAGTTGTTCAAGCTCGGCAAGCACCGACCCAAGCCGGACTTCGGATTCCTTGAGCAGATCCTGGTCCTTGGAGATCTGAAGGGTAAAACGCTCACGCTCTTCGGTGAAGTTCTGGCCAACTTTCTGGAGCTCGGTTTTGTGTTGGGCCTTCATCTTCTCCATCTCGGCCTTGAGTTTGGCTATCTCGCCGTCCTTGGTCCGGAGGAGGGCAAGCTCATCGTCCTTCTTCTTCAGCTCGGCTTGATGCTGTCCTGCTTGTTCGAGAAAATGCAGCATCATATCAGGCACAGGCACACTATCCTCAAGCGATGCTGAAATAGTGTGTTGACCCGGCAAAGCCGAGGAGTGAATGTTTGCCGAGCCAAGAAAAAGAAAGAATGGAAACCACAGCGATGTTGGCCGAAAGGGGACATACCTCGGATTTCCTCTAAGTTTTTCTGCATAATCTTGTTTTCAGCCTCCACCCCAGCTGCAAAAAATTATAGGGAGGTTAGTCCGGCAGAAACAAACGAAACGGTGAGGTGTTAAGAGAGGAAATTACCCCTCTTTTCATGCTCCGCGCCAAGTGCAACGTGTTTTGTGCGCAAGATCTTGTGGGTATCAAGCAGGCGCTAAAACTCGGCGCTCCGACGGTTGGTGGTTACCTGTCAAGGGTACAGGAATGTGAAGTTAGTTCGGTGCATATGCGAAGTATACAAGATCCGGGCCAAGCGGAACTTAACCCGGCTCTAGGTGTGTGCATATTCGAAGTGTGCAAGATCCGGTCCAAGCAGAACTTAACCCGGCTCTAGGTGTGTGCATATTCGAAGTGTCCAAGATCCGGGCCAAGTGGAACTTAACCCGGCTCTAGGTGTGTGCATATTCGAAGTGTACAAGATCCGGGCCAAGTGGAACTTAACCCGGCTCTAGGTGTGTGCATATTCGAAGTGTGCAAGATCCGGGCCAAGCGGAACTTAACCCGGCTCTAGGTGTGTGCATATTCGAAGTGTGCAAGATCCGGGCCAAGCGGAACTTCCCGGCTCTAGGTGTGTGCATATTCGAAGTGTACAAGATCCGGGCCAAGCGGAACTTAACCCGGCTCTAGGTATGTGCATATTCGAAGTATATGAGATCCGGGCCAAGCGGAACTTAACCCGGCTCTAGGTGTGTGCATATTCGAAGTGTACAAGATCCGGGCCAAGTGGAACTTAACCCGGCTCTAGGTATGTGCATATTCGAAGTATATGAGATCCGGGCCAAGTGGAACTTAACCCGGCTCTAGGTGTGTGCATATTTGAAGTTTACATGCGGCTACGTTGATCTTCTAAGGAGCATCCGGCTGAGTAACAAGTTACTCCGCCGGAGGCTCGGGGACTAATGGTTATTATCTACAGCATGTAAAGAAGAAACAACGTACCTCCATCATACACCCAGCGAGGTTAATGGCCTTGGCGGCGGTATTCATCTGAGCGGAAAATTCAGCTAGGCCGAACTTTTCTGGGAGATCGTCGTTGTAGACGAACTCCGCCTTATTCCAGTTCATGACAAACTCGATGAGGCTCGGAGGATACCGTTCGCCAGTGGGTATGTTAGGTGCCACCAAGCCCTTGGCATGAGCTTCTTTCCTTTCAATCAGGGCAAGAGCCGGGCTAGTGTGAAGAACCATCTGCTGCGAGTCAGCTGGCTCGGCAGGAGGATCCGTCGCCACTGGTGATTTCTTTGGAAGCATCGACGACATGGTTCGCTGCCCAGCCTCGACGGAGGTGGATTTGCCTTTGGCCTGCTGGGAGGAAGGGACCATAGTGGATTTGCCCTTGGAAGCCGCTGGAGTGGGTCCTTGCCGAGCTTGAGATGACTCGGACGAGGCAGATGAACTTGGCACGGGAGCTTTGGTGGCTGGCACTGGAGCTGCTGTTGGTTTCTTCGGAGCCGAGACAGGCGCTGGTTCGGTGGCTGGTGCTGGAGTTGCGGTAGACTTGGTAGTTGCTGGTTGCGGCAATGCCGAAGTGCCGGACGCCGTGGCCTCGGCTGATCCGACCCCTCCCGATACGAGGTCGCGTCCCTTTGAAGGAGGTACTGCGGAACTCGGAGAGGCCGCAGTGCCCTCCGGAATAGGGCTCAGCGGGCCTGACTCGTCGTCGCGAGGAGGGGAAGGACTGGACCGAAGAGGAGAGGAGATGCTCGATCCGCTCTGAGGGACCTCCACAGGAGCCCTGCAAGAGAACATAATGTCAGGAGTGAAATTACCCCGAAGCAGGGAGAAGTGTGTTGCGCAGTGAAAAAGAACTTACGCATCCGAGGTCTCGGCCTCCTTAGGTTTCCGGGCCCTCCGTGCCGGGGCTTTGCCTGCCCGTTTGGAGGCAGTCTTGTCTCCGGCCTTCTTTTGCCTTTTGGAAAGCTGAGAAGGTTCGGAAGAAGAACTAGACGCGGATCCGCGCTTCTTATTTGACGCCACCGGAACAGGCTCGCCCGTGGCAAGTGGAGAATCCTCGCGGATGTGCCCGCCGGGGTTAGCTGATGCCGGGAAGGCAAAAGAAAGAGGGACAGCCTCAACGGGTTCAATCACATCGATATCCGAGTCATCCTCATCGTCTGGCCAATCTCTAAGAGAAGAGAATTTACCGCTCGGTCGTTTGGTGGCATCGGGTGTGGGGAGGAACATCTCCTGGTCCGGCTCCTCCTCATCCGGAATTTCTCGGTCCGGGGCCCACTTAAGGGTCGGGTCCAGGCCATCCTCGAGGGTTTGCTGGAGGAACAGCTGAGAAAAAAGCACAAGGAGCAAAGTCAAAAATATGATAAGGACCGACATGAAATTGATTCGAAATAAGTTTACCCCGCGAAGCTTACCGCGGGAGGAAGTCTGTCACGGCAGTAATGCTCGATTCCCCACGTCCATTCGGCGGAGAAGTCCTTATGGGTGGTGAAAAGAGCCTTGACCCGGCGGAACATCTCCGTATTGCTCAACTCGAACGAGGAGGTTCGGTTGGGGTCGCGACTGAAGCTCATATGGCACAACTTGTGAGTGCGTCGCTGAAGGGGAGAGATTCGGTTGCGCACGAATGTGATCATGGCATCCTCGTTGTGCAATCCGAGCTTCTTCAGCTCTGCAAACCTTTTGTTCACTTGGTTGGCCAGAGCCGTAGGTTTCTTGGCAACCTCCTCCCAGAAATCCGTGTTAGGGGGACCCGGAGCGTAGGGCAGCAACCGGATCAAATCTTCCGTGCCTTTGTTCCGGACGTAGAAGAAGGTCCGGGCCCATCCTTTGCAGGAGTCAAGCCCGGTGACCCGGGGAAAGATTGAATACCTCTGGGGCGAGATCGAGGCAGCTCCGAACTGAGTTAGCTGCTTGTCCTCCGACTTGACGTGGATGTTGGGGACGATGTTGCGACGGAGGCCGAAGAACCGAATCCACAGCTCCTTCGTAGGCCATAGCCCAGTGTAGCCCTCGATCGAAGAAACGAAAGCGGACAGAGAGGTGATGGTGTTCGCCGGGAGATGATGTGGTTGCAGGTGAAAGGTCCGGATCCAGTCCCGGAAGAAATCACTCACTGGAAGCCCAAATCCTCGTTGGAAATGGGATAGGAAAACAACGAACTCACCCGGATTGGGTGAGGGGGCCAACTCCGAGGAGGAGAGACGAGCGGCGACGCCGGCGGGAATGCGCCGGGTCCGGTAGAGCCAGTCGATGTCGTCCTTGCAGACCCAGGAGCCGGCCCACGCGCCGCGGTCCGCCGCGCCGGCGTCCTCCTCCATCTCCTGCTCAACGACGATGAGATCCTCCTCCGTCATTTCGATTCCGATGTCCTTGCTGGAGCTGGCGGTGGCGGGGCTTTGCGGTCTAGACTGACGAGGACCCGTGGCTAAACAGAGGTGCAGCGGTGACTGCGGTGCGGAGGAACGGAGAAGGTGCGGCGGCGGCGCTGCTGCAACAGGCACTGGCGGCGGCGCGGTTGCGAGGAAGAAGAAGAGGAACGGGCGAGGGGGCGCAGAGATGGAAAAGTTCTAAGGAGTGTGCCCCTCCCCTATTTAACCGCCCCCAGTCATCAGCGAGTGGGATCGTGCTGCGCAGGAAAACCACACGGTGTGGCCGTGTATCACCAGCATCGACCAATCAGAGAGGAGCCACACCGGGGGCCGCAGAGTAAATGTGATCCCATGACACGACGTGCAGCTGAGGTAAACGAGGAGACAGACGTGACGTAACCCCCGCACAGTAATCACTGACATTTACTGCGGCGGTTACTGTGCGGGCCCTTAAAATAAGGCAACGTAATGATTAACCGTCACGTGGGTTGGCGTACGACAGAAGGAAGCAAGGCCCAGATCCGAGCCACGGTGGTAACCCGGCCGGCAAGTGAAAACTTGAACCATGCAGAGGGAAAGTAAAACCATACGATCCGAGCCAAAGTGGTGACCCGGCCGGCAAGTGAAAACTTGGAGCGTGCTAAGGGAACATAAATCCATATAATCCGAGACAAAAAGTTAACCCGGAAATAAACATCCGAAGATGGATACGAATGAACCTGATGTGGCCTTAGCGACCAAGGCCGCTAAGGCCGCACCAGCTTCAGGGACTAATGTTGGGGGGATAACCCGAGGTAGGGTCACTCCGAGGTATAAGGGCCGAGTTAGCCGAGGTTCGGCAAGGTCAAAGCGGATGCTAGCCGAATCACCTCAAGGCAGGCCGGATCACGGAGTAACCCGGACCAGGGGGGTCGCCTAACATTGTCTCGTCCGACTCAAGGAGTAAGTCGGAGACACTTGTCTAGCTTATATGCAGGAACAGGTGTGGCCGGATCAACTGTGATCCGGATCCTCGTTTGGCTTCTAGGAGAAGGAAGGAATATCTCTGGTCAAAAAGAAGGCCCGGTGCATACTGGATGAGCGAATAAAGCAAGGGCAGGACCACCGGATCGTGGCTGACAAGGGTGACGACGCTCACGTCGGCTGACACAAGCGCCGCAGAGGCGACGTCGCTAAAGCAAGAGTGACGTGGGGGAAAAGCACCCCTGTCGGGTTACTACTTTGGGAGGAGGCATATTCCTAAGAATATGCCTCCACATATGCCCTAGGCCAGGACCGAACCACCCCTATATAAGGGGGGTTGGGGTTCTGGTAAGGGGGTTGGGTCTTTTCAGATACATAGCAAGGATAACACTTGTGGATCTAGGGTTTTGGGGCTAGTTAGTATGCTAGAGTAAGAGAGTTTCTTCTTCCTCCTCTTGTCAATACAGCTCGAGGAGCACTTGTAATCTTGGAGACTGAACATCAATACGAAGCTTCTGTGTAGAGAATCACTCTACTATCCCTCCCTTGATTCCCCTAGCGCATATTAGTCCCCACCTTCAGCCTATCCATGGCATCTGCCGTGACACCACCACGACAAAGAGGGACATAAGGATACCTCTAATATTGTTTCACAAAGTAGTGTTATAAGAACTAGTATTCCTGTGTTTTCTGTTAGAATAAGTGATCATTGTTACGATGGTTCTTGTGATAGCTATATCATTAAATTTATGCATGATATTGAAAGCTACTATGAGAGAGGGAAAAGTGTTTTTATGCATCTCAATAATATCAAGTTTCCTTGTTTTATGCTGAAAGTTTTTAAGTTGCATTTCTTTTGCCTTCATATGGTAGTAGCCTATGGTTTCAACAACTTGTTTGTTTACAAAATTCCCTTGCATAGGAAGTGGGTTAGACTTAAAAATGTGTATTTTTTCTTCTTAATGCTCTCTTTCACTTCATATCATATCTCATGTGAGCACCATTTAAATTATCATGCCCATCTTAATGGCTATAAAGAAAGAGCTTTTCGGGAGACAACCCAATTTAGTTGTGCTTTCAGTTTTTTTTTGAGTCTTAGAAGTTATTACTTCGGTAATAACCTCTCCTTATCCTTTTTGTTTGGTTTTTGTGTCAAGATCAACCTCTAATGAGAGAGAAGTAAGATTTGGGGAAGTTGCTGTCCTGAAACAGATTTTTGTGCTTCACCGTAAAAATTCGTGAGAGATCTCTGTATGTCGGATTGAGCTGTAATTTTTTGTGCTTCTGACCCAGGTTGTTATTTAACTTTCATTAGTTTTGCACTTCTTGATTTGATCAACAGAAGATTTTCGAAAAAAATGATCTTTACCTGCTGGTCTGTTTTGACAGATTTTGCCACTCTTGCATTTGCTTCTTTAATCGATTTCCTTTTTGAATTCTTTTTGGGTTTTTGGAAGGAGTTGCTACAGTAGCTTATGTTTTGATGGTTTTCAGTTGAAATTGGACTCAAAAGGTTTTATCACTTCACTTGTACTAATGTTGCTAATGAGAACTGTGTGAAGTTTTGTGTGAAAGAAATTTCTAGGTTAGTGGAGATAAGGGTGTAATAAGTAAGTGAAAGGTTTCATGAATCAAGCAATAAGTGTATGAAGATGAAGATATTTATGTTATTCAAGTGGTGACTCTAGAAGAATCTACTAAATACCAAATTCAGAGACCTGTAGAGTCCGTTTTCAAATAGGTTACAGTTCTGGTAAGAAAAGTTCTGCGAAAGATCTGTCCAGTTATATTTTTTGCAGTTTTTAGCCAACAAGGAAAGCTACAAAGCGAAAGAGGGATAGAAACGGAGCCAGGGTGGCTCACACCACCCTGTGGCACGGGCCCACCCCTGGCCGCGCCACCAGGTGGTGTGGCCACCTCAAACTCCGTCTCCGACCCGTTTTCTCCCAGTACCTTCCTTTTGTTGTGAAACTTCATAATATATAATCCCCCGGATCCCTCGAGATTCATATATCATGTTCTCGTCATGTTTTCGTTTCGATCTATTTCTGACAGGTAGAGTCCTAGATTTGGAGCCACAATGTCTTCCTCTGGATCAGCCAAGGAAGATTCCTCTGCGAATATCATCAACCCATACATGATTCATCCCAAAGAGTTGTTGCTTGAAGATGGAGAGGTACGGATAAAGGAGGTTCAAGGCCCTGAAGGTGAAGGAAGTCTAGAAGACAGGATGGAAGCACTGGAGCAAGAAGTCTTTAGGTACAAGAAGATGGCGGAGCGCGAAGTGGATATCATCCATAAGATTTGTTCCGAACTCATCGCCGAGCACCAAAAGGATACTGCTGAGCTCAAGGATGAAGTCCTCTCACTCTGCTAAACAACCAACCCAACTACAAGCACAGCTCTACGATGTTCAAAATCAAAACTGTGAGTACGAGGTTAGGTTTAAACGCATAAGTGCTGCTGCAAGTTTCAGGATGCTGGAGACCATGATGTCCTTTGTTGATGGGGAGCCCTTACCCTGGAAGTCAGATGATGACGAGAGGATACCACCACCGAAGGAGTAATTCGTCATCAGGTTTGGCATCCCCTTGATTTGTTCCAAGCTTGGGGCAGTGCCACGGTATCATATCACCATCCTCTATCTTTTTACTTTTTTAGTAGAGCCATATCATGAATAGAGAAGTTATCATGTAGGATGGTTTGCATTATGGAAGTGTCCCCTCTCTCGTTAGATATGTATCCCTTGGTGTGAGTTGCCGTTATGGAATATTAAGGAGAAGTTCTGTCATTTACTCTTTTGCATATCTTATATTAGTTTTCAATTCATGGTTATATGATTGATCTTGTTGTTAGTATTGGTATCACTTTGGGATCATTGAGTTAATTTAGTTGGTTTTGGCAAACCTGGCTTGGTCAGTAGCAACACTATTTTTGAGGGTTGAATGAAAAAGATAGAAGTACTCTTAAAGATATATAATTTCATCTTCTTCGTTTCTTGATTTGCTCATAAGTTTAGTATTCTCTGGTTAAGATCTTTTGTGCTTCCAAGGAAGATTGCATGTTTGTTTTTATTGCATGTATGTTTGTTTGTTTCCTTCAACTCTTATACTTGCTACCCAGTCTTGCTAGCCAAAAACCTGTACTGAGAGGAAATTCTTCTCGTGCATCCAATCCTTGAACCAAAAACTATGCCATTTGTGTCCACCATACCTACCTATTAGCACTATTGCTATTCCAAGTAAATTCTTGTTTTTATCTACCTTCCAAATTAAACTTGTTATGTGAAAATTAGTGATTAAAGCTCTCACGAACTTGATGGCACACTTTACTTTCTTGCATTTAATAAACTTGAACCATTGTGCCCATATATGTTGCATATATGCTTGCGCTTTGTAGGTTGTGAATTAGCAGAACCATGCTGTCATGGGGAATGCTTTCAACATTGCACCTGTACTTTGTACCTAGTTGATATCATGTTCTTTTGTCTATGGATGTCGTCGGTGTGAAATGAAAGGGGACCTTGTAAGTCCATGGAGTTATGTATCTGTGTTAGAGAAACGCCTGGGCCGCCGATCTAATCCATACCGTCATGGTGGAAACCTACAGCGTAACCATAACGAGCATCTATGAAGCATTCTTCTTATAAAAAAAGAGAAAAGAGGTAGAGATTGAGAAAAAGAAAAAAAAAAGAGATGAGAAAAGAGGAAAGAGAGAAACAAGCACCATATTCCCATGGTAAATAACAAGATTGCTGAGATGCTTGTTGTCTGCTTGCCTTGTCATTTTGATATGGGGATTCTTCCGTATCATCGGGCAAGGGGTACCCCGTTGGCGGTTCTCTATGATACACATGTACTTACTATGAGAAGAACTTACCGGTGACTAAACTTGAGTAGCATGAGGAGCGGCCCTCGTATTTAAGGGACATGAGATTTTCAACTTACAACTTGTCAAGCATATCCTCATATTTGATTACTTTAACCTTAATCACCTAATGATGCCTATGATAGGGGCAATGAGAGCTGAAAACTAATAAGTTCCATAATTTTTGGAAGCTCTTTATGAAACTTGAAATCCCTGCTTCCCTCTGCGAAGGGCCTTTCTTTTAATTTTTAGCTGAGTCAGTAAACCTATTCCCTTCTATCTCGGCAAGTATTTTGAGTTGTTGTGTTTCATTCATTCATATGATGATTTATTCAATCATGTTTCTTATGTTCCTTGTTTTGCACATTGCTCTTATCTTGGTGTTTACTACTTTGAGAGCTATCATTGAAAATCAGTTATTTGTGAACTCCAACAAATTGTCAACTATTCTTTGACCAAGAGTTAAGTTTGCCATTACCAATGATGATTCACTATATGTATCTTTATTGTGTTTCCTTTACTTATTGCAAGTTAAGTTATATAATAATGAGTTGTCTTCTATTAGGATCTATGTATTGATGAATGTGATGCTTCATGTCCATATTCTTTTATCGACTCTTCACTCCATAAACCTGAGATCATGTTTATTGAGCTTAGTTTCGCTTGGGAACAAGTGAAGTCTAAGCTTGGGGGGAGTTGATACGTCCATTTTGCATCACTATTCTATATCATAATTTACTGTTATTCATTGATATATTTCATATTAAGGGATGATACTTATGTTATTTCATTTGTTTTTGCATGGTTGATGACTTTTGGAGCATGGACCGCTGCAGTCAGAATTCTGATGGAAAAGGTGCTATTTGGAGGCAAAATTCGCGAAGATCAGAAAATCTGGGAAAATACGAGGAAAATCCTATTTTCCAGAAGACGAAGGAAGACAGAAGGGGAGGCTAAGATGGGCCACAGGGGGCCCACACCACCCCTGGCGCGGGCCAGCCTAGGCCGTGCCACCAGGTGGTGTGGCAGCCCTGGTCCACCCCTAGCTCTCCCCTCTGTCGTATATTATCCTCCCAAAACCCTAAGTCTCGGGGAGCAAACACAGAAAGATTCCACCGCCTCTACAGGGCGGAAAACACCGAGAGAAAAAGATCTCTCCGGCAGACAGAATACTGCCAGGGGAATTCCTTCCCAGAGAGGGGGATCGTCGCCATCAACACCACCATCAAGCTGGACTTCATAGGGATCATCATCATCATCACCACCATTATCTCCACCATCACCCTCATCACCATCTCCATACCGCTGTAACAATTGGGTTGAATCTTGCATGGTTCTTAGGGGAAACTTTCCCGGTGTTGATTACTCTTTGTAGTTGATGCTATTGAGTGGAACCATTGAATTATTGTTTATGTTCAGATTGTTATACATCATCATTCCATCTCTGATCATGATCCATATGATGTCTTGTGAGTAGTTCGTTTTGTTCTTGAGGACATGGGAGAAGTCATGTTGTTAGTAGTGGAATTGTGTTGAGAAAGATTCAATAGTTTGATATTTAAGTTGTGGTGTACTTCTTCTAGTGGTGTCATGTGAACGTCGACTACATGACACTTCACCTATATGGGCTTAGGGGAATGCATTGTGTATCTGGCTACTAATCGTAGGGGTTGCCAGAGTGACAGAAACCTGAACCCCCGTTAGGAAACCATTGCACAGGGGATGTCAGGGTCTTAGAGTTTAAAGTTGTGGTTAGATTTCTACCTTAATTACTTTCTTGTACTTGTGGATGATTGCAAGGGGTATAATCACAAGTATGTATTAGTCCTAGGAAGGTCGGTACATTAGCACAGGTTCACCCACACAACACTTAGCAAACTAAAGAAGATTAATCAACTATATGAAGTGAAAGCACTTGACGGTATTCCCATGTGTCCTCGAGAACGTTTGGTCATCTTAAGTAAGACAACCGGATTGTCCTTTGCTAAAGAAAGGATTGGGCCACTTGTTGCATTTATTCTTATTGTCTTTTATTTATTCGTACTTTATTTACTTGCATTATCAAAACCCCCTAAATATCTGTTTGCTAAGTATTTACAGAGAATCCTTCTCCAAGCCACTAGCCAACACCTTCTGCTCCTCGTTGGGTTCGACACTCTTACTTATCAAAAATACTGCGATACCCCCCTATACTTGTGGGTCATCAGTCATCATGTTCATGAGGCATGAGTCATCACAATAAATCAGGCAATTTGAAGTGCAATTACAATATCAGATGTAGAATTGCCTCATGAGTTATGACACACTCTCACACAACACATGACTTAGAGGCTTCCAAACCTTTTCGTATCAATATTTTATAAGAAGTTTTAGAATTATGCATATTATAGAATCATCAAGTTTAGTTGGTTGAGCACTTATTTATGAGTAATTAATAATTCATGATCATTGCTTGAGTAACCCCCCTTATTTCAATCTTGTACTTTCTCTAATCTTGGAACTCTTTGATAGCAAAGCTTTTTTTTTTCTTTTTTTCAACAATAGCATTAGATCATCTTAAAACTCTTTATGGCTCTTGTTGATTCAAACTCATGACCATAATATGCTACCAATATTTCCTTCTCATAATTTATCAATACATATTTGGTGTGGAAGACCCTAAAATAATAACAGTAGTACAAGAATCATAGTACTTAACCTAATTCATATATCCAATACAATAATCATGGATCAAAAATTACTTCGAATATCATAAAGTCTCAAAACTCAACGGATATAGTTATTTCCTTGAACCAAAGGAGGTTGAAAATTCAACTAATGCAAATTTAGGAATAATGAACTAAAATGCATGCAAGAAAGTAAACATGCTAAAACTAGAAGATAGATTACAAGGTGCATATACCCCCCAAGCTTGGAATCATGCCGGTGGGATCAAATAATTCCTTGCGATTATTCGATATTGTGGTGTTTCCTTAGTTTGGAGAAGAAGTCCTGGAATTGTGAAGCCTTGCATGGAGAGTCTTATTTTTTGCTTCTAGGATCATGATGCGAATTCGATGTTATTTGCTAATTGTTTCCAACTATGCTACATGTGCCTTATACATCTCAATTGTTTGCTTCTAAGTTTCGATGGACCGGAGACTGATGTTGAGAGTGGCTTCTAATCCTTTCATTATCTTTAGGTCCATCTAATCTAGATAATGATGCAACAATTCAATGAGTTTAAACGATCCTAGAGACTTTACCTCAACTTTCTTGATATGGCGATCAAGTTTGTCTAGGGAGGCTTCGATCTCCTGTACTTGCTGCTTCAGACTCTCCAAGTAGGACTCTCCATCTTCCTTGGGATTGAGTTGAACCTCTTCAAAATCGCCTTCTTGATCCACCATGAGGCCGAATACCTTACGACCATCCTTGACAATACACTACAAGAAAAGTTGGCTTTTACAACGGATGATTTTCGTGGTTGAAGGCCCGTTTTTCGTGGCTAAAAAGTCTTCTACGACGGATGGCCATCGTGGTAAAAGCCCCGTCACAAAAGAATCTACCACGGTTTTTTTCCTGACCGTGGCGGATCGCAACCTTCAGCCATGAAAACTTGTTCCGTCGTAGATCTGTTCGCCAGCCGCGTTGACTGTCGATGTCATGCAAACTTCCACGTTGCAGCCACCGTTACCGGCCTGTTACCGCCGTTAACGGCCATAGATACCGTGGCAGAAGCTAGGCCTAGCCAAGGCCTGCTAAATTCTAACTGGGCCGGCCCATTAGGGGAGCCCAATAAGAAGTTGGCACGTTACTGTTTTGTCCTACACTATTTGAAATGGGCCCAAAGTTGCAGCAGGCAGGGGCCCACGAACTTTCAGGCCCAATACTGTTTCGGCCTAAAGAAGGCCCATGATGGTCCAACACTTTGCGGCCCATTAGCAGCCTATGCCAAGTCGCTCATATACATTTAAGGCCTGCGGGCAGCCCATCACTGTTTATTGTAGCCCATCGTGGGCGGCCTACTGATGGCCCTTGTCTGAGATGGCCCATTACTGTTCAGACCTATTACTATCCTGGCCTTTCACTGTTCCGGGCTTTATCTGTTCAGGCCCACAAGTGGCCCTTTACTGTTCTAGTATGGTAAATGAGTCGGCCTGTTACTGCCCTCGCCTAGAAATTTCTCGGGCCGTTACTACTCTGGCTTATGACTATTCTGGCCTTTCACAATTGCAGCCCTTTATTGTTGTAGCCGGCTACTGTTTTGGCCTGTTACTGTTCTAGGATTTCACGGTTTCTTGCCTGTTACTGCAATGGGTTGTTTCTATTAAGGCCTGTTACTGTTAAGCCATGTTACTGTTATGGCTTGTTACTCCTACGGCATGTTACCATTACGGCTGTTACTGGGAAACTGGGAGATTCAGCGCCGTGGAGAGGAAACTGGGAAATGGAAATCAGGTGCGGTGGACGTCGGTGAAGTGGCAATGATGCTTTGGATGAGACCGCATTTGATGCAGCTCCGGTATACTGTTGGCTCAGGAGTGGATGGTGTCGAGTTCCGGTGGGCAAAGCCAGCCACGGAGAAGTGCTGCGGGAGGTTCCGGGCGCGAGAAATTGCGTAGTGTTTGAAATGGAGGGGCGTGAGGGAGTGGGGACCACGTGATTTTGGTATCGTTTGAAATGGAGGGGCGCGTGAAATTTCGCAGTGTTTGAAATGGAGGGGCACGAGGGAGTAGGGACCACGTGATTTTGGTATCTGTTTCAAGAGGGGCGCCAAAAATTTCGTAGTGTTTGAAATGGAGGGGTGCGAGGGAGTGGGGACCACGTGATTTTGGTATCATTTGAAATGGAGGGGCGCCAGAAATTTCGTAGTGTTTGAAATGGAGGGGCGCGAGGGAGTAGGGACCACGTGATTTTGTCCATCTAGCAATCTTGTCCGTCCATCCCAAATCAACAGGCCATAGGGGATACCTTCCCTTCGAAGGCTCTGGCGCGGACGCCTATGCAAGCAATTGTTGGGTGTCCCAGAGTAGACTATAGGGGTAGATGTGTAGGTTACTGTAGTAGCATACCATTTGATCGGGCTAGCTGGCGCGATGTCACTTTGGTGCTCCACGAGTTCAAACTTTTACTTATGGTGTTCAGGAGTGAATGCATGCTTCGTACAACTATTTTATTGCATGCACTCCAATAACTTACCTTATTAAAGCATAATAATATCCTGCATAATTTAGAACTTTGGTGCAATACTTGGTAGACTTATTAGAACTAAACATCTCTCAGGTATTTTAGAAGTACTCCCAAACATGTTTCTAGCTTACCAAGATATCGTGTATTTTTTAATGGATGCAGTACTAAGGATGATTTTGCATGACTGTCGACATGCACAATTCTGGTTTTGCATTATTCACATTTGATGTCCATGCAGACAATGTACATATACCTCTCCATGAACAACGATAAGTTTCGTCATTTTTCCCTACTTTCTAAATGTTACATTAAACTACCATCATTTCCAATGATGCATGAAACGACCAAAAAGAGTTGTGACCTTTTTTTAGTATCTAAAAAGATTTTCATTGTTAATAATTATTTTTTACCATTTTACAGAGCATTCCATAAAATGAAACAATGTTTTCACCATCAGGGGAAATGTTTCCATTACATGACAAAAAATAATGTCTTTATCACCAAGAATATATAGCACAAGAAATGAATTCCAACACAATAACCATATGCAATGACCTGATATGTATAAACCTTAGTGACCGTCTAATTTGTAATTAGAAGTGTCAAGGAGGGAGATGCTAGATTTATTTGTGGTGGCTAGGTGCAAATTTCTAATTCAATAAATGTACTACATTCTCGTGGACACTAATAAAGACAATTGACCTCTTGGCTTAGGAGACTTGTGATAAAACTATTACTAGTAGTTCGGAAATAAGAGACTTCGAATTTATCTAGATTCGTATGTATCACTAAAATACGTCTATATACTCGTGCATATGATATATATACTCGATCTATATACTCGTGAATCTAGACAAATCTAAGTTTCGTATTGAGGGGGTACGACAATATTATAAATTTGCAATGTTGTCATGATAAATAATGATATTCGCTACAATCCATAAATAAAACCACTTCTTTTCTTCTGTCACAGTTTTATATTTTTGTACTGAAGTATTTTTACTATAAAATAATGCACGAAATTAGTTACTGTACACATTAGTGATTAAGTACTTCCGCTAATTTGTATTTACACACAGAGGTAATACTACACACCCAATTAACATCATAAGTAATTTCTCTTTCTCTCTTTCTAGAGGAGTTTTCTAGGTTGTCAGTTTGAAGAATAATTTGTCAGATACGTAGAATTGAACACTTTAAATTATACAGCGGGTGATTACATGGATGGACGTTTAGTGCATAGAGGCAGTCGAGCTGCTAAAATGCTCACATTTAATGGTAGATGTGAGCACAATTGATTGAGTGGCAAACCTTTTTTTTGTGCGGTCGAGGCCCTCGTACGCAGATAACCCTCGCTAATCAACACAGCTCACACATAAGTGTATTTTTACGTAGTAGTAGAAACATCATCCAGGGAGACAGAGTTCAGCGTCTAGCAATCTTGACCGTCCAATCCAAAATCAACGGGTCAAAGCGGATGTCTTCCCTGTGAAAGCTCTGGTGGAAATGCCTATGCAAGGAATCGTTGGCTGTCCGTGGGTAGACTATAGGGGTAGATGTGCTTGTGACCCAAAGTACTCCAGAGTCCAGACAATAGCTAGGTGTCCCTGACGTTGACGGTGCATTTTCTTGTCTAGACACTAGATCCTGGATCCCTACACATCTAACAAAGTAGAAAGTATGACCAAATTTAAAGATCACTCATTGACTATTTAATTATTTTTGATTTATCAGACATACTCTCCTTACAGCCTAATTTTTCTGAAAATACCCTCCAACCTAATTAAAAAGGATGTCAAGGTATTTGGCTAAATTTGAATGTAATATATACACTAAATAGTGACTACTATACGACAAGTATATCATTCCAAAAGCTTCACAGAGCGCATTCAAACGCTAAAGAGTGCAATGTAATTATGCGCAGACGGATGAGAAAAAAACGATCCATGCACCCAAAAGAAAGAAAAAGGAGGGCCATGTAGGCAAGTCCTCCCCCTTCCTAGTTCCTACTCCAAGATTCGGCGATTGCAACACTGTGGCCACCATGCGGAGGTAGGGCCTCGATGACCTCCGCAGTGGTCGCGACCTCGACAACCAACATGAGATGGCTTCTCTCTTCCTACTTAGCGGGGTGTGACCTAAATGATCTCCGTAATGGTAGCTGCTAGCTGCGGAGCACCGTGACTTCTTTATTCAAATTTTCATACTCAGTGCGAAGCGTGGAGGAGTCACGCTCGTAAGATCGTGCGAGCTTCATTTGAAAATCCAAATCGGCTTGGAGGCGATCACACTCTAGGTTGAGCTCGAAGTTTTTCGGAAGAATGTTGATGTTATGGCTGTAGATTTCATCTACTTTCGCCGAGATTCTCATCCTGACTTCCTGCATGGAAAATGCATCATCAGTAAGAGAGCATGGAGTGCATGCAGAGAAGAACAAAAAATGTCAATACATGTATAGTGACTAGAGTACCTCTCTTCTTCGACCGAGAGCGGGCATGAGGGCATCGTACGCGTCAGAGATATCCGTCGTGCTATCAACCCGTGGGGTGGAAAATTCGACGCTCGAGCCGCCTGCCCTGGAAGATGTACATAGACGGTTCAATAGTAGGAGCAAACAGCCCAGGAATGAACGGAAGTACAAACCTATCAGGACTCTTGGTCCCCATGATAGCCGCTCTTCAAATACATGCGCGAAGACGAGCCCTCGCCCCATGGCTGGTCTCCTTTATCGGTCCGAGCCTGTAGGTCACCTTGCCGGCGGGATTTCTCCACAGCTCTAACCACCGCCATCTTGATATTCTTCCAACGAGACAGGATATTTTGTGACATCGCTGGATGAAGAAGTAGAGAAGAAAGGGAGGAGTAGTGGAAGAAAATGGTTTCTGCGAAGGCGGAGCGAGGTAGTACTAGTAGGAGGAGAGAGGAGAGTGAATAGTGGAAGCAAAACGTCAAGTACAGGGTCTCGCTTGTTTAAAAAAAGTACTAGGTCTCATCTTCGGCCTTCGAGCAATCTCGTTGGTCCATCAAGCGACCAAGCTTACTAGCTGAAAATATTGTGCAGTGTGCTAAGGCTTGGGCATTACCTAAGAAAATAACTTGATGTGAGTCTAGCAAAATAAAAACTGCTCCACCGTTTAGGTCTCTTGCATGGGTCCCATGTAGCAGCTTTTTTTCACTTTTTCTCTCCAAACTACTAGTGCTCTGGCCAATGAAAATGCCTCAAAGTATTATGCCAAATATTTTAATCAACTAGCCTTTGGGTCTTGTACTAGACACAAGTCCAAGAATATTTTAACAAAACTGCTCCACTGTTTAGGTCCCTTGCTCGTAGTAGTAGTACTCCCTCCCATCCATATTTACTCGTTGCTGAATTGGACGTATCTAACAACGAATCGTAGGGAGTAGTAGTCACATTGAATATACTTAGGGCTTGACACATAAGCATCACAAACGGTCACCAAAAGATCGAACGGCAAACTTAAAGATAACTTTGGGCTTCTTCGGATAACATGATTTAGAAACACCGGAATTTGACTCGGTCACAGGTACAAAACAATGGATTGCAAAACAGAGGAAATAGCTTTCTTTGGATCACAGAATTTCAAAACACAGGATAACAGGGTCGGAGGTACAAATTTGCTGGCTAAAAGTCATTTCAATGAAACACAGTAAACGCGGAGGAAAATTGCCTCAATCCTACGCGAATAAGTGTAAAAAAAGTGGATGTTGAAATTCCTATAGGATTGGGGTGTAGAAATGCAATCTATATGAATTTTGGAGGTATGATTCCTTTCATGCAAAGGGCTTCCTTATGAAAAAAATACTATGGGTCGAATTCGTCCAAAATTCCTTTGAAAATCCATCGATCCAAATTGGCACTTAAACAAGATGTGCATGCTCACGACAGACGAACACCTTCCGGTAGGAGGTGATGCGGTCGTAGATTTTCATCTTGAACCCGTCTGCGGTGACCTTGAACATAAGGCAGTCACCCTCCTTCAACCCATGGAAAGTAGCAAAGGTAGCCTACTCTTTGTCCAGGACGATCTGGTCTTTGTTGCGGTTGGCATGGACAACCCACTCGCATTCCTCGCATGCTTGGACCACCACTAGTTATGGGTAGGGGCGTCCCTTTAAGTAAGGCTTGAAGTAAGTCGGGATGATAAGCATATACAAGTCATGCTGGACTAACTAAATGTAGAAGCGCCTCGGACGATCCGCCATGGCATGGTGTCCAACCGACTTAGGGCGTCTGCTCGGTTTGGCAGAACTAGCGACTGACCTGGCAGCACTTTCCCTTGCGAAGGCCTCCACTCTCCTACCCGGTAGCTTCAACTCCCTTGGTATGATGGAGAGAGCATCTTCATAGCCACCTGGAGCTGGAGTAGTCCGGTCAAGAATGTAGTCTAAGTTCGGCATTACAACTGGGTCATCCTACATGAAAATTATCATTGCGTCAGTCCTTTGGAATTACCAAAACAGCACAATGCATTGTATAAATTGACTAAAGATCATGATGAGTCATTGTACCATCAAAATTACCTAAATAGAACAAGGTTTCTGGTAAATTAAATTTCCTACACAGGACAATGCCTTCATCAGAATGACCTAACCCGATGGGTCCTCAAAATTATCTGAACAGCTACTAGTAGAAGGCATAACATTTAATTAGATTGATTAAACAACACAATGGATATCCCCCGCAAAAAAACAGCACAATGCATAATCTGAATGGCTAAAACATCACAATGCATTATCTGGATAGACAAAACAGCATATATGCAGTGCATCATCAAAAATACCAAAACATCAAAAGGTATATGGTAATTAAATTTAATAAATAGTGTCTGCACAATCAAAATTACCTAAACTGATGGGTCATTGAAATAATCTGAACAGATAGAAGGCATATCATTTAATCCTAGACAGCAGAACGCAGATCAAAATGGACGAAACAACACAGTGAGGAGATAGGACACAATGCATCATACAAAAAAAATACCAAAATAGCACAAAGCGGCATGGAAAATTCCTAAACAGCATAATGCATCATCTAAGTATCAAAACAGAACCCTGCATCATCGTCATCAAGAATATTCCATAACTAAGCAGAACAGCACAAAATACAAATATAGATACATTCAATCTAGGCAAGGTCAAGTCAGTTATTTCTGGACGGAGGGAGTATAAAGAACAACACAAAAGACAATTATCAAGAATATGACATATAACTAAGCAGTTCAACAAAGGACCTGCAGTACACATTGCAAAAATCTGACTAGATGCACGTCGGATTTGGGTTAAAGCCCCAATCCTCCAGATCTAACCTCGTTGCAGTTGGGGGGCATGAACTTGCACATGGGTCGATGGGTTGAGCAGATGAACAAGGCGTCATTGACGAAGAACCAGCCACATACACCGAAGAAGCACAGACAATCGCTGATGAAGGGGGCGCCACCGATAGGGGTTTCACCGCGTACACTCTAAAATTTGGCACATTGGGAATGAGAGTCCAACCTCTAGACAAAAAGGACGCGTCCGCCACCACACGAGCATTTGTTCCCAACGCACACGGCACCGGATGCTTGGACGACCGCTCGGCAGGCAACGAGGGTTTCGGCACGACCGGCCAAAACCCTAAGGGCGACGGATGCCTCACCTTGGGCACGACCCACACACACGCGAAAGGCGAATGACGCTTCAGAGAGGGCGCTGAGGCCGTCGAAATCGAACAAGCCACCTGCTGCTTCGAAGCAGAGCTTGATGAGGACCCCAGCTCAACCACAGACAAAGGTTTTGGCATTAGTTTCATCGAGGCAATGGCTGGATTAATGACTGAGATTCGTGAGGTGAGTGCGGGAATGTGATAGCGAGAGAGGGAATGGTGGGGGAGGAGTTATTAGAGAATGGAAGTGGGTAACCCTCTATCAGCTTTAGTAGTACCGTACTACAAAAAAAACTATATTTCACATATCTTCACTTTTTGACGAACTAGTTCATTTCTTTGAACCGACTAAAATAGTGGGTACCCTTTGGTTTCAAACTTCCATCTGGTACCTGTTTTGCTAGTAGTAAGTACATTACAATACTTTGTATTACCCTCCATCCCACAATATAAGGCGTCTGAGGATTAGTCAAAAGTCAACATTTTTTAAGTTTGACCATGATTATACATAAAAAATATATAATTTATAATACTAAATTAATATCAATAGATTCACCATAAACTATATTTTCTTAATATGTCCATTCAATATTATAGATATAGATTTTTTTCTAAATATTTGGTCAAAGTTAGCAAGGTTTGACTTTTGACCAATCCTTAGACACCTTATATTTTGGAATGGAGGAAGTAGTATAAAACATTTTTTTAGATAGAGGAAATTGCACGATCCACCATCTTTTCATCGCACTTTTGCACAAAGCACTTGATGGACATCATTTTTGCACATTTTAACAGTTTTTTTAGCGTAATATATACAAATTTGGCCAGTTAGTCCTATAATGACCGATTTAACCTCATTGGTAGCAAGACTGACAAGTGGTCCCCGAATGCCATTGCTCCCATTCACACACAAAGATTTGAATGATGCTAAAAACTAGATACTAACGATATTTATCGCCCGCAATACTTTTTGTATGCATGTAGCTGGTATGTAAGAGACTTATTTAATATGAAACGTCAATGTTTACACAAAGGTACCAACATAATAGTCCGTCGCAAATTGAATTTGTGAAGGCTTTATTTGGTCGTAATAAACTTGTTTTTGAACATAACTTGTTTGTACATCATATTTGACGTTTCATTCACATATCCAAATGTCCATCGAAGAGTTTCTTTTAAAGTGTAGGACTAACGATATATGTCTATTTATTACACCTCACACAAAAAACACCCCGATTAATCATAAACTTTAAGCAGATTATTATTTTCCCAGGATTTATTTTCCTGAGAGCAGGCACGGTAAATATGCCTCGGAATGCCATAAGCCTAGTTTCTAGACAAAGTTTATACATGTTTCACTTACGATTACGAACTTTTTTGAGTTCTTAAGGTTTCCTAGTGAACTTCACATTATTAAACTAATTTAAGCTAATTTATCAATGTTAGATAAAATTTGAACTATGAGTAAGTAGTAGATTGCTCTTAAAGTTATACAAGTATCTTTTGAAGGTACCCACACCAAGACTGTCAATATATCAGAAACCAATGAATTTGTTGGATTCAACTTCTTGCTAAGCATTTGCATGTATAAAATTTGTCTTTTATTTGAAAACAATAAAAACCATTGCACGCTGACCTCTGACTTGTCCTACTTGCTGTGAAAAATGATTATTATCAACAGAGTTCGCATATAAAGAAACAATGTAATTGAAAATATGACCTGCCATGTATGAACATATCCTTAGGCTTCAGGCCGAAAGACAAGCTAAATGTCCTTATATATATGTACAATATACTTTATAGTAATGTTCCCATATTTGGTAGATGAGTGCATATTGGCATGGTGAACAATAATGCTACCCATACTGGGAGTTTCCAAAATTTAGGAATAAAAAATCATTTTCAAATTTGAACTACAAGTAAACATGATAGAATGCTCTTAAAAAGTTACAAACATCCTTTGAGTCTTTATGGTACCGAGGCGGTCAATACTTCAAAAACCAACGAGAGTTCTATAGGAATATTAAAATTATTGCTACGAATATGCATGTGGACAATTTGATCATCACTAGCTATGAACAAAAATAATGAAAACCTAAAAATGAAGCCTTCTTCATGGCGTCCTCTTGCGTGTACTACTATTTGCACTGAAAAATAATTAATAACCGTGAGTCATCATAAATTACAAAAAAATAGTTACACAATATATATGGCCCATGGTGTATGAACACTCTTGGGTTTCAAGTCAAATGACAAAGGTAACAACCATATGCATATCGTATTGTATTGTAATGTTCCCATATTTGGTAGATGTGTGCATATTGGCAAGGTGAAAAATAGTGGCAACCACAGGTTCCAACTTATAGGAACAATGAAACTGAAAGCGACAAGATTTTTTCTGTAAGCAAGTACGAATAAAAATGTCTCAGAGTACCACAACAACAACCCTAGTTTTCAAACAAAGCGTGGACCTTGATACACTTATGATTGATTACCAAGTTTTATGAGTTCAAAAGCTTCCTAGCCAACTGTTTTCCTTGCTTAATTTAGGGTGCTTCATGCTAAATGTATGGACATCGATGTAATTTTACCTTTTTTAGGTCCTTGATGTAAAATGTACTTCCACCGCCTATGTAAAATTCGAACCTAGAAGCAAGTGGTAAAATTTAAACATATTTAAGATTATTAGTTGTTAATGAGTATGAACATTCTTGGAGTTTCAAGCCGAACGACCAAGGTCATGGCCATATCAACATCACACTTTATGCTGATGATGATCCCATATCCAAGAATTTGGATGCCACCAAATTTGGCCATATATTTTGAAAACAAATGAATAGGAAGTAGCGGTATGAAGAGTATGGCTCGATCAGGTGCTCTCTCAAGAATGAGATGAACCCGATTGTTTTATTTATTTGCTTAATTTTGGGGTAGTTCATGCTAAATGTAATGATCTCGATGTAATTTCCCCCCTTTTAAGGTCCTTGACGTAAATTATATTCCCACTGTCCATGTAAAATTCGAACCTAAAAGCAAGTGGTAAAATTTTAAATACTTAAGATTATTAGTTGTCAATGAGTATGAACATTCTTGGGTCTCAAGAAGAACGACCAAGGTCATGGCCATATCTACATCATACTTTATGTTGATGATTCGTGATCCCATATCCAAGAATTTGCATGCCGCCAAATTTGGCCATATTTTGAAAACAAACAAACAGGAAGTAGTATGAAGATTATGGCTTGATTAGCTTCTCTCATGAGAAGGAAAAAACATGACTGTTTTCCCTGCTTAATTTTAGGGTGCTTCGTGCTAAATGTACGGATCTCGTTGTAATTTTACCTTTTTTAAACGTATTTAAGATTATTTGTTGTCGATTGGTATGAAAATTCTTGGATTTCAAGACGAACAACCAAGGTCATGGCCATATCTACATCATACATTATGCTGATGATGATCACATATCCTAGAATTTTCATGCCGCCAAATCTGGCCATATTTTGAACACAAACCAAGAGGAAGTAGTATGAAGAGTATGGCTCGATTAGCTTCTCTCTCGAGAAGGAGCCAAACAAGATTGTTTTCCCTGCTTAGTTTTAGAGTGCTTTATTCATGCTAAAAGTATGGACCTCGATGTAATTTTACCCCTTTTAGGTCCTTGCTGTAAAATGTACTCCCATCGTCCATGTAAAATTCGAAGGTAAAAGCAAGTGGTAAAATTGAAACGTATTTAGGCTTAGTTGTGTGAATGAGTATGAACAATCATGGATTCGAAGCCGAACGACCAAGGTCATGGCCATATCCATCTACATCATACTTTATATCGATGATTCATGATCCCATATCCAAGAATTTGCATGCCGCCAAATTGGGCCATATTTTGAAAACAAACGAAGAGGAAGTAGTGTGAAGAGTATGACTCGACTAGCTGCTCTCTCTCGAGAAGGAGCCGAACCCGACTGTTTTCCATGCTTAATTTTAGGGTGCTTCGTGCTAAAAGTATGGACCTCGATGTAATTTTACCTTTTTAAACGTATTTAAGATTATTTGTCGATGAGTATGAACATTTTTGGATTTCAAGACGAATGACCAAGGTCATGGCCATATCTACATCATACTTTATGTTGATGATGATCACATATCCAAGAATTTCCATGCCGCCAAATTTGGCCATTTTTTGAAAACAAACGCAGAGGAAGTAGTCTGAAGAGTATGGATCGATCAGCTTCTCTCTCAAGAAGGAGCCAAACATGACTGTTTTCCCTGCTTAATTTTAGAGTGCTTCGTGCTAAAAGTATGGACCTTGATGTAATTTTACCCCTTTTTAGGTCCTTGCTGTAAAATGTACTCCCACCGTCCGTGTAAATTTCAAAGATAAAGGCAAGTGGTAAAATTCAGCTATTTTTTTAAACAATACATTTTTTAATAATTACCACGTATAATACAAGAATTGAAAGATTTGCAATTCTAGCATGGTATCGGTAGTTGAATAGCCGACCAATCCTTATCGGCTTTTGAATAGCCGACTAGTCCCTGTCTACTTTTGAAAAGCTGATAAGTCTCTATCTACTTTTGAAAAGCCGGCAGGTTATAGGGAAATGTGAAGAATAGGGGGACTAGTCAACTTTTCAAAAGCAGATAATGACTAGTCAGCTTTTCAAAAATAGACAGGGCCTAGTCGGCTATTCCAAAGCCGATAAGGACTAATCGGCTTTTCAAGTGCCGATACCATGGTAGAATTATAAATCTTTCAATTTGTGTATTATTCGTGAAAATTATTTAAAAAATGTATTATTTAAAAAATAGCTAAAATTCAAACGTATTTTAGCTTAGTTGTGAATGAGTATGAACAATCTTGGATTTCAAGCCGAACGACCAAGATCATGGCCATATCTACATCATACTTTATATCGAAGAATTTGCATGCCGCCAAATGTGGCCATATATTTCAAAAACAAATGAAGAGAAAGTAGTATGAAGAGTATAGCTCGATCAGCTGCTCTCTCGAGAAGGAGCCGCACCCGACTATTTCCTTTGCTTAATTTTAGGGGGCTTTGTGCTAAATGTAATGACCTTTATATAATTATTTACATTTTTAGGTTTTGATGTAAATTGTACTCCCATCGTCCGTGGTGGTCCCATATTTGGGTGTAAAATGGGTGTGAATCAAGGCATGGTAACAATGTTGCCACTCGGAGTTTCCAACCATGAGAAAAGGAAAAAAATCAATTTTCCAAGTGAGAGGAGTGTATTTTCTGTAAAGCAAGTACTCCCTCCGACCCAAATTAATTGACTCAAGTTTATCTAGATTCGGATGTATGTTATACTAAAATATGCCTATATACATCCGAATCTAGACAAATCCGAGTCAATTAATTTGGGTCAGAGGGAGGAAGAATATGTATTTCTGTAGAAAAGAAACAAAGAGACAGAAGAGAAACTTTGGGCACAGAGGAAGCAGCTCGAGAGAGCAGCGAAGAGGAGGAGTTGAAGGCGGTTCGATATGAGAGCAAAGCTATGAGATGGCTTCCTGACACGAGGTACATGGTAAAGTCACCAAGTAGTACTAGTAGTACGGAACTAGTACTAGTAAATTTCAGGACCTTTACTATATAGTACTACTGTATGCATGCAAAATAAATTGTGTTTTCTCTCTCCTTTAGTGCCTCATCACCATCCCCACACCCCGGCTAGGTGATCTCTCCCTCGTCCAAAACGTGGCGCTGCGCATGTGTGTCGACCTGCCTTGTCATCGGCTCCGTGTCAGTATTAGGCGTGTTACGTAGAAGGAACCATTTTGGGGCTTGGCCACAAAAGGGATAGTACTCATACAATACTATTATTAGAGTTGGAGTTCAAACTTTCGCAGTTTCGAAATTTTCACTTCCTTCCCAAACATCTGGAGGGAAGGTTATTCAAAAGATTCAAAGATAGTGGTGCACGAGGGATTGTTTATACTGTCTAGTGTCTGCAGTACGTCCCATCGCATTCGATGTACTTCATTATGATCTGACCAGATTTACCACTACTCCGTAGTACTCCATTGTCGTTCCATTTCACACCCTGCAAAGAGGAAGCCACCAAGCACACCCACAACACGTTGGACGAAAGTACAGTAGTAGTAGTACGAAGGGTATGGCTCGGCCGCTCGCTCGAGAAGGACCCGCACCCAACTGTTTTCCATTGCTACATTTTAGCACCCTTTGTGCTAAATGTATGGACCTCTATGCAAATTTCTATTTTTTGAGGTCTTCGATGTAAACTGTACTCCCACCGACCTTCTCAAATTTTAACTAAACGTAAGCGCGATAAGTTGCTCTTAAAATTTTCCAAAAATCTTTTGAAGCTAAGTAGGAATTCGGTATATCAAAAACCTCCGAAAGTTCTGAAAAATTCATGTTCTTGCTATGCATCCGCATCCCGAAAAAGTTGACATGGTTTTCATAACATTTCAAAAAAAAGTATAATATTTTTTGTGTCATCATGTCGTGTATCCGGAAAAACGAGTTATAAAAGTATAATACGAACATTATTAATTATTCTTTGGTTTCAATAATACTTTATGTTAATGAAATTAGGTCAAACTTGAACTACAAGTAAAAAATTGTAGGTTGCTTTGAAAGTTTTATGAAAAAATCTTTTGGAGGTACCCATCGAGCTATTAATTAATATATCAGAAACCACAGAGAGTTTTAACGAGTGGTTCGACTTCTAGCTAAGATTTTGCATCATGAAAATTTTGAACACCTTTTGAAAATGATCACATGAAACAAGGAGAGAGGGGAATGATTTTTCTATTCTCTATGGGCAACCCACAAGCTTGAGGTGCACCTTATTAGGCTTAAAGATACAAACTCTATTTTCTCCACAATGTATATGGTGAACCTTAGTGGATGCCACATACTAGGCCTTAAGGTGTGCTTTTGTACACATTGTTGATGCCCTTATTAGGGAAAAAGAAAATAGTACTCCCTCGATCCAAATTAGTATTCTCACATTTGTCTAGATTCGGATGTATCTAGTCATGTTTTAGTGCTAGATACATCCGAATCTAGACAAATCTGAGAACATTAATTTGGATCGGAGGGAGCAATATATTAGTACTTTTTTTGAGGAAAGTATATTAGTGATGACCCACAAGTATAGGGGGTGTATCGCAGTATTTTCGATAAGTAAGAGTGTCAAACCCAACGAGGAGCAAAAGGTGCTGGCTAGTGGTATGGATCAGGAATTCTCTGCAAATACTTAGCCAATGGATTTTTAGGGGTTTTTGATAAAGCAAGTAAACAAAGTACGAGTAAACAAAAGATAGTAGGAATAAATGCAGCAAGTGGCCTAATCCTTTATGTAGCAAAGGACAAGCCGGTTGTACTACTTAAGATGACCAAACGTTCTCGAGGACACATGGGAAGACTGTCAAGTGCTTTCGCTTCATATAGTTGATTAATCTTCTTTAGCTTGCTAAGTGTTGTGCGGGTGAACCTGTGCTAATGTACCTCCCATCCAAGACTAATACATACTTGTGATTATACCCCTTGCAAACATCCGTAACTACGAGAAAGTAATTAAGGTAGAAACCTAACCACGCCTTTAAACTCTAAGACCCTTACGTCCCTTGTGCAATGGTTTCCTAACGGGGGTTCGGGTTTTTGTCACTCCGGCAACCCCTACGATTAGTAGCCAAATACACAATGCATTCCCCTAGGCCCATATAGGTGAAGTGTCATGTAGTCGACGTTCACATGACACCACTAGAAGAAGTACACCACAACTTAAATAACAATCTATTGAATCTTTCTCAACACAACTCCACTACTAATATCAAGACTTCTCCCATGTCCTCAAGAACAAAACGAACTACTCACAAGACATCATATGGATCATGATCAGAGATGGAATAATGATGTATAACAATCTGAACATAAACAATAATTAAATGGTTCACTCAATAGCATCAACTACAAAGAGTAATCAACACCAGGAAAGTTTCCCCTATGAACTAATGCAAGATTCAACGCAATTGTTACAACAATATGGAGATGGTGATGAGGGTGCTGATGGTGATGATGGTGGTGATGATGATGATGATGATGATGATTCCGATGAAGTCCAGCTTGATGGTGGTGTTGATGGCGACGATCTCCCCTCTCCAGCAAGGAATTCCCCCGGCAGAAATCTGTCTGCCGAAGAGATCTTTCTCTCTCGTTGTTTTCCGCCCCACAGAGGCGGCAGAATCTTTCTGTGGCCGCTCCCGGAGTCTTAGGGTTTCCGGAGGTTGATATACGCTAGAGGGAGAGGCTGGAGTGGGCCAGGGTAGACACACCACCTCCAGGCGCGGCCTAGGGCTGCCCGCGCCAGGGGGTGGTGTGGCCCCCTGTGGCCCATCTCCACTCCGTCTTCTGGCATCCTTAGTCTTCTGGAAAAATAGGATTTTCCGTATATTTTCCTGGATTTTCTGATCTTCGCAAATTTTGCCTCCAAACAGCACCTTTTCCATCAGAATCCTGACTAGAGCGGTTCATGCTCCAAAAGTCATCAACCATGCAAAAACAGATGAAATAACATAAGTATCACCTCTCAGTATGAAATATATCAATGAATAATAGTGAATTAAGACATAGAATAGCGATGCAAAATGGACGTATCAACTCCCCCAAGCTTAGACTTCGCTTGTCCCCAAGCGAAACTGAGCTCAATAAACATGGCCTCGGGTTTATGGAGTGAAGAGTCGATAAAAGAATACAGACAAGAAGCATCACATTCATCAAATACATAGATCATAATAGAAGACAACTCACTATTATATAACTCAACTTGTAATAAGTAAAGGAAACACAATAAATATACATAAAGTGAATCATAATTGGTAATGGCAAACTTATCTCTTGGTCGAAGAATAGTTGATAATTTGCTAGAGTTCACAAATAACTGGTTTTTCAATGAAAGCTTTCAAAGTAGTAAACATCAGGATAATAGCAATATGCAAAACAAGGAACATAAGAAACATGAATAAATAAATCAACATATGAATGAATGAAACACATCAACTCAAAATACGTGCTGAGATAGAAGGGAATAGGTTTACTGACTCAACTACAAAGTGAAAGAAAGGCCCTTCAAAGAGGGAAGCAGGGATTGCAAGTCTCATAAAGAGCTCCCAAAAATTATGATACTTACTAGCTTTCAGCTCTCATTGCCCCTATCATAGGCATCTTTAGGTGATTAAGGTTAAAGTGATCAAAAATGAGGATATGCATTGACAAGTTTTAAGTTGAGAATCTCATGTCCCTTGAATACGAGGGCCGCTCCTCATGCTACTAAAGTTTAGTCACCGGTAAGTTCTTGTCATCGTAAGAATATGTGTATCATAGAGAACCGCCAACGGGGTACCCCTTGCCCGATGATACAGAAGAATCCCCATATCAAAATGACAAGGCAAGCAGACAACAAGCATCTCAGCAATCTTCTTATTTACCATGGGAATATGGTGCTTTTTTCTCTCTTTCCTCTTTTCATAATATCTCTTTTTTTTCCTTTTTCTCTTTTTTCTCAATATCAGACTCTTTTTTTATAAGAAGAATGCTTCATAGATACTCGTTATGGTTACGCTGCAGGTTTCCACCATGTCAGCATGGATTAGACCAGCGGCCCAGGCGTTTCTCTAACACACATGCATAACTCCATGGACTTACAAGCTCCCCTTTCATTTCACACCGATAACATCCATAGACAAAAGAACATGATAT
The DNA here is from genome assembly GCA_916181665.1 of Avena sativa. NCBI lineage: Eukaryota > Viridiplantae > Streptophyta > Magnoliopsida > Poales > Poaceae > Avena > Avena sativa. The sequence goes on along the minus strand of OV702289.1, from coordinate 576,936,367 downwards.
CAACTTGGTACAAAGTACCAGTGCAATGTTGAAAGTGTTCCCCATGACACCATGGTTCTGCTAATTCACAACTTACAAAGCACAAGCATATACGCAACATAGGTGAGCACAATGGTTCAAGTTTATTAAGTGCAAGAAAGTAAGGTGTGCCATCAAGTTCGTGAGAGCTTTAATCACTAATTTTCACATAACAAGTTTAATTTGGGAGGTATATAAAACAAGAATTTACTTGGAATAGCAATAATGCTACTAGGTAGGTATGGTGGACACAAATGGCGAAGGTTTTGGTTTAAGGAAGTGGATGCATGAGAAGAAATCCTCTCAGTACAGGTTTTTGGCTAGCAAGGCTGGGTAGCAAGTATAAGAGTTGAAGGAAACAAACAAACATACAAGTGATAAATACAAACATGCAATCTTCCTTGGAAGCACAAAAGATCTTAACTAGAGAATACTAGACTTATGAGCAAATCAAGAAAGAAAGATGATGAAATTATTTTTCTCTAGAGTACTTCTATCTTTTTCATTCAACTCTCAAAAATAGTGTTGCTACTGACCGAGCCAGGTTTGCCAAAACCAACTAAATTAACTCAATGATCCTAGAGTGATACCAATACTAACAAAAAGATCAATCATATAACCACGAATTGAAAACTAATATAAGCTATGCAAAAGAGTGAATGATAGAACTTCTCATTAATATTCCATAACGGCAACTCACACCAAGGGATACGCATCTAACGAGAGAGGGGACACTTCCATAATGCAAACCATCCTACATAATAACTCCTCTATTCATGATATGACTCTACTAATAAGGTAAAAAGATAGAATATAGTGATGTGATACCGCGGCACTCCCCCAAGCTTGGAACAAACCAAGGGGATGCCAAACCTGATGACGAATTACTCCTTCGGTGGTGGTGGTATTATGCTCTTAGTTGATGTGAGGAAATCTTCCAGCATCTTGCGAAGCCTATTATTCTCCCATTGAAGCATGTCTACCTTCCTCTTCAAGTCCCGGTACTTATCGCATAACTCCTTAGTGACTCGTAGGGCTTCCATTGATGCAGGGCAAGAGACTAAAGGTACCAGCCTCTGCTTGGGGTCTTGAAGATCCTCCTCCATAGGCTCCTTCCCTTTATCCTTGGCGGACACCATTGTGCTTCTAAGCTTTCAAAGATTATGTCCTGACAGAAACAGATCGAAACAAAAACACGACGAAAACACAATATACAGACCTCAGAAGATCTGGGGGCGTTATATATTACGAAGTTTCATATCAAAAGGAAGGTACTGGGAGAAAACGAGTCGGAGGCGGAGTCCGGGGTGGACTCACCACCTGGTGGCGCGGCCAGGGGTGGGCCCGCACCACAGGGTGGTGTGAGCCACCCTGGCTCCGTTTCCGTCCCTTTTTAGCTTCGTAACTTTCCTTATTGACTAAAAACTGCAAAAATATAGTTGTATTGTAATTTCGCGGAACTTTTCTTACCAGAACTGTTACCTCTTTGAAAACAGACTCTGCAGGTCTCTGAATTTGGTATCTAGTAAATTCTTCCAGAGTCATCTCTTGAATATCATCGATATCTTCATCTTCATACACTTATTACTTGAGTCATAAAACCCTTCTCTTCCTTATTACACCATTATCTCCACTATCTGGAAATTTCTTTCACACAAAACTTTACACAATTCTCATTAGCAACATTAGTATAAGTGTAGTGATAAAACCTTTTGAGTCCAACTTTAACTGAAAACCATCAAAACAAAAGCTACTGAAACAGCTCCTTCCAAAAACCCAAAAAGAATTCAAAAAGGAAATCGAATAAAGAAGCACATGCAAGAGTGGCAAAATCTGCCAAAACAGACCAGCAGGTAAAGATCAATTTTTTCGAAAATCTTCTGTTGCTCAAATCCAAAAGTGCAAAACTAACGAAAGTTAAATAACAACCTGGGGCAGAAGAACAAAAACTTACAGCTCAATCCGATATACAGAGATCTCTCATGAATTTTTACGGGGAAGCACAAAAATCTGTTTCGGGACAGCAACTTCCCCAAATCTTACTTCTCTCTCATTAGAGGTTGATCTTGACACAAAAACCAAACAAAATGGATAAGGAGCGGTTATTACCGAAGTAATAACTTCCATGAATCAAAGAAACAAAAACAAACTGAAAGCAAAAACAAATTGGGTTGTCTCCCATAAAGCTCTTTCTTTATAGCCTTTAAGATGGGCATGATAATTTTGAATAAGCTCTCATAGGGATATGAATTGAAGTGAAAGAGAGCATTAAGAAGCAAAAACACACACACATTTAAGTCTAACCCACTTCCTATGCAAGTGAATTTTGTAAACAAACAAGTTGTTGAAACCAGAGGCAACTTGCATAAGAAGGCAAAAGAAGTGCAACATAAAAACTTTCAGCATAAAGCAAGGAAACTTGATATTATTGAGATACATAAGAACACTTTTCCCTCTCTCATAGTAGCTTTCAGTATCATGCATAAACTTAACAATATAGCTATCACAAGGACCATCATAGCAATGATCACTTATTCTAACAAAAAACACGGGAATACTAGCTCTCATAACACTACTATGTGAAACAATATTAGAGGTATCCTTACAAAGGATAGGGTGTCCCTCTTTTTCATATTTAGTGACAGTCTTTTGCACTTGCTATTATAGGTTCATCAACCATTTGTTTATCAGGTTCAATAGCTTTACTCATACTTTCATTAACCATACTAGCTATCATAGAATGTTCCTTTACCTTAACTAGAAAAGGCATTTTTTCAATATAAGGTTCAGGTAAAACATGATTAGCAGTATAAACCTCAGTATTTCTTGTAGGAACACTCTTAGCAACATCTTTATAAGGTTCATGATACTTATTCCACTTCTTTTTAGGCACTTCAATATAGGAAGCAAAAGCCTTAAAATAAGAAGCAATAACTTGAGAATCTAGACCATAAGCATTTTTAATATTTTGAAAGTCATCAGTTCCCATAAAAGATTCAATGCATTCATAATCATAATTTATACCTGACTTTCTACCTTTTTAATTCTCCCAAGCTTCAGCATTGTATTGAATATGGTCCAGAAGATCCCATTTAGCTTCTTCTTCCATGCGAGTGAATGATCCAGCACAAGAAGCATCCAATAAATCTTTATCATGTAGAGGGAGCCTTGCATAAAAGTTATTGATAATAATATTGTTGGGGAGCTCATGAATGGGACATTTGAGCATTAGTAACTTCAATCTCCCCCAAGCTTGAGTTGTACTCTCTCCATCAAGAGGCCAAAAGTTGTATATTTGATTCCGATCTTATGAATCTCACTAGGAGGATAAAACTTTGAATAAAAGAGAGGCACTATTTCCTCCCATTCCAGAGCTTGACCATCTTTAGTAGCTTATACCATTCCTCAGCTCTTCCTTTCAGCGATAATGAGAATACCTTCTTCTTAACTTGATCTGTAGTAATACCTGCACACTTGAACAACCCGCATAATTCGTATTTAAAGAGTAAATGATCATCGGGATGGACAGTTCCATCCCCAACATAGTAGTTATCCATAACACGATCAATAATTCTTGTAGGTATTTTGAAAACATCATTCTCAGTAGGTGGTGGCTTATCTACTACCTTAGCAGTGGTAGTAGCATTACCAAATAAGAAACTCAGCGAATTATCCTTAACAAAAATAAAGGAACTAACAGTAGTAAAAAATACTCACACTAGAAGTTTCCTTTACTAGTTCCACTCTCCAATAGCGCTTCACTCCCCGGCAACGGCGCCAGAAAATAGTCTTGATGACCCACAAGTATAGGGGGTGTATCGCAGTATTTTCGATAAGTAAGAGTGTCGAACCCAACGAGGAGCAGAAGGTGCTGGCTAGTGGTATGGATCAGGAATTCTCTGCAAATACTTAGCTAATGGATTTTTAGGGGTTTTTGATAAAGAAAGTAAACAAAGTATGAGTAAACAAAAGACAGTAGGAATAAATACTGCAAGTGTCCCAATCCTTTATGCAGCAAAGGATAAGACGGTTGTATTACTTAAGATGACCAAACATTCTCGAGGACACATGGGAAGACTATCAAGTGCTTTCGCTTCATATAGTTGATTAATCTTCTTTAGCTTCCTAAGTGTTGTGCGGGTGAACCTGTGCTATTGTACCACCCCATCCAAGACTAATACATAATTGTGATTATACCCCTTGCAAACATCCATAAGTACAAGAAAGTAATTAAGGTAGAAACCTAACCACAACTTTAAACTCTAAGACCCTTACGTCCCTTGTGTAATGGTTTCCTAACGGGGGTTTAGGTTTCTGTCACTCCAGCAACCCCTACGATTAGTAGCCAAATACACAATGCATTCCCCTAGGCCCATATAGGTGAAGTGTCATGTAGTCGACATTCACATGACACCACTAGAAGAAGTACACCACAACTTAAATAATAATCTATTGAATCTTTCTCAACACAACTCCACTACTAACAACAAGACTTCTCCCATATCCTCAAGAACAAAACGAACTACTCATAAGACATCATGATCAGAGATGGAATAATGATGTATAACAATCTAAACATAAACAATAATTCAATAGTTCACTCAATAGCATCAACTACAAAGAGTAATCAACACCAGGAAAGTTTTCCCTATGAACTAATGCAAGATTCAACGCAATTGTTACAGCAATATGGAGATGGTGATGAGGGTGCTGATGGTGGTGATGATGATGATGATCCCGATGAAGTCCAGCTTGACGGTGGTGTTGATGGCGATGATCTCCCCTCTCCGGGAAAGAATTCCCCCGGCAAAAATCTGTCTGCCAGAGAGATCTTTCTCTCTCGGTGTTTTCCGCCCCGCAGAGCCGGCGGAATCTTTCTATGGTTGCTCCCCGAGTCTTAGGGTTCCGGGAGGTTGATATACGCCAGAGGGGAGAGGCTGGAGTAGGCCAGGGTGGCCACACCACCTCCAGGCGTGGCCTAGGGCTGCCCGCGCCAGGGGGTGGTGTGGGCCCCCTGTGGCCCATCTCCACTCTGTCTTCTGGCATCCTTAGTCTTCTAGAAAAATAGGATTTTCCGTATATTTTCCCGGATTTTCTGATCTTCGCGAATTTTGCCTCCAAACAGCACCTTTTCCATCAGAATCCTGAGTGCAGTGGTCCATGCTCCAAAAGTCATCAACCATGCAAAAACAGATGAAATAACATATGTATCACCTCTCAGTATGAAATATATCAATGAATAATTGTGAATTAAGACATAGAATAGTGATGCAAAATGGACGTATCAATTAGTACTAGTACACTAGTATAGTACTAGTACTCATTTCTTTGCTTAGACATATGCTCACCTCTGTCCACGCGCTGTACATGCTGAGAGAATAAAAGTAGGCAGGGTAAAAGAGGGCAGCAGAGAAGAGGAGTTGAAGGCGGTTTGATGTCAGCGGAAAGTTATGATGGGTTCCTGACACGAGGTACTCCTACGGCCACTCTACTAGTAGTAAATTTTAGGACCAATGCACACAAAACAAATTGTGTGTTTTCTCTCTCCTTCGCCGCCTCTCACCATCCATCCTCCCTCTCTCCTACCCTTTCCCCTCACGCACCGGCCCAACTGATCTCTCCCTAGTCCATAGCGTGGTGCTGCGCATGTGTGCCTTGGTACGGCGGCTCTGTGTCTCTGGCATGTTCGGCAGCCGCGTTGGCATGGAGTAGGGACAAGGAGTAGTACATAGGAAGGAAACCACTTTGGTCCTTGGCGGCAAAAAAATTCAAAATTTTCCGGTTTTCGAAATTTTCACTTGCTTCCCAAACATAGGGAGGGAAGGTTACTCAAAAGATCGGCCATTCACAGTACTTCTTATCTTATCTTTAAATTTTCTTATCTCTTACAATACCATACCATACCATTATATAGTGTATGGATAACTTCGAGCATTGACCGTCGGATCAAGACCGGCAAATCGAAAAACAGTGTTGTCGGTGTGATTTTCCAACTATATCAGGAAAGAACATTCAATTATTCTCAATTTTTCGAGTGGATGACGAGCGAGGTTCTGCTTTTCCGTTTAGGAATGTCCGAAGAATATTGGATCTGAATGCCAGAAGCCAAGTTTACCAACATGTTGTACCAATGATTCCCATGTTTTATTTATGAGTTTTCAAACTTCCTAGCTAACTCTGCCTATTTGACCGAATGACTTTATGTCGATTTATCGAAATTAGGTCAAATTTGAAACTACAAGTAAATTGTAGGTTACTTTGAAAGTTCTACGAAAAATCTTTTGGAGGTACCCATCGAGGGGTCACAATTAATATATCATAAAACATTGAGAGTTTTGACGATAGTTTCAACTTCTTGCTAAGATTTTGCATCTTGATAATTTAACGAAATTAGGTCAAACTTGAGCTACAAGTAAGCGCGATAGATTGCTATTGAATTAAATGTATTTCCAAAGGTAGATGGGTACATCTTAATGTAGTAAACAATGTCCTCAGTGTTAGTTTCTAACTATCACGAAAGAACATTCTCCGTTTTTCGAGTGATGACGAGATGGTTTTTTTCTGTAAAAAAGGTCGAAGAATATGGATCTCAATGCCATAAGCCAAGATTCTAGACATATTAAGTGGACCAACGTGTTTTACTTACGATTCCCATATGTTTTTTGAGTTTTCAACCTCCCTAGCTAATTATTCTGCCCACTTGAATGACTACATGCCGATTTATCGAAATTAGGTTAAACTTGAACTATAACTAAATTGTAGATTGCTCTGAAAGTTTTACGAAAAATCTTTTGAAGGTACCATACCGATCGGGGGGAGGTCGCAATCAATATATGAGAAACAACCGAGAGTTTTGACAACAGGTTTGACTTCTTGCTAAGATTTTGCATCGCATGACACTATTTAACGAAATTGGGTCAAACTTGAGCTACAAGTAAGCGCGACAAGTTGCCGTTGAAATATATGACTTTTCAGAGAGGTAGACGGGTGCATTTTCTTGTAGTAAACAGTGTCGTCGGTGTGATTTTCCAACTATATCAGGAAAGAACATTCAATTATTCTCAATTTTCCGAGTGCTCACGAGTGAGGTTGTTCTTTTCCGTAAAGAAATGTCCGAAGAATATTGGATCTAAATGCCAGAAGCCAAGTTTACCAACATGTTGTACCAACAATTCCCCTATTTTATTTATGAGTTTTCAAACTTCCTAGCTAACTCTACCCATTTGACCGAATGACTTTATGTCGATTTATCGAAATTAGGTCAAATTTGAAACTACAAGTAAATTGTAGGTTGGTTTTAAAGTTTTATGAAAAATCTTTTGGAGGTACCCATAGAGGGGTCACAATTAATATATCATAAAACACCGAGAGTTTTGACGATAGGTTCAACTTCTTGCTAAGATTTTGCATCTTGAGAATTTAACGAAATTAGGTCAAACTTGAGCTACAAGTAAGCGCGATAGATTGCTCTTGAATTAAATGTATTTTCAGAGGTAGATCGGTGCATCTTGTTATAGTAAATAATACCGTCAGTGTGAGTTTCCAACTATCAGGAGAGAACATTCAATTCTACATTTTCCGAGTGAAGACGCGCGAGGTTAGTTGTTCTTTAATTTTCTATAAAGAGAAGTCCAAAGAATATTGGATGTGGATACCACAAGCCAAGTTGACAGACATATATAGTGGATCGACAACATGTTGTACTTGCGATTCCCATGTTTTATGAGTTTTAAAGCTTCCTAGATAACCCTACCCATTTGAATGACTTTATGTCGATATCTCGGAATTAGGTCAAATTTGAAACTACAAGTAAATTGTAGGTTTTGCTTTGATAGATTTACAAAAAAGCTTTTGGAGATACCCATCGAGGAGTCAAAATTAATATATCAGAAACCAGCGAGAGTTTTGACGATAGGTTCAACTTCTTGCTAAGACTTTGCATCTTCACAATTTAACGAAATTAGGTCAAACTTGAGCTAGCTACAAGTAAATGCCATAGATTGCTCTTGAATTAAATTTTTTTGATAGGTAGATCATCGGTGCATCTTTTTGTAGTAAACAGTGTCGTCGGTGTGAGTTTCCAACTATCGAGAAAGAACATTCAATTCTACATTTTCCGAGTGAAGAATACGAGCGAGGTTGTTCTTTTTCCTAATGAAAAGTACGAAGAATATTGGATCTGAATGCCACCAACCAAGTTTACATACAAATATATTGGACCAACATGTTGTACCAACGATTCCCATGTTTTATGAGTTTTCAAACTTCCCAACTAACTCTGGCCATTAGAATGAATTTATGTCGATTTATCGACATTAGGTCAAATTTGAAACTACAAGTACTAGTAAAGTGCATGTGCCCTGGACGTGAGACTCAGATAATAGACATCTAGCATACCATCACTATATAAAATTATAATAGGTAAAGAAGAAAAATATAATAGGTAAAATTTGAACTACTACAAGTAAACTATGTAGGTTGCTTTGAAAGTTTTACGAAAAAGCTCTTAGAGGTACCCATCGGAGGGGGCGCGCGGGGGGGGCAGGGGTCAATTAATATACTATCAGAAACCATAGAGAGTTCTGACGAGGGGTTCATATTCTTTCTAATATTTTGCGTCTTGACAGTTTAATGAAATTAGGTCAAACTTGAGCTAAAACTAAGTGCGATATATTGCTCTTGAATTTAATGAAATTAGGTCAAACTTGAACTACACGTAATAAATTTTAGGTTGCTTTGAAAGTTTTAGGAAAAAAGCTTTTGGAGGTACCCATCGAGCGGTTAATTAATATATCAGAAACCACATAGAGTTTTGACGAGTGGTTCGACTTCTAGCTAAGATTTTGCATCACGAAAATTTTGAACACCTTTTGAAAACGATCACATGAAACAGGGAGATAGGGGAAATAATTTTCTATTCTGTATGGGCGACCCACAAGATTGAGGTGCACCTTATTAGGCTTAAAGATACAAACTCTATTTTCTCCACAATGTATATGGTGAACCTTAGTGGATGCCACATACTAGGCCTTAAGGTGTGCTTTTGTACACATTGTAGATGCCCTTATTAGGGAAAAAGCAAATACTACTCCCTCGATCCAAATTAGTGTTCTCACATTTGTCTAGATTCAGATGTATCTAGTTATGTTTTAGTGCTAGATACATCCGAATCTAGACAAATCCGAGAACATTAATTTGGATCGGAGGGAGCGGTATATTAGTACTTTTTTTGAGGAAAGTATATTAGTACTAGTACACTAGTATAGTACTAGTACTCATTTCTTTGCTTAGACATATGCTCACCTCTGTCCACGTGTTCTACACGCTGAGAGAATAAAACATAGGCAGGATAAAAGAGGGTAGCATCAAAGAGGAGTTGAAGGCGGTTCGATGTCAGAGGAAAGTTATGACAGGTTCCTGACACAAGGTACTCCTGCGGCCACTCTACTAATAGTAAATTTCAGGACATATGCATGCAAAACAAATTGTGTGTTTTCTCTCTCCTTCGCTTCCTCTCACCATCCATCCTTCTCTCTCCTACCCTTTCCCCTCGTGCACCGGCCTGGCTGATCTCTCCCTGGTCCACAATGTGGTGTTGCGCACGTGTGCCTTGGTACGGCGGCTCTGTGTCTCTGGCGTGTTCGGCAGCCGCATTGGCGTGGAGGAGGGACGCGGAGTAGTACATAGGAAGGAAACCACTTTGGTCCTTGGCAGCAAAAAAAATTCAAACTTTTCCGGTTTTGAAAATTTTCACTTGCTTCCCAAACATCGGGACGGAAGGTTACTCAAAAGATCGGCCATTCGCAGCACTTCTTATATTATCTTTATCTTTTCTTATCTCTTACAATACCATACAATACCACTATATAGTGTACGGATAACTTCGAACATTGACCGTTAGATCAAGACCGGCAAATCCAAACAGTGTCGTCGGTGTGATTTTCCAACTATATCAGGAAAGAAAATTCAATTATTCTCAATTTTTCGAGTGGATGACGAGCGAGGTTGTGCTTTTCCGTTTAGGAATGTCCGAAGAATATTGGATCTGAATACCAGAAGCCAAGTTTACCAACATGTTGTACCAACGATTCCCATGTTTTATTTATGAGTTTTCAAACTTCCTAGATCACTCTGCCTATTTATGTGGATTTATCGAAATTAGGTCAAATTTGAAACTACAAGTAAATTGTAGGTTACTTTGAAAGTTTTACCGAAAATCTTTTGGAGGTACCCATCGAGGGGTCACAATTAATATATCATAAAACACCGAGAGTTTTGACGATAGGTTCAACTTCTTGCTAAGATTTTGCATCTTGACAATTTAACGAAATTAGGTCAAACTTGAGCTACAAGTAAGTGCGATAGATTGCTATTAAATTAAATGTATTTCCAAAGGTAGATGGGTGCATCTTCATGTAGTAAACAATGTACTCGGTGTTAGTTTCCAACAATCACGAAAGAACATATAATTCTCAATTTTTCGAGTGATGACAAGATTGTTCTTTTACGTAAAGAAACACCGAAGATTATGGATTTGAATACCACAAGACAAGTTTTCAGACATAAATGTGTGGACATCGATGTAATTTTCCCTTTTTTAGGTCATTGATGTAAAATTTACTCGCACCGTCCTTGTAAAATTCAGACCTAAAAGCAAGTGGTAACATTTAAAAGTATTTAAGATTATTAGTTGTCGATGAGTATGAACATTCTTGGATTTCAAGCTGAATGACCAAGGTCATGGCCATATCAACATCATACTTTATGCTGATGATGATCCCATGTCCATGAATTTTCATGCCGCTAACTATGTCCATATATTTTGAAAACAAATGAAGAGAAAGTAGTATGAAGAGTATGGCTCAATGAGCTTCTCTCTCGAGAAGGACCCAAATATGACTGTTTTCCCTACTTAATTTTAGGGTGCTTCGTGATAAATGTATGGACCTCGATGTAATTTTACCCCTTTTTACGTCCTTGCGGTAAAATGTACTCCCACTGTCCCTGTAAAATTCGAACACAAAATCAAGTGGTAAAATTTAAACGTATTTAAGATTATTAGTTGTCAATGAGTATGAACATTCTTGCATTTCAAGCCGAACCACCAGGGTCATGGACATATGTAGATCATACTTTATGCTGATGATTCATGATCCTGTATCGAAGAATTTTCATGACGCAAAATTTGGCCATGTATTTAAAAAAACAAAGAGGAAGTAGTACTACGAAGAGTATGGCTTGGTCAGGTTCTTTCTCGAGAAGGAGCTGAACCTGACTATTTTCCTTTGTTTAATTTAAGGCGTGCTTCATGATAAATTTTTATACCTTGATGTAATTTTCCCCTTTTAGGTCCTTGATGAAAACAAACAAAGAGGAAGAAGTACTATGAAGAGTACGGCTCGATCAACTGTTCTCTCAAGAAGCAGTCGAACCAAACTGTTTTATTTGCTTAATTTTAGGGTACTTCATGCTAAATGAATGAACCTCGATGTAATTTCCCCTTTTTAGGTACTTGATGTAAAATGTACTCCTATCGTATGTCTAAAATTCAAACCTACACGTTAGTGGTAAAAGTTAAATGAATTTAAGGATAGTTGTGAATGAGTATGAACAATCTTGGATTTCAAGCCGAACGGCCAAGGTCATGGCCATATCTATATTATACTTTACATCGATGATTCACGATCCCATATCCAAGAATTTCATGCCACCAAATTGGCCATATTTTGAAAACAAATGAAGAGGGAAGTAGTACGAAGAGTATGGCTCGACCAGCTGCTGTCTCGAGAAGGAGCCGAACCCGACTGTTTTTCCTGCTTAATTTTAGGGTGCTCCGTGGTAATTAAATGTATAGACCTTGACGTAATTTTACCTTTTTTAGGTCCTTACTGTAAAATGTACTCCCATCGTCCGTGTAAAATTTGAAAATAAAAGCAAGTGGTAAAATTTAAACATAAGTAAGCTTATTAGTTATCAATGAATATGAAAATTCTTGCATTTCAAGCCGGAAGACCATGGTCATACATATTTACATCATACTTTATATGCTCATGATTCATGATCCCATAGCGAAGAATTTTCATGCCACCAAATTTGGCCATATTTTGAAAACACACTAACATGAAGTAGTATGAAGAGTATGCATGGCTCGGTCAGCTTCTCTCTCTAGAAGGAGCAAAACATGACGGTTTTCCCTGCTTAATTTTAGGGTGCTTCATGCTAAATGTATGGACCTCGATGTAATTATTTTACCTTGTTTAGGTCCTTGATGTAAAATATACTCCGAATGTCCGTGTAAAATTCGATCCTAAAAGAAAGATATAAAATTTGAACATGTTTAAGATTATTATATGTCGATGAGTATGAACATTCTTGGATTTCAGGACGAACGACCAAGGTCATGGCCATATCTACATCATACTTTATGCCGATGATTCGTGATACCATATCCAAGAATTTGCATGCCCCCAAATTTGGCCATATTATGAAAACAAACAAAGAGGAAGTAGTATGAATAGTATGACTCGACCAGCTGCTCTCTCTCGAGAAGGAGCGGAACCCGACTGTTTTCCATGCTTAATTTTAGGGTGCTTCGTGCTAAAAGTATGGACCTCGATGTAATTGTACCTTTTTAAACGTATTTAAGATTATTTTTCGATGAGTATGAACATTCTTGGATTTCAAGATGAATGACCAAGTTCATGGCCATATCTACATCATACTTTATGTTGATGATGATCACATATCCAAGAATTTCTATGCCGCCAAATTTGGCCATTTTTTTAAAACAAACGCAGAGGAAGTAGTCTGAAGAGTATGGATCGATCAGCTTATCTCTCAAGAAGGAGCCAAACATGACTATTTTCCCTTCTTAATTTTAGAGTGCTTCGTGCTAAAAGTATGGACCTCGATGTAATTTTACCCCTTTTACGTCCTTGCTGTAAAACGACCAATGTCATGGGCCTCATGGCCATATCTACATCATACTTTATGTTGATGATTCATGATCCCCTATCCAAGAATTTGCAAGCCGCCAAATTTGGCCATATTTTGAAAAAAAACAAAGAGGAAGTAGTATGAAGAGTATGTCTCGATCAGCTTCTCTCACGAGAAGGAGCAAAACATGACTATTTTCCCTTCTTAATTTTAGGACGCTTCGTGCTAAATGTATGGACCTTGATGTAATTTTACCTTTTTTAGGTCCTTGGTATAAAATGTACTCCCACCGTACATACGTGTAAAATTCGAACCTAAAAGCAAGTGTTAAAATTTAAATGTATTTAAGATCAGTTATCGATGAGTATGAACATTTTTGGATTTCAAGGCGAACGACCAAGGTCATGGACATATCTACATCATACATTATGCTGATCGTTCCTGATCCCATATGCAAGAATTTTCATGCGGCCAAATTTGGACATATTTTGAAAACAAATAAAGAGGAAGTAGTATGAATAGTATGTCTCGATCAACTTTTCTCTTGAGAAGGAGCAAAACATGACTGTTTTCCCTGATTATTTTTAGGATGCTTCATGCTAAATGTATGGACCTTGATATAATTTTACCTTTTTTAGGTCCTTGATGTAAGATATACTCCCACCATCCGTACGTGTAAAATTCAAACCTAAAAGCAACTGTAAAAATTTAAACGTATTTAAGATTATTAGTTGTTGATAAGTATGAACATTCTTGGATTTCAAGAAGAACGACCAAGGTCATGGGCCTCATGGCCATATCTACATCATACTTTATGTTGATGATTCATGATCCCCTATCCAAGAATTTGCAAGCCGCCAAATTTGGCCATATTTTGAAAACAAAAAAAGAGAAAGTAGTATGAAGAGTATGTCTCGATCAGCTTTTCTCTCGAGAAGGAGCAAAACATGACTGTTTTCCCTACTTAATTTCAGGGTGCTTCGTGCTAAATGTATGGAGCTCGATAAATTTTACCTTTTTAGGTCCTTGATTTAAAATGTAATCCCTACGTCCTTACGTGTAAAATTCGAACCTAAAAGCAAGTGGTAAAATCTAAACGTATTTGATTTTATTAGTTGCCGATGAGTATGAACATTCTTGGATTTCAAGCCGAACGACCAAGGTCATGGCCATATCTACATCATACTTTATGCTGATGATGATCCCATTCCCAGGAATTTTCATGCCACCAAATTTGGCCATATATTTTGAAAACAAACAAAGATAAAGTAGTATGAAGAGTATGGCTCTACTCTCTCGAGAAGGAGCCGGACCCGACTATTTCCTTTGCTTATTTTTAGGGTGCTTCGTGCTAAATGTAAGGACCTCTATGTAATTTTATCCATTTTTAGGTCCTTGATGTAAATTGTACTCCCATCATCGGTGATATTCCCATATTTGGGAGTAAATGGGTGAATCATGCAATGGTAATAATGTTTCCACTCGGATTTTCCAACCATTAGATAAATCTAGCACAAAAACATGACTATATACATTCTAATCTAGATAAATCTGAGAACATTATATGGATCGGAGGGAGTAGTATATATGCATTCAAAACAAATTGTGTTTGCTCTCTCCTTTAGTGCGGCATCACCATCCCCACATGCAAAGCAAATTTGAGGACATTTCGAACTTTTTTCTTTGGCACGGGGTGATTTGCTCTCCCTAGCTACCTACCAAAAAAACAGTAGCGCCTCAAACTAGGGGCCAGTGTTGCGGGCTGGAGCGTTTAAGAAATACTACTATATCTAATTTCCTATTATTATTCTTTTTTTCATAAGCGTCCATATTAATGTCCCGCGTTAGTTTTGACCTAATATACCAGGTCGAAGTATTCGATCCGACAACTAGAGGAGAACCGCCCCGCGCCCCTCGTCATCTTCCTCTGCCACTCCGGCCGCTTGTGCAGCATCGTAGCCCCTCTCCACCCTTGTAGAAAGGTAGAAATCACCAACCCATCCTGACTAATCTTTCGCACTACTCTTCCCCGGAACAACATCTGGAGCAATGAAGCGTAAGATATCTAAGCGCTATAGCCAGGCAATGGGATTTGGCAACCTCCACTACGGACGGCTGAGCAACATCACCCGTCGCGCTAATCTTCTGAGCGCCGCTCGCCTAGATCATGGCATGGTTGGCATGCGTCGAGGGATTGCGGAAGATCCTGGTCTCCCATTTGGTTTGCCCTGCCTACTTCACTCTGACCCACAGACATGGTCACTAGACCGTGACGAGCAGGTAAAAATCAGTGTTGCATGATTTTTGTAGGACTCGAATCCTTAGATTCTTTCCTATGGATTGAATTTAGATCAAAGGAATCGTGGTACGCATATTTTTTGAACTGCAACCCCCCACCCATACTTAAATCCTGTAGGAATTGGAACATCTACTTGAGGCTCAACTCTCATCGTGCCAATCACGTAGGTAGTTTTCCTACATTTTATAATCGCCTGTTTTTCACCGGCAAACCTATGAAATTCCTGTGGTCTCAATCCTGCGATCGAAAGAGGCCCAAGACTTTTGCTTGAGTTCCCCCCCTCTCCTCCAAACATACTAACCTGAAAACACAAGAACGACCAGAATTGTTGATACCTCTAACGGAAGGTGTATTGTCCAATCAAGGCTGGCGTTATATTTTAAGTTTCATGTGTTTTACAAACACAAGATTTCTATAAAAAGTTGGCTCTTTGGTTTACATGAATACAAAAACATAGGATTACTTTAGAACATGGTAAAATCAAAGTCAAACCTCACGAGAGAGTATATTTATGATGTTATCCTGTCTCTTGGGACCTCATTCTTGTTCTTTGCGCGCGTAGGAATTTGAAAATGAGGTCCAAGTTGGATATGAAGAATTGCATATGAGTTTTGGGGGATTCTAACCCATAGGATTTTTGAAGATATCAAATTCCTATGGACTCACTTCTTAGTTCTTATGCCCTCCATTCCATAAGAATCTAAACACAAGCTCGAACCTCATTCTATTTCTCCTTTGAGAAGTCCAATGCGCTTACACTATATTCCTGCAAAACTCTTGTGTTTATTACCTATTCACCATCCAAAGACACCTGTTACAAAATTCCTGCGTTTTTAATTCCTAATATGAATTTACTGTACCTACCATGTCAATCCTATGTTTTTCCTATTCCTATGTTTTTTTAAAACCATTGATCGAAAGAGGCCCCTAATCTTGTGAATCAATCATAGGAAAATTGCCTGCATTTTTTCCTTTGGTCCATTCCTCTAAATAGTGCCATCATAGGAAACTTAACTATTCCTACACTTTTTCTTTAATGCAAACAAGACCTTATTCCTTGATGTGTTTGTCTGCATGCATTCATGATTTATTCAAAATGTTTTTGAATCTTTCAGATAGTAGTTTTTTCGCAAAGCTAGCTAGCACTACCCCCTTTGTCAAACACCTTGCATGCCCCTATATATGAAGAAAATATATTGCAGGGTATTGACGCGTTGCTGATGCCACTAGACAATCCAACAGTAGAAGCATTTGTACCAGTTCATGATGACATACTCAGAACATGGGATGATGAAGGATTTGAAAACAAGGGTTGCTGGGTTGGTGCCAACGGAGAATGGATTGTGATTGCAAAGCACCCGGGGCGCTGCTACCTCCAAAACGTCTACAGTATGGCACGTATCGAGCTGCCAGGTGTGCAGCGTGTTGATATTTATCCATCGGGTAACCAGTGTTTCCCCAGCCCCCCATGCACTTACCTCTACAAGAATGCGTATATCGAGGTGCTGAAGATACAAATAGCAAAGAAATCATACAGATTTGACAACCAATGGCATTATAGCGCGATGGAGGTGTTTGGAAAATTCATTGCTACCATAGATTTTCCTGGTGACAGGGACTAGATTATCCTTCGAAACGACTATCTTGCACCAGCAACGTATGTCGATGCCATTGCCAAGTGTCTAATCAGTGGTTCTATTGATCGCATATACGTGGTGACAGAACCGCGAGGAGATGTTCTTGTCTGGGAACCAAACAAGTGGAGTGAGTCCCATTATTTAAAAGTAAAATTTATAAATTACTTAGAAAAGTTCGTGATACTTTTGCTAACTGAAATGCACACACAGGTATACTTGCAGGCCCACGTGTCATACAGGCTCCAGTAATTGAAGAGCTGGCAAACGTCCAAGCCGGTGACGATGCCGAGGCTGAAGATATTGCATTACGCAGCTGGTACTTGGCAGAGTTTGACTGGAATATCCTGTGGATTCACACCAGGGGTGCACGAACCAGAAGCCATGGTAATCCTGTATCATACATGGGTAGAGAACTGCTCACTTATCCCTCGCTCCGCTGCCACGTTTTCCAGAGGGCCCTTAATTTGGATGACCCTATAGCACCGGACTGGATCAGAAGGGGTAATCTTGAAGGGAGGTCAGTGTTTGTGGGAATCAACCTTCCATTCATCCTCGACCCCCCTACAAACTCCGAACCTGGTGTTGCTGATGTTGACGAAGCTCTGCTAGTGTTCAGAGGAGACTGTGTGTTTGCTACACACGTGCGCCGCCAACATTGCTCACAACCAGTTCCAGATTGGAGCCACATGCACGTCAATGGGGGAGCTGCCATAGGTGCATCACTTAACTACATTGGAGCGGAACATAGAGAGCAAATGTTTGAGGCGCCAATGTGGTTCGTGCCAACACTGCCTAGAACTATGACAATTAGTAGTACTGTATTGGTGGCAAGGTTTGCTTTGTCCACAACATTCGTGCAACCTCACTGCATTTATTCCCTCACCAGCCCCCGCCCCAGCCCTCTCTCACACAGCACTCCTTAATCGCCATTGCGCTTCCCTCCATTGACGACCACCACCACCGCAACTTACTCATCTTAGGTGGGTCGGCTGCGGGCGGCAGGCCCTGCAACCTCATCTATAGAGCCATCACATCCCTCAGACATCACGGTGTCAGTGCGGTATGTACATAATCCCCGGAACCCTTGATCTTGATGATGAGATGCGGTCAAGCTTTTATTAGCGCTTGGTTAACATTGGGTTGGTGTTGAGTATAGTTCTCATCTAGTGCATTTAACCCGTCTATATACCACAGTTCAGTTTTACGCATGCAAGCTAGTTCTGGGCTAGATCTACGGTGAACTATAATAATAAGTTCAAATTTTGTATTGATTGGTCTGCGGCTGATGATGATTTGGGAGGCCACTCGGTATGTTTTGCTTTAGATTTGTCTCAGGGGCGGAGGTCCCTTTAATTTGGGCAAGCTAGGGTGGCTGATGCCCTACCCTGATTTTTGTGAAAATTACGAGTATATGTATGCATCTCTAGCATCGGTAGCAGATAGAGCTCATCCTATTTGTCCGTTTGTCTGTTCCTGGGTGTTTGGTATATGTACTGCTCGATAAAGAACTGCACTAATGTGATGCCTAGACCTTGGAAGTAGTATTAATATAACCGACGTTCATGCTAGCTAGAGTTAAGACTTTAATTTATGTACTTCGATAATAAAATTGCTCCACTTTACTTTCTTAGCTGATCTTGTATTGTACTCTATCAGCTAATACTGTACTATTTCACAATTATTGATAGCTGGTAGCGACATTATCTGTCCACGGGATTTTTTTGCAGTGTTCGAGCAAGAAGAGCTTGGATAGACTCATCATCGAAGAAGACAAGAGAGTCTTGTGCAGTCTGGATGGAGGGGCTAGCCAGAACATCCACGTGGAGAACACCTGTGACGAGTTCTACAAGATGCTGTTAATACCAGGAGGGTTAGACGTGCGGAGAATACCCAGCTCCTTTTTGCTAACGTTTGGCGGTGAGTATCTAGAGGCCATCAAGATGAAGATATGCAAAGCTTGCAGCTGGGACGTCGAGCTGAAGAAGCAAGATGGCAACGTAATCCTTGACGAAGGATGACTAGATTTTGTTAAAGCACATGACTTGAAGGTACGATACTTTCTGGTATTCAAGAAGCTTGCCACCACTTCCTTTAAGGTGATAGTATTTGATCATGATAACTGCGAGAAGGTGATCAGATGTGCAGGTTATCACCCATCATTTGATGGACAATTTACTATATCGTAGGTGTATTAATGTAGTGACTATTCGCTTCTAATTATAACTATTCTGTAAAGAGGTGCTTGAACACCTTCCGTTATCATGCATCCTGTTGGAACACCATGGTACTTAATCACGCTAGGCTCCAATGTGGAGGTATTTATTGTACTATTTTGTAGAAAAACTACAAAACAAACATATAGTGTACTACTGCTAGTATTGTACTACCTCCTATTCCAAAGTATTAGGGCTGGACATAAAACTCGAAACTCAGTGAGTTCAATGATCACACATTTGCTCGGCTCGTTCAAAATCGACTCGTTTCCTTAACGATCTTGGCTGAGCTGCAGTTTTTGCTCGATATCCTTAACGAGCTAAACCATCGAGTTAACGATGTTCGTGAGATACTCGTTAAGCTCGGTAACAACCAAGGTAAGGCCCACTTATGTTGCTACATGTCTAATCTGGCAGCCCATCTAAGCCAAACATCTAGCCCATTGAGTAAGACTGATCAATCCAGGAGCGAGAGCGACCGACCAAAAACCTTACCCTAGACTCCCCCGATGGGATTTAGAATATTTCTCATGTGTCTCATCAACTCGTCATCTCCCACTGCATACCCCATCTCCATCTTCTCGATCTGGATCTACTGACCGTGGCGCTGACCGAACCCTGTCGACTATCGTTTTTAATTATTGATATGCCTCTGTCTGAGGCTGATACCTTTTCATAATGAGCAGCTCGTGAGCGCTTGTTAACATCTAATGAACCGATCTGAGTTTTACTTTTTGCTCATTATCCTTAACGAGTTTAATGATCTGATCCTTAATGAGCATGAGCCTTAACGAGCCAAGCCTTAACGGGTCGAGCTGCTTGATACTCTAGCCCTACAGTATAATCCTTTTTAGCAAACTAAACAAACAGCATCTGGTCAAACATGATAGCAGTAGTAACTCTAGTCGGTGTACACAGCAGTGTGTCGGCCTAGCTGTAATGGCCCAGGTTGTGACATGGTTAATTTAGGGCATGGCAGCATGCCGGCCTAGCTATAAAATGCGCCAAGATTTCAGATGGTTAATTTAGTGCACTCTAGCGTGCATTCCAAGCTAATCGGCGTCCTGGATGCAGCTCCGGAGGCCTTGCAAAAAAAACACTAGTTCAAAGAGCCATCCCATCTTCCCCATCCGGTTGTTTTTATCCCCACTCGCCAACGCCGCCTGGCCACGCATTTGGGATCGTCTCTAGTGCATGCTTCACACATTTTCCTTGCCATCTCGCCCGCTGCATCGGATCTTGCAGGCCACACGCCACCCCTCTCCAAAAGTCCCCCGATAGTCATACTCAAGTCCGACCTCTTCCCCCTAATCCATCAAAATGTCGCAATCAACACACAACCCACTGCACGGCATCTGGAGCAAGGTCGGCGATGACGTTTTCAACGAAATCTCTATGCGTTTGGAAACTACCAGTGCCACCCGGCTGGCCACATGCTCCAAGGAGCTGTACCGCCATGTCGCGGGCGGAAAAGGTAGCAGATGCCCCAACGACCATTGCGGGACATTCGTCCCCTACAACGACGTCTACGACCACATAATCTGGCGCTTTCACGGCTAGCAAGTCTGCATGGAGCCTAGATGCGAGTTCATCACCTCGTCGGTAGAGCTAACACCTATGGTAGAGCTCGTCCGCCACCTCAGAGTTCCCCACATGAGGACTGCGCCCATAATTCCCTATAGCCACAAACACTGGGAGCCGTCTAAGCCGGTGCCCATAGGGGGCTCGTGGAGAGCGGATATCATCGGCATCGGGAAAGAGGGCACCGTGTTCGTCGCCCAAATTGATGGCCACACCACGGACATCGTCATATCCCCCAGGTTCTTCAGTTCAGGGGCGTGCGAATCGCCACGGTAGAAGGTGAAGCTTTGGCCGCTGTCTCTGTGGCATGAGCTCCATGCGGTCGAAATGGTAGGGACATCTGAGCTGACGAGCAGGCCATCATCGGCCGATGTCGCCCTGGAAGGGCTCAGGTCGTACCTGTCGCAGCCGCGGTGTTACCTGGAAGCTTGTGAACTGTTCGTCGGAATTCCATGTGAATTAGGAGTATTGCATCAACAAGTTTCAAAAGTGAGATAAAACATCTAGATATTCTTTGTGATGATCCCAATGTTAAGATATGTAACGTCGTACTAATTAATTACTACTTCATGTTGGTGATAGATTCAATTTGTATGGGGAGAGGTGGAACAAGTTTGCGGCAATGTATACCTATTTCCAATGTACGCTGCTAACATAGTGGGCCCACATGCGACGGTGTGACAAGGAAAGGGTAACAGGCATGAAAGAAAGTGCTACCCGGCCAGCACTTGACACACTGTTGTGTTATACCGAGTATTTTGTATGGAGGTCTTAACTTGCTACTACTAATCTATTTTGTAGTATACATATGTAGTGGTACTTGTTCGGATCGACCGATCGAGTGCTAAATATGGACTCTCTTTCCTTATGAGTCATGGCCTTGCTACAACTATTGAATTTCAATGTCTTCATTGCTGAATCTGTCATTTCTTTTGGCCATTGTCTATACTGCTGAATCGGTCACTTTGAAATGATGCTGAATCTATCAAGTGGTGTTGAATATGAACTGGGAATCTGTAGATATTTTTTCTGTCTTATTCTGTACTGATCAAGCTTCAAATGCTACTCAATCTGTCAAGTGTTGTGTCGTTACTATTACTAAGGTATTTTCTAGAACTAATACTGATGTACTGGTACTTGTTTAGATCAAGTGCAGTAGATGGTCTTGCTTTCCTTTTTAAAATTGGCTTTGTCACAATCTAGATGAGGCTTGGGCATTTTGGGATGCATATATATGGGGGTCACACTGGTATTAATGTGAAGAGGAGGTATGCACACAAAAGCATACTTGATCGTCAGTTATGTTTGCTCTAATGATCGAGTGTGTTTGGAGAAAAGGGAAAACTGATCGTGCGACAAGGTTTTTAGAGCTGAAACATGAACGGGTTCTCTCTGTACTACTATTGAGTTTCAGTGTCTATATAGCTGAAACAGTCACTTTGGAATGCTGCAGAATCGGTGAAGTGCTGCTGAATATGATCTAGGAATCTATCGATATTTTTTCATTCTTATTCTGTACTACTGGATGTTTCAAATGCTACTGAATTTGTAAAAAAAGATATGTCGCTGCTATTGCGCTGCTTGCACTAGAGCTTTTGCCTGTGTGTCATCGGAACCGTTGGATGTGTTTTGGACAGAAATGAGAGGGTACCAAGTGAAGTCATTGGGTACCTGTCCAGTTTTGGCGCACGCGGTCTATGTCCCTTGTTCTTTAGATTTTTACATGAATATATGTCAAAAGAATTATCGTTTCTTTTTCCCTCCGGTAGTGAGGTATGTGTTCTAAATCCGGCCGAGCCATGCAAATTTTACTAAAGAGGTGGTAAAATCTAGCCCATTCGACCCCTCTTTAGCCCCGAACAATTTAATTCGGCCTTGTAGGGGTCAGGGGACTTGCTGACGACAACCCATTTAAATATTTATCAAGGATCCCATGGAGAATAGCGCATGGAGTATAGCCCATTGAGCATAGTAGATGAAGAATAGCCCAAAATGTTTAATTCGGCCTTTTTGGAATTGCCCAGCTATCATGTTCGGAACACGAATGCGTGATAGAGGGTAAAAAATCCATCATCCACACTTTCTTCTAATGAGAGGATGACATGTGGGGCCCGGCAGCGTGATTAAACGGTTGATGCATCGAACATCGCTATCAAGTTCGGAACAGGATAGCAAGAGCGAAGGAAAAAATCCATCATACACCTGTTTCTTCTAATGAGAGGATGACATGTGGGGCTCAGGAGGTTGGTTAAACGGTAGATGCGTCGAGCAGCACTATCAACTCGGAACGGGGTAGTGCCAGGGAAAGAAAAAATCCATCACACGTACACGTTTCTTCTAATGAGAAGATGACATGTGGGGCCCAGCAGCGTGATTAAACGGTAGATGCATCGAACAACGCTATCAAGTTCGGAACAGGGTAGCGCGAGCGAAGGAAAAAAATCAGTCATACACATATTTCTTGTAATGAGAGAGGATGACATGTGGGGCTCAGGAGGTTGGTTAAACGGTAGATACGTCGAGCAGCGCTATCATCTCAGAACAGGGTAGCGCCAGCGAAGGAAAAAAATCCATCATACACACGTTTCTTCTAATGAGAGGATGACATGTGGGGCTCAGGAGGTTGCCTAAACGGTAGATGTCTCGAGCAGCGCTATAAACTCGGAACGGGGTAGCGCGAGCCAAGAAAAAAAATCCATAATACACACGTTTCTTCTAATGACAGGATGACATGTGCGGCTCAGGAGGTTGGTTAAATGGTAGATGCGTCGAGCAGCGCTATCAACTCGGAACGGGGTAGCGCCAGCGAAGGAAAAAATTCCATCATACACATGTTTCTTCTAATGAGAGGATGACATGTGGTAGATGCATCGAACAACGCTATCAACTTTGGAATAGGATAGCGCGAGCGAAGGAAAAAAATTCCATCATACACACGATCCTTCTAATGAGAGGCTGACATGTGGTACCTAGCATCCTAACTAAGCGGTAGATGCATCGAGCAACGTTTTCGAGTTCAAATCAGGGAGGCGTGACCGAAAAGTATAGCCCGCTAGAGACACTGACGTCCAGGACCCACACGCCTCAAAATACTTCGGCGAGTCAACATCGTGCAAGGAAACGAAAATCTTGCTTCTGCCACGTGCCAGCCGAGCATCCTCCACGTGTTTAGCAGATCCGTCGTAGTAGAGGGCCGCGAAACCGGAAGACAAAAAGTTTTCCATCGGCCACGGCCGAGCCAAGAATTTTGTCGCGGAAAACGCGCCTTCTAAGACGACCGTCTGGCCAATTCGTTGTGGAAGGAAACTTTTCTTGTAGTAATATCCATAAACTTAAATCCATTTTTCGCTCCAAGGTGATTGCACAGGGCTTCCTCTTATTTCTTCTCCATGGCGGCTACCCCATTGGTATCTTCTATGGTCTTTGAAGAAGACCCCTAGAGATCCTCCTTGGCTTGAACGATATTCCATGGATGAGACATGACTACAAGGTTCCTAAGAGGGAGGAGGGACGTAGGGAGGTTCTATTTGACAACAGAGGAAAATAAACCTTTTGGCAGGCTTAAATAGGGTTAAGAGCAGGGAAAAACTCGTTCTAGAAGAAAAATGTTCGGCCAAGAAAAGAATCCTAACAAATTAGGAAAGCAAAAAAGAGAAAAAGGAAGAAATTGAGGTGGTAACAATCAGTGGTACGGGCAGCGCCGGTACGGTGCACCCGTACGCGGTGAATTTCCAAAAAGGACACCGAGTGAAGCCGGCACAAAACTTACCAACTAGTTGGTATGGGCAGGATTTGCCCGTACGGTTCGACGGAACTAGCAGTTACCGACCTTTGCAACATTGGCAAAAAGTATTTGTAAAATGTTACCAAACAAAAACCGAACGAGACAACGTGTGTTTAATGACCTACCGTATGGTGGGAGTAACCGTACGGCCCGGTCATACGACTTTGGAAGAAAAATAAATAAGGCGAGGCAAAGATACTAGGAGTTTAACAAGAAGTGGTCCGGGCGAGTGCGGCCATACCGCTCACCCATACCAAGCTCGCAGAACTGGTAGTAGCTTCAGAAAAACAAGAGAAGTTCAATAATGCAAACAAAAAATAGCAAAACAACAATTAAAGTATTGAAAACAAGGTTGGGATTATCTTACTCATCTGGTAGTGGTGAGTTTATTTCGACGTCTTACCATATTTTAACTTTTGGATTGACTTCTTCTTTTTCCTTTTGAACAAGGTTGGTCACAGGAAATTTCTAAAGCCATTGCAGAGAGAAACATAAAATTTCCTTTAGGGATGGATAATCCCCAATGGTATACAAATAGATGACACCCTCTCCGTTGATCTGACTTCTTCAATATCCATCAATGTGTCAACTTGTTCTTCTCTTCTTTGGAGGATCTGTAGGTCAAATTCTTGCAAAAGCAAAGTCCAACGGATCATCCTTGAGTTAACGTCAGTTCTTTCAAGGATTTATTTTAAGCCAACATGATCAGTATGCACTCTTACTTTCGAATCACTTATGTAAGATCTAAACTTATCACATGAGAAAACAATGGCAAAGAGTTTCTTTTCTACCATAGGATAATTGTTTTGGGTAACATTCAAGGTGCGACTAGCATGATGAATGATATTGAGTTCATCACCATCATGCTAGAAAAGAACGGTCCCACTGCTTCATGACTGGCTTCACAAAACAAGTCAAAAGGTTTCTTACAATTAGGTGGTTTAATAATAGGAGCATCTAGAAGAGCTTGATTTAATATTGTGAAAGCGGTAAGACATTTTTCATCAAAATTAAAAATGACCCCCTTTTGTAAAAGGTTAGTTAATAGTCTAGCAGTCTTAGAGAATTTTTTAATAAATCTTCTATAAATTCCAGCATGACCTAAGAAACTCCTTATACCTTTTACATCACGAGGGGAGGGAGTCTTTCTATTGCTTCTACCTTCGCTTTGTTTACTTCAATGCCTTTCCTCAAAATTTTAGGACCAAGTACTATACCTTCTTGAACCATGAAGTGACACTTCTCCCAATTCAAGACTAGGTTAGTATCTTTGCATCTCTATAAACTTTATGAATATGATGAAGACAATGGTTAAACAAATTTCCAGAGACTGAGAAATCGTCCATGAATACTTCATAATATTTTCAACATAATCAGCAAGTATGGCGGTCATACACCTTTGGAAAGTGGCGGGAGCATTACAAAGGCCAAAAGTCATACGACAATAAGCATATAAACCAAAGGGCAAGTGAAATTTGTCTTTAGTTGATCATCAGGATGGACAGATATTTGAGAAAAACCAGAGTAACTATCTAAATAACAAAAATGAGAGTGCATAGCAAGTCTCTCAAAAGTTTGATCTATAAAACGGTAAAGGGTTATGAACCTTTATAGTTTCCTTATTAAGTTTTCTATAGTCAATGCACATCCTATGACAAATGGCGGTACGAGTTGGGACCATCTCATTATGTTCATTCGGGACAACGGTGAACCCACCTTTCTTTGGAACACAATGATCATGACTTACCCACTCGCTTTCCTCCACATAAAAGATTATACTTGCATCAAGTAAGCGTATTACCTCTTTTCTTACCTCCTCCTTCATATGAGGTTTAAGTTGCCTTTGGAAGTTTGCAACTAGCTGGGCTCCTTCTTCCATAAATATTATATGGTTGGCTATCTAGGGACTAATACCTTTCAAGCCATCCATTGAATATCCAAGAGCATGTCGGTGCATTCTTAAGACCATCATTAAATTCTCCTCCCCCTTTTCTGCAAGATTAGAGCTTACAATAATAGGATATTTATTAGTTTCTTCAAGGAACCTATATTTTAATTCTTTAGGAAGGTCTTTGAGTGTAGGAGGTGGAAGTGCCTCGTCCCCTTTTCTCATAGGTATCTCATAAATTTGATTCATTTTGGGATCAACCAGAGGGGTTGAATCAAGATAATTATCAATTTCCATTTTTCAGTGTCTTCTGTAATATTGTTATTATCCACTAGGCTTCTTGCTAAATTATCATCGGGAGTTCCAATGAATACAGGGACAAGACTAGTCATGTTACCTTCTTCTTCTTGCTCATACTCGCATTCATCAAACTTGGAGAAATGGAAATTCATTTTATCTTCGCCAAACTTGAGATATATAGTTTCTTTCTTACTATCAATGTTTGCCCCTGTGGTGTTTAGAAAAGTTCTTCCAAAAATAATTGGACAATAAACACCAGTAGGCATATCAACAAGCACAAAATCAATAGGCTATTTGTAAGGTCCAATACAGATTGGAACATCTCTAACTACCCCATAGGAATTCTGAGTGTCTTATCCACTAACATTACTGTCATATCAGTGTCCTCCAACTCGACTGAATAAGTTCATTTTGGATTTTTAAGCAAACAATATAAGGGAGTACATTGACAGCTGTTCCTATATCACAAAGGCCATAGTAAAAAGACCCATCAAAATTATAAGGGAGAATATTCTTACCAACATATTTGGCTTTTACCTTTCCTTCAACAAATTTTCAAGCCCCGCTGTCTATCTCGATCATGTTACAATGTGCAAACATGGTTAATATATCTTCCTTAGTTGGTTCACTTGTCTCTTGAATACTTACTTGGTTGATTTCTCCTGCTTTTGCATGTTCCTCTAGTTTCTTAAGAAACTTTCTTTCCTCCTCCAACTGTTCTTCGAGTTGTTGAGCCATCATATGTTTACTCGCCGTCCTTGGAAAAGTAAGGGGTTCAACGTAAGGGGATTCCTTCTATAATGGCACTACTAGAGCCACAATTTTTATCTTAGCTTCTTCAACTTGCTCGGGTGGCAGAGTGTATTGAAGCCAATCCTTATAGGGAGCTTCAATAATATGTTCTGTGAAAGACTGAAGGATTTGCAGAATAATAGCATCATCAAGTTGAAGTTCATTAGCAGTTTCTTTAACCTTACCAGATTCCTTATAAGCATTTAGACAATCATATTCAATTTCTATTCCTCCTTCGCTGCCTAAATCATTCAGGTAAATCATGATGGGGACATCTATTAAGAATGGATTTATACCTATTGAAGGATCTTACCAATCCTTCATCTGGATAGTTTTTGAAGTTACTGATCGCCCTTATGACTTCAACAGTCTTTTAGTTTGGGAAAGAATATAAATACAAATTCCCCTTTTAGATTTTCCCAAGTATCAATTTTCTCTATAGGGCAAATTCTATACCAAGATAAAGCAGTGTTGGTTAGAGATTGGCTAAACAATTTAAGTTTGAGTTCGTTATCAGAATAGCCCCTTAATTTAGTGTGCAACATAACTCGGTAAAATGCATTAAATGAGTGTAAGGTCCTCATATGGATCACCTCCTGCAAAAGTTTTCTCTTTAAGCATAGCGATAAAAGTGAGGGTTAACCTTGAATTCTCTTTCGCTCCCACTCGGGAATTCCTTAACAAGTCCTCTATTGAACTTCCCAGGGTATTTAGTTACATCAAGCTGGTTCATCAGCCTGAGTGAAGTCATGGTGCTTACCTAAAACTAGTAAACAACATTAGTAAAACAATTAATAGAATTATCAACTAAGAACAAATACCAAAAGTGTTTATCTCCTTCGCAATGGCACTAGAAAATAGCTTGATGAGTGCAAGTGCACATATCGATTGTAGCTAGTTTCGAAATAAGAGTTTAGAACCCAGAAAGAGCTATTTGGTTAAGGTATTTATGCCCCTCGTCACTATCTACCAAAGGATACTTGTAAGCTGCCTTTGATCTCAAGTAAAGGGTGTTTGAAAGGTTTTGTGTTTGTGTGCAAGAAAGTAGTAAAACAAGTAAAGTAAAATAAGTAAAGAAGGCATGGGAAAAGGTGTTGGAACTCAATAAGGCTAAAGCGTTCTCAGGGATTTAGGATACACCGCTAGCATGGGGCAATTAATCATAATTAGGATAGTCTGTTTCTTTCGTCATAACATGTGTGGAGAGATATCAATAATGATATGTTCACTACAAGACTCGTGGGCATTCGCTTTCTTGAATCAAGGAATTAGGTCATCTCTAAATAACCATTGTGATGTCTGAGAGCAATCACTCATACAGACCACCACAATTAAGGGTTTCCCCATGGATATCGTAATAAGCTTAGTGAGTCTATCTTTATTCCCTCTTTGATCGTGCAGGTTATAAGCCAATGCTTGTAGTCACAAAAGAAAAACTTGACATACTAGCATACATGTCCTAAGGGTATCACCCTCTCTTTTGTCCCGAAGGAAAATGATATGTGGTCGACTACACATAACATCTAAAGAGAGAGATCAAGCACAATATAATAGATCAATGTATCATGGACCAAAGTAATAAATCATCTTTATTTCATTTCCTAATAATGCTAGGGTTTCTCCATATCCCCAAGAACAAAGTGAAGTACTCACACATGGAGGAAATCAACAACATCATCATATTCAAATGGATGGATAAAAGTATGAAGATAAATCTAGTGCAAACCACAATTGTATTTGGAATTACAACAAGATCTAAAGTACGGAAGAGGGGAATGGTGATGGTGATGGAGATGTAGTGGTTGATGATGAAGGATATGATGTGATGTCCTCCAATGATCCATGAAGCAAGAAGGATTTTCCCTTCTCCTAGTTTCTACTCCATACCCCTCTCTGGCGTGGTATTTTGAGGCTAGAAGTTTATGTGAATGTCAGATCTCAGATCTGCCTTCGCAAGGTGAGAGTATTTGACAAGGCGAACACTCTGACAGGTGGTACGGGCAAATGGTAGGGGTAAGCTCCGCCTGCACCAGTGGTTATTAAAGGCCCTGTAGGCTTCCTCCACGTTTTCTATTCTCCTAGGTGCGAGGAAAAATCAATTAAATGACATTTATCACTTAGAAATATCATATTACTACATAATATGATAGTCCCAATTTATATGTTCACGAAAGACTTAGTAATTTAGGATTCTGTTGAAACAAAGAAAAAAGGTGTGCCTCAGCGCAATAAAATAGTCAAAATCCTATTCTGGTTTTGCAAAAATATAAGGTAAATATGCTTAAAAATGGACTCATCAGTCAATGATCTCAGCAAAGACACAGAGTCAGGATACAAGAGAAGCCGGAAGAATAGACCCCGTGGATTGGTCAAGGGAAAAGGAGGACAAGGATGCCAAGTATTATGACAACATGGATGAAGATGTTGAACCTAAACCTGCTGACAAGGTCAAAGGCGGAGGAAAAGACAAAATACCTTTCAAGAAGACAAAAGGTGCATATCACACCTTCCTTGGTACCCCAACAGTTAGAGTGCAGAAAACCTCTCTGAGGATACTACTTGCTACCCTTCCCAAAGTTCCCTAGTACGTGAGGTGGTTGGATATTTCAGTGACATGGGATAGAAGTGATCATCTAGAGATCATACCATAAGAAAATCAATATGCAATGGTTATAAACCCTTTTAATGGTTACAAATTCACCAAGTGCCTAATGAATAGCAGAAGCAGCATCAACATCATGTACATTGAAACACTCCACAAAATGAACTTGTCACAAACCCAACTAAGGTGGAGCGGTACCGTATTCCATGGTGTAGTTCTTATTCGGCAAGCTCAGTCCCATGGGAGAATTATCCTCCCAGTAGCTTTTGGCGATGTTAATAATTACCGCCAAGCAGCAATGACCTCCAAGGTAGTGCCTTTCAAAAGTGTGTATCATGCCATCTTTGGGCGCTCCATCTTCCATGATTTCCATGCAAGGCCATGCCACATCTACAACAAGCTCAAGATGTCAAGCCCAAATGGCATCATCACCATCATGGGAAGTTTCAAAAAGGCACATAATGTGATCTTGGATAAGCCACCTACACTGAAGCCATCCTCTATGGTGAAGAATTCAAAGAGTTCTAGAGCTAGGTTGATGCCTCGAACATGATGACTTTGAAGAAACATATTTCTGACTCTAAACCCATGTTCAAGGCTGCCACTAAGACTACACAAGTGGAACTTGTGGTAGACGATGCGTCCAAGACCATCGTCATTGGTACATCTTTGGACCCCAAATAGGAAAGCATGCTCATCGAGTTCCTCCGTGCTAACAAAGACATCTTCACCTAGCAACCTGCCGACATGAAGGGTGTACCTAGGGACCTCGTCGAGCATAGCTTAAACATATATCCTGGTGAGAAATTGGTGAAACAACCTCGATGATGCTTCGATAATGAAAAACAATGCTCCATCAGCAAGGAGCTAGCTAGGCTACTCAAGGATAATTTCATCCAAGAAGTAATCCATACCAAATGGGTGGCTAATCATGTACTTTTACCCAAGAAAGAGAAGACAATTTTAAGGATGTGTGTTGATTACACCAGCTTGAAGAAATAGCACTCGAAGGATCCATTTGTTTTCCCTCGCACTGACAAAGTCATTGATTTAAGGATGGCTCAAAACTTTTGTGTTTCTTGGATGCGTATTCTAGATACCACCAAATCAAGATGCGCGAGTCGTACCAACTAGCGACTTTGTTCATCACTCCATATGGCACATAATGCTACTTCACGGTGCCCTTTGGGCTGAAAAATGCTGGTGCAACTTATCAGTGGATAATGCAACGTTGCCTCCATGACCAAACAAGTTGGAACGTTCACACCTATGTGGACGATATCACGATGATGTCAAAGAAAGGAACCAATCTTATCAGGGACTTGCAGGAGACCTTCGATAACCTCCAGAAGTATAACATGATACTTAACCTTACCGAGTGCGACTTTAGGGTACCAGCCAGAAAACTGTTGGGCATCAACGTTTCGCATCGCGTCATTGAAGTTAACCCAGATAAAATCAAGGCTATCATCAACATCTGAAGGACCACATGCCTAAAGTAAATCTAGAGGCCCATAGGTTGTGTTGCAGCTGTAAGCCAGTTCATCACTCGACTTGGAGAGAAGGCCAGACCAATTTACAAGTTGCTCAAAAAGGCAGACAAACTCGTCTGGACGGACGAGGCTGATGTTGCATTACAAGAGTTTACTAGAATACTCTCCTCTATGCCAATAATTGCAGCATCGGAACCAATGGATCCCATGCTAATTTACAT
This sequence comes from Avena sativa, assembly GCA_916181665.1. NCBI lineage: Eukaryota > Viridiplantae > Streptophyta > Magnoliopsida > Poales > Poaceae > Avena > Avena sativa. The sequence continues at coordinate 576,904,603 of OV702289.1, read as the reverse complement.
GGTGGCAACCAACCGGGTTGTCAGCATCGTCGTTCTGGTGGAGTGTCAGGAAGCAACACACAAACACGGAGTGCAGCGACATGTTTACTATGTAAGCGAGGTCTTGACGAAATTGAAGCAACACTACCCGCACTACGAGAAGTTAGCTTATGGAATCTTCCTTGCTTCTCGAAAGCTAAGGCACTATTTCCAGGAGCACCCCATCATAGTAATGAGCAAAGCTCCACTATCCGACATCAGCAATAATCGCAAAGCTATAGGAACAGTGGCGAAGTGGGGAACTGAACTAGCCGCCTTCGAAATCACCTACAGGAAACATGAAGCTATCAAATCACAAGATTTGATTGATTTCTTGCAGATTGGATCGAAAACCAGCTCATTGTACAATTCCAGAGCCTGAGTTTTGGGTCATACACTTTAAAGGATCCAAGATGCTCAATGGCTCGGGGAATAGTGTGTTACTATAATCACCAACATGAGAGAAGATTCAGTATGTCCTGCAGATCCACTTTAATGATACCAACAACATGGCAGAGTATGAAGCTCTTCTTCATGGACTTCGTGTGGCCAAGGATATTGGCATCAAGCGCCTAGTTTTCTGTCGAGATTCCAACTTGGTTACCCAACAGGTGGCTGGAACCTGGAATGCGTGGAACCTAGTGATGGCAACATATCAAGACAAAGTAGACGAGATGGCCAAGAGCTTTGATGGCTACAAAGTCAAGTATGTCTAAAAGGAGGACAATGAAGCAGTGGATCTTCTATTAAAGCTTGGATCAGCACGCAAACTAATCCCACCTAGCCTTTTCCTGGAGCATATCTGAGTACCATTGGTGAATGGAGCAGACCAAGAAATCTAGAAATAATTGATTCACTTGTCAACACTGTTGTAGTGATCCCTAGCATGGACAAAACCTTTTCTAGATTATCCGTAAGATGGAACATTTCTGACCAAAGAAGTAAAATCCGCCAAATAGTATGTAGAGCCAAGGCCACACCATTATTTATGGCCAACTATATAAACCAAGCATTGATGGCTGTGATAATACAAAACTTTTTAGGAATATAAATTGTGTCATTTGCCTATCATATCATGCTCCATCTAACTAGTGTTATGCCTGATATGCATGATTACTTGTTTTTATTAAATTCAATATGAGCTTTGAACATTTAGTAGTTTAGGTAGAATTTTATCCCTCTTCCTTGTCTTTGACATGTGGGTAGGTGTTGATGATGATTATGGATAAAAAAAGGCAAAAGGAACAAAGAGAGCATAGTATGGAGGAGCTGCATGGACCAGACTTAGCCATTTGAGGTGTTGGAAAAGTGAATTTTTCCAACTTCTCAAAATAAAGATCCAAGACAACAATATTGTAGCCCTCGACGAGACAAATTGAACGAGTCCAAGAACACCCAAAACGGAGTTCGTATGAAGAAATGGCGACCAAAATACTAAAGAGTACTAAAGGTTAAATGACCAACTATACGGCGGGAGCAAAAATTCCGGCCGTATAGCTCCCACCGTATAGTTGCCAAAAAGGTCGCAAATGATGGGATTTCACCCTCCAAAAGCTCGAGAACCTTCCCTAAGTCATATGACGGTATTGGGGGAACCCTAGGGCACCTCCAAGGCCTATATAAAGGAGGGAGGAGTCAAAGAAGATAGGAGGAATCCACCATACACCATATACAAGATCTAGATCCCATCTACCGCCTCCACAGTGGCGCCCTGCTGTCATGCCGCCTCCATAGCCTCTATATCTCCACCAAGATCTAGATCTTCATCAACACCATCAAGCCATCCAAGCAAGAAGAGGAGGAGAAGGAGCACGCCGCCATCACCAGGCCGATGCCATCATCACCACGTCGTCATCACCATCTCCATCGCTTCTACTCCTTCATCCTTCCCCATCATGATCTCCGGGATGGGTTGTAACATGGCTTGAACCCCCTTTTATTAATGTTATGATGATTTTAGTAATTGAAATGTGGTGTGTTCTTGTTAATTAATATGTTTGTGCTTTCTCTTTACATTGTTCTATTCATGATATTATTCTAGTGTTTGGAGACATCCAATCCATTATTGAGGAATTTACTAGGGATTCAAGGAGTGTCACAAAACTTATCATTAGTCTCTGCTCTTCCATGGGTAGAACTAATACATTATTTTCTATAAGTTATTTGCGGAGGCAATAGCAGCTTAGGATGCACCGCCTAGAGTTCCTTCAAGATCACTCATGATATAGAAAGGTATAGTGTTGTGAATTGCTTGACCCCAAAGTGACAGACAAGATATCTTGTGCTAGCACACTTGCTTAGGAGTACGGTTGTTGATGAGTGCATATTTTCATCATGTTTTACATTATTATTTTACATGGTAGACATAGGATCTTGGTATTTTACGGTGCTCACACACACATTTTATGTATGTTTTCACAAGGATCAGGACAGATGATGGATCCAATGGATACAATTCTTGGAGCAGTTCTACTGAGGAGAAAAGGAGTCAAAAACAACGTAAATCATTTATTTGGGAAATATTAATAATACCATAAGAAAACCCAAAACGATCGAAGGAGACAGAGGGTTCAACGACCAACTATGCGACCGGAATAAATTTTCCGGTCGTATAGTGGGCGCCGCCACCGCCTCCTCAAATAGTTTCACCCCATGCAACTGGATTGGGGAGACGACATACAGAACACCTAGAAATCGCCGAAACCTCCCCTCCGGAAGGCATATGGAGGGGGAACTCATCCACCGAGGATCCATCTTCAACCTGCGCAGATCCGGGAGGCTAAGGCATCGATCTTCATCATCCACCGCTACATCACCACCATCTCCATCCATCCCATCTACATCTTGTCTATATCTTGTTGTAATTCCCATACTCGTTGTGGATTTATACAAGTACTATTCATCTATGATTGTTTCCATTACCATTGGCATGATGTTGATTGCCTCCATGTCTGAGTAGATCTCTAGTTCTTAGGGAGATGGAGAAACCCTAGCATATGATTGAGATGGGATAGAGATTATTATGTTATACATCATTATGTGTATGTGTTAATTGTCTTCATCTTGATGTTGGGAGTTGTGCACCTCCTTAATATTTGCCTCCTGTGGGGACTCGATGAAGGGGATTACTTGTTAGTAGACGGAGGGATGATAGCGCTTACGGTGACTATAAAGCTATTGTCATTCCTTACGTGCTAACTTGGGCAATCAAGGAGAACTCATTAAGCCATGTCCATGCCACGGGAGAAGTCCCTTAATAGCGGGATAATACAATTGATGTCGTTTATTTGTCAGCTGTGGTTATGAAGGTTGATTTGAGCAGCGGTTGCTGCCTATTTGTCCATATATGGAGCTCCTCCCACATACATACATATTATGAGAATATTTGTTATAATAATCTTGATTGCGTAGTCTAAGTTGCTAGCCTTGTATCCACCACTCCTCGAGAATGCCTTTTTCCCTATTGTCGTTCCAAAGTTCTATTACACACGCGATTCTTACTTTCTGCATTAAGTTTTGCTTTACTTTAAATTACCTTGTTCAACCAAAAACCCAAAACAACTCTACTTTTCTTGCATCTGAAAGTTATTTCTTAAGTACTTCGTTTAGTTGTAGTTAAAAGCATTTTAGTCTTTCCCCAACTGCTCCGTGTGGGATCGATATCTTTATTTCGAAACTAGCTACAAACGATCTGTGCACTTGCAGCCATCAAGCTATTTTCTAGCGTCGTTGCCGGGGAGCTTAGTGCTATAAGTCACTTTAATTTTAGTTATTTACTTTTGTTGTACTAATCTTTACTTAAGCTGCAGGACCGCAATCATGGACAACACTCAGCATTTAAACCAGATTGAGGCAGTAAGGAAAATGGGTTTTCCCATGGACGCTTTTATAGCTGTCAATAAAAGCATAAATCCGGATGGAATTGAGATCCATCCTTTATTATTTGAACTATTGTACTCTAAGAAATTTGTAGGAACCAATGAAGCGAGTCCATATGGACACTTATAATTCTTTGAAGACGTTCTCAGTTCCTTTATTTTTGATGACTATAATCTTGATATGGTTAAAACCTAGTTGTTTAGACAAACTCTCTCTAATAATGTTTGCGGCTAGTACAGATATTTTTTGTGCAGAAGCACTGAGGACTTGGAAGGAATTGACAACCAATTTCCTATCAAAATATTACTTAGATAGCAAAGCTCACGAGATGAGAGGTACTATTATCAGTTTCAAAAATAATCCTGGTGAGGGCTTATATGAAGGATATCTAAGGTACAAAAGTTACCTAGATAATTTCCCCATCATCGTTTACCTGATTGGTTAATCACTCATACTTTTTATGGAGGGCTAAACATTGAAAATAGAGTGAATCTAGACACTGCTTCTAATAGTAGTTTTCTATCTTACACCTATGATGAATTTTGGAACCTAATAATAAAAATGAGGGAAGCAATGGAAAATCTTAAAGAAAAAGAAAACTTTACAAATAGTTTTTCTGAATACGCTTGCGTTAATGATTTTCTTGCAGATGAAACGACAGATACAATGATTAAAACCCTCTGTATTGATTCTTACTCAGTAAAGAAAATTATTGAGAATTATGCAGGGTATTTGCAGGTACCTACAGAATGGGAACCCCGTAAACCCCTCGAAGAAAAGAAGCATGCAATAGCGCTAATGGTAGAGTTCTCCTCGATACCTACTCAAGGGATCATCAAGAAAAGGAAAAAAGAGGAAGAACAAATAAAGAAGAGACCAAAGAAACCAGAAAGGAACCCCGAAGCTACCAATATAAATAATGTTATATTAAAGGACCTTATGGAAGCACGAATAGTGAACAATGAAGTGTTTATGCCAGATCTTGAAACCTCAGAATTCATTGAAGGTAAGGTACGAGGTAATGAAACTTCAAAACTGATGACTCCCATATATTATGGAGAAACTTTTTTATACGGAATTTGTGAGCCGATTTCCACTATAAATATTATGCCTTCATAACGTTATGAGGAACTTCACTATAATTTGAATAATCCAGATGTGGAACCGGTAGAAACTACTATTAAATTTTCTAATAGGACCAATATAAAACTGGAAGGTGTAATCAGAAATATCTATGTCTTTATTGGATCACTTATGTACCCCGTTGATTTTCATATTGTTGATATGCCGCGAGATTCTTTTTGTCCTATTCTTTTAGGCAAGCCTTTTGTTTCCAGCACCAAAGCTCAAGTTTATAATAAGAAGGAGACTGTTTCACTGATGTTTGGAGAAGAGGAAATGACATTCCACTTTTCCAAACTAAAGAAGAGGCCTTATGAAGTGGAAGATATCAAAGAAGAGAAAATGATTGTCGAGCTGGCAGCAATTCATTTCAGTACTCCAAAAGATGAATTAGAGAGGAGCCTGATTAATTGGGAGGAAGCACCAAATGATGAGGAGAAAGAATGCATGGATGATTACCTTGATTCAGTTACAGAAGCACAAAATCCACATGACTATGAAGAACTGGTAAGAAAAGGAGATGAAGAGCCTCCACCAATTGAATTTAAACAACTTCCAGAAGATATGGGGTATGATTTTTTAGATAATGAAAATAAATGTCCTGTTAATATTAGCAAGAATCTATCAGAGAATGAAACAAATAAACTCATTTCAGTTTTGGTTAAGCATCGTGAAGCCTTTGGATATACATTGAGTGATATGAAAGGAATAGATCCATCTATCGTAACACATAAGATTACCATGCTTGATGATGCTGAGCCGGTAGTGGATACACAAAGAAGGCTTAATCCGAAAATGAAGGAAGTAGTAAGAAAGAGGTTATACGCTTATTAGATGCTAGCATAATATATCCTATTTCTAACAGTAAGTGGGTTAGCCCAGCTCATTGCATACCAAGACAAGGTGGTCTTGATGCTGCTATGAATGAGGATGGTGAGCTAGTTCTAGAAAGGCTCATTGTAGGATATCATATGTGCATTATTTTAGGAAGCTAAACCGTGAGACACGGAAAAATCATAAACCTATACCATTCATGGATAAAATTTTAGAAAGACTTAGTAATAATTCTTATTTCTGTTTTCTTGATGGTTATTCTGGATATTCTCAAATTGCCATACAACCAGAAGATCAAGAGAAAACAACTTTCACTTGCCCTTATGGCACATATGCTTATAGATTAATTTCGTTTGGCTTATGTAACACAGCAGCAACTTTTCAGGAATGTGTTCTAAAGATCTTTGATGATTTTGTTGAGAAAAGTATGGAGGTTCTAACGAATGATTTTGTTGTTTGTGGAACAACCTTTGATAATTGCCTCTACAATCTAACCAAAGTCTTGTAGAGATGTAGGAAATCAAATTTGGTTTTGAATTTGGAACAATGTCGTTTCATGGAAAGAGAAGGTAAAGTTTTTGGGCATATAGTTTCAGAGAAGGGAATAGAAATAGATAAAACTAATATAAATTCTATAGAAAATCTTTTAATACCTCAGGACATTAAAAACTTAAAAATGTTTCTAGGACATGCAGGTTTTTATAAGCGTTTTATAAAAGATTTTGCTAAAATAGCTATGCCTCTCACCAACCTTCTTGATAAAGAAACTCCATTCTACTTAGATCATGATTGCATTGCAGCTTTTGAGAACCTTAAGGATAAATTAGTTTCAGCACCTATCATGCAATCTCCAAAATGGGATGAACCTTTCGAAATCATGTGTGATGCTAGCGAATATGCTTTAGGGGTTGTGTTGGGACAACGAGATGAAAAGAATTTTAATGTTATTTATTATGCTAGTAGACCTCTTAATAAGATTAAGAAACATTATGCTAGCTATAATTTTGCTTGCGACAAATTTAGATCCTATATCATTAATTCTAAGGTAATAATTCATATGGATCACCAAGCTTTGCGTCGCCTCCTTGTGAAAAAGGATGCTAAGCCCAGGTTGATTAGGTGGGTTTTATTACCACAAGAATACGATTTGCAAATAGTAGATAGGAGGGGTAAAGATAATCCGGTAGCAAAGCATCTCTATAGGATGGAGGGAATAATTAATAACCCCGTACCAATTAATGAATCATTTCTAGGAGAATATTTAGCAAATGTTGAAATTGCTGATCCATGGTATGCGGATTATGCTAATTATCTAGCAACAAAATTTATACCTCCTGGTATGTCAAGAAATCAAAGGATGAGATTCTTTAATGATCTTAAATATTACTTTTGGGATGATCCGTATCTATATTTTCATGGACCTAACGAAATGATTCGGAAGTGTGTTCCTAACCATGAAATGAATGCAATATTGAAAGCTTGTCACGACAGTCCGTATGGAGGGCATCATGCAGGTAAGAGAACTGCTGCAAAGGTACTTCAATCCGGATTCTATTGGCCCACCTTGCTCAAGGACGCACATAGGTATGTGGAATACTACGATGCTTGCCAAAGAAGAGGTAATATAGGTAGGAGACAAGAAATGGCAATAAACTATAGTCTCATAATTGAACCCTTGGATGTATGGGGAATGGATTACAAGGGACCATTTATAGAATCGAATGGTTATACTCATATTCTTCTTGCTATTGACTATGTTACTAAATGGGTTGAAGCTATTCTGACAAGTCATGCAGATGCAGCCACCTCAGTGAAGATGATAAAGGACATCATATTCCCTAGGTTTGGAGTTCCTAGATTTTTAATTACGGATGGTGGTTCTCATTTATGAAAGGAAATTTCAGGAAGATCCTCAACAAATATGGAGCAACTCACTGCGTTGGTTCACCATATCATCCTCAAACAAGTGGTCAAGTGGAACTCTCTAATAGAGAACTAAAGACCATACTCGAGAAGACGGTGGACAAATCAAGAAAAGATTGGTCATACAAGTTAAATGACACTCTATGGGCATACCATATTGCGTTTAAAAATCCAATAGGTATGGCACCTTATAATATGTTATACGGTAAGGCATGCCATTTACCTTTAGAATTGGAACACAAAGCTTTTTGGGCAATCAAGAACCTAAATTATAATCTTAAAACAATAGGAGAATTTTTTTTATTAGATATTCATGCTTTAGATGAGTTTAGATGTGAAGCCTATGAGAATGCTAGGTTGTTTAAGGAAAAAGTGAAAATATGGCATGCTAGAAAATAGAGAATAAGACTTTTAAAAGTGGATACAAAGTGTTGCTCTATAATTCTTGTCTTAAGTTGTTTCCAGGAAAGTTCAGATCGAAGTGGGAAGGCCCACATATAGTTCAAGAATCTTATTCATCGGGAGCAGTGAAGCTCCAAGGAAAAACACCCTCTCTTGCATGGGTGGTAAATGTACAATGCTTGAAGCATTACCAAGTAAAAGAACATATAAGTGCAGTCACCATAGAAGTAATCAACCCAAAAGAAGTGATTAAGCAAAGGTATGCAAGGAATGGCAACTGCCAGAAGAATGGACTCAAAACGGAATGAGCAATACTACGGTCAAGCTATTGACCATAAAAGAGCACTTCATGGGAGGCAACCCACGCAAAATAAAGGTTTGATAAAGTTTTTAAATTTTCAATTAAAATTTTATTTGAGCATTGTGTTAAATAATAAACATTTGATGCTCTAGCAAAGAAGAAGGAAGATTGATAATGCGAAAATTGGTCAAAAATCTAAGCTGACATTTTTCTATCAAAACTCGATATTTCGTTAAGTTTCAGATTAATAAAGAATCCTTGGAGAAGAAGAATTTTTTTGGTGGACACAGAAGGTTTAACAACCAACTATACGGCGGGAATAAAAATTCCGGCCGTATAGCTGCAGTCGTATAGTTGTTGCGACATCACCCCTTCCATCCATGAAAGGTACTGAGAGTTTAACGACCAACTATACAGCCAGAATTAAAAATTCCACTCGTATAGCTGTGGTCGTATAGATATCGACGCCTTTGATAAAAAAATCCTAGGAACTGAGAGTTTAACGACCTGCTATACAGCCGGAATTAAAAATCCCGCCCGTATAGTTGTGGTCGTATAGTTATCGATCCATCTCCAAAAAAAATTATTCGGACTCCAGCGAGTTTAATGACCAATTGTACGGTGGCAATAAATATTCCCGCCCATATAGTTCCGGTCGTATAGTTGGTTCCACCATAGATGTAATCTATAGTCGGTTCATAACTATACGACGGGAGATATACGGGTCGCGCCCGTATAGTTGCTTGTTACGAAAGGCGGCTAAGGTTTTTGACCTCTCCTTTTAAAGCTGATCGCATCTAACCTTTTTCATTAAGTTTTCGCAGAGCTACAACTTCCAACCTCGAAAAATCCTCGCCATCCCTATACAAGCCCCTCTAACAACAACCATCAACCCTTCCACGTCAAAAATATCTAAAAGAAGAAAGAAGAGAAGCCCATGAAGAGGATCAAAGAAGTAGAACCTAAAGGATCATCATCATCATCCAGCCCGGAGATCAAGCCTCTCCCAAATTGTGAGGACATGTTCCCTCAAAGGATGGAGGTGATGAGGCAAGTTGATCAGGGAAGGAATAAGGATGAGTATCTCCCTAATCCTTATCATTACAAAATAGGATCCTATTATAAACCTCCTCTTGGTCCATCACCTCTTAAACCTAAGAAGGTGCGGCAAGATGAGATTCAGGATAAGATCTATGAGTTAGAAAAGACTTCGAAGGCATGCGTTGAAACAACTGGAGAAGGGATTGACTCCTACTACATGATGAGCAAAGACCTTGAGAAAAAGGTCGATGACATTGATGGTAGAGTTGGTTTCTTGATTAAAACTGTCTTTGAGTTGACAGATGAGAAGAAATTCCTCAAGAAGAGAATGTTGAAGCTCCAATACGACATGGCCGAGCTCAGCATCCACTTTGCAAGCATAGTTAAAGATGGCAACATAAAAGAAGAGGGTGACGCTCTTTCTACCCAAGAGGAGGAATAGGTACCAACAAGGAGTTAATTGATCTTGCCTAGCTTGATTCCAAGCTTGGGGAGATCTTTAAATACCTTGTAATCTATCTTATAAATTTTATATTATAGTTTTGCATTAGTTCGAACTAGAAATTAAGTTTGCATCATTAGAATTCCCTTCAGTAATAGTCGATCCCTTTTATGAAATTCCAAGTTTATTATTATTATGGAGCAATATTGAGTTTGTGCTTATCTTATTGGATATATGAATGGCTTGAGTATAATTTTACTTGCACTTGATGATAGCAATAGGAGTCTTCCACACCATTGGTATTAATGGAATGTATAAAGATAATTTGGTCAATATATTGTAAGTCTACGGTTTGATTTACAAAGAAAAACTATCTATACAGTTAAGTTGAAAAAGAAACCATGAACAAAAGAAAATAAAAGTGCTATCAAAATAGAGTGAGAACAAGTTGAGGTAGAATCTTCAAGTCATAAGAATGCTTCATATTCAATTGGAATTTGATAATTGAGATCGTTAAACTTTGAATTCCTACATGAAGTGGAATGTATGGCTAGCTCCTTTGCACAACACTTAAACAAAAGTGCGAGCTTATACACAAAAGAGAAGAAAAGAAAGAAGAAAAAGAGCGAGTGTGCAAAGAGAAAATAGGCATATACCACTACATTGTAGTATGACAAAGAGACACTTTTGAGATTTTGAATCCCAAGTGAATACGTTGATCCTGAAACACTTGGTACTACCTCGCTAACTAATTCGATTAAACCGGATACTTTTACATTATGTTGAGATTCATATTTTATGAACTATTGATCACTAAGGTGTGGAAGCCTGCTAATACTATTCAGAAGGTTCGAGTAAGGTACTATTCATGAACTTATTCCTATGTATCGTATATGATAAACACATGCTGCAACTGCCTCATTTATTTTATTGACTCAGCTTCATGAATATGAGGATCACAACCATTAAGCTAAATATACTCGGGACGAGCAAGAGTCTAAGCTTGGGGAAGTTGATGAGTGCATATTTGTATCATGTTTTACATTATTATTTTGCATGGTAGATGTAGATCTTGGTATTTTACGGCGCTCGCGCGCACATTTTATGTCTGTTTTCACCAAGATCAGGACAGATGATGGATCCAATGGATACAATCCTTGGAGCAGTTGTACTAAGGAGAAAAGGAGTCAAAAACAATGTAAATCATTTATTTGGGAAATATTAATAATACCAGAAGAAAACCCAAAGCGGTCGAAGGAGACAGAGGGTTCAACGACCGACTATACGACCGGAATAAATTTTCTGGCCGTATAGTTGGCGTCGCCACCGCCTCCTCAAATAGTTTTACCCTGTGCAACTGGATCAGGAGATGACATACAGAACACCTAGAAATCGCCGAAGCCTCACCTCCGGAAGGCATCTGGAGGGGGAACTCATCCACTAGGGATGCATCCTCAACCTGCGCAGATCCGGGAGGCTAAGGCATCGATCTTCATCATCCACCGTTGCATCACCACCATCTCCATCCATCCCATCTACATCTTGTCTAGATCTTGTTGTAATTCCTGTACTCGTTGTGTATTTATACAAGTACTATTCATCTATGATTGTTTCCATTACCATTGCCATGATGTTGATTGCCTCCATGTCTGAGTAGATCTCTAGTTCTTGGGGAGATGGAGAAACCCTAGCATATGATTGAGATGAGATAGAGATTATTATGTTATACATCATTATGTGTATGTGTTAATTGTCTTCATCTTGATGTTGGGAGTTGTGCACCTCCTTAATATTTGCCCCCTATGGGGACTCGATGAAGGGGATTACTGGTTAGTAGATAGAGGGATGATAGCACTTACGGTGACTATAAAGCTATTGTCATTCCTTACATGCTAACTTGGGGAATCAAGGAGAACTCATTAAGCCATGTCCATGCCACGGGAGAAATCCCTTAATAGCGAGCTAATACGATTGATGTCGTTTATTTGTCAGTTGTGGTTATGAAGGATGATGTGAGCAGCGGTTGCTGCCTATTTGTCCATATATGGAGCTCCTCCCACATACATACATATTATGAGAATAGTTGTTATAATAATCTTGATTGCTTAGTCTAAATTGTTAGCGGTGTATCCACCACTCCCCGAGAACGCCTTTTTCGCTATTGCAGTTCCAAAGTTCGATTACACACGTGATTCTTACTTTCTGCATTAAGTTTTTCTTTACTTTAAATTACCTTGTTCAACCAAAAACCCAAAAACAACTCTACTTTTCTTGCATCTTAAAGTTATTTCTTAAGTACTTCATTTTGTTGTAGTTAAAAGCATTTTAGTCTTTCCCCTACTACTCCATGTGGGATCAATATCTTTATTTCGAAAGTAGCTACAAACGATCTGTGCACTTGCAGTCATCAGTTGTCCATATAACTTAATGGCTTTGCTCTGGTTTACCTTGATTGGTCTTGTTACCTTAATACACTATTCTCTTACGAGATGACTCATGTCCGAAGAGGGTGTGGACAATTGAGTTGTCTAGTTGCCACTTACCAACGGTGGGAGACAATGGTATATGAGGGACCGCCACAATTATAGTTAACAGCTATTCCATAAGCACTTATTATGCACACCGTTATACACAACATTACTTGAGGAATCATACCATTAATATTTCATCTCATTGCATTCACCTCTTTTCAGTTTTACTTTTGTTCTAGTTTTCTTCCGGTCCTAGTAGTAGTTATTGCAAAACATCTTAAATTCATTTATGCTAGCAACTTATAGAATAAGCTATTTCCAAACCATGGTTTGGGTGTGAACATGGTCGCATTTACAATGTGGCTACAGGGTCGTGTTCGCCGAGCTCCCATCGGGACAAACTCTTTAAATATTTGCTACTACAAGTACTGCAATAACCCTGTTATTGGTGCAGGAACCTAGTCATCAAGCACCACCAGCGTATTCATGCATTGTGTATCTCAACAACAAGGCATCGAGATCTTAAGGGAAATCCATCTCGGTGATTGCGAGCATCATGCTGCTCCTAGATCACTTGTTTCCAAAGATTTTAGGCAAGGGTTTTACTGGCTTACCGCCAAGGAAGACATAGACAAGATAGTTGAGACCTTCCTTATTAGATGTCAGTACTATGCAAGGCAACCACATGTATCTATTGACGAGTTGTGAACCATACCAATAACTTGGTCATTCGCAGTCTAGGGGCTTGACATGGTTAGACCGTTGAAGAGGGCACCATGTGGGTTTACTCATATGCTAGTAGGAGTGGATAAATTCAAAAAATGTATTAAAGCTAAATCCATTATAAATCTCGTTGGGCCAACTGCTCTCAAATTGTTCTGGGATATAGTGGTGGGGATTGTTTGTTTGCGACCCGAAAGTTCGTAGGCGAGTGCATGGTGGTACCCAAGTTCCCTGTAATTGTTCTGTTTCGTAAAGTTGGGCTGCCAACTACTGAGAGGGGCCATTTCGAGGCAAACTCATCTCACCCCTGCCAAATTCAAACATTTCATTAAACTGTCCCGTGAAGTAGATGGTTGGGACCCACATGTCGGTCATCTATCCATGACGCAAGCGCCAATGCGGCAACCTCTTAGGAAAATTGAGAAACTAAGTGTTTTGGATGCGTTGACCAATTTCACAAATCCATTCCCTCCTTTCCCCTAGCACCGGTAGCGTTGAAATCCACCCTCCAAGCAGGACGATCCCTTCGGACCTTTGACTTCCAGCGCCAAGTTGTTGCGCCCAGTCGCTAATCCTGAGCTCCAACGGCGCATGCCGTAGCCTCCATTGCGAGGCTCTAGCCCGCCTTCGCCACCGACGAGCCGAGCAGCTCGGGGGATGGCAGATCCTACTACCAAGGAAGAAGAAGTTCTGGCTACATGCGGGTGAGCTACCCTTCTCTTTTCTATTCGCACTAATTATAACTGCTAGCTGGTTACTGAACCTACCATTGTTTGTTAGCCCAACGCTAACAAACATATTTTGTCCATAGTTCTCTGTCAAGTGGGATCTTCGCGGACCACCCTTACCTGGTTACCGTAGTCCTCTTAAGGTATGACTCTAAATCAGCAAGGGTGAAGGGAAAGTGGTATGGACACCATTGTATCATGATGGAAGAAGCGCCTGCGCAGATCTGCACTATATCTTTTATGGTTGCTGCTCTGTGTAATCATGACTAATTATGGCCGAAGCAGACTACAAAGTTCAGCTTCATGGATGAATGTGTCATCATGGTTCCTCTAACGTGTGACAGTCAGCTAATTGGGTTGATGAAAAGGTATGCTTCGGCTTGCACGTTTGAGCTAAACTGTGATGTACTGAATGTGGAAGCTGCTGCAAATGGGAGTCACCCTTCTATTCTTAGACATGGTGGTCGCTCGAACCTAGTTAGCTCCTGGTAAGCAAAAGTCTCTTGGGGTTTGCATGTTTGTGCTGAATTGTAATTTTTGCAAGTATTTACTCTGTAGATATTGGGCAGTTATGCAACAGTCCTGTTTCCTTGATAGGAAGCACCGCAAGGTTAGAAACATGACTGTCGGGTCAGTCATTTTGCTGCCCGAAGAAGATAAAAACGAGTGGAAAGATGATGTTGGACACGATTCTGGTGCTGATTGTCCCGGCGATGCAGAGTACGTGAAGCTAAGAAAATTGGCACCGAGGAAGAGGAAGAAGGCAGGAAATGAAGAAGCCAGTGGACGTGAAGGCTTGGCACCCAAGCTACGGAAGAAGGTTGCTGCCAACGAAGATGCATAGTAATGTGTTGAACTTGAACCTATATATGTAATTCGGTTAAATTTTGGAGCTATGTGTGTGGAACTTTGCTGGGCGAAACAATCTACCCATGTTCTCTGAGAAAAATGTACCGCGACTTACGGTTTGGAAACGCCCGAGTTAGTAGTTGAATCCGAAATTGTGATTGTGCCACTACCATCTGAAAACACGCAGCACCGGTTCCACGATTGCTGAGGGGCAGGAGGTCTCCAAATTCGATGGAATGTAAGTGGCACAGAAATAAATTATTTAAGCTGCTACACTCCACGAAGCAGCAACTTATTTCAGATGCTGCACAATGACGTGGCAACATAAACAACAATGGCAACCGATAATGCCCAGATGCTTGAGCCTGTCTATCTCACTGCCTCCCTGCTCCTGCCTCCCCTACGTCTAGTGAAGCTCCCGGATCTCCTTTAACCGGGTGTACGTGCTTCCACTTTATAAATTGTGGTTGTGCCATTTGCATACGGCACAATCCACGTAGATTACGTTTAAACAAACCACCAATGTAAGAATACCACCATGATCATACAAAAGGAAGTAATGCAGGGTTAAGACAGATTAATGGGAGACCAATTTTTTCCTCCCAGGACTCCGGGACCACTAGTTCAGATCGCTAGGTCAACAAGTACTACTATTACAACTTAAAAGGCACGAAGCTCAAGCTAAATAGAAGTAGTTATCACACATCTCCTTGATCTTCCTAATCTTAGCCCGATGCGCATCTTCCTGCGAGAGCAAGGATCGATTCGTCTACTCCTTCCTTTTAGCATCTTCCTTGTACAGCTTCAATTGTTTCTCTGCATTTATCCTCATGCACTCGTCAATACTCGTAGTTGTGAATTGTAGGACTTTGGCCTGGTGAAGATCATTCCTTGCTTGAGTCAGTTCTTGCTCTGCTTTAGCCTTCAGGGCCAACGCCACGTCCATCTCCTTCTCGACTTTACTAACCTTGTTTTGCACCCTCCTAAGATCTCGGTTAAGCTTGGTCGTGTCAACTGGGTCCCATAGATTCATCTCAACACTGTCAAGAAGTGAGCTGACTACGAATTCTTTCAACTCAACAGTCATATCCCATAGTTTGTCCAGCGTTTTCTGCATCGATTTGGGCCACTCTGGATCTACCCATTTGACAACACTGCAACTTCTGGCTTGCATCATTCCACGATGTCCTTGACACCGTAAAAACCTCCTGCCTGTGTTTCGTCCTTCGAACGCTACAAATTTAGCGGGCACATATACATGTTTACATAGCAGAGGACTGTCTTCATCCCCTAAACCGTGATAGTAGGAGTCATACAACGTCTGGTTGGCCTAACACATAATACGCGCATGAGTAAACAGAGTAGATCTAGCTCAAAATAGATAACTGGCCACAGATGATAGAGATAGAGATGAGATGACTCACATCAAAATCATCATCCCTGTCGTCACGACGCATTTCCTCAAAGTCTCCCCTTGAACCCATGGCGAGAGAGAGAGGGAGAGGACGGGTGGCTGCCGGAGAGATAGCTGGATATATCGTCAGCTTGTGGCTACGGCAGGATGGGAGTGAAGTGGGGAAAGTGGCTTCGAGGGGAAGGAAGAGAAGTACGGGGAGGAAGAGAAGTAATGGGGACGTGACACTGGAATATGGCCCACTGAACTCGTGAGTCGTGACACTCGCAACAAGGGAGTGCCCGGTGTTGCCAGTTTGTTCAGAGAAAGCGGGCAGCAAGCATGGCTAATCATGCCGCAAAACAACCTACTCGCGGATCGCTCTCATGAAGACCATCCCAATTGTCCAAGCACCCCGATCGAACGGTATGTAACAATCGTCAAGAACACATTGGGGATCATGGATCGCTCTCATGTTAGGGCGTGCATTATAGAAGACTCGGTCTAACGGCCACCATTGGGGAGCCAAGGTTAGGGATCTCCTAAGGTTAGGATCCATATGTGGTTTATGAGAATAACACACATGAAATGACACCGGGGATATGTGGTTTGTGAAAAGAACACACATGCAATGACTCTAACTGTGGATTGTGAAAAGAATAGGCAATATAATTACTCTCGTGGATCCATGTGTGGTTTGTGAAAGAACAGACATTCACTAACTCTAGCTGTGGTTCATGAAAAGAACACACGTGCAATGTCTCTAGATGTGGTTTGTGACAAGAACACAAATGCAATGACACTGGGTGTGGTTCATGAAAAGAAAACACAGCCAGTGACACTGGTGTATCCTTATGGGGTTTGTGAGAAGAACACACATGCAATGACTCTAGCCGTGGTTTATGAAAAGAACATACATGCAATGATACTGGGTGTGGTTCATGAAAAGAACACACATCCAATGACACTGGTGGATCCTTATGTGGTTTGTGAAAAAGAACACACAGGCAATGACACTAGGTGTGGTTCATGAAAAGAACACACATCCAATGACACTTGTGGATCCTTATGTGGTTTGTGAAAAATAACACACATGCAATGACTCTAGATGTGGTTCATGAAAAGAACACACATCCAATGACACTGGTGAATCCATCTGTGGTTTGTGGAAAGAACAGACATGCAATGACTCTAGTTGTGGTTTGTGAAAAGAACAGACATCCAATGACGCTAGCTGTGGTTTGTGAAAAGAACACACATCCAGTGACACTGGTGGATGCATATGTGGTTTGTGAGAAGAACAGACATGCAAATGACTCCATATGTGGTTCATGAAAAGAACACACATGCAATCACACTGGTGGATCCATGTGTGGTCCATGAAAAGAACACACATCCAATGACACTAGTGGATCCTTATGTGGTTTGTGAGAAGACCACACATGCAATGACACTGGGTGTGGTTCATGAAAAGAACAGACATCCAATGACACTGGTGGATCCTTATGTGGTTTGTGAGAAGAACACACATCCAATGACTCTAGTTGTGGTTCATGAAAATAACAGATATGCAATGACTCTAGCTGTGATTTGTGAAAAAAACACACATCCAGTGACACTGGTGGATCCATATGTGGTTTGTGGAAAGAACAGACATGAGATGACACTAGCTATGGCTTGTGAAAATAACAGACATGCAATGACACTGGTGGATCCATATGTGGTTTGTGGAAAGAACACACATGCAATGACTATATATGTGGTTCATGAAAAGAACACACATGCAATCACACTGGTGGATCCATGTGTGGTTCATGAAAAGAACACACATCCAATGACACCATATGTGGTTCATGAAAAGAACACACATGCAATCACACTGGTGGATCCATGTGTGGTTCATGAAAAGAACACACATGCAATCACACTGGTGGGTCCATGTGTGGTTCATGAAAACAACACACATGCAATCACACTGGTGGATCCATGTGTGGTTCATGAAAAGAACACACATCCAATGACACTGGGTGTGGTTCATGAAAAGAAAACACATCCAATGACACTGGTGTATCCTTATGTGGTTTGTGAAAAGAACACACATGCAATGACACTAGGTGTGGTTCATGAAAAGAACACACATCCAATGACACTGGTGGATCCTTATGTGGTTTGTGAAAAAGAACACACATGCAATTACTCTAGCTATGGTTCATGAAAAGAACACACATGCAATGACACCGGTGGATCCATGTGTGGTTTGTGACAAGAACAGACATGCAAATGACTCTAGCTGTGGTTCATGAAAAGAACACCCATGCAATCACACCGGTGGATCCATGTGTGGTTTGTGACAAGAACATACATGCAATGACTCTGGGTGTGGTTCATGAAAAGAACAGACATCCAATGACACTTGTGGATCCATGTGTGGTTTAATGAAAAGAACACACATGCAATGACACTGGGTGTGGTTCATGAAAAGAACACACATCCAATGACACTGGTGGATCCATATGTGGTTGGTGGAAAGAACACACATGCAATAACTCTAATTGTGGTTCATGAAAAGAACACACATCCAAAGACATTGGTGGATCCATATGTGGTTTGTGGAAAGAACAGACATGCAATGACTCTAGCTATGGTTTGTGAAAATAACAGACATGCAATGACACTGGTGGATCCATGTGTGGTTTGTGAGAATAAAACACATGCAATGACACTGGTGTATCCTTATGTGGTTTGTGAGAAGAACACACATGCAATGACACTGGTGTATCCTTATGTGGTTTGTGAGAAGAACACACATGCAATGACTCTATTTGTGGTTCATGAAAAGAACACACATGCAATGACACTGGTGGATCCATGTGTGGTTTGTGAAAAGAACAGACATGCAATGACTCTGGGTGTGGTTCATGAGAAGAAAACACATCCAATGACACTGGTGAATGCATATGTGGTTTGTGAAAAGAATAGACATGCAATGACTCTAGCCATGGTTTGTGAAAAGAACACACATGCAATGACATTGGTGGATACATATGTGGTTTGTGGAAACAACATACATGCAATGACACTAGATGTGGTTTGTGAAAAGAACACACATGCAATCACACTAGTGGATCCATATGTGGTTTGTGGAAAGAACAGACATGCAATGACACTGGGTGTGGTTAATGAAAAGAACAGACATGCAATGACACTGCTGGATCCATATTTGGTTTGTGGAAACAACACACATGCAATGACTCTATATGTGGTTCATGAAAAGAACACGCATGCAATCACACTGGTGGATCCATGTGTGGTTCATGAAATGAACACACATCCAATGACACTAGTGGAACCTTATGGGGTTTGTGAGAAGAACACACATCCAATGGCACTAGGTGTGGTTCATGAAAAGAACACACATCCAATGACACTGGTGGATCTTTATGTGGTTTGTGAGAAGAACACACATGCAATGACTCTGGTGGATCCTTATGTGGTTTGTGAAAGGAACAGACATGCAATGACTCTAGCTGTGGTTTTTGAAAAGAACACACATGCAATGAACTCTGGTGGATCCATATGTGGTTTGTGAGAAGAACACGCATGCAATGACTCTAGATGTGGTTTGTGAAAAGAACACACACGCAATGACACTGGTGGATCCATATGTGGTTTGTGAAAAGAACACACATCCAATGACTCTAGATGTGGTTTGTGAAAAGAACACACATGCAATGACACTTGTGGATCCATGTGTGGTTTGTGAGAAGAACAGACATGCAATGACTCTAGCTATGGTTTGTGAAAAGAACAGACATGCAATGAACTCTAGTGGATCTATATGTTGTTTGTGAGAAGAACACACATGAAATGACTCTAGATGTGGTTTTTGAGAAGAACACACATGCAATAACTTTATCTATGGTTAATGAAAAGAATAGAGATGCAATGACTCTAGCTGTGGTTTATTGAAAGAACACACATGCAATGACTCTGGTGGATCCATATCTGGTTCATGAAAAGAACACACATTCAATGACACTAGTGGATCCATATGTGGTTCATGAAAAGAATACACATGCAATGACATTGGTGGATCAACATGTGGTTTATGAAAAGAATACAGATGCAATGACACTAGTGGATCCATGTGGTTTATGAAAATAACGCACATTCAATGAACTCTAGTGGGTCCATGTGGTTTATGAGAAGAACACACATCCAATGAACTCTAGTGGATCTATCTTAGCATAATTTGATGTATGCCACGATGTATTTCATTGTACAAGACACTCACTTTCCATTTTTATACTACTCAGTTTTGCCCTTGGTTTTTTGATACTACACAGTTTTGCCCCCTCCCCCCTCTCTATCTTTCGTAAAAGCCCAAACCTGTGCTCACTCTGTCTGCTACTCCGTGATTGGTTGTCATAGTTGTCACACGGATCGTGCGCGCCAATCATTGATTCTATGCGATCCAACGATGATCATTGCACATGTCGTGCCCTTCATAGTACAGCATGAGACATCACGGACGTCTCCCTCAGCGAGACTTCTACAAGAAGGAACACGAAGCCGTCCATGGAAAAGTCGTCGACTGGACATGTCATGTTTAATCAAGTCTAAAAATCCTACTACTGCTACTACTACGCCACAACACATGCGTCATCGAGTGCACAGTCATCGATGGACAGCTGCAATTTATTTCCACTTGATTTTAATAAGACATACAAATTTTTTATGAAGTGGCTCTCAATCTCACTTCCATCTAGGCCCCACCGTAAGAAACTTGCACGTCCTAGCCGGAGGCCGAAGAGCTAAGCTCGACGATACCTAATGTCTCCGCCTTCATCGAGTCACTCGCAGTCATCAACACATCCCTCTACCCGATCTAGCACAACCCCACAAATCTCGCCATACAGCCACCTACCTTCCCCTCTACATTTCCACTTTTAATTATCGCCAATTTTAGGGCAGTGTCAAACTTCGTACATAGAAATTGTGTATGCGCTCTTTGCATGCGGCTCAATATAGAACTGCCATGCATGGCTCAGGGGGAAAATGTGACGTACCGTGCGCGTGTCGTGGTGCACGGTGCAATGAAACGTGCCTTGCTTCCATTCACCTTAACTATAGAGCCCCTCTCTGCAAACCCACTCTCACTCTCGCTCACTCTCCCCACACAACCCTCTCCACTGTCCTACCAGCATCTGCAAACTCCCGAGAATACCCCGTCCGCGCCAACGATGGCGGACGAGGATACGGTGGTCATCGTCGCCTCCAAGGCTGCCGGCAAGGAGGCCCCCGTCTCCTCACTGTTCCCCCTCGACGCGTTGAAAGAATCCACCATCCCCATCCAGGCCCCGTCGAGGCATCGATGGCAGCTTCTGTTCCCATCTAGGCCCCCGTCCCCGCTACCGACGTAGCCGCCGGCGATGATCCCCCTGCCTGCGAGGAGGCTCCCGCCAGCCATGCGCAGATCCAGGTCTTCAGGGGCCCCTACGATCCATATGAGTACATCGCTCTGCTGAACCCCTACGACACCGGCATCGATGATGATCCATGGTTGGAGGTAACTAGGGTTTTCTCCCCTTCCCTGGTTCTTCTATCGTTCCCATCGTTGGATGCTAGATCTTGGTTTATTAGGATTCGTTTGTTTGCATTTCGATTGCTCGATCTTCTTACATCATCTACTCCCCCATTTTCCTTTTCTTCCAATTGGTTTACAGCAGCGACGTCTGCAGTGATGACGAGTCCAAGCACATCGAGACTCGTCAGGTGTTGAGGAGGCTGCAGGCTGGCCAGTACGACGCCTTCTTCGCTAGCAGCGACTACAGTTGCCCTTTCTGCAAGGGGATCGCCTTCTGCTGGGCGAGTCTTTCCGGCACCGACTTCAACTCCTTAGTGAAGCATGCAGAGGGCCCGAGATCCGGCACCCACAATGGTGGCCATACCGTGAACGTCAACGCCTACATCGTTGAACACCAGGCTCTCGGCATTCACCTCCAAAACCTCCAGCGGGTGGCCATCAAAGAGGGTCGCATGCCTCCAATCAAGCCCAAGGCCCCCAAGATCAAGAGACTGGGCATCAAGAAGTGGAGGAAGCTCCAGAGGGAGGAGGCAGAGGCGCAGGCGCATGCAAGGAGGGTTGAATGTGGTTGTTGCTGCTGCTAAGCAGCTTCTTTTGATTTTCTATATTTTTCTTGCATCCTATTTCTAGTTGAATGCATCGAACCTTGTTAAGCAACCTACTTTCTATCGCTATATCCTATTTAGTTGCGCACAGCTATATCTACATTTGTTTTGTTTTTTGAATGAATGTATTTTGCCTGGTGTGATTTGCTGCTCTAGATTTTCTACCAGATCAGAGGCAAAAATAGGTCCAAAAGGGAACGAATTATCAAAGAGAGAATCTTCTCTAGATTTGCTACCAATTTGGGCAAAATGAAACATATCTCTTTAGCGAGAGAGGAAAAAGGTACTCTTTCAAACTGCCAGTTAACGAGCTACCATCTTGACAAGCTACAAGACACATACAGAAACATAACACAAAGAAGTAAAATTTATTTTACTACTCTCACTTGAGGCGCTATACATCTTGACAAGATAAATGAGTTCCAAAAAAATAGAAACATAACATAAAGGAGTAAAATTTAATTCACTTCTCATTAGCCCACTTGAGGTGCTTGCCATCGTTCCTAGGCGACCAACTGCGATCATTCTAGGTGGATCTTACATTATTGGCACTCCATAGATCACGAAATGCTTCATTCCACCTGGGATCTGACTTGGCTTACCTATCTTCAGCGTCCTGTGGCACAATTAGTGGTGCATCATAGGCCTAATTGTTGCCGCTAGAAGATGATGCCTCTCTGTTTGCTGCTTCAACTGCAGCCTGTCTGTCAGCTGCTTCTGCTTCAGCGGCAAGCTCTCTTTCGGCTGCTTCTGCAGCCTCTCTGTCAGCCGCTTCAGATGCAGCCATTTTCTTTGCATATGCAGCTTCAAACTCAGCTATTCTGCATTTTCTACAAAGGGCTCCCCTAAGCTCATCTTCCCTCTTACAAATAGGGCAAAACATGAGGTAACGTAGAAAAAAATGGATCTTCTTGTACAACCGATAGGTCATGTAAGCATCTATGGCTGCATACTTCAGGTTTATATCAAACAACGGCCACTTGTCCCAGAAATCGTGCCTATCCATAGGTAAATCTGCTTTCATTCTATCGTACGACTCATCGAAGATTCTAGTTGTGAGTGATTCCATTCCATCCTTCCTCGAGCCCCTGGAATCTTGACAAGACTCTGAATATCGATCCAGTTGTGTGAAGGAATTGTAATTCCCTCTCGATGAAATTTCGAAAAATCAGTTGTATTGTCGATAGTGCAGAAAACAATTCCCTTTTCTATAAGGAACTGGCGTAGCGCCGGACAATTCCTGTCAGTCCTGAAAGTATGTAGTTTGTCATCACCAAAATTTGTAACTACAAATATTTTGTCAATGCAAGATCATCATCTGAATATAATTTTAAAAAGTTTAGTAAATGCAAGATCAAGACTCTCAACATTGTCTTGTCATAATTTATTTGGTCCTAAATAAAATCCAGTAGTTGCAAGATGAGCAAATGGATAAAGAACAAGAGGAGAAAACCCTAAAAGCGGTTAGCTACAGAGAGAAGATCTACAAAGCGGGAGAAGTGGTAGACAAGGACGTGTTTCCTCATGGCCAGTTGAACGATGGCGACTTCACTCCCTTCATATGGGTTCTCTGGGCTATACTCGAGGTCCAATCCCACAAACTTGTCCTCGTCTTTCTCAAGCCAACCCTCGTACATCCTCAGGACTCACACCACTATCTCCTCCTCGTTGGTGAAAACGACATCTATCTTCTTATTGTCATGGGTAGTGAAGCTTGTCTCTAGAGTGCGACGACCTTCCATGGCGGCAAGGAGAAGACGGGAAGAAGACAGATGACAGGAAGAAGAAGAGTGGTTTCTGCGAGGCAGGGGAACGGTGGAACCGTCAATGCGCTTTTAAGGTAGTGGTTAATGACGGGGACGGAAGTCCAAAGGAGAGACGCGTGGCGGTGGCCGTTCCAGCTTCTGAGTAAACAAAAAATAATTATAACAAGGATATATGTGCCCTGTTTTGTCATGTCAATACACTGGGCCGGTCGTGTTGTCCTATCCACTGTGCCAGCGCTACAAGCCTACGTGACAGCCACCCTACCTAAGCGACGGGAGCGACATAACGGAGAGAACTAACAAGGGGGCCCCAACTTGACGGGCGTTAGCCTGATATTTTGTATTGAAACATAAAGTTGAATTCGTGCCGAAAAAGACCCTCTGAGTAATTGGCACGCCAACTGTAGTCATCGCGGCTGATCACAGGCAACTTGGGTACCATGTTGCCTGGGCACCCCATCTTTCGGGCCGCAAAATGATATTCTCCTAGTGGTGAGGTTTGGTCTCCCACACAGCATCACCACTAACGATGGTAGTAACTTATCGCTGAGAGAAGTAGAGGCTTATTGTCACTCCAAAGGAATATGTCTTGACTTAGATTTTGTGTCACAACCACAGTCTAACGCTCAAGTTGAACGGGCCAATGGGATAATTATGCAGGGAATCAAGCCACGTCTAGAAGCAACTATTGCATCACGCCACTCGATCATGGGTGGAGGAATTACCACCTATGCTATGTAGCTTTTGAACAACTCCTAACAAATTTGTCGGCTTTACGCCTTTCTTCATGGTCTATGGAGAAGAAGCAGTCCTACCTACCAACATCCACCACGATTCACCGGAAGTTGCCGCCTGTGATGAAGATGATATTGAAGAATCTAGACAACTATTTGTGGACATGCTCAAGGAAGAACACATTCTAGCATCTTAGATATCCACCATCTACTAGTAGAAGATACACAACTACCATATTAGTCGTGTCTAGCATCGCTCGTTTAAAGAGGGGGATCTAGTGCTCCACCTCAAGCAGAAGAAAACCCAAAATTTATCCCCGCCTTGGGAAGGACCATTCATCATAAGCAAAGTGTTGCTTAATAGTTCCTATTACCTTGTTGATATTCGCGAGTTGAAAGATAGGCCAGGCAAAGACCGCACACACAAGCGACATGACCCTGGTGATGATTATCTAGAGGCTAATCGGCCATGGAACATAGCACAACTACGTCCTTTTTATACTTACCATATTTTTCTTTATGTAATATGTTCCTTATATGATCAATAAAATAAATCATTTGGTTCGCTCATATCCTGAGCCTTTTACGGTCTTAGTTTTTCATTTCTGGATAATATAAAACATTTATGCATAAGTTTGCATTTGAACTTGTGAAAATTACCTCTTTGGGCATTAGCTTAAGTTTAATGGTCTACATATTTTCTATTGTTCTTACGTGGATTCCAGAGTAGTGACCTTTCGGCACTCGCAGCCGGTGGTTTTGCTCCCAAGGTTTTGGATGGTGCTATTAAGCATTGCCACCAAGGGGTAAGGTTCTATGCTAAGATTTTTCCGTCTCATGAAAAGTCAAGCATAAAAACTAGAATAATGGATAAGGCAACACTTGCTTAAAGTATACACAAAATTACCTGTGGGGCTTAATAAGTAGTAGGATGCTTGCTGTCAAGTTTTCCTACTTACATAAAAGTTTTTAGCACAAAATATTTACAAAGACATAATTGGTACAACATTTTTTATGCCTCTAGTGCAAGGACTTTGAAGTTGTCATGGTGGTGGCACGACAGATGCCATGGATAGGCTAAACATGGGGCCAATGTGCACTAGAGGAATCCAGGGAGGGATAGTGTGGTGATTCCACACATAGATGCTTGTATTACTCTCTCTTTTGATGTGGGATTACAAGGGCTCCTTGAACTGTTCACGAGAAGGAGACTAGTTCTCTTACTCCTCACTACTAAGCCCTAGAGTTTTTCCTTAGCAGAATGATCGATCCCCCGCAACGAAGGCCCTAGTGCTCCTTATATAGGGAAGGCCAGGTTACAAAGTTAGGGCACACGTGGAAGCATATTCCCCAAATATGCCCTTTGGTTAAAGCTAGATGCCTCTTTATTCACTTTAAATGGCTAGCCTGAACTATGGACGTAATCCTCTGTGAGCTCCTTGTCTTTTGGCGTCACCAGACACGAATCACGTCAGCCAACACTTCCCGCGCCACCTTTGTCGGCCACGCCCTGCTAGTCCTTCCCTCTGCTCGCTTCGCTCACGCTACAATGGACAGAGGCCACCTTTTGACCAGCGGGAGATTCCTTCCTTCTCTTGGAAGCCAAGTGGTGACCCGGCTAGCGCTTGGCTAACCTGACTACGAGGGTACCTGCACACATGGTAAATCAAGCATAGTCGACATACATTTTATGTCGGGCGGGTTAATGTTAAGTGAACACCCACCAGGCCGGGTTACACCGTAAGTCGGCATGCCTCGAGGAGACCTGGCTGGCATTCACCTTGACCGTGTCGTACCTCAACTAACTCGGCTTTTATACCCGGTGTGACCCTACCTGGGGGTATCTCCCCAACATTAGTCCCCGAAGCTGGTGCGGTCTTAGCAACTTCAGTTGATAAGGCGATAGTAGGTTCCATTTATCAAGATATGCACTCTCTTTGTCGAGTTATTCTATAATCCGGTCTCTTTGGTTTGACATTCCCTTGGCTCAATCCGAGTTACTTCTCATTTGCCGGGTTATTTTCCATGTATCCGGGTTATCTTTCCTTCTCTCATACACTTCCCCATGTCCCACGTGGAGGGTAATCATCACTTTGCCTCATTTTAAGGGTCACGCTAGTTTATTGCGTCGGTTACTGTATTGATTTTCAGGAGTAACTGCTGCACGCATCACGTCGCGACAGCCCCCTCGTTAACCGCATCATAACGTCGCGTCGTAGGATCCCCTGCTCCTTGTGGCCCTTAGTGCGGCGTGAACTTGAATGGTTGGTTTGGAGGATACACGGCCACACCGTGTGGCCGCGTCATAGCGGTTGATCCCACTACACGCCCATGTGGCGCAGTTAAATAGGGGACAGGGGCGGCCCTTGGGGAAGTTCCCCCATTTCGCACGCGCCCCTGCCCTTTGCCTCCTTCTTATCTACAGCGATGCCGCTGCCGCCGCTTCTGTCTTAGCATAGTGCCGCCACTTCCGTTCTTCGTTATTCGTTTGTGACCGTACCACCTCTCTATCACAGGCACTTCGCCATGGGGCCTTGCAGCTCCAAATCGCCTCTCCCCTCTGCAGATTATTCCCTCGAAGACCTTGATTTGGACATGACTGAGGAGGAGATTTTTGTCGCTGAGGAGGAGGGAGAGGAGGAAGAAGCTCATGAGTGCGGTGGTTGGGCGGGTGCGTTCGTCTGCCAAGACGACATCGATTGGCTCTATGCGACCCGCCACATCCTCACGGGTGTCACGTGCCGCCTCGCTGCCGAGGAGGTCGCTCCTTATCCAAACCCTGGTGAGTTCGTCGTCTTTCTCTCTCACTTTCATTGTGGCTTTGGCTTGCCTGTGAGTGATTTCTTCCACGATTTTATCAGCATTTACCAGCTTCAGCCTCACCACCTTCCTGCCAACTTTGGATCAAGTTCTTTGGTCTTAAGAAAAATGTTATCCCAGATCCTCATCTCGCCCCTGTCGACAAACATCTGGTATAGTGTGGTGGAGCCTCAATATCTTCCTGCAAGAACTCTGCCTTCCCCAGGTTACCGGCCTTGAATCTTGCAAGGGCTAGGCCCAGCCCTTCTTCTACGTCAGGAACAACACGAATGAAGACTTGATCTGGCTGCTCCCCTTCAAGATGGGTCCTCCGGACAACTCCTTGTCGGAGAAAATTCCGAAGCGACCTACTAGACTGGCTAACCAGGTAGATCGTCGGATCAAGGAGCTTGTCGGGCTGTAGCTGTGCAGCGAGGACGTGATGATCACTTTCGTATGCAGCCGGGTCTCCCCCCCTACAGAAACACTCCCACAAGATCTACCATTTGAGAGGCCCCCTTGACCCTAACCAAACCTCCTCTTTCGAGCTTAGCAACTCCGAGGTATTCCGTCGGGTTAAAGCCATTTTCAAGATAGAGAAGGAGTTCTCCAAGGCGTGGAAGTGGGGGCTTCCAACCTTCACCCGGGCCAACTTGCCACCTAAGGTATGTTCTTCTCCTGTTATTCTTTCCGAGTCTTGCGGTATATCAGATTGCATCCTAACTTGACCATTTAGTACATTTGCTCTCAGTTGTTTCTCTAGTAGACAATTGAGGACGGCAAGGAGCCGGCTCTCAAATGGGCAGGGGACCGCTCAGAGCCAGACGTAGAGGAGCTTGAACCGAAGAAGTTTTTGCCTACTCCGGACATCACCAAGTGGACCTCTGGTAAGGCCTCTTCTTTAAGGGATTGGCCGGATGATGGTGACTCCAATGTTGAGGTTATGGAGGTACTTGATCTAGTGCCCATCTCTTACATGTTTCCGGTTATCTCCGAATCTTCAGCTAACCCGGACGGTCAGGTCCAAGAGGTTCCTCCTCTTGCCATGGATGATCAGGCTCCTTCCACTTCCTAGAAGCATCCGATAACCTCGGCCGCAGCTTCGGAGGCTCTCCCGCCAAGGAAGAGGCAGAAGAAATCCGGGGTCAAGGGTCCGGCCAAGCCTATGGCTAAGAGCACCGTGCAGAGAGCGCCCAGGCCTCGAGAGCCCCCAACCTCGGCTGAGTAAGTCACTTTTCTTTCCCTGCTCGTTTCCAGGTCTTGCTTCACCATTTCTGCATATCACTTGTTCTATTTCTCTTTTGTAACTTGTTGTTCTATGGTTCTGCGGTGCACCTAGGGTGATTCCCTAGAGTGGCCCCAGCATCTCCTCTCCAATCCGGAGTGGCCCATCTCCCCCCCCCACCCCCCACCCCCTCGTGACGACGACGTTCATCCACTGAGTCCTATCCAAGAGGATTCCGCGGCAGCGCCAGATCTGAGCCTACCTCACCATGAGGAGGGTAACGTCGATGCGGGGGGTAGTTGAGCTGCCAAGGATACAATGATGTTGGATCTTACCAGTTCTTCGGCTTCTGCCGCAACCCTCAGCCTCTGAGGTGCTAGCTTCATCGGCACCGCCCTAGACAACTTCTTCTTCAGTTCCAGTTTCTCCAGTAGCATCAGCACCAGCACCAGCACTAGTACCAGCAGCACCAGCAACACTAGTACTAGCACCAACAGCACCAGCACCAGCATCAGCAACACCAACACCAACAACAGCCACAACAAATCCAGTCACCAAGAAAAAACCCAAGTTGCCGCCCTCTGGATCAAATGTGTCTATTAAAGACATATTTCAGCCGACCCCCCAAGCTCACTCCAGAGCGGCAGCCTCGGCTCTTCTGTAGTGACCAAAATCTGCCGGCAAAAGCAAGAAGGTCACTGAGGCAGCCAAAGATCCATCCTCCGGCCCTTCTACTGCCGGATCAGAGGGAAGCAAACAACTAACCTTGCATACTAGCCCGACTGCTGCTCAGTACACAAGGCGGGAAGCCCATGCTAAGGGCCTAGTGACGAGCCATTCGCTTAGCGGGGAGAGTTATAGTCTGGCGCTCATCGAGTATGTCAACAACTAGAATGTCGCCGAATTTATAAACCCACAGGATGATCTCCTGCAGAAGTTTGGTTCGGCAGAGTTCAGCGCTCAGATGAACACTCCCACTAGGGCCATCTCCCTTGTTGGCCATATGATGGAGGTAAGCCCTTTTCCGTTATGCCTTTTATATAGGCAAACACTTAGAGATATACCCACTAGTCCTCGAGCCTCTGGGGGAGTAATTCATTACTCGGTCGG
Organism: Avena sativa; assembly: GCA_916181665.1. Taxonomy (NCBI): domain Eukaryota; kingdom Viridiplantae; phylum Streptophyta; class Magnoliopsida; order Poales; family Poaceae; genus Avena; species Avena sativa. Next base: position 576,874,651 of record OV702289.1, on the reverse strand, counting down.
ATGCTCTTAGAGAATTAGCGCAAGTCCTTAGTATTTTCAAATATCTACCCTCCTAGAGCCGGGTTAAGTTCCACTTGGCCCGGATCTTGTAAACTTCGAATATCCACACACCTAGAGCCGGGTTAAGTTCCACTTGGCCCGGATCTTGTAGACTTCGAATATCCACACACCTAGAGGCGGGTTAAGTTCCACTTGGCCTGGATCTTGTAGACTTCGAATATCCACACACCTAGAGCCGGGTTAAGTTCCACTTGGTCTGGATCTTGTAGACTTCAAATATCCACACACCTAGAGCTGGGTTAAGTTCCACTTGGCCCGAATCTTGTTGACTTCGAATATCCACACACCTAGAGCCGGGTTAAGTTCCACTTGGCCTGGAGCTTGTGGACTTCGAATATCTTTCTTCGTATTTATAAACTAACATTGGCTTGTTTCAGATCACCACCAACCACCGAACTGCTAAGTTCCAGCATCTACTGGACTCATATAGGGATCTTCGTGCCAGATACGGCAAGCTGCTAGTTGATCACCAAAGGAAGGGTAAATTTCTTTGCTTAATACCTTTTCATTTTTGTTCCCTCGAGTTACTTTATATATGTACTAACTTATCATCCGGACTATGTAGCCAAGGCCGAGGCTGAGAATGTCATTATGCGCAAGAACATGGCTGAGATCCAAGGTAACCCACCTTGTTCCTTTAGCCTTTTCATGCTCTTCCCTTAACTCGGCAGATATTTACACCTCGGCTTTGTCGGGTTAATCCATTATTGTAGTTACACTTCAAGATAGCATGCCCATTCCTGACATGATGCTTCACTTTCTCGAACAAGCAGGAAAGCATCAAGCCGAGCTGAAGAAGAAAGATGATGAAATTGTTCAGCTGTGCCTTAAGGACAATGAGATTACTCGGCTGAACGCCGAAATGCAGAAGCTCAAGGATCTCTATAAATCTGAGATGGACAAGGCCAACCAGGAGTTCTCCGAGGAGAAAGAGCGCTTGAAGAGTCAGATCGCCAAGGATAATGATTTAATGAAGGAAACCGAGGTCACACTTAAGCTCCCAGAGAGTGAATCCCTTGCTTCTGCTGCTGTAGCCAAGTCCTGCACACAACAGGGTATCACAACCGACCCTGCCTCCAGGTCCATTCCTTATGACATGGAGGACTTGCTAGTGAACCTCGCTGTCCGTGTTGAATTGATGAAAAACTATGGCGCGGACATCATGATAGCAGCAATCCGAATGTTCAACGCTATTTGGCCCACTGACCCCACTCCAAGAGGTAGCACGGCTTTCATATCCAAGCTGACGGAGTGTGAGACTCCGCTGAACTTGTGGTGAGAATCTGCGGCCTGTGCCGGAGCTGATACAGCATTGAACTTCGTTCTCTGCTGGTATGAGACGCTGGACCTTGGGTTGCTTGAACGCCTGCGCACTAGATCCAAATGGTCCAATGACCTGGAATGTATTGCCAAACGCAAGGCCTGTGCCAACAATCTCAGCCAATACGCCTTTTGCCATAGCTAGAACGAGGGTTTGAGCTTCCTCGATGTAGCTAATGACGCCTATGTCTCAGATGGTGCTGAGGGCGAAGAAGATGAAGAGGAAGCCTCCGAGCTTGGAGATGATATGGAAGACTCGGAGGATGAGGAGGATAACCCCGAAGACGAGGCAGGGACCAGTTCCCCGCCCACTAACGCCAAAGTACCTCCTCCCTCAACCAATGATCTGGCTCCTTCAACCGTCAATCTGGCTCCTGCCGCCGCTCCATGAGCTATAAACACTTAATGATATTCATCAGATCCCCGCTATGCCGGGTGCAGTTGTATTTATGCACAATGGTTCATTTTGCTACAATTAGTTGTGTTTTGCTACTAAGTTTTTAAAGCCAGATTTAACTTGGGCGAAGTCCCCGAGTTTCCTTTTCTTGTTCCTCTAGTTTGATGACTCGGCTCGCGTCTACCTTGATTCGGTTTTTGACTTACGAGTCAGAGGTTCAAAAAACTGACTTAACAATACTTGCAACTTTGGAATTAGCTCAACATAATCCGACACAACAAAGAAATAAAGTATGGGGTTAGTCCGAACAACAAATGTCAGCTCGATCACGTTCCTTTCCTTAGTCGTTTTTCATGTGCTTTGTAATTCCAAACTTGTTCTCTTGCTTGCCATGAAGCTAATTCTTGTTGGACAGTAGCAAAGTCGAGAGTTAGGTTTTTGGTGCTCACACATTACTAATCCGACTAAGGTCCAGGTAATTTAAGCCAACCGACATATAAAAAGTAAATACGAAAGAGATAATTATTAAGGCAGTCCCCGAGTTTGTGCTAGGGGTGATAGAGTTTCATTGACATGCTCATTGCCAACATACATACCGACATACAAGTGACTCAAATACATTCACCTTTTTGCTAGGTGTAAAACGGACGAAGTAGGGCTACATTCCATGGATGCTTAGATTCCTCTCCGGACTTGTCCGCCTTGTTCTTCTCCTGTGGTTGTGCGCTAGTAGGAATCATTATGCAAAGCTTTGCTTACAATGAAAGGTCCTTCCCCTAGAGGGGATAACTTACGCATGCCAGCAGTGCGTTGCACCAGCCGAAGTACAAGATCACCTTCCCGGAAAACTCAGGGGTTTACTTTCTGGCTATGATAGCATCGCAGATTTTGCTAATATATGGCGGATCTAGACAAGGCCAATTCTCTCGCTTCTTCAAGCAGGTCAACATCATTTTGCTGGGCTTCCCGCACTTCGGCTTTTGTGTATTGGGTGACCCTTGGCGAATCATGTTCTATGTCGGCTGGTAATGCAGCTTCTGCCCCATATACTAGAAAGAATGGTGTATAGCCTGTTGATCGATTCGGAGTTGTTCTCAAACTCCACAGTACCGCTGGTAATTCTTCTATCCAGCACCCCGCTGATCTTTGCAGCAGCTCAATGAGCCAGGGTTTTATCCTGGACAAGACTAGTCTGTTGGATCTCTCAACTTGCCCGTTCGATGCGGGGTGTGCCACTGAGGCAATATCTAGCCGGATCTTCTTTTGTCGGCAAAACCTTGCAAATGCTCCTTCAGCAAAATTCGTGTCATTGTCAGTTATGATACTGTGGGGATAGCCATATCTTAAGATTATATCTTTGAGGAATGTTACCGTTGTTGCCCCATCACATTTCCTGATTGGCTTTACTTCAATCCATTTAGTGAAGTTATCAACCATAACCAAGATGTGGGTCATACCTCCCTTTGCCGGCTTGAATGGCCCCACCATATCCAGGAACCACACAACAAATGGCTAGGTAATGGGGATGGTCTTGAGCTTCGACATTGAAATATGGGTTTTTGTGGTGTATCTTTGACAACCATTGCATTTTCTCACCAGATCCTCTGCTTGTTCCAAGGCACTTGGCCAATAAAATCCATGTCGAAAAGCTTTTGCCACTAATGCTCTCGAAGAGGCATGATGACCACACTCTCCTTGATGAATATCTCGTAGTATATCAAGCCCTTCTTCTAGGTCTACACATCGTCGCAAAACACTTGTGACACTCCTTTTATATAATTCGGAGTTGATTATGGTATACTCCTTAGCTCTTCTCTGAATTTGCCTCGAAAGTATTTCATCATCCGGCAATGCCCCCTCTTTTAGGAATTCAAATATTGGTTTAGCCCACACAGGTACAGGCCGAACAGGGAAAAGCTCTTCATCAATTTCCATTGCATCCACCGACATAACTCCAGTCGGGTCAGCTTGATTAGTCCCCAGGTTCTATGAGACAGTCCCCGGGTTTGCTGAAGCAATCCCCAGGTTTGCTGAGGTGCTTCCCAGTCTATTTCCATAGGAGTAGCTTCCGACCTGGAAACTGCTAGGACGTAGATTGAGTTCGATTCCGGTGAGGGTGTAATTGATGGTTTTGTCAGGTGCTCTAATGCAACATTTGGCGGGATTGGCTGCCGAGATGAGCCAACTTAGATAATATGTTGGCTGCCTCATTTTCAATCCGGGATACGTGATGGAATTCACATCCCTTAAAGAACCCACTTATCTCTTGGACATGGAATCTGTAGAGAGCCATGTTCGCATCTAGAGCATCCCAATTGCCAGACACTTGCTACACCACCAAATCCAAGTCTCTGAAACATTGTTTCCGACGTATTCCCACTTCCTTGGCTACTTTAAGCCAATGCACAAGCGCTTCATATTCGGCAACATTGTTTGACGCACTGAAATGGATTTGTAGGACATATTTCAACTGATCTTACTTGGGCGAGGTAAGCACTACTCCGGCCCCCAATCCTTCTTTCTGCTTTGATCCGTCAAAGTGCATCCACCAGTAATTGGAGTCTGGCAAAGGTGGTTCTTATTGCATCTCAGCCTAGTCCACAAACAAATCCGCCACTGCCTGTGACTTGATCGCATCCCTTCTATCAAACTGTGGGGTGTATGGGGCTAACTCAATTGCCCATTTTGCGATTCGGCTGCTAGCGTCTTTGTTGCTCATAATCTCGGATATTGGTGCCTCACATATCACCTTGATGGGGTGTTCCTCAAAGTAATTTTTGAGTTTCTTGCCCGCCATATATACACCATATGCCATCTTTTAGTAGTGAGGGTAATTTTGTTTTGAATCCGACAATACCTCGCTCAGGTAGTACATTGGCCTTTGCACCCACTTTCCTTCCTCATCATGCTCCGCCACTACCACTTTACTTACAACTCGGTTGGTCGCGGATATATAGAGCAACATCGATTCTTTAGGTTGTGGGGTGGCTAATACTGGTGTAGAGGACAACATCTTTTTTAATTCACAGAAAGCACTATCTGCTTGCGATGTCCATGTAAATTCGTCTACCTTTTTCATTAACTGGTAGAGGGGTAATGCCTTCTCTCCCAGCCGACTTACAAACTGGCTTAACAATGCCAGGCAACCAGTGAACTTATGTACATCGTTAAGGGACTTCGGCAGCTCCATTCTCTCTATAGATCGGATTTTCGTGGGGTTAGCTTCGATACCTCGGTTGGACACGAGAAAACCGAGTAACTTCCCTACTGGCACACCAAAGGTACATTTCTCCGGATTAAGCTTCATTCGGAACCGTCTTAGGTTCGTGAACGTCTGCTAGATATCATCAAGGAGTGTATTGCTTTCCTTAGTTTTTATCACAACATCATCCACATAGACTTGCACGCTTCAACCTATTTGGTCGTGTAGACATTTTTGCATGCATTGTTGATACGTTGCTCCTGCATTATGTAATCTGAATGACATAGTGCGATAGCAATAAGCCCCATAAGGGGTGATAAATGCAGTCTTTATTTGATCATCTGGATTCAGAGGTATCTGGTGGGAACCAGAATATGCATCTATGAACGACAATATTTCACATCCCGCCGTTGAGTCTATGACTTGGTCTATCCTAGGCAGTGGGAATGGATCTTTTGGACATGCCTTATTCAGGTTCGTGTAATCAATGCACATACGCCATACCATAGCCACATTTGGATCATCTTTCTTCTTTTCAACAAGCACCAAATTAGAGAGCCAATCCGGATAAAGCACCTCCATGATAAATCCGGCTATAAGGAGCCGAGCTATCTCGTCTCCAATGACCTTTCTCCTGTCCTATGCGAAGCGGTAGAGAGGTTGCTTCACCGGCTTAGCCCCGGGTCTTACATTCAAAGAGTGCTCGGCCAACTCCCTCGGCACACCTTGCAGGTCCTATGTGGACCAAGCAAAGATATCCCGATTCTCACGGAGGAAGTTGACGAACTCGCTTTCCTATTTTTCACCTAACCCGACACAAATGGTTCCGATGCGCTCTAGGAACTGCTCATAAATGGGCACCTTCTTAGTATCTTTTATCGCTTGAAACGACACACTTCCATGTGGATTAGTCAGTGCCGACATATGCGATTGCACGGATTGAGCCAATGCCGCCACCTCCTGAACTCTCCTTTTCTCCTGAGCAATCACGAGTGACTCAGCCAGGTTACACCCGGCGGATGCGCACTCAATGGAACGCCTGAAGTCCCTAGATATGGTAATCACTCCTCTTGGTCCAGGTAGTTTCATCTTTAGGTAGCTGATGTGAGTACTTGCCATGAACTTGTTCAGAGCTGGTCTACCAAGTAACGCGTGATAAGTTCTTTCTAGGTTCACCACTTCAAACTCCAAGTTCTCAGTCCGGCAGTTGTCTCTTGTGCCGAATAATACGTCAACCCGGACTTTACCAATTGGCTCACAGGAGATACCTGGTACTATACCATGGAAAGTGGTCCTTGTTACTTGGAGCATGTTCTCTGAGATTCCCAACTTGTGCATGGTATCCTTGTACATGATGTTAATGCTACTGCCATTGTCTATCAGCACCTTGGAAAAACCTCACTTTAATATTGGCACCAATGAATGTTGGATCTAACACTAGCGCATACAATCCTGGACTTGGCATGAGCCTGGTGTGATCCTTGATACTCCAAGTGATTTCCTGATCTGACCAAGGCATGTACCTCGTCATAGCCGGCATTACTGTGTTCACCTCCATATGTCGGTGCTGCAAGCTTTTTCTGTCAGTTTCTTCTGTGGTGAACACGCAGTAGCTTTGGTGACGCTCCCTGTATTCATTCCTCACTTTGTTACCATGATACCCTTGGTCTTGTTGCCGCTGATCATTCACCTAATGCACTGCATCCCTTCTTTCTTGGTTTTCATACCTCGGAGGAGGTGGAGGCAACATTAGCTGTTGTCCATTCCCTCCTATGAGAAATTGCTGTCGAGGTGCTTCATTCTATGGTGCATCGTGATGAGGTGCTTCATTCCGAGGTGCCTGAGCATTCTCCGAGTTACCCTGCTCTAGCTTTCGCATCCACTCACATTGCCAGGTCGTATGGTTCGTCAGACTGTTTGGACTTGGCATATGGAATTTGCAAGGTTGGTCCAACATAGACTCGAACGTGCACCTCGGGTGATCCTTTCTTCCCTGCCACTGTTTCTTATGTTCCAGAGTCCAAGGCTTCTTGCCTTCACCATTTTGCTGCCAATGTTGTCCTCTAGTTTTCTGGCATTGGCTTGCACCAGCATTGGGCCGATCCTGATCCACGGCTGTCACTTGTTGCGAGCTATATCTGTAATCCGGACGCTCATCCCTTCTTTTACCCCGGAAATCATTTCTCGTGGATGATCCAGAGCCATCCCTATGGTAGTACTCCTCATTTGACTCGCTTGACACTAGCCGGGGTTGGGTCGGATCTCCCAAAGCATATGAATCCATGATCTGGATCGTCTCAGCTAGGGTGGTTGGCATATCTCGCTGCAGCCTTTGCCACAGCATACTCCCATACCTACAGCCTTGGGTGAATCACGAATTCCTTGTGCCTCAATTACCCCTTCACATGAATTGTGCATGTTGCACCACCGAGTCAGAAAATCTCAGTCCGGCTCATTCGGTCTTTGCCTGCATAACGCCAAAGTATGTGGCCTATTCGGCCTCTCGTAGGTGCTTGAGAAGTTGCTGACGAACAGCTCCTCAAAATCCAGCCAACAGTTGATGCTCCCTAGTGGCAAGTTGTTCTGCCAAACCCTCGCTGGTCCTTCCAACATTTGGGGCACATATCTCACTGCCCATCTCAAGTCACCCGTTGCAATTTTAATCGCTGTCGCATAGTCAATGAGCCAGTCCTATGGCTTGGTGCTGCCATCATATGTCTTCGTTCCTCTGGCAAGCTGAAAGTTTGGTACTGGTGGTTCCCTCATGATCCGAGGTCCAAAGCATGCCGGACCTGGAGGACCTTGTACCTCGATCATCTCCGACCTATAAATCCGGTCCAGCTCTAGCCTTGCGTCATCCGGCTGTAGGTTCCTATTTCCAAATCTTGATCCAATCACATGGTGCTATGGTCTTGGGAATCCGGCGTCTGCCATTGTCGAGTAACCATCATTGTATATGTCCTGATCTAGACGAGCATTTTGCAGTTGCATTGCTTGGCCTGCATTTCTCTCCTACCGAGGTGCGTACTACTGCTGATGTTTCCAAGGTGCATTTTGCCTTGTTTCTGCTGGATTATGTTGTCCGGCATTGCCGTTGACAACCTTTCTCTGACCAGCATTGCCTTAGTCATGGTTACCCCGGCCAGCCTTACCTCGGCTAGTACTATGGCGATCCTCATCAACTTGCACTTCGTTTCATTTTCCTGCCTTTGCTGGGTCATATGGGACCATTTGTTTGTCTCTTCTACCCGAGGTTACCACTTCTTCTCTCCTCGGACCCTGACCCAGAGAGGATGCAACTCCAACAGACTTGGTCGGGTTATTTCTTGCCGAATAAACCACATGTGATGCTCTAGGATGTGCCGGGTTTTTCTTGTTCATCTCCTTGTTCTGCTGATACGCTACTCTCAACAATTGGTTAAGTCTTTCCTATTGCCTTTCTCTGGCCTCTCCTGTTAAGCCTTCTAACTTGGACGCAGCTGCGTTGGCAGCCATGAGGTTCTTTGCCAAGGTACTGTACCTTTCCAGCCCTCATGTGACTATGGTAGCTGTCTGATCCGGCCTAGGCTCACACTCCTTGTCAATTTTAGTAATTAGGTTCCTACCTCGGATTTTTACTCCACCTATGCGGTTCGCCTTTGCATACTCCCGTAGGGTAATGTTCAATGACTGCTCCAACTCAGCTACTTTTTTTGCACCAACTAGCATTCTCTGCCTAGTTTCCTCTAACTCAATTTGCGCCTGAGCCGGATCTACTACCAGAGCTATAGGTGTTGCCAAGATATCTATTGCCTGCTGCAGTACATTCTCGGGCCTCTCTAGGGGAGGAAACCTTGACCTTGCCTGCTTTGGCATAGTCTCCGGCTCTAGCGCTGGGTCCTTGCTCACTCCTACATCTGGCGCTGTCATCATGACCTCAACGCAGCTTGCGGGGCGAGTGATACGCGTGCCGCGAGATGCACATGGAGGTGGCTTGCCTCCCTCGACGACGTGTTGCGGATGAACAGAGGCCTCGTCAACACCGACGTAGATCTTGTGGACGCTAAGCTTGATGAAGAGGCCGTTGCATGGAGGGGGACACCTGCCGAATCTTCCAACATTGTCGCTGACGTTATCCAGCGCTCCAAAGCACTGAACTAGCCCGGTGACGATGCGTTCGGCGGTGCTGAAGATGTTTCCCGTCCGGATTTTTACTCCTGCTAGCGCCGCTAGCCCCACGGTGGGCACCAACTGTCGTGGTGGTGTCACGGAAGATGTCATGGATAGGCTAAAGATTGGGGCCAATGTACACTAGAGGAATCCAGGGAGGGATAGTGTGGTGATTCCACACACAGATGCTTGTATTACTCTCTATTTTGATGTGGGATTACAAGGGCTCCTTGAACTGTTCGCGAGAAGGAGACTAGTTCTCTTACTCCTCACTACTAAGCCCTGGAGTTTTTCCTTAGCAGAATGATCGATCCCTCGCAACGAAGGCCCTGGTGCTCCTTATATAGGGGAGCCCAGGTTACAAAGTTAGGGCACACGTGGAAGCATATTCCCCGAATATGCCCTTTGGTTAAAGTTAGATGCCTCTTTATTCGCTTTAAACGGCTAGTCCAGACTATGGACGTAATCCTATGTGTGCTCCTTGTCTTTTGGCGTCATGTCAGCCGACACTACCCGTGTCACCTTTGTCGGCCACGCCCCGTTGGTCCTTCCCTCTGCTCGCTTCGCTCACGCTACAGTGGATAGAGGCCACCTTTTGACCAACGGGAGATTCCTTCCTTCTCTTGGAAGCCAAGTGGTGATCGAGCTAGCGCTTGGCTAACCCGGCAACGAGGGTACCTACACACATGGTAAATCATGCATAGCCTACATACACTTTATGTCGGTTGGGTTAATGTTAGGTGAACACCCACTAGGCCGGGTTACCCTATAAGTTGGCCTGCCTTGAGGTGACCTGGCTGGCATTCACCTTGATCGTGCCGTACCTCGGCTAACTCGGCCTTTATACCCCGGCGTGACCCTACCCGGGTGTATCCCCCAATAGAAGCAGCATCATCTACAACAGGAGATCTAGCACCACCATGTATCTCGTCATCAGATAAGTCCAAGTCAGAGTCTGCGATTGGGGATGCACCTGGGGTTGGCTCTATTAGGATGAAGACATCTACATTGACCTTATTGGCCACCAAGTTGTGGTAGCAGGCTACATAATTCTAGATAGATTTTCTTATCAATAGCATCACAATCTTTGCTAGTAACTAGCATGCCGAAGGTGATCACCTTGATGTCGGTAGAGTCTTAGTGTGCTTTGGTCAGCACCAGTGCCATCAGTGCCCCTTCCCTGATGGAAGAGAACTTCCAGCTCTTGATCTTCTCAGGGGCTTGCTGCATGATCTCGTAGAACTTGGCAGTATAGTCGTATTGCTATATGGCAATGTCGAGGGCTTGGGCAATCTCCTTGATTTTCTTGAAGGCAGTGCTAATGAAGGAACCAGCCAACACAAACCAACTTTGAATGTTTGGCTAGCCCTATCCCAAGTTTCCTACACCAAGGTGAGTTGTGGACACAATCAAGTAAAAGTCGTGAGCGAAAAACACACATGGATTATCCAACTTACAAAAAAAGAGCATAGGAAGTTACCAAGCACACTCTTCTCGACAATTTCACAAGCTTCTGCCAAGGGATCATGCTGATGTTGGAGTTTCCTGAAGACTTCGAGGATTCTACGATTTTGTTCACCAGCATCAGCATTTTGCAACCTGATCTCTTCAATCTTAGCCTTGAGCTTCAAGATATCGATGTCAGAAGTTTATTGCATGGCCTTGATGGTGCCTTCACGGACCTTCCCTGCATCCTTCGACTGTTTCTTGAGAATGTTATTTTCGCTCTAAAGCTCCTGGATATGTTTGGTTGTCTCTACAATATCCTTGTATTTATCAATGGTATTTACAAGATGGATAAAATAAAAGGTATGAGTACGTGAATTTGGAAAAGTTACGAGAAACCAAAATCGGTCAGTTGAATGATGAAGACATACGCTTCCTTACTTGATTTTCTCCTTAAGGATCTTGACAGCATCTTTCTCCTTTCCCAAAGAAATCTCGGTGGCTCTTTTATCCTTCTTCAACTTGGCAATCTCCACGGCTGCTGGCTCCTTTTGAGCACGCTCGTTCTAACAAAAGTAAACTTTAGTTACTCTAGAGCATTTGGTTCGAAAACTTACATTGTTGGGGATATACTAAACGGGTATCACCATAGCACGTCTCTAATCTAGCTAAACCGGGTGGCCCACAGTTGGTAGCACGGCCTATGACCTGCTAGGCGGCCTAGTTAGACGGATACAGAAGGGAGGCCCATGTCGGATAAAGGAAGGATACACAGGAGTCACCGACATACTTGGAGCCTTGGAGTACAAAACACAAAGACTAGTTTGTATTAGTGTCGGACTCTTTACCTTGTCCAGCAAGGTCCTTTCCCTGTAACCCTAGGTTTTTGTGCCCTTATAAGCCAGATCTATGGGAGCCTTTAGGGCACAATGTCAGATACTATTCATAACACCCTCGCACAGCGAACCGATCTGTGTAATCCGGCGTATTGCCATTATATTGATTTATAGCAGGAGTAGAGTTACACCACCGTTGTGGGACTTGAACCTGGGTATGCTATGTTACCTCGTACACGCCAACTCTTTTCCTTACCCCACGTCTCTAAACACGCTCTGTGAGGACCCCTCCATGGCGTACTCGTCGGCAATACCACGACAGTTGGCGCCCACCATGGGGCAAGAGGTGCTTCGGGCTCTACACCGGGCGAGGTCCAAGATCTTCGCGGGAATCGGTGACACAGTGGCCATTGGGCGCGTCCTCTTCTCTGGCAATGTCCCAAATTTCCCTCCCGACGAACTCTAGGTCCCGGTGAAGACGAACCCCACCCACAGCTCTGTTGTCCCAGTCGGAGACATCCACATCTTCATCGGTGAAACCGACTCAGGTCCTAGCTCCCAGGAAGTCGGAAACTCGTCAAGACCCGCATAGACCACCTATGGCTAGGATACGTTCACAGAGGAATCTGGGCCATATCTCTCCTTAGAGTATGACAACCCAGGTCATGAAAATTCAAGGCGCACCCAAACCGCCCCTATGTAGGATATAACGGTGGAAGGACCCCACAGATCCGCCCGGCTTCCCCGAGCGTTAGAGATGCGACGGTCGCGCTTTGTCGGTGTTGTCACCATCTTCGATCTAGCCAGATGTGTTCAGAGGGAGGGAGAATCCCCTCATGAATACCTCGCCAGATGGATGAGGGTAAGGGAAACCCTAGAAGGTGACCGTGCCGACAAGCTCGTCTATCACTTCATGGAAGGGCTCACGCCTGGAACACTCCTCCGGCATACCCTCTAAAGGCGGAAGGGCGCCGGCCCTCTCACCCTTGGCGACATGGTCACAATCGTCAATGACTATGCGGATGCCGAGGAGAACACTCAGGCTATGCTTGGGCCCGAAGCCGGAGGAAGAAACAACAACGGCCCGCCTCCATCACCCTCCACATCCACCGTCAACAACACTAAATCCAACTCCGACTCAGTCCTCGACGCACTATACACCGACATCAACATGAATGGCGGCGGCTCAGATGCTTACTCGGAGGAATACGACGCTATTATGAGGGAGATCGAGCAGGAGATCGAGAAGGAGGAGCGCGCCGAGAAAACCAAAACTTCCCACCAGGTGCTAGTCACCATCGGGAGCGTGATGGAAGAAGATGGACAGGAACCAGAACCTGAGCGAGCTCCACCCACACACGCAGTTACCAGAGAGGCTGCAACAAAGAAAGTAGATATGCCCCCTCCGGCTATCCCCCGCAGCAGGTGCAGGAACTTACCACAGGCCCTAGTACTGCTAAGAAAACAAATTTGTCGCCACCACTACTGTCAATGCCTGCAGCTGGCAACCCATTGGTTACTCCCACTGACAAGGTGATATACGGTGCACTCCTCGTCGATCCCTTACCGTCTCCCATATCCGGAGCGTTACAGAGCTTGATGAGAAGCATGCAAAAATCCTTGTGGAGGCCAATTGCATTGTAGAACAGGGCACTCAGTTGGACAAGGACATGGCCAGGGCATAGCAATCCATCAAGGCGGAAAGAGCAATGGAGGCTGAGTACAAGCAGCTGCTGTTAAAGCACAAAGCAAAGAAGGCACCGGCTCATGTCGTTGAAGACCCCCGACGTTTGGCGCAGGTTGGGATTCAGAGGGGAGGCAAGTAATGCCAACTCCTTCCCTCAACATTGTCGTTGCCAAGACTCTCCTTGAACAGGATAGGTCACCAGAGGTGGTGTCTCAGGTCTACGACCTCGTAGCCAAGGCTTGCAAGCAATAGGAGAAGGCCACCTCTCAAAGGCTTGAGTCCAACCCGGAGATTTGTCAGTCAACCCTAAACAACCGCCGAAGGCCAAGATCTCCCCGCGACGAAGGATCCCACATAGGCTCCACGAGCGAAGATGGAGGGATGCGCGTAACCGGGATGATGCCATACCCATATCGTCCAACCATGGAGACAAGGCTCACCCCCGTAGATCGCCGCCACCCCCGCCATCCTGGAATCATGAGGAACAACAGCCGTGCCACCGTACAAGCATGCCACCTCCTAGGCGTCCCCAGGTCGGTATCGTTATACGTGACCAGGGAGAGCAGCCCCGCCATGCTGGAGAGCACAGCGGCAATGAAGGACACATGAGCAAATCCTACAAGGAAGCACCACATCCGACAAGCAATCGCGACAGGCGTGAGGAGTCGCATGGAGGGATCAGCAAGAAGGCTAACCCACCACCTCCACCACCACCGTCGCCACCCAGTAGCCATCATGCTAGAGGAAATGGCGGATCCAAAAGATCGCACCATAACTCTCCCCCCCCCAATGACGGAAGAGGGAAGCAACCGGAGCTGTATGATGCATGCTCATGGCTGGACAAGATCCAAGAAGCACAAGAGATCCCATAGTTTGGGCCACATTGTTTTGAACCAGTGATAAGTGCAACAACTTATCCCACGGGACTCTGGATTGACAAGACCATCAAGACTTATGATGGCACTGCTAGGCTAGTTACATGGTTGCAGGACTACAGCGAAGCGATTCACATCGCTGGGGGAAACCCTAATGTCACAGTCAAATACCTCCCACTTATGCTCACCGGCACCGCCCGACAATGGATTGATGACTTTTCGGAGAAATCAATCTGCAATTGGTTGGACATGCATGAAGCGTTCACCAAGAACTTCGAGGGTATGTACAAATGTCCTTGTACTGTCGGATACCTACAATGGTGCATACAAGAAAAGGATGAATCCTCTCGTGCTTACCTTTCCTACTGGCTGGATATGAAAAATTCATGCGCGGGGGTGCACGAACAAACCTCTATGGCCTCCTTCATCGATGGTCTAGAAAAGGGTACTTTGCTCTGGCATACATTGAAGCGCAAGCAAGACAAGAATGAGCTCAAAGTCAATGCAATGATCGACATGGCCAGCGAATTTGCCGCTACTGATGACAACATGCGCGAATCATTTCTGGCAATAGTAATCCCTACACAGGCTAGAAAAAACAATAACAACAAGCGGAAGACTCTAACTGAAGAGAAGCAAACAGCCGACATGGTCGCAACGACGTTCGCTGGCAGAGGCGGAGGCGGAGGCGGACAACGTGGTCATGGCCGGGGGGCTAGCCATGGTCAGCACAGGAGTGATTCCAATCACTTGGGATAGGAAGGATCACCCAGATCTTATCCCAATAGAGAACCAGTATGCCATGGGAATCAACACTTTCATTGATGGTACAGAGTTCACCAATTGCCTCGTGGACAGTGGAAGCAACATCAACATGATGTACCTTGATACTGCGTTGACCCAGCATACCACTTCATGATGTAGTACACTATAGTCATTGACATAACACCAATGAAACACCGTTCACTAGTATTACATCCCTTAGAGTGGTACAATAGAAACACAGTTGGTCCAAGACATGACTATAGATTACAACTCGACTCTTTACAAAAGATCCAGAGAACACTCTAGGTTAAAGAGAGAGAAAGAACTTCTTACAAGGAAGAACCAGAAATAATAACTCCGAACTGATCTGGCTAAAAAGACTAATATCTAAACCATATGGCTTGCAATTGCTGCTAGTGTAATGCTCTACATAAATAGGTTTTATGGCTAGAGAATCTACTCCTATCTAAACCGACACTTTATCTTCACTTCAGTTGATGTATATGTTGACTTCATTCACTTTATTGAAGAACTTGAGTTGTCGATGATGGTTTCTTGAGCAGAAATTGATGTTGTAGTCATCTTCAATGGCTTAGAACCTAGGAAGGGTTAAGAAGGTACGGTTGAGTATGAGCGTACTCAGCAAGTTCACTAAAAAGGAGTGTATGATGCACTATCTCTATAGCCACAGACCATAGGTCGAAGGCAATGCAGGTTTTCGTAAACATTTCTTCAAAGGTTGTTTTTATTCTGAAAACTATGTCCGATAGCCTTCACAGGTTGACCAGAACCTTCGTGGGGTTCCTTTCCTGTCGTGTTCGTAGCTCCTTCTCGGAACAAGGAGTAACATGTCACAATTCTTACACTCTGCAGAGGTGCGTCACTTTTCCCACAAGAGACCTTAAGCTTTGTTGCACAACCGGGAGTATGTCACCATTCAAACTTCCATGGTTTGAGGCCCAACTTAAGATCCAAGCCAGTACCGCCCTCTCCGCGACCCCGTATGAGACACGATCCCCCGAAACAACTACCATGGTTACGCTTTGGGTAGCCTCTCGGAGACTCCGTACGCAACTTTGTCTAGCGGTCACCATCAGTTATGGTGAACTCAGACCCAGTCAGAGATGCACAGATAATCTAGACACCTAGATCAAGGGGAACTAAGGGGTCCCACCCATGTGCTGGATTCTCTGGGGTGTTACACCTGTGTTCAGCTTATTTCTAAGCTCTAATGCTGGGGTGTTACAGACTCTCCCCCTTAAAATAAACTTCATCCCCGAAGTTCGTACTCTCTTGCGTTTCGGAATAAGGAGTTGACTTGTTTTGATCACGCCATTTCTCAAATTCCATTGTGATCACAATTGGGGATAATTATGGTATCCCGTATCCAGATCTTTTTCCCTTGAATTCACTTCATACTTGGAAACTTCCAACTGTCATTTCCAATATAGAGCATAACTCCTTCTACTATAATTTCTTGGGTTATGTCTTCAAAGTTCTACTTAGGATTGATTTGGGACACATTTAGTCCATTCCAATTAGGCATTCCTACTACTTTACATTGGACTTATTTTTGTAGGCTCTCCTCCTTCTTAAGGAAAACTTACCAACTGTTTCCCCTTTATAACTAGTCCACTAGGGTTAAGCAGTTATATCTACTTCGATCATTCATCCAGACATACTCTAGAGAGTACTCTTATACAGATGATTTCTTATAACCTTATGAGAATAAAGCTTAATCTCATCATAGTTTAGTACTTCTCCTCCAACCTTTAGTCGGAAAGTTGGACAACACACTTCAGTGTTTATTGTTTACTCTCCCCTTGGGGTTTCCTAATGGTCTCTAATCTGTATGTATAATATCCAATAGTTAAGGTATTAGTCTCTATCCAGCTTATATTTTACTTCCGGAAGGTCTCATGAAAGAATCTACGGTACACCCACATAGTTGTGGATCTCCGAAATGAATCTTCCAACATTATTTGTCTTACTTCTAACCTTTTGGACATTTTCGCTTTGGTAAGCCCGATTTCACGAAGCGTCTCGAAAGCCGTTTTGCTTAAATCTTATACTTCTTTACGTCTTTTTTAACTTAGGCCAAGTTTTATACTCTTTAAATTACACAAAGATGACCTACTTCATTACACCGCTAGGATACCATCTATGGATACCAAATACGGATCCTCCTAGGTGTATGGATTACCCTACAGGTTTTTGACTTCTTACGGACATTCTCTCTGAGTTGTCAGAGCTTGAATACCACTTTTGTTCCAAGATTTCTTCTTTGCACCCTTTCATGTTACTTCCATGAACTTGGTACAACTACTTCATTAGCTTCTTAGCAACATCACCTATCTTAAGTGAACTTAAGTTTATTCCTTCATGTTGCTCCACACCCTTTTCAACACTCATATTCTTTCTTATTACCAGCTTATAGTGAGTTGGGGTTGATCCATCCTTCAAAATAGTGTTGATACTCTTGATATTTAGCTTCCTTCTTCGTGCAACTCTTCATATTGATCTTCAGAGCTCGTCACTCCCTTACACGAATTCCCTTTTCTATCTAGGTTCATAACATCAAGTAATAACTCGTTGATGCAACATGCATTTGCACACCAAGTCAAACTTCATGCACATATCTATTCAATTAAGAAGATCCAAGAAAAACCAAGAAATCTCAAATGTGGTACATATAACACACATTATTCTAAGCCCGGAATATAGTAGTTGAGTAAAATACCTCTAGAATTCAGGCTTAGTTGTGTAGGATATGACACCTCCTAGTATAGATTTACTTTGTGTTACTTAGCACCTAGGGGTTAAACTACTCTTTATCTCAATACTTTCCCAATTTGCTTAGTTGCAACTAGATAATCTTGAGCAAAGTGGTCTCACTTTGGTTCTGACTAACCTCTTACCTTTCTTTCGGGACTACTAAAGACTACCAATTTTCCATTCTATCGTAAACTATCCTCACATGATCTCTCAAAACTACTAACACAATTGTTTTCACTACCATAATCCAAAAATTATCATAATGTTATGACACCTATGTCTTCTATCATAAACCTACACTATTCTTTACTTACTGTTATTTCAAGATTTGTTACGGAGTACTTCTGCTAATTACAAACTTATCATGGTCTCGGAGCTAATCTCACCATGAACTTGTTAAGGTTTACCTAGTCATCATGATTAAAGAGCTAATCTCACCATGACGACACTTCTTCTTAGCTTACTATTAATGATTCTTAACAAAATTCTACTCCATCACATGGAATTCTCAAGTAAATGCCACATGATTTACTTCTAGTTGTATCTATACATACTCTGATGGTCTACCCTGTATAATATAGTGGTATCAACTAGTGACAAGATTCTGCTACTTCGCAGGGTTCTAAATATAGACTCCATTACTAATACTACTCCACATGATATCCTAATCTTAATCATAATCTTCGTTAATATTTTAACTTACTTAAGATATCTTAGTGGTATTATACCTGTTTAGAGATACACTAAAATAACATTTCTCTAGAGAATATATATATATAACTAATCCTTAAGAAAGATGATAAGAACATCCAACTTAAGTGTGACAAGGTTTATCCTCAAGTGGATATCCATCACAAGTATTGGTTTAGATAAGATGGCTCCTATAGTCACTATCCAACCTACAGATCTTCCTAAAAGGGTTTTAATCCTAAGGTCAAAGCATATGCTCTGATACCAGCTGCGGTGACCCAACATACCACTTCATGATGTAGTACACTATAGTCGTTGACATAACACCAATGAAACACCGTTCACTAGTATTACATCCCTCAGAGTGGTACAACAGAAACACAGCAGGTCCAAGACATGACTATAGATTACAACTCGACTCTTTACAAAAGATCCAGAGAACACTCTAGGTTAAAGAGAGAGAAAGAACAACTTACAAGGAAGAACCAGAAATAATTACTCCGAACTTATCTGGCTAAAAAGACTAATATCTAAACCATCTGGCTTACAATTGCTACTAGTGCAATGCTCTATAGAAATAGGTTTTATGGCTAGAGAATCTACTCCTATCTAAACTGACACTTTATCTTCACTTCAGCAGATGTATATGTTGACTTCATTGACTTTCTTGAAGAACTTGAGTTGTCGATGATGGTTTCTTGAGCAGAAATTGATGTTGTAGTCGTCTTCAATGGCTTTATAACCTAGCAAGGGTTAACAAGGTATGGTTGAGTACGAGTGTACTCAGCAAGTTCACTAAAAAGGAGTATATGATGCACTGTCTCTACAGCCACAGACCATAGGTCGAAGGCAATGCAGGTTTTTGTAAACATTTCTTCAAATGTTGCTTTTATTCTAAAAACTATGTCCGACAGCCTTCACAGGTTGACTAGAACCTTCGTGGGGTTTCTTTCCTGCCGCGTTCGTAGCTCCTTCCCGGAACAGGGAGTAACATGTCACAATTCTTACACTCTGCAGAAGTGCATCACTTTTCCCACAAGAGACCTTAAGCTTTGTTGCACAGCCGGGAGTATGTCCCTGTTCAAACTTCCATGGTTTGAGACCCAACTTAAGATCCAAGCCAGTATTGCCCTCTTCACGACCC
This sequence comes from Avena sativa, assembly GCA_916181665.1. Taxonomy (NCBI): domain Eukaryota; kingdom Viridiplantae; phylum Streptophyta; class Magnoliopsida; order Poales; family Poaceae; genus Avena; species Avena sativa. Next base: position 576,855,305 of record OV702289.1, on the reverse strand, counting down.
CGTATGAGACACGATCCCCCGAGACAACTACCACGGTTACTCTTTGGGTAGCCTCTCGCAGACTCCATACACAGCTCTGTCTAGCGGTCACCATCAGCTATGGTGAACTCAGACCCAGTCAGAAATGCACAGATAATCTAGACACCTAGATCGAGGGGAACTAAGGGGTCCCACCCATGTGCTGGATTCTCTGGAACTCCACGAGAAATCAACAGCCTCACGATAAGGTCATCTGTCCGTACGAAAGGGAGAATATACAGCTGACTTTCCCGTCCCATTCCAAGTCTCATGGTTAACGCGTAATATACGGCACTAGAATCACTGGCGACATTGGTTGTTAAGTCCTAGATATTATGTTCCTTTACCACTGGAACAGTATCAATAGATTATTACCATTTGGTAAATAATCCCTAATCATATTATTATGAAAATAGTATTTACTGACCTTTTTGAAATGCAGGTGATGACACATTTGAGTTACAAGCATTTGATAGAAATTAATCAAAGGACATGAGCAAGTTGTGAACTTGCCTTTTGTGATTTCAAGATTATGCACTCATGGTCTTCGGAATAATAGAAGATTCAAATTCTGTAAACAATATCTTTGGTCCGGTAAGGACTAACGTATAAAGAAGCAAGATGCAATGATGCATAAGTAATGTAATGAAACTTGATAAATGCGAAACCCCAGAATAGTCGTATTTGATCTTAGGTTTGGAGTTTGTGATGAGTTCTTTGGAATGTGTTGCACTTTTATACTAGCTTCACACTTGTGCTTCTTATTAAGGCTTGTGAGAGTGTGTCAAACAATAAGTAAATACAACAAATAGTATGCAATATTAAAGCACTCAATTGAGCATGGTATCTAAAATATTTCTTAAAAAATATTAAGAATCAATTAGAGCTTTTAAAGAAGTGTTCAAGGATTACTTTAATGTTTCTTAAGAGAATAACTTTTAAAGAAAAGTTTACTGTACAAAGTAAAAAGTATTTAAACTTAAGGCTAACACTTTAAGGTTATCTTATTAGCTAAGATTATTAAACAGTAAAACATTACTACATTAAACAATCATAGTATAAGGGAATGCATTTACCTTTCTATCTTAAAAAATCAATGGTTATACTTAATAAGTAAATAATAGGTATTACTTCAATTACTTTCGAATTTAGTTTCAATCTTTAAGTGGTTTTCTTAAACTTGTGAAATAACTAGTAAATAAGATTTTGGTGAATTTATAATGGCATAGGATTCTTGTGACAAACAATATACCATTTAATTAATTTTATAATTGGTAAAAATCTTTTAGGAAAATTAAAATACCCTTAATTTGAGATGATAGTTTTAGTAGATACATTTTAAAATGATTTAACTTATGTTACTACAATTAAACATCAATTGAACTTGTTATTACATTTTTAGACTTTAAACAAATAATGGTAAAGGCAAAAGTAAAGGTTTATATATTTTTAATGAATTAAAATAAAAGAAAAGAGTTAAAATAAGATTTGTTACACCTTTATCTTTTATTTTACTTCAAAAGTGAGATTAGATATTTTTAATGTGTATAATTTATTTTTGTGATCATTTTGGTATATTATAAGTATTTTTGTGATTTTTAAATATTAAGATATGATTTTTATAAGTTTAATCCCTTAATAAACACTCAATAAATAATAAATATTAGCTAGGTGATACAAAAATGTATAAAACAAGTTTATAAATTTATATTTTGTTTTTCTAAGACTTTTGATATACTACACTTATTTTTGGGAATTTTAAATAACAGAACATATATTTTAAAAGATTAATCTTTAATAGGTTTTTTAATAATCATAATAATTATTTTATTTAAGTTGGAAAATAAAATGTGCTACTAGGTTTATAATATAGAATTTATTTTTTGGAACATTTTGATATATAATATATATTTTTCCTAATTATAAAACAAAATATAATGATTTAAGAAGATTTAATAATTTCTAGAATTATTAAAATAGAATAAATAAATGACTTATTACGTCATTGCTGATGTCAGCCAATCACTTAATCCTTTTTACACCGCATGCAAACCTAGCCTCTAGTCACCGACGGGTGGGCCTATGGCCACGTCTGCAGGCCACGTCAGTGAAGTGGGACCGGTCGTGGTTTTGACTAGGTTTGACCCCTCTGAAACGCTGATGACATCAGCACGACATCGCACCGGCGCCGGCGGAGTAGATCGACGATGGGCGTGTCGCAGAGGATAATGTGGGACCATAAAATTAAGTGGGTTTGATGCAGGGCAACAAGGCTGGTGGTGGCTGTGCCGCCAAGTTTAGGTAGCCAGAGCTTGACCGACGGTGAGGCCAAACGGCGGCGGCGTTAGGTGAGCGATAGACGAACGATTCACCGCAGAAAGAAGATGATTAAGAAGTTCTTGAGTATCATCAGCTCACCCGGATTGCAGTGAAGGGGTTGGCGTGACCGTAGAAGGCCGGAATCAAGGTGAACGGCGGCGGCCGGACTTCGAGAAGAAGCGGTCGTGGCGTTAATTGGAAGCTCCCCTTACCGATTCCTTCCCTAAGGAGAACAAGAGGAACATGGGGGTGCTCGGGGTGGACACAGGTCGTGCTGGGGCGGCCCCCATTGGCGACGGCGGTCGGCTCTGGCCAGTTAGGGTTTCGGTCCCGAGAGAGAATCAAGAGAGATGGGTTGTCTGGGAGGGAAAGAAGATAAGGATGAAGGAGAGATGTTAGGGAAGGTTCTTATCCACCTCTGGGACGGCGGCGGGCATCTTGGCACATGGCTGACGATGACGGCAGCATCGAGCGGCGATAGTGATTCCAGCGAGCAGCTTGTGACAAGGAAGAAGATGACAATGAAGCGGTATTTGGGCCTGGGCCGTTGTCGGGCCGTAGCGGAGTGAGCAAATTATTCCTGGGTTACACGTGAGCGGCGGTTAACGCAAGGGCGACCTGGGCCGTGGGCCGATTCTGGAATCTGCTGATTCCCTTCTTTTTTCTCTATTTTTGTGTTCTGTTTTTATAAAACATTTCAAATTTAAATTTCTTTAAGGTTTTAAATATCCAGAATTTTGTAAGACATGGATATTATGATAGAGGTTAATTATAACCAATTTCTCTACATTTCTTGTTGTGTATACAAAATCTTCTATTATATGCAAGGTTCTTTTAGTAATAAAGTAAATATACCTAGGATTTTAGGGTTTACTTCCTATAAGAAAATCTTATAGAAATGATTTGTATTACCACTAAAACAATGTATTAGTAGTGGTTTAAGAGGCTAATGATTTATGATGGTGAGTGATAGTCATGGAATATATGTTTATTTAACCTCTTTTAATAACCATATTAGATGTTGGTTTAAATCTGGGTTTATAATATGGTGATTTGAATCCCAGGGTTCTCCCTATTTGGTGATTTCACCAAATCCAATTCTACTTGATTTACAGAGTTTCGAATTACCATAGACAACCTTGGTGAAGTCAAGAAGCATGAATAGCAATAATTAATGTAATTGCTCATTTCCAAATAATTTCCCTGAATTTTAGAAAGGTTGTAATAGACTCATATTCTATTATGAATATGTATTAAAATCAAGGTTCAAGGACATTACTTCTAAATCTATGATTAAGATTGATATCTCCTCTTTGAGTGAGATATTGGAATTACTTCTCTGAGTAATATTTTATTCCATGAATCTAAGTTCCTATTAAGGTTCAAGAGAATCATATGAACAAGGCCTCCATCTATAAACACTCATCTGGTTCTCTAATTATCTTTTGGAAGCTTTAATTTTCCAAGAGGTATTTCTCAATGGTTACCTGGGAATAGGAAATGGCCTCACTATCCATTTGATTCTAGGGTTTTGAATAATAAAGTAGACATGGGTCTTGTCATGGCTGGATGTATTGTTGGTTAAAGGTTTCTAAAGAATTATTACATCAATACTTCACTAAGGTTATCTTGAGATAAGGAATTCCTTTCCTAAATATACTCTAGATATCTCTCTTATCTTATTCACAAATATCACATCTTCCTGAATAAGGCAATCGTCTGACTCCACCATATCCATCATCATATGATGACATGGTCATGCCACTTCAACATTATTCCATTCTTACTCCTAGTATATAACTCCTCTTAATTAACTACCATTGATGCACCTATCAATGTAGCTACTACTAACTCCATCTATTAACTTCCTTAAATCCATCTTGCAACTACTTCCAAGGCTTGCAAGATTATAGTTCCCTCTATATCACATGTGATATCAATCCTCTGGAATAAGTATGGTACTACTCTCCACAATACAAGTTTGTTCTTGTATTACCTTGGTTCCTAGTATACTTCCAACTACTCCTACAACTTATGTCATAAACTTCATTATACTCTAGCTTGACTTCTCCTGATCAAACTAGATGATCCAGCTTACTAGGACTTGCATAACTTGGTATATTCATAACTCTTCTTCAACACCTAATCATCTATTCTCAAGTGACTTGAGAATAATAACCACCATCCTTTGATCATACAAAGCTTAGGCTTCTAATTGTTTGATCAAGGTCTATACTCAACTAAGTAGTAAACTTGTATTAGTCTCTCTATATTGACTTATCTTGTTAACCAAGCTTACTCTAAGTATATATCCACTTGTCCTAACAAGATTGTTATCTAATGTACTAATACTACTAGCTTTCTCATAGTTCCTCAATTACTAGCTCAACCCTTGAGTTTAGGTACTGCTTCTAGTTACCTCATGGGTGAGTTAACTCCTCCAACATCAAATGGTTTGATCTCCACTAAGGATCACATTCCATTGATGATGGTACACTCAACCATATCTAGTTCTTCCTTCAGATTAATTTACTTAAGGTATTTCAAAGGTTAACATAATAGGTCAAAGCTAAAGGTTAACAAGTCAATGAGTGCTAGGTCAAGCATTGATCACACACATTGATGATCAATAGACACTAGGACTTGGTCAAATAAGAATGCCACCTCTTAATATCATATTAAGAGTATATGCTGGATGGTCTTGGCTTGACTTTCCTTTCTACTCTATTTGTAATAAGAGTAAATGTTTAGAAACTACCATGATTCTCATGGTAGGAACAAATATAGAAAACAAGTGTATCAAGATTTAATTATAGAGTTTATTTTACTTAAGTTACATACTTAACTTGGTATTCAGGGTTTGTGGTAGACAATACCTTGATATCATCTTTAGAACATTAAGTACTCATCTTTGAGTTGTGGTATGGAATACCATGTAATGATCTCTAGAAGATCTAGTACTCCTTATTAAGTAGTGTGTTGTGACTTAGTTTTATTACATTTGATCTTCCCTTAGATCTAATTATATTACCCAAAGATAAGGTTTTAGCAAAGGTCATATTGAAACTTATCGTAGTCAACTTGACGATCTACTTCAGTTCCACCAAGTTAAGAGAAGCTTCAATCTCTTTGACAAGTTTTATTTAAAAGCGCAAAAATTATTCGGATTTTCTATGCATGAATACAATGCACACACCTATGTTCAGCTTAGTTCTAAGCTCTCATGCTGGGGTGTTACAGATACACTGCACAAGATGAACCTGATCGAGACCCAGCTAAGGAAGAGTAACACAGTGTTTCATGGCGTTGTTCTTGGCCGGCAAGAAAACTCACTTGGATGCATCACCCTTCCGGTCGCCTTTGGTGATGTCAACAATTACTGCCAAGAGTGCATGACCTTTGAAGTGGTGCCCTTCAAGAGCGTGTACCACATCATCTTTGGACACAACATCTGCCACTCCTTCCTCGACAGGCCATGCTTTGTCTACAACAAGCTCAAGATACCCGGACCAAACGGCATCATCACTATTGATGGAAGCTTCACCAAGGCACGAGAGTGCAAGCTCAGTGAAGCCGCCTTCGCCGAAGCGGTCCTCTACGGTGAGGAGTTCAAGGAGATCCAAAGCCAGGTCAATGCCTCGGAGATGTCAGCTTCAAAGAAGCAAATCACTCCTACCAAACCCGCATTCAAGGCCGCCATCAAGACCAAGTAGGTGGATCTTGTTGAAGGAGATTCCTCCAAGACCACCGCCATTGGCACGGACCTGGATTTGAAATAGGAAAGCGCGCTCGTCGAGTTCCTCCATGAGAATAGGGGCATCTTTGCCTAGAAACCTGCCGACATGAAAGGTGTACCTAGGGAACTTGTCGAGCACAGCTTGAATATTGATCCTAATGCAAACCAGTGAAACAACCTCTATGATGTTTCAGTGACGAAAGACGATGGGCTATAGCCAAAGAAATAGCTAGGTTACTTAAGGCTAGCTTTATCCGAGAAGTTATTCACACCCGATGGGTGGCAAATCCTGTACTTGTCTCCAAAAAGGGAACCAAAGAATTAAGAATGTGTGTTGATTACACAGGCTTGAACAAAGCGTGTCCGAAGGATCCGTTTGCTTTTTGCCTCGCATTGACCAAGTCATTGACTCGACGGCTGGCTCAGAACTTCTGTGTTTTATCGATGCTTACTCAGGTTACCACCAAATCTAGATGCGAAAGTCGGACTAACTGGCCACTGTGTTCACCACACCTTATGGCATATACTGTTACGTTACGATGCCCTTTGGGCTAAAAAACACTAGTGCCACTTACCAACAGATAGTGCAACACTGCCTACACGACCAGATAGGTCGCAACATACACGCTTACATGGATGACATCATGGTAATGTCAAAGAAATAAAATGATCTCATCACCGACTTGCAGGAAACCTTTGACAATCTTCGGAAGTACAACATGATGCTCAACCCCAAGAAGTGCGTCTTTGGGGTACCATTCGGCAAATTGTTGGGCTTCATCGTTTTGCACCGCGGAATTAAGGTCAACCCGGAGAAAATCAAGGCCATCCTCGACATTAAATGTCCGACATGCTTGAAGGACATACAGAGGCTCACAGGCTACATCGTAGCGGTAAGCCGGTTCATCAGCCGACTTGGAGAGAAGGCCATGCCGCTCTACAAGTTAATAAAGAAGGCGGACAAATTTATATGGACGGACGAAGCAGACACAACACTTCAGGAGTTGAAGAGAATACTCTCCTCCGCACCAATACTTGCAGCACTGGTGTCAAGGGAGCCTATGTTAGTCTACATGGCGGTAACCAACCGGGTCATCAGCATCGTTATAGTGGTGTAGCACAAGGAACCAATGCACGAATATAGAGTTTAGCGACCTATTTACTATGTAAGCGAGGTCTTGGCGGAATCCAAGTAGTGTTACCCGCACTACCAGAAGATAGCTTATGGAGTTTTCCTTGCTTCACGGAAGCTAAGGCATTACTTCTAGGAGCACCCTATCAAAGTAGTGAGCAAAGCTCCACTATCTGACATCATCAACAATAGCCACGCTACAGGGAGAGTGGAAAAGTGGGGCATTGAACTTGTCGCCTTTGAAATCACCTACAAGAGACGCGACGCTATCAAATCTCAAGCATTGGCAGATTTTATTGCGGATTGGACAGAACTGCCAGAAAACACCCCTGTACTAGAGCCAGAATATTGGGTAATGCACTTTGATAGATCAAAGCTACTCAGCAGATCAGGGCTGGTGTATTACTACAATCACCAACAGGGGAGAAGTTGCAATTCGTCCTGTAGATCCACTTCAACGCTACCAACAACATGGTGGAATATGAGGCCCTCATTCACAGACTTCGGGTAGCCAAGGATAATGGCATCAAGCGCATAGTTTGCTGTGGAGATTCCGAATTGGTTGCCTAGCAAGTGGCTGGCACCTTGAACGCGCGGAACCCTATGACGGCGGCATATCGAGATGAAGTAGACGAATTAGCCAAGTGCTTCGACAGCTACGAAGTCAAGTACGTCAAAAGGGAGGAGAATGAGGCAGCAGATCTGATGTTAAAGCTTCGATCAGCTCGTCGACCAATTCTGCCAGGCGTTTTCCTAGAGCATTTACGGACACCATCCATGAAGGGAGTGGACCCCGACAACCCGGATAGAGTGGACTCATTTCTTAATTTAGTAATAGTGACCTCTCTGGCTTGGATGAAACCGTTCATGGACTATCTACGAGATGGAACTTTGCCTGTCGATGAAGTCGAAAGCCCGCAAATAGTACGTAGATCAAAAGGCTACGTCATCATTAACGGCCAACTACACAAAATAAGTACCATAGGATTTTTCCTACAATGTGTTTCCTAGCAGCAAGGTATTGACATCCTTAGAGAAATACATCTCGGAGATTGCGGGCATCACGCTGCTCCCCAATCCTTGGTGACCAAGGCCTTCCGACAAGGATTCTACTGGTTAACTGCCAAGGCGGATGCTGACAAGTTGGTGCAAACATGTCTTGGGTGTCAGTTTATGCAAGACAAATGTTCCAGCTGAAGAATTGCAAACCATACCAATAACTTAGCCGTTCGCAGTTTGGGGGCTTGATATGGTTGGACCTTTGCAAACAGCACCTTGTGGATTTACACACCTGCTAGTAGCAGTGGATAAGTTCACAAAATCGATTGAAGCTAAACCCATTAGAAAGCTCGATGGGGCAATATCCCTAAAATTTGTCCGGGATCTAGTGGTGAGATTTGGTCTCCCACACAGCATCATCACCGACAATGGCAGGAATTTGTCTCTCGAAGAAGTTGAGGAGTACTATCATGAAAAAGGCATCCACCTTAACCTAGCGTCTGTGGCACATCCACAGTCAAATGGGCAAGTTGAATGGGCCAATGGACTAATTTTGCATGGAATCAAGCCACGCTTAGAGGCACCACTACACAGAGCAGCTGGAGCCTGGGCGGAGGAATTACCATATATATTGTGGAGTTTAAGAACAACACCCAACAGATCCACCAGCTTGACCCCTTTCTTCATGGTTTATGGAGCAAAAGCCGTCCTACCATCCGGCATCCTCCACGATGCACCAAGAGTCTCCGCTTACAAAGAGGATGACGCTGAAGAATCTAGACGCCTATCTGTGGACCTACTCGAGGAAGAGCATGTGCTGGCATGCTAGAGATCCGCCATCTACCAACAGAAGCTACATGGCTACCATAGTCACTGAGTTAGGCATCGCTCGTTTAAAGAGGGGGATCTGGTGCTTAGACTCAAGCAGGAGAAATCACACAAACTATCCCCACCTTGGCAAGGACCGTTCGTCATAAGCAAATCTCGCGAGTTGAAAGATAGGCCAAAAAATTGCAAGCGCAAGCTACACGAGTCTGATGATGATTACCTCCGGAGATAGTCGGCCATGGAACATAGCACATCCACGTCCCTTTTACACTTAACATCTTTTCTATTATGTAATAAGATTCTTATGTGATCAATGAAATAAAGCATTTCGTTCACTCATGATTTCTGAGTCTTTTACCTCCTTTAGTTATTCATTTTTGGATCATATAAACCCTTTATGCGCAAGTTTGCATTTGCACTTGTGAAAATTCTGCCTACGGGCGTTATCTTAAGTTTTCTGGTCTACATGTTTTTTGAAGTTTTTATGTGGATTCCGGAGTAGTGACTTCTCGGCACTCAAAGCCGGTGATTTTGCTCTTAGGTTCTTGACAGTGCTACTAAGCATCATCACTTGAGAGCATAGTTCTGTGCTGCGAGTCTTCCATCTCACGAAAGGTTAAGCATACGAACTAGAATAATGGATAAGCTAGCACTTGCTTAAATATATATATATGCTGGAAACAGATAAGTAGCAGGAAATTTGAGTACAAGTTTTTTCTGCCTTACAACTACATAAGTTTTTTTCCGCATAAACATTGCAGAGATACATTTAATACAAACAATGTTTTTATGGCTCTACTGTAGAAGACTTTGTGGCTGCATCATCAGCAACAGGAGAGCCAGGCCTAGAGAGTTCATCAAATTCGGAGGGGCCAGGGCTAGACTCAGAAGATGCCAGGTCATCATCCATCTCCTCGGCAGGCACATAGACGTCCGCCTTGACTATCTTGGTAACCTTGGTGTCGTAGTCGGCGAGGGAGTTCTAAATAGCATTGCTATCGATCTCATTTCCTTCCTCATCAAACTTCGGCATGCTGGAGGTTACCAGATCAATGTCAGCGTTGTCGTAGTGTGCCTTGACCAAGGATAAGGTCATCCTTGCACCAGCCTGGACGCAAGAGGCTTTCCAGTCCTTGACTTTCTTAGGGGCTCGATGCACGATTTTCGAGTACTTGGCCGCTGATTCTGCCGCCTTGATATTGATGCCCAGGGGCTGTGTTATATCCTTGGCATGGGTGATGGAGCACCTTCACCCATGTTGGATAAACCAATGGGGTGTGTGGTTTTGTTAGAGACAAAGATCATGAGTACAACAATACAAGTATCCATCTTACACAAATTGACAAAGTCGGAGGAAAGTTACCGAAGATGCTCGTCTTTGCTTGCTTGCAGGTCTCAACCAAGATGTCCTGCTCCTTCTGAACTTTCTTGTACACCTCAAGGTTTCGTTCATTCTGCTCTTTGGCAGCTTGATTTTCTTCCTTGAGCTGCGCAATTTCATTCTTCAGGCGCTGCATCTTGGTGTCAGCAGACTCTTGCAGCACCTTCATTTCCTGCTCATGGCCCTTGACAGCTTCAACTAGGTCTTTCTTTAAAAATTTATTTTCATCGTCAAGCTCATGGATATGCTTGGATTGCTCGACAATGCTCTTGGCTTTGGAAAATGGAAAGCATTATGAGAAGTTGGCAAAAATGGAACCTTGAGGAAAGTAGTGAGTTGTTAAAACAAAACAGACTCTGGCTATTTTTGATATGTTCCTTCAGGAAGGTTGTTTTACCCTTCTCAAGATCGAGATCCTTCTGCAGCTTATCAAATTTGTCATTGGCAGCCTTTCTCCGGCTATTCTCATTCTGCAAAGAATACAATATGTTTAGTTTCTCTAGAGCATCTAGTCAGAACTATCTAGTTTCAACTAAACGCTCGGGGGCTACAGTATCAGATTTTAATCAACTGGTGTTCTCTCTTAGAGTGTCTAGTCGGAATATTCATTCTAAACTAGAAACTCGGGGAGCTACACTAACAAGTTTTACACTTAGTTCTCTGGATCACTCAGGCCAAAAGACAATGGTTTTCCGCCTAACAGCTCGGGGCTACAGTGGGATATATTACAAAGTAAAAGAAGTGAAGTTCAGAAACTTACAATGGTAATAACCTTCAAATTGTTGGCCAAATGAGCATATGAATTGTGGAAGGTCTAGGCATTATTATATATAGCATCTTCCTGTTTGATCAGATCGTCCAGGCATAGAGTTGGAGGAGTCAAAGCCAGAGGAGTTGTCGAAGCCGGAGGCATGGATGACACCCTGGCCACCTGCTGTGTGACTATGGCAGTCAATGGCTCAGAGGATCCCGTCTCGTCCGTTGCTTTGGCCGCCTCCGCTCCCTCCATTGCTTGTTTCCCTTTCTTGATGGCATCCTTAGCTGGAGCTTCAGCCATTTTGGAAGAGGTACTCTCTTGTGTAGCCTGGTCACTGGGAGCAATGTCCATGTCGGTAGATCCTGAGACATCAGTTGTTGGATTGATATTTGTCTCCATGGTGGAGGACTCAGGAATAGCAGGGGACAAAGGCTCAGTGGGGCCTATCACAGTCTTGGTAGCAGGATTAAGGGGGAGCAGCAGCAGGGGACGACTTAAACATACCACGAATATTTTTGGACCCCCCAACATCTTTGGAGGATCACTTTGGGCAAACACCGGACTTCTTCTTGAATAGTACTCGGTATAAGTGCAGGAATTGAATGGGTGCAATACAAATTAAAGTTGGAGAATGAATGTACTTACACTACATCAGACGATCTAGCTAAAGGGATGCTGGTAGACTTCTTCTTCTCCTCCTCTAAGGTGGAAGTGGATTTTCTAGAGACTCCACTCTCCGATTTCTTCTTCTTCTTGCCCTCGGCAGCAGCGTCAGAGGTGGAGCTCTTCTGCTTTCGCGCTGCCGGAGTCGAATGATCCCTGGAGGCATCGTCATCGGACACCACCTGGATATTCTTCATCTTAGGATCATAGACCTGGGAGGCCATCTAATCCGTTGTCAAGGTTGCCAGTTGTAGGACATAGGAGTGTTAGATTGGTGACTTCAAGACGGAAAAACCTTAGAGTATATATAACGAGCAACAAAGGAAACAAAAGCTACCTCTAGGAACTTGCCACATTCGAACATGTCATAGGTGATCTTGAGGCCATGCTTCATGTCTTTCACCTTGACTATGTCCTTAAGCTGGAGCTTGATGGAGTCATTGGAGAAGTTGTCCTGCGAGATTCACTTGGGATCTTTTCTGTCCTTGGAGTACATGCACATCAGCTCGGCACGATGCTATAGGGGTTGGATCCACCTGGTGAACCAGCACATGGCTAGGTCCAATCCAGTCAGACCTCCATCTACGAGCCATTTGATCCGCCTTACGGTGCAGTTGGCTTCTTTGTCGGACATGAGGGAGGCTTGGGACCTCAAGGTGGGAGCTTCAGCGGCAGCCCCATCAACAAAGTCGGGATACGTTTCTTGGCGGTTGAGCAGAGGAATGTTTGGGCCATAAAAATACGTGCGCTGCTAGTTCTTGCAAGACTCGTGGCCCACAATGTCGGGGAAGCGCCGGATAGGCCGAATCTTAAAGCTAATAGTTTCGTCGATCCGCATCTCATCCTTGGATTCTACGGATTCTCTCTTGATGGTAAATAAATAAACAAACAGATCTAACCTAGGTTTGATTCCTAGTATCCTTCGCACAAATCTATGAAGTTTCTAAGTACGAGGATGCTGTTGGGAGAGAGATTATGGGGAAGTACCGAGAAGTAACAAAGGACGTCCAGGAAGAAGTCAGAGACTGGCAGGCTTACGCCACGTACTAGCTGAGATCTGAGGTACACCTTCTCTCCGGCTTGGGGATAAGGAGTCACCTCGCCAACCGGTGCCAGTCGCTAGACCAAGCCCTACGTCACGGGAAGATACCCCTCGGTGATGAGTTCTTGCAAATCTTCGGCGGAGAGATCAGAACCTCTCCACACTCCCTTGTGGGAATCGCCCTCTTCTTCTACAGCGTCTAGCACCGCTCGCCTTTGTTCACTATCGGTGGTTTCCACCACGGCGGAGATAGGGACGACGAATCCCTCCGGTGGGACAGTCACTCCCTATGATGGCTCCATTAAAGCCTTGGGAGTCACCGCCATTGAAGGACCGCTACTGCTGGAGGCCATTGCACAGGTGGAGGAAGGTGGAGAGGGTAGGAAGCTCTGGTTAGGGTTTTCCGTCGAAAGGCTCGAACGGTCATGCGGCTGGAGGAAGACGAAGACACAGGGAAGAATGTGGGTAAAAGTAAAAGCCTAAGACACAGTTAATATATATAGACCCAGCGTCAAAATTCCTACAGAGAGATATAACAGACGAAGAGTTCCTGACGTGGAGATGAGCGTGCGCGATAATTTCACCACGTCCTCCGTCTTTGTCGCTTTAAGGTTTCAGATTTTGTGCGTGTAAAAATAGCTAATGATTAATTCACTGCCTTCTATGAGTTTCGAGGTAGCGTAGGCTACAGCCTACATCATCTTCTGACCGTTGTAGTGGAGTAGTCACATCTAAAGATTCCATCAAAGGCGGAAAATATCTGACTCTGGAAAACAAAGACTTGAAGAATCTCCGGCTACATTATGAACACGGAGAAGATTACAGGGTTCTTTGGGACACCTTCGAGATATTGCTTGAAGAATTGTCGGCATCACCTAGACGGAGCATTCAAGATTGAAGGGCAAGACGACGCAAGATCTCAAAGTCCTCAGTGGGCTACTGTTGGGGATATGCTAAATGGGTATCACCATAGCACGTGTCAACACCCAGATTTTTAATCCTAGATGCATGTTATGCCATACATCACAATCCCAGGATTACCATTTTTGGAGACACAACAGATTGGATATCACAGTACATCATCCATTACGAACCATAATAAGGTCTTACACAAATAAAGGATCTCCTGATCCAGTCTTAATATAATCAAGTAGCAGAATAAATAGCATAGCGGTGGGGTCCATCTTCAGAGTCACAGGCAATGCAGACGATGGGAGATAGTCCTAGTTATCATAGCCGTCCTGCTATCCTTCATCTTGGTAATCTCCTTCATAGTCTGGTCACGGGAATAGACAGGGACAAAAGCCATGAGTACTCTTTAAGTACTCGCAAACTACCACTAACAAGTAGGATAGTTCTAGTAGGAAGGCTAACTCTAAGTTTATTTGTAAAGTTAAGTTTGAAACCTAAGCTGAGTTCAGAAACAAAGAAAGATAAAATAAAGTTTGAAAACACTTAAGTGGGAACTTTGTTGTCATAGTCACAACTCTGTTGTGGTCAAGTCATGTCACAATTCATTTCATAAGTTATTTTAAAAACATCTGACAACAGAACAGTATGGCCACTCCAACTATCCATAACCGCGGACGCGGCTATTCGAATAGTTTGACACTCTGCAGAGGTGGTACACTTTCACCACAAGATTCGATACATCTGTCAGGGATAACCCTGAATCATCATACTTAGTATGCAGATAATCAAACATAACCTTTCCTTTACACACCCTAGTATAACCACCTCTCCTATGAGCATGGCCTCCCAAGCATGACCATCTGTCATCTTGGGCACTGCATAGGTGGACAACATTGAGAGGTAGCCTCAGCTCAAACCTCTCCCACGAGGGAACGAATACTAATGCATATAAACTTCCGGCTAAGCCTTACCCAATTCAGGTATTGTGGTTGTATGGTAAAATTGGAATGGTATCGCATCTGAACCCAACCATCCGTTCTTTAAAAGGGCTAAGGCTCATGCCTCAACCTTTTCATCCTCATAAACCATTTGTGTTTCTCAACACATGTCAAAACATCTCAATAGAATGACTCATCATTCCGAGGTTTTCACAAATCAGTTTCACCAAGTATTCCCATCTAAAGTGAATCAAGTTTTGGTTTAGTTCCATCTACTAAGTTAAGAGTGTTCACTAATGTGGGATGCTAATATCAATCTCATGCCACAGAATGACATCTAAGTATAACTAGGTAGGTCAAGTTTTATACTCTTTATGCTACCTTTAAACAAGTAACGGACTTTGGTAAAGTAAAGAAGGTAAAGCTTGTAAATAAAACTTGGAGTAGGTATAAATCAAAATGGTATAACCAAAGCATGCCTAATGCATCTTTGCTTAGGTTATCTAGCTTGCAAGTTTTAGCTTGCTAATAATAGCTTGCATAGTTAAGACACTTGCAAGTGTTAGCTTGCCTTGATTAGTGCAGTGGTTGAAATTCTCTTCCTCCTCTTCCTGGTAGAACTCCTCCTCCTCGAAAGCTTGGTCCGTACTATCGTCTATAAATACATACAGGATACACAATCACCAAACAATACTTAACTAGTCTACTTAGCACACTAAGGCACACATTTGATGATCTATTATCATCGCAAGCATCACAAGGTTTAATGAACTAGCTTCATTTATTTTATTTGAGAAAAGTAATTTCTACTCATTGAAATTAACTAAGATTTAATATTCTCCAATTAAAATATGGGATCATATGGACACATGTCATCACCACATATTCTAATGCATGGGAATGTGATTTAAATGTTAAGTTAAATTTAATAATTAATGATTTATAGTGACTAGAAATGCCTATATAGCATTATTTTGGTACTAGTCCAAAGTCACTGCATGCAAACCTTATTATTATTACATATTCAGATAGGTATGGTTAAATGTGATTTTTGAGAGTTGGAATCAACTCAAAATCTATTATGGTTGATTTTAGAAAAATGTTTGAATGTGCAAAAGCTTCTGTCTTGTTGTTTTTACTAGGAGAGATCTCAAAATCTACATGATTTAATCCAACGGGCTTGGATAGAGATTTTAAGTAGCTTTCCAACAAAATTGGAATCACTCAATTTGGATTTGTAAAACTCCCTGAATTAATTTTTTAACTAAGGGACAGAATTAAGTTTACTTCTAAAAAGAAAAACCTATATTTGAATTATTGGATCAGCGCGGGAAACTAAATGGGTCGGACCGTGTACACTCCGCAGCGCTGAGGGCTGCTGACAGGGGGGTCCCACCTGTCAGTGACTCATAAAACGCGAAGTGGTACGGGGCGATAAGGACCACATGATTAGAACAAGATCTAATGGTCCACGTTCGTCGTCGACGACGGACTCGTCGCCGGCGAGACTGAACCCTAGCGCGGTAAGTGGGGGTCTACTAGGGATGTACCAGGGCTCTAGCTAGTGCAGCAAGGCGGGCAAACGAACTGGGGGACGACGATGGACTCAGGCGAGGTCGCGGCAGGGGCTGAGGTGGAGGAAATCGACTGCAACATCTCCTCCTCTGCAGCGGCTACCTCCGGCGAAATTCCGGGGATGGGCTTCTCGAGCGGCTCCGGCGAGAGAGGGGAAATGATCAGTGGAGAGAGGGGTGTGGAATGGTGTGGTGATTGAGGCTGGGGGTGGCCTCCTTATATAGGCTCGACGGTGAGGCAGTGAGGTATGGGCGCGGCTCGTCGGTGACGACAGTACTGTCAGCTACCAGCGTGGGCGAGGTAGGCGGCCGGTGGGCGGTCTGCTGGCGGTCCTCTACGGCGTAATGGCGTGGCTAGGGGCGGAGGCTAGCGGTCGGGAGCTTCCTGCGCTCTGAGGGATAGAGGCGATGCTCGACGATGCTCCTGGCGACTGTGGGTCGCGCGGCGGTGCACGGCCGTGTCTGGTGGGTTGGTGTGGTCAAGGCGGAGTGGCGTGCGCGATCTGGTGTCGAGACGCGGTCTGTGGCATGCTGGCGGCGAGGGCGCTCTGGCGTGCTCTGGCTGCACGCAGAGAGGGTAGTGCGATGCGGTTCTAGGATGTTCTAGGGGCTGGCTTTGGCCGTGGGTTGGACAGGGAGTCACAGTAGGGTTGGGCGGAGCTAGTGGGCAAGCTGGAATGGCGTGGCGTGGTCTGCTGCGAGCTGCGCATGCTCGGCCGACGGTGACCAAAAACGGGAGGCGCGCAACTGCTGCTCTAGACTAAGGGGTAGGCCAGTGAGGGTTTGGTTAGAGCTGGGGGAGACAGGGGAACCAAATGGAGGCCAAAAACTCGACAATGCATTGATCCATAAACAGTATTAGTTAGGCAGAAAAATCTTGCTTGCCACCTGTTCGATCAAATGGCCGCATGAAACTTTTATTTGAATTTTTGAAATATTTTTGGTGGAGTGATTCATCTTATGCTTAAGCATCTAGGTTTGCTTGGGATTTTGAAATGGAGTTCATTTGGAGGGTTTTTAAAAAAGTGTGATCTATACATATGAACTAGATTCAATTTGCAAATGTCATTTAAATTTAGAGTTCAAATGTTTTTGGGAGATCACAAAGTGGGCCTTTGTACATCACTACTTGTACTAGCAAGGGGTGCAAAGATCCACAATTGTCTCTGTTGGAAATTGAGTGCTAGGAATAGCCAAAGTGGGCTAGGTGATTAAAATGGCAAAAGTGACCATTTGCCTTATTTAATTCATTTTGATTTCTTTTTCTTTGGGATTTGCTTGGGGATGATATAGATGATGTGTAATTCACCTTAGAGTCATTTTACAACCAATAGATCATTCAATCATGGCATTTCAAACAACTCCTATTTTAAATGCACACACATATGAATGCTTAAAGATTTTTAAATGGAATTTTTTTTGTTAACCTAAATTGGGTAGATTTGATCTTGATCACTTGGATTAAAGTTTTGGGATGTTACAAACCTTCCCCCCTGAAACAAAATCTCATCCCGAGATTTAAGAAAGAAAACTAGGAACTAAAGAGATCTGGGAACTCGGTCCTAATGTAATCTTCTCGCTCCCAAGTGGCTTCTTCTTCGGTATGGTTGCTCCATTAAATCTTGAGAAATTTGATACTCTGGGTCCTGGTGGTTCTGTAGGCTTCCTCCAAGATACGTATGGGCACTTCACGATACGTCAGATCCTTGTTGATATCAACAGCTCGGTGATCGACATTCTTGAAAACTTCGGTCTTCTCCGGCACTTCTAAGCATTTGCGAAGTAACGGGATATGGAACACATTGTGGATGGCTGACATCTCTTCTGGCAGTTCCAGTTGATAAGATACTTCTCCTCGGCGGTTTAGAATCTTGAAGGGTCCGATATATCTGGGGGCTAACTTTCCTTTCAGACTAAAACGTTGCATTCCCTTAAATGGCGAAACCTTGAGATACACAAAATCTCCAACATTGAAAGTCAGGTCTCTCCTTCTCTTGTCAGCATAACTCTTCTGTCTGGATTGGGTGGTCTTGAGGTGCTCACGGACTTTGTAAACCTTCTCTCCAGCTTCGCGGAGAATGTCGGGTCCAAAAATCTGACTCTCTCCTACTTGCGACCAATTCAAAGGGCTACGACACTTTCTTCCGTATAGGAATTAAAATGGTGCCATTTGCAAGTTGGCTTGATAACTATTGTTGTATGAGAATTATGCAAAAGGCAGACAGTCTTCCCATTTTGATCCATATTCTAACACACAAGCTCTCAACATATCCTCTAGGATTTGGTTGACTCTTTCAGTCTGTCCATCGGTTTGCAGGTGATAAGCGGTGCTGAAATTCAACTTGGTTCCTAATCCTTCTTGGACTTTCTGCCAAAATCTCGAGGTAAATTGGGTTCCTCGATTTGACATGATGGTCTTGGGGGTTCCATGCAAACTGACAATTCTAGCAATGTACAACTCTGCTAGCTTCGAACTCTGGTAGGTTGTCTTGACAGGTATAAAATGAGCTACCTTGGACAGTCTATCAACTATGACCCAGATTGAGTCATTTCCCCTACTCGAAGTAGGTAATCCGGTGATAAAGTCCATTCTGACGGAATCCCATTTCCATTCCGGAATCTGCAAGGGTTGCAACAGTCATGTGGGCCTCTGATGTTCCGCTTTGACTCTTTGACAGATATCACACTTGGCGATGTAGCTTCCGATTTCTCTCTTCATCTTGTGCCACCAAAATTGCTCTTTCAAATCTTGATACATCTTTGTTCCTCCGGGGTGGATAGAATAAAGAGTATCATGAGCTTCTTGCATGATAAGTTGCTTCAGCTCCGAATCTGCTGGCACACAGATACGGCCTTTGTACCATAGAACTCCTTCTTTGTCTTCAGTGAATCTAGGTACCTTTCCTATACCTTCTAGGCTTCCTTGATTTGGCTAATCAAAGTGGGTTGAAGTTCAATGCTAGCTAAAAATCCTTTGCTAACTAGCTCAGTTCTAAACTGCTCCAACTCCTCATACAAACTTGGTTGATTCTCCTTGATCATGGTGTTTAGCCTACACGGCAATCTGCTAAGAGCATCCGCTACCACATTGGCTTTGCCAGGGTGATAGTGAATGTCAAGGTCATAATCCTTGATTAACTCTATCCATCTCCTTTGCCTCATATTCAGCTCCTTCTGAGTGAAAATATACTTCAAGCTTTTGTGATCTGAGTAAATCTCACAGTGATTACCCATAAGATAATGACGCCATGTCTTTAATGCCAAAACTACGGCTGCTAACTCAAGATCATGGGTAGGGTAATTCTTCTCATGCTTCTTCAATTGTCGAGACAGATATGCGATAACTTTGCCTTCTTGCATCCATACACATCTGAGACCAATCTTGGATGCATCACAATACACATCAAATGGCTTCTTGATATCTGGCATGATCAATATTGGGGCTGAAATCAATCTCTTTTTCAGCTCTTGGAAACTGGCTTCACATTTGTCGGTCCATTCAAACTTCTTGTCCTTCTTCAACAATTGGGTCATGGGTCTTGCTATGCTCGAAAATACTTCAACGAACTTGCGGTAGTATCCCGCTAATCCGAGAAATGCACGGACTTGGGTTTGAGTGGTTGGGGCTTCCCATTCTTCAACACCTTTGATCTTGGCGGGATCAATAGCGACTCCTTCGGCAGACACAATATGTCCTAGCAATCCTACTTCTTTCAGCCAAAACTCACATTTGCTGAACTTGGCATACAACTGATGCTCTCTAAGGGTTTCAAGGATGATTCTCAGATGTTGCTCATGTTCTTCTTCTAACTTGGAGTAGATAAGGATATCGTCGATAAACACAATGACAAACTTATCCAGAAAACTCATAAAGATCTTATTCATGAGATTCATGAAATAAGCAGGGGCATTAGTTAATCCAAAAGACATGACTGTATACTCGTATAATCCATAACGAGTAGTAAAGGCGGTCTTCGGAATATCCGTTGCACGAATCTTAAGTTGGTGATAACCAGTCCTAAGATCAATCTTAGAGAACACATTTGCTCCAGTCCACTGATCAAATAGATCCTCTATCTTTGGCAAAGGGTACTTGTTCTTGATGGTGACGTCATTCAACTTCATGTAATCTGTGCATAAACGGTTGCCTCCATCTTTCTTGTCGACGAATAACACTGGCGATCTCCATGGCGATGCGCTTGGTTGAATCAAGCCTTTCTCCAGCATAACATCCAATTGCTTCTTCAGTTCCACTAACTCTGAGGGGTTCATGCTATAGGGTCTCTGGGCTATGGGTCCAGTTCCAGGAATTAGTTCAATAATGAACTCGATATCCCGATCCGGGGTCATACCGGGCAATTCATCTGGGAATACGTTAGGGTATTCACAGACTACTCTGACTTGGTCTATGGTGGGTAGGGATAGACTCTTGTTGCACTTGAATTGACGGGGCAAGGTTTCAGATATATGTTCTACTGATACTCCAGAGCTACTGGTCATGGTGATGGCTTTCTTGGCACAGTCTATCAATCCCTTATGCTTCGACATCCAATCCATTCCTAGTACTACTTCCAAACCTTTGGTTCCAAGTACTATTAGATTGGCATAAAAATCTATCCCATGTATTCTGATAGGTACAGCTTTGCAAATTTTTCTAGCTTTTGTGGTTGAACCAGGTATTTGCACTATCATGACATGCTTCAAGTTGGTTGGGTGAATCTTACTTGTGCATGCAAATTCTTTGGTGACAAATGAGTGCGATGCTCCAGAATCAAACAACACTCTTGCTAAAACTAAGTTGACAGAAAACATAGCTAGCACTACATCTGGCGCTTCTTCGGCTTCTTCGGCGTTCATGTGGAAGAGACGGCCGTTGCGGTTGTGAGGGTTCCCTGGGGCGAATCTTCTTCCTGGTTGAACACGATGCTGCTGTTGAGCTGGGGCATTCACATTGGCAGTGGCGGCAATCTTCTTCGAGCACTCATTGGAATAGTGACCCTTCACTCCACACTCGAAACAAGTAATCTGAGACTTGTCTTCGCTCCCACAGGCACAGCATTGCTTCCAGTTCTGGGTGTGGTGTTGTTGTTTTTGTTGTTGCTGCTCTTGGGAGGTGCACGGTTGAAATTGCTGGCGTTGCAGGGGTGATTGGTGTTCCCTCCGGACTTCACATTTCCGCCACTACGGTTGGGGTAGCTCGGGCGAGACATTGGGGGTCGATTGTTCCGCGGTGCATATCCCGCAGAAGGGTTGGGACGGTACTTCTGGTGACTATTGGATCCATCTTGGTGCACCATACGATGTTTGCAGTTGTCGTTTGCTTGATTAATCTTCCCTTCCATCTGAATGGCAGAGTCGACTAACTCTTTGAGATCCTCGAAACGGATGTTGACGAGGACAATCTGCATCTCATCATGCAGTCCGTTAAGGAATCTCTCCTTCTTCTTGGCCTCCGTGTTGATCTCATCAGGTGCATACCTGGCAAGGGACAAGAATCTATCACGGTACTCCACTACAGTCATTCTGCCTTGCTTCAACTCTTTGAATTCATCCCTCATTCTAGTGACTAGACCCTGCAGCACGTGGGTGCGGCTGAGTTTGATTTTGAAGGCTTCACATGTCATCACTTGACCATGGTTCATTGTGCGGGTGTTGTTCCACCATGCTCTTGCATCTCCTACCAAATAGTGGGTGCCAAAAAGAACTTTCTCGTTGGCATCCACTCCGGCTACTTCTAAGTTGTTCTCCATTGTCTGCAACTAGTCATCAGCATCCAGTGGGTTCTCTGAAGTACTAAAGATTGGGGGATTGGTATTCTGGAAGTTTTTGAGTTTTGATCCATGATGATCCTGATTTCCATGGTTCTGATTGTTGTGATCCATCTGGGCGATCTGCTGCAGTGTTGCTAGATTAGCTTGGCGCTCTGCCCTGCTTGCTTCCCGGTCTGCAATGAGAGTCTGCAGAATTTGCAGCATTGGGTCTTGCGATGAGCTGCTCCCTCCTTGGTTTCCACGAGTCATCTGAAGATTGAGATAGATAAAGGGGTAAGAGGGAAAGTTCTAAGGTTCATGGTTTTGATTTCAAAGCTAAAACTTTGAGTTTGACTCAGGTTTTGCAACTAACTTCTTTTCATTCATTCAAGCAAAGCACACGATACAAACACACACACACACACCACAACATCAAAGGAAAACAGATGGTTTTAAGAACCATTCTGTAAGCTACGATACAATGGGACCGGTAATCATCACTCTACGATAGTGCTCTAGTGCATCTACTCATCATCGATGAAGTCGGAGTCATCATCGTCGGTGTAGAAGTCCACGGCATCCTCCTCCAGAAAGTCATCATCATTGCTGAGGTACGAGTCAATATCCCCTTGGATATCTTCACCTTCCTCTTCTTCTTCCTTTCCTGCAAGCTGAGCTTCTTGCTCTTTGATGGTCTTCTCGAGATCGGCTACCTTCTTGCAAAGATGGTCGATGGTGCGATCCTTCTTTGCATGTTGACGGCGAAGAGACTGACAATCCTAGACTAGCAGTGAGAAAGTCTGGGCCTTCTAGGCGGCAATGGCAAGGTTGTTGCTGGTGACCTCTCTAGCATTGTCCAACTCCTTCTGTCTGTCATACAGTAGGAAGTCGAGGTTCTCCACTTGACGCTTCAATATTGGGTGACTTGGCATCTCTAGCGGCATTCCCATGGAATCACGCCTTGCATAGTGAACAAAGCGGGTTCCTAGGATTAGGTTGACACTCAGGGCACACAGACATGCGAGAGCTTCATGCATTGCCCTGGCTAATCCATCTACCCAGCTTCTATCTTGCCTCGAAGATCAGTAGTTACTAGCCAATATAAATCTCCTCCTGGTGGACCCGGGAGTTGAGCTCCAAGGAATTCCGGATGAGGACGCTCCAAGAACTCAGACAGTGCATCAAGATCCCTCTCGAAGATTAGTTGGCCTCCGTTGCCCAACTGGTAGAACTTGCTGTATTGGGCTTCCATCTATAAGAATTTAGGATGAGAAAGTTAGTGAAGTGATCAAGTGTGTCAAAGTTTTATGTAGTAATGTAAGAATTTGGAGGAACATGACTTTTTTTGAGAGAAAGAATCCCCAAGGATAAGAGAGGAAATAGTTTTCATAAATACTCACTTGGTTTTTTGAAACTAAGTTTTTGTTCGGATGTCCATTCTAACTAGCGTCTTCTATGGTCAGGATGGCTCTGATACCAACTTGTCAACACCCGAATTTTTAATCCCAGATGCCTGTTATGCCATACATCGCAATCCTAGGATTACCATTTTTGCGAGACATAACAGATTAGATATCACAGTACATCATCCATTACAAACCATAATAAGGTCTTACACAAATAAAGGATCTCCTGATCCAGTCTTAATACAATCAAGTAGCGGAATAAATAGCGTAGCGGTGGGGTCCATCTTTAGAGTCACAGGCAATGCTAACGATGGGAGATAGTCCTAGTTATCATAGCCGTCCTGTTGTCCTTCATCTTGGTAATCTCCTTCATAGTCTGGCCACGGGAATAGCCAGGGACAAAAGCCATGAGTACTCTTTAAGTACTCGCAAACTACCACTAACAAGTAGGATAGTTCTAGTAGGAAGGCTAACTCTAAGTTTATTTGTAAAGTTAAGTTTGAAACCTAAGATGAGTTCAGAAATAAAGAAAGATAAAATAAAGTTTGAAAACACTTAAGTGGGAACTTAGTTGTCATAGTCACAACTCTGTTGTGGTCAAGTCATGTCACAATTCATTTCATAAGTTATTTTGAAAACATCTGACAACGGAACAGTATGGCCACTCCAACTGTCCATAACCACAGACGCGGCTATTCGAATAGTTTGACACTCTACACAGGTGGTACACTTTCACCAAAAGATTCAATACATCTGTCAGGGATAACCCTGAATCATCATACTTAGTATGCAGATAATCAAACATAACCTTTCCTTTACACACCCTAGTATAAGCACCTCTCCTATGAGCATGTCCTCCCAACCATGACCATCTGTCATCTTGGGCACTGCATAGGTGGACAACATTGAGAGGTAGCTTCAGCTCAAACCTCTCCCGCAAGGAAACGAATACTAATGCATATAAACTTCCGGCTAAGCCTTACCCAATTCAGGTATTGTGGTTGTACGGTAAAATTGGAATGGTATCGCATCCGAACCCAACCATCAGTTTTGTAAAAGGGCTAAGGCTCATGCCTCAACATTTTCATCCTCATAAACCATTTGTGTTTCTCAACACATGTCAAAACATCTCAATAGAATGACTCATCATTCCAAGGTTTTCACAAATCAGTTTCACCAAGTATTCCCATCTAAAGTGAATCAAGTTTTGGTTTAGTTCCAACTACTAAGTTAAGAGTGTTCACTAATGTGGGATGCTAATCTCAATCTCATGTCATAGAATGACATCTAAGTATAACTACATAGGTCAAGTTTTATACTCTTTATGCTACCTTTAAACAAGTAACGTATTTTGGTAAAGTAAAGAAGGTAAAGCTTCTAAATAAAACTTAGAGTAGGTATAAATCAAAATGGTATAACCAAAGCATGCCTAATGCATCTTGCTTAGGTTATCTAGCTTGCAAGTTTTAGCTTGCTAATAATAGCTTGCATAGTTAAGACACTTGAAGTATTAGCTTGCCTTGATTAGTGCAGTCGTTGAAATTCTCTTCCTCCTCTTCCTGGTAGAACTCCTCCTCCTCGAAAGCTTGGTCGGTACTATTGTCTATAAATACATACGGGATAAACAATCACCAAACAATACTTAACTAGTCTACTTAGCACACTAAGCCACACATTTGATGATCTATTATCATCACATGCATCACAAGGTTTAATGAACTAGCTTCATTTATTTTATTTGAGAAAATTAATTTCTACTCATTGAAATTAACTAAGATTTAATATTCTCCAATTAAAATATGGGATCATATAGACACATGTCATCACCACATATTCTAATGCATGGGAATGTGATTTAAATGTTAAGTTTAAGTTTAATAATTAATGATTTATAGTGACTAGAAATGCCTATATAGCATTATTTTGGTACGAGTCCAAACTCACTGCATGCAAACCTTAATATTATTACATATTCAGATAGGTATGGTTAAATGTGATTTTTGAGAGTTGGAATCAACTCAAAAGCTCTTATGGTTGATTTTAGAAAAATGTTTGAATGTGCAAAAGCTTCTGTCTTGTTATTTTTACTAGGAGCGATCTCTAACTCTAAATGATTTAAATCCAACAGGCTTGGATAGAGATTTTCAGTAGCTTTCCAACAAAATTGGAATCACTCAATTTGGATTTGTAAAACTCCCTGAATTGATTTTTTAACTAAGGGACAGAATTAAGTTTACTTCTAAAAACCTATATTTGAATTATTGGATCAGCGCGGGAAACTAAATGGGCCGGCCCGTGTACACTCCGCGAAGCTAAGGGCTGCTGACAGGGGGTCCCGCCTGTCAGTGACTCATAAAACGTGAAGCGGTACGGGGCAATAAGGACCACACGATTAGAACAAGATCTAATGGTCCACGGTCGTCGTCGACGACGGACTCGTCGCCGGCGAGACTGAACCCTAGCGCGGTTAGTGGGGGTCTACTAGGGACGTACCAGGGCTCCAGCTAGTGTGGCGAGGCAGGCAAACGAACTGGTGGACGACGGCGGACTCAGGTGAGGTCACGGCAGGGGCTGAGGTTGACGAAATCGACTGCAACTCCTCCTCCTCTGTAGCGGCTACCTCCGGCGGAATTCCGGTGATGGGCTGCTCGAGCGGCTCCGGCGAGAGAGGGGAAACGATCAGTGGAGAGAGGAGAGTGGAATGGTGTGGTGATTGAGGCTGGGGGTGGCCTCCTTATATAGGCTCGACGGTGAGGCAGTGAGGTATGGGTGCGACTCGTCGGTGACGACGGCATAGGGTGCTACAGGCGTGGGCGAGGTAGGCAGACGGTGGGCGGTCTGCTGGCGGTCCTCTACGGCATAATGGCTAGCGGTCGGGAGCTTCCCGCGCTGTGAGGGACAGAGGCGGTGCTCGACGGTGCTCCTGGCGACTGTGACTCGCGCGGCGGTGCACGACCGTGTCTGGCGGGTTGGTGTGGTCAAGGCGGAGCGGCGTGCATGGTCTGGTGTCGAGGCACGGTCTGTGGCGTGCTGGCGGCGAGGGTGCTCTGGCGTCCTGTGGCTGCATGCAGAGAGGGTAGTGCGGCACGGTTCTGGGGTGGTCCAAGGGATGGCTTTGGTCGTGGGGTCGACAGGGAGTCGCGGTAGGGTTGGGCGGAGCTAGTGGGCAAGCTGGAATGGCGCGGCGTGGTCTGCTGCGAGCTGCGCATGCTCAGCCGACGGTGACCAAAAACGGGAGGCGCGCAACTGCTGTTCCAGGCTAAGGGGTAGGCCGGTGAGGGTTTGGTTAGATCTAGGGGAGACAGGGGAACCAAATGGAGGCCAAAGACTCGACAATGCATTGATCCATAAACAGTATTAGTTAGGCAGAAAAATCTTGCCTGCCACCTGTTCGATCAAATGGCCGTATGAAACTTTTATTTAAATTTTTGAAAGATTTTTGGTGGAGTGATTCATCTTCTGCTTAAGCATCTAGATTTGCTTGTGATTTTGAAATGGATTTCATTTGGAGGGTTTTTGAAAAAGTGTGATCTATGCATATGAACTAGATTCAATTTGCAAATGTCATTTAAATTTAGAGTTCAAATGTTTTTGGGAGATCACACAGTGGGCCTTGGTACATCACTACTTGTACTAGCAAGGGGTGCAAAGATCCACAATTGTCTCTGTTGGAAATTGAGTGCTAGGAATAGCCAAAGTGGGCTAGGTGATTAAAATGGCAAAAGTGACCATTTGTCTTATTTAATTATTTTTGATTTATTTTTCTTTGGGATTTGCTTGGGGATGATCTAGATGATGTGTAATTCACCTTAGAGACATTTTATAACCAATAGATCACTCAATCATGGCATTTCAAACAACTCCTCTTTTAAATGCACACACATATGAATGCTTAAAGATTTTTAAATGGAAAAGTTTTTTGTTAACCCTAAGTTGGGTAGATTTGATCTTGATCACTTGGATTAAAGTTTTGGAATGTTACAGCACGTCTCTAATCCAGCTAACCCGGGTGGCCCACAGTTGGTAGCACGTCCTATGGCCCAGTTACACGAATATAGAAGGAAGGCCCATGCCGGATAAAGGAAGGCTACGTAGGAGTCACCGACATACTCGGAGCCTTGGAGTATGATACGTTGGAAACGTATCTATAATTTTTGATGTTCCATGCTTGTTTTATATCTACTTTCTTATGTTTTGTCCATACTTTGGAGTATTTTTACACATTTTATGGAACTAACCTATTAACAAGATGCCACAGTGCCAGTTGCCTATTTTCTGCTGTTTTTGGTTTTAGAAAAGCTAGTAAGGAAATATTCTCGGAATTGGATCGGACAAAAAGCTAAAGTCAATATTTTACCCGAAGAAACACAGAGTCCGAAGGGGAGACGAAGTAGCACACCAAGGCGGACACACCTGGTGGCGTCGTGGCCTGGGGGCACGCCACCAGGGGTGTGGGCCCCCTAGCGGTCCATAGACCTTGCCCCTTTGCCTATAAAGCCCCCTCGGAACGAAAACCCTAAGTACCCGATCAAAATTCCACGAAAGAGTCTGTAGCCGCCGCCATCTCCATCCCTAGATCGGAAGGGATCTGAAGCTCTTCCCGACACCCTACCGGAGGGGAGATATCACCCTGGAGGCCTTCTTCATCACCATGCCTGCCTCCGGTGTGATGTGTGAGTAGTTCATCCCTGGACTACGGGTCCATGTAGTAACTAGATGGTTGGTTCTCCTCCTTTGTGCTACCATGTTTAGATCTTGTGAGCTCCGTTCATGATCAAGATCATCTATTTGTAATCTTACATGTTGTGTTTGCGAGGATCCGATGGATATTGAGATACTATTTCATATTGATTATTGATTCTATCATGTCTTTGTTATTTGTGATCTTGCATGCTCTCCGTTGTTAGTAGCTATGTTGGCCTAGTAGATGCTACCAACTCCAAGAGGGAGTATTTATGCTCGATAGTGGGTTCATGCCTCTAGGAATCTGGGGAAGTGACAGAAATCTCTAAGGTACTAGATGTGTTGTTGCTACTAGGGAGAAAACAGTAATCCTTTGTTCATATAATAATCGTATTGTTTACTTTACACACTTTGCTTAATGCAATTATCTCTTCCTTGCTACTTAATACTGGAGGGGGTTCGGATGATAACCTGAAGCTGGATTATTAGTCATAGATGTAGTTGGATTACGGTCTATGTATAATGTTGTAGTGCCCAATCAAATCTCATAGGAGTCAAGATGATTAGTATATGCATGTATGCTTTCTCGGTGTCTGTCAATTGCCCCGCTGTAATTTGTTCAGCCAACATGTCAACTATCTTAAGGAGAATCACCTCTAGTGAACTATGGACCCTGGTCCATTCTTTTACCATCAATCTACAAGCTATTTACTGTTTTACTGTTTACTTTCTGCAAGCAATTACTATCTTCCACACAATACGTTTAATCCTTCGTTTTCAGCAAAACTGGTGAGATTGACAACCTCACTGTAAGTTGGGAGCAAAGTTCTGTGGTTGTGTTGTGCAGGATTCCAAGTTGGAAACAACACCTTGGAGGTGTTTCCTTGGTCCTACTGGTTCGATAACGTTGGTTTCATAACTGAGGGAAAACTTGCTACTGTGCTCATCATACCTTCCTCTTGGGGTTCCCCAACGAGCTCGATACATTTTGAGCCATCAAGCACTTTTTCTGGCGCCGTTACCGGGGAGTCAAGGACATCTTCACAAGGGGAGTCTCTCATAACCGATCTCTTTACTTTGTTTTATTTGTTTTTCTTAGTTTATTTCTGCTTTGTTTGCTTGTTTCTTTATCAAAAACACACAAAAAAATTAGTTGTACTAGTTTGCTTCTTCATATTAAAAACACAAAAAATGACTACTCTTGAAAATACTAAGTTGTGTGACTTCACTAGCACCAACAACAATGATTTCATGTGCACACCTATTGCTCCTCCTGTTCCTAAAGCTACTTTCCTTGAAATTAAACCTGCTTTGCTCAATCTTGTTATGAAAGAACAATTCTATGGTGTTGGTACTGAAGATGTTGCTGCTCACCTTAATAACTTTGTTGAACTTTGTGAGATGCAAAAATATAGGGATATAGATGGAGATATTGTTAAGCTTAAATTGTTTCCTTTCTCTTTGAGAGGAAAAGCTAAAGAATGATTGCTATCCCTAACTAGAAATAATATTGATTCTTGGACTAAATGCAAAGATGCTTTCATTGGAAAATACTATCCTCCTGCTAAGATTATATCTATGAGAAGTGAAATAATGAAATTTAAACAATCTGATAATGAACATGTTGCTCAAGCTTGGGAAAGAATTGTCCCACTCATGGACTGACTGCTTGGATGATTATCCAAACCTTTTATGTAGGACTGAATTATTCTTCAAGAAATCTGCTGGATTCTGCTGTTGGAGGTACCTTTATGACCATTACTTTGGGTGATGCAACAAATCTTCTTGATAATATGATGGTTAACTATTCTGAATGGCACACTGAGAGAGCTCCACAAGGTAAGAAGGTAAATTATGTTGAAGAAACCTCCTCCTGGAGTGATAAAATTGATGTTATTATGTCTATGCTTGTTAATGGGAAAGCTCATATTAATCCAAATCATGTTCCCTTAGCCTCTTAGGTTGCTCAAGAAGAGAAAGTTGATGTGAACTTTATTAGAAATAATAATTTTGGCAATAATGCTTATGGTAATAACAATTATAGGCCTTACGCTCCTAATAATACTTATGGTTATCATGGTAAATCTGGAATGCCTAGTGAGGAAAGAATTTTAGAAGTTGAAAGAGCCACTAAAAACTTCATGCAAATGCAATATGAACAGAATAAATTATTTACTAAAACCATGGAGGAACAATCTACTATTTTGAAAAATATTAGTCATCAACTTGAGAGTTTGAATAGGGAAATTCCTAGTTTGCAATTAAAACTCTCTAATGTTGAAAGAAATATATCATCTTTGTCTGAAGAACAATCCTCTTTGATTAATAAAATGGCTGCTAAACCTGAAACTATTGAAAATCCCTTTGCTGCTACAAATGCCATACAAGTTAGAATTGTTGAAAATGTTAGACTGTTAGTTGAATTGCATGCTAAGTGGGAAAGAGAAGATGAAATTGCTAGTTAGTATTTCTACTATCACCACCACTAATGTTGATGCTAGCAAACCACATGAAGCCTCCCATTCCTTCTGCAACAATGCCTAAAACCACCGGAACTTTCTCTAACAAAAATGCTGAAATTCTTCGAAATATGGGAAACAATAGCTATACTACTTTAGATGGTAATTATGATTTTGATCTTGATGGTTGCAATTTATCTAAAGTAATTATGTTCCTACAAAAGCTTGCCAAAAGTCCTAATGCTAGTGCTATGAATATGACCTTCACAAAACACATTACTGATGCTCTCATAAAAATTAAAGAAGAAAAGATGAAACATAAAGCTTCTATTCCTATGAAATTAGAAGATGGTTGGGAACCCATCATTAATATGAAAGTGAATGATTTTGATCTCAAAGCTTTATGTGATCTTGATAGTAGTGTTTCTATTATGCCCAGAAAGATTTATGAAATGCTTGATTTGCCACCATTGGAAGATTGTTATTTAAATGTCCAACTTGATGATAATGCTAAAAAGAAACTCATGGGGAGTGTTAATGATGCTCTTATTATGGTTAGCAATGCCTATGTCACTGTTGATTTCTATGTTTTGGATGTTGAATACAATGCTTCTTGTCCTATTATTTTGGGAAGACCTTTTCTTAGAACTGTTGGTGCCATTATTGATATGAAAGAAGGCACCATTAAATATCAATTACCACTCAAGAAAGGTATAGAAAACTTCCCTAAGAAGAGAGAGAAGATTCCTTTTGCCTCTTCTATTACAACAAAATTTGCTCTTAATGCTTCTTCATTTGAAAATACTTGATTCTTTTCTTCCTTCTTATGCCTAGCTCAAAGGCGTTAAAGAAAAGCACTTATTGGGAGATAACCCAAATTTCGTTAGGAGTCTTTTGTTGAGTCTTGGAAGTTATTGCTTCAGTAATAATAACCTCTCCTTATCATTTTTGTGTGTTTTTTGTGCCAAGAGTAACCTCTAATGAGAGAGAATTAAGATTTGGGAAAGTTGCTGTCCCGAAACAGATTTTTGTGCTTCACTGTAAAAATTTGTGAAAAATCTCTGTATGTCAGATTGAGCTGTGATTTTTTTTTATTATGACCCAGGTTGTTATACAACTTTCGTTAGTTCAACACTTTTCGATTTGAGCAACATAAGGTCTTCGAAAAAAATCGGTTTGTACCTGCTAGTCTGTTTTGACAGATTTCTGCCATTATTTGCATTTGCTTCTTAATCTCTTTCTCTTTGAGTTCTCTTTGATCACTTGAACTTTTTAAAGGAAGTTCTACCGTAGCTTGTGTTTTAATGGAAGTTTTACTTGTGTTGGAACTGAACCAAAAAGACTTATTATCTTGAGTACACTAATGTTGCTAATGAAGATTGTGTGAAGTTTTGTATGAAAGAAATTTTAAAGTGTAGGGAAGAACAATGTGATAAGATGAAGTATGAAAAAAAGCTCAAGCTTGGGGATGCCACCCGTGTCACCCCAAGAAATATTCAAGAAGTACAAGCGTCAAAGCTTGGGGATGCCCAAGGTATCCCCTTCTTCATCAATAAAAAATTTAGGTTTCTTCCAAACACTTCATTTTTATTGTTTCATGCACAATTGTGTTGTTCTTGGAGCGTCTTCGTTTTGTTCTTAGTTTTTATTTGCTTAGTTTTCTTGAATAAATTGGTTGGACCCCAACATTCATATATAGTTTCAAATAAGTTGATTTGGATTGGAAAAGAGTAGGAAAGTTCATGCTTAAGTGGTATAAAAGGAGCTTGTTTTTGACTGTGACTTAGACTTTATCATGTCATGCTTGATATTGTTTTGACTTTATGCTTAGTGATTATTGTTGTAGCATGACTTGTTACAAACAATTGAGATTTCTTAATGTGCCTTGAAAGAATCATGTGTTGTTTTAGCATATAAAAGCATATTATTGTGGTATTCTCCTTTGACGCTTTATTTGGGTTGACTTGGCACATGCTCACACCATGTTAAGACTATACCAAGTCACCATAGCCTCTATGATCATTTAGTTTTCGACTTGTAATATCACTTTATGCTTTAATTAATGATGTTTTGTCGCTTTGCATGATTATGGCCATTATTGTTCTCTTAGTTGGTCACTCCTAGTCTTTTGCTAGCCTCCATACCAAGTATGAGTTCCACTCATGCATCCAACTCCAAATAAAACCAAGTTATTCTAAAGAGTCCACCATACCTACCTATTAGCATTTGCTATTCCAAGTATATTCATGTTTTTATCTACCTTCCAAATTAAGCTTGTTATGTGAAAATTAGTGATTAAAGCTCTCACAAACTTGATGGCACACTTTACTTTTCTTGCACTTAATAAACTTGAACCATTGTGCCCATCTATGTTGCGTATGTGCTTGCGCTTTATAAGTTGTGAATTAGCAGAGCCATGTTACCATGGGGAACTCTTTCAACATTGCACTTTATTTGGTTGATATCATGTTCTTTTTCTTATGGATCCTGGCGGTGTGAAATAAAAGGGGAGCTTGTAAGCTCATGGAGTTTGTATATATGTTAGAGAAATGCTTGGGCTGCTAGCCTAAGCCATGCCTAATCATGGTGGAAACTTTCAGCAAACCACAGTGAGCAATCTGTGAAGCATCCTTAATAAAAAACCTATACAAATAGCAAATAAAAAGATCGCTGAGATGCTCATTGTCTGCTTGCCTTGTCATTTTGATATGGGAATGCTTCCGTATCATCGGGCAAGGGGTACCTCGTTGGCGGTTCTCTATGATACGCATGTACTTACAATGACAAGAACTTACTCGTGACTAAAGTTGAGTAGCATGAGGTTCGGTCTTCATAAGTAAGGGCATGAGATTTCAACTAATAACTTGTCAAGCATATCCTCATATTTGTTCAATTTAACATTAATCACCTAAAGATGCTTATGATAGGGGAAATGAGAGCTAAAATCTAATAAGTACCATATTTTTGGAAGCTCTTTATGAGACTTGAATCCCTGCTTCCTTCTATGAAGGGCCTTTCTTTTACTTTTTATGTTGAGTCTCCATCTTCTATCTTTATGCAACTATTGAGAGAGCATAGTGGCCATTCTTAGTTGAATGTGCATTGTCCCAAGACTTATTAATTGACTCATAACTTTGATATTGCTTGTTCTTAAACTCTTTGTATCTAGTCACCCTTATGAACCTTGAAGGGTGCCCTATGCATTTATGTTTTCCTACACTATGAGGGACAAGCTGAATACCATTCTTATTATGTTTTCTATATGTGAAACAAACAAACGTCTTTCAAAGCATTGTTATTCATGAATATTTTGTTTGTACCTTTTCATGTTACAACATAGTTGCTATGTCTTATTGTTAGAACTATATCTTTCATGCTATGTTAAAGTACTATGATCCCAACTATCAATGTTTTACAAATACCTTGATCAAGATTATGATGGTGCATGTCACCTCAAAAATTATTCTTTTTTATCACTTACCTACTCGAGGACGAGCAGGAGTTAAGCTTGGGGATGTTGATACGTTGGAAACATATCTATAATTTTTGATGTTCCATGCTTGTTTTATATCTACTTTCTTATGTTTTGTCCACACTTTGGAGTAATTTTACACATTTTCTGGAACTAACCTATTAACAAGATGCCACAGTGCCAGTTGCCTGTTTTCTGCTGTTTTTGGTTTCAGAAAAGCTAGTAAGGAAATATTCTCGGAATTAGACTGGACAAAAGCCAAAGTCAATATTTATCCCGAAGCAACACAGAGTCTGGATGGGAGACAAAGTGGCGCACCAGGGCGGCCACACCTGGTGGCGGCGCGTCCTAGGGGGCGCACCACCAGGGGTGTGGGCCCCTGGCGCTCCACCGAGCCCCTTCGCCTATAAAGACCCCTCGGGATGAAAACCCTAAGTACCCGATCAAAATTCCACGAAAGAGTCTGTAGCTGCCACCATCTCCATCCCTAGATTGGGAGGGATCTGAAGCTCTTCCCGGCACCCTGTCGGAGGGGAGAGATCACCCTAGAGGCCTTCTTCATCACCATGCCTGCCTCCGGTGTGATGCGTGAGTAGTTCATCCCTGGACTACGGGTCCATGTAGTAGCTAGATGGTTGGTTCTCCTCCTTTGTGCTACCATGTTTAGATCTTGTGAGCTCCGTTCATGATCAAGATCATCTATTTGTAATCTTGCATGTTGTGCTTGCGGGGATCCGATGGATATTGAGATACTATTTCAGATTGATTATTGATTCTATCATGTCTTTGTTATTTGTGATCTTGCATGCTCTCCGTTGTTAGTAGCTATCTTGGCCGAGTAGATGCTAGCAACTCCAAGAGGGAGTATTTATGCTCGATAGTGGGTTCATGCCTCTAGGAATCTGGGGAAGTGACAGAAATCTCTAAGGTACTAGATGTGTTGTTGCTACTAGGGAGAAAACAACAATCCTTTGTTCATAGAACAATCGTATTGTTTAGTTTACACACTTTGCTTAATGCAATTATCCGTTGCTTACAACTTAATACTGGAGGGGGTTCGGATGATAACCTGAAGGTCGATTATTAGTCATAGATGCAGTTGGATTACGGTCTATGTATAATGTTGTAATGCCCAATCAAATCTCATAGGAGTCAAGATGATTAACATATGCATGTATGCTTTCTTGGTGTCTGTCAATTACCCCACTGTAATTTGTTCACCCAACATGTCAACTATCTTAAGGAGAATCACCTCTAGTGAACTATGGACCCCGGTCCATTCTTTTACCATCAATCTACAAGCTATTTACTATTTTACTATTTACTTTCTGCAAGCAATTACTATCTTCCACACAATACGTTTAATCCTTTGTTTTCAGCAAAACCGGTGAGATTGATAACCTCACTGTAAGTTGGGACAAAGTTCGGTGGTTATGTTATGCAGGATTCCAAGTTGGAAACAACACCTTGGAGGTGTTTCCTTGCTCCTAATGGTTCGATAATCTTGGTTTCATAACTGAGGGGAAACTTTCTACTGTGCTCATCATACCTTTCTCTTGGGGTTCTCCAATGAGCTCGATACATTTTAAGCCATCAAAGTACAAGACACAAAGACTAGTTAGTATTAGTGTAGGACTCTGTACCTTGTCCGACAAGGTCCTTTCCCTATAACCCTAGGTTTTGGTGCCCTTATAATCTGGATCTATGGGAGCCTTTAGGGCACAATGTCAAATACGATTCATAACGCCTCGCATAGTGAACCGATCTCTGTAATCCGACGTATTTGCCATTATAGTGATTTATAGCAGGAGTGGAGTTTTGCCACTGTTGTGGGACTTGAACCTAGGTAAGTTGTGTTACCTCGTACCCGCCAACTCTCCACCTTACCCCACATCTCTAAACACGCTCTATGAGGACCCGTCCATGGCATACTCGTCGGAAATACCACGACATATATTTTTCAACTAAAGGCTCAGGGGCTACAATATAGGAATTTGAAAGCTACTCTAGAGTTTCTAGTCAAAAGTTCATGTTTCATCTAGATACTCTGGGCTACACTATGCGAATTTCACTTTGTTTCTCTAAGAGAACTTAGGATAAATATTTATGGTTTTCCGCCTAAGAGCTCGAGGGATGCAGTGGGATATATGATAAGTAAAGTTACAAGTACTAAAGGCTTAATGTTGCAACAACCTTTAGATTGTTGGCACACTTCAGGGTATTATTGTAGGTGTTTTTCATGTTCGTAGACATGATTTCTGCCGCCAAAAGGAGGTCATTTTGCATAAGGTGTCGGAGGATTCTAGGCACCAGATGCAACAGCAGTAGATGGAGGTGTTGAAGAGGCCCTGGCCATCACTTTACCCGAAGGAGTCTATGATGGCCTAGTTGTCGCATCCTTGCTTGTTGTTGCCACCATTGGCTCTTTCCCTTTTGGTGTGAACTCCTTAGCTGGAGCTTCAGCCTTATTATCAGTGGATACGCTCTCTTGCATCTATCATGGGCTCGGAGGGTAGGCTTCAATAGTTGTAGGTCCAAAGACATTATTTGAAGGATTAATGTCTACCTCCATGGTGGATTGCTATGGTGTTGCAGATGAAGTCCCACCTGAGCTAAAAGGGATGATGGCGGCAGGAGTTGGAGGAGCAGTGGCTAGGGATGCAGTTGGGAACATTTCCTGCAAATCCTTAGATGTGTGCTTCAAAGCAGTAGAGGTCTTCTTCTTCCTTCAACATACAACTCAAAGTATAAGTATTGGAAGAAATGAAAATAAACAAAGTCATAAGAATGATAAGCTTACATTACAAGTGGCACTTTGGCCAAATCAAGGCCAGCTACACCACTTTGAAGAAGAACGTTCTTTCTCTTCTCCGCCTCCAAAGAGGCAGTGGATTTCTTGGAGATTCCGCTCTCCACTTTATTCTTCTTTCCCATGACAATAGCATCGGAGGCATGAGCTCTGTGCTTTGGCGTTGTTGGGGTAGGATGATTCTTGGTGGAATCATCATCAGAAAGGACTAGAACATCCTTGAGCTTTGGGTTGTATACCTGAGGATCCATGTCCTCCGCAGG
This sequence comes from Avena sativa, assembly GCA_916181665.1. NCBI lineage: Eukaryota > Viridiplantae > Streptophyta > Magnoliopsida > Poales > Poaceae > Avena > Avena sativa. Next base: position 576,818,164 of record OV702289.1, on the reverse strand, counting down.
AAAACTCATAAGCTGGCTAAGGCGGATTTAAGTCAGTCATGCAATGATACCACTAAGGCAGATATTTGGAGTATGAAAAATTAAAGGCAATCATTACCTAAGGGCCTTTGAAAAACATGTTGAAGGTGATGGCGAAGCCATGCTTCCGATCCTTCAGCTTCACCATGTCCTTCACCCGATTCTTGATGGTGTCATTGGAGAAGTTGTCAGGAGAAATCCATTATGGATCTCCCCTCACTTCAGTATACTTGTGCATCAAGTCAGTGCAGTGCTGTAGAGGATGGATCCAACTTGTTTACTAGCACATGGCCAGGTCGAGGCCCATTATCCCCATGTTCATCAACCACTCGATCCACCTTACGGCGCGAGCTGCTACTTGGTCAGAGGGGAGAAGGCCTTTAGACCGCTAGTTCGGGCATTCGGTAGTGGCTCCATCAAAGAAGTCTGGGTATGAGGCTTGCCGACCCTCAAGGTGGACACCCAACCCATATAAGTATGACCTCTTCTAGTTCTTGATAGATTCATGCCTGACTATGTTGGGGAGCTTCAGGTTTGGGCAGATCTTAAAGCTAATTGCTCTGCGGTTGGCTAGTTCATCCTTGGAAATGACCGACTCTCTCTTAACAGTGAAAAAGTATGTGAAAATATCTAGCATATGTTTTATTCCTAGGTATCCCTCACAAAGCACTACGTAGTTGCTAAGTACTAAGATACTATTTGGCAGCAAGTTGTGGGGGAGGACTCGAAACTGGTCGAGTACCTCCAGGAAGAAGTCGGAGATCAGCAAATAAAAACCACGTTCGACGTGGGCTTTGAGGTATACCTTTTCCCTGGATTTCGGTTGAGGCGTCACCTCATCCACTAGTGCCAAGCGCCAGTTCAACCCCTCCATCGATGGCAGCAACCCTTCGGCGATGAGATTGTTGAGCCCAAATCGCTTGAGGGTGGAGCTTCTCCACATGCCCCTAACCTCTGGCTCCTCTTTAGCATCTGTGTTTGTGCCATCGCTAGAAGCCTCTATCACCTCCACTTTTTTGTCATCGATGGAAGGTTCCTCCATCGTGATGGTCACTAGCGGGACCTCGGGCCTCGTTGGTGGAACCACCATCGTAGTAGGCTCTGACTAATTCCCGTATGACGTCGCGTCGTCGGGTGTGCTTGAACTGACCATCGGAGATGGTGCGAGGTGGCGATGGGTTCGAGGTCTAGGGCTTTTCGCTTGGGAGCTCGAAGCGGTGGCTGGCGCGAGGAGGAAGGAGTAGGGGAGAAGGAGAAGAAAATGGGAAATTTTGACTGCCGTGGTTACCTATAGACCGAGCGTCAAGATTCATGCAAATGTGAATTCGGCGGAGGAAGCGGGAACTACGTGTCGACGAACATGCGCAGTAATTTTGCCACGTCTCCACGATTGTCGCCAACGCTTTGGATATCACGCATGGGAAAATCATCATCATGATCACTCTGCATATTTGTGAGTTTCTGTGAGACGCTATGTTGAGTCCTACGTCATCCTGATGCTGCTAACCAGATTGCCGATATCACCTAGACGGAGCTTTTATATTCAATGAAAAGACGTCGCTGATCTTGAAGTTCTCGGGCGGCTACTGTTAGAGATATGCATTATGAGTGTCACCATAGCATAGCCTTATTCCGGCTAACCCGGGTGGCCCACAAATGGTATCATGAACTATGGCATGTTGGATGGCTCAGTTAGAGAAATCCAGAAGGGATGCCCATGCCGGATAAAAGGAAGGGTACGGTAGCAACATAGATGAAATTGGAGCTTTAGAGTACAAGACAAGAAGACTAGTTAGTAGTGTAGGAACCTTAGGTCTAGCGCCTTTATAAGCCGACCTGCGGAAGCCTTTAGGGCACAAGAGAGAACGCAAGTTCTAGCAACTCAACCTCGCTACCATCTCTATAACTCGAATTTCTATTATAGTGATTGGAAGCAGGAGTAGGATTTCACCACCATCTTGGGGTGTGTTACCTCGGACCCACCAACTCTCTGCCTTATCCCCACGTCTCTCTAAACACACTGTGAGGAACCTTTTTTGGCGTACTCCTCGATAATACCACGACGCACCCCTCCGTCGCACCCTTCCTCGAGCAGGTGTAGGGGTCGGGGCCTGCCCATGCTCTCCATTATTGATCCCTCATGCTGCTCCGCCATGCGCCGCCGCCGAAGAGCCTAGGGTTCAACCGCTGCCACTTGCTCTCTCTCTCTCTCTCTCTCTCTCTCTCTCTCTCTCTCTCTCTCTCTGCCAGCGCATGTCTGATAGCCTACTTGGCGCACACGTGTTGGCTCAGGACCAATAATCAGTAGGATTAGCAAGTTGTGGAACCTCCTATGTCTGTTTTACAAGATGTGGGACTAAAATACAACCCGGATGCAAGTTGTGGTACCAAAAGTGTTAATAGCTCTTCTCCCAACCACTCCTTGCTTACTTCTCTTCAGAACCATTGAATTTCTGTTGAATCTCTTGGTGACCCTGGGAATTGTATCTCGAATCGCTAAAATTAGACAAAATAATCTCGTAGCATCACACAAAAACCAAGAACTAACTACATAACACAACGGAAATGTGCAACACGTTATGAGCTGAAACAAGTAGCCTTTTCCCTCACTCGCCATTTTTAAGCACGCCCTAACCCTATATACGATGTACTGCACACGCACACTGCGCATATCCCGCACACACGCACACACACACGCGCACGCACGCACGCGCACGCGCGCGCACGCACGCACGCGCACATATCAAACGCTGCTTCATGCAGTGCACTAGCTAATTATATAGGAGCATCTCAGTATCAGTGTGTCACTTTGATAAGTAGGTGTGGCGCTGGTCGACGTCGTCGTGCGCCTCCTCGTCCCCGAGGCGCTCGTGCTGGCTCACGACGTTGTGCAGCTCCAGGGGCGTGGCGGACAAGGCCTTGATGAGGTTCCCGAACCCGTTGAGCGGCGACGGCAGCGACGCCGTCTTGGGCAGACTGGACCCCTTCTTCAGAGACGGCACCTTCCGCTGCCCCAGCTCCACCTGCCCCATCAGGTGCACCACGCCTTTCTCCTCGTCGCACTCCGCCACGTCGTCCTTGAGCGCCACAACCACCTTCTTCTTGTTCCGGTACGCCATGTACAGCGCCAGCTGTGCCGTGCCCATCGCGAAGCCCATGGCGTTGGGGATCTAAGCATAACGAAAGTAGCGATTCAGAGTTATTAGTTTCAGTTAGTCTCAGATACATTATTATCCGTGATTACATGTCATGTATGGAGTGAAATCTTCATATGTGACGATGATGCATGCACGTGTATGTGACGTATACCCCGATGAAGTAGTCCTTGACGAGCAAGGAGTAGACGCTCCAGATGCCGCCGTTGAGGAACAGGAAGAAGGACAGGAAGAAAGGCATGTACTCTACGCTCTTCGTCTTCACCACAGTCATCTGCATGCACATAAAAAAAATCAGATCATGGATAAGTTTCGTTCCATCAGTGGTTAAGCTCCACTAACCAGTAACCACCAGTGAATAGAACTACTGTACCATAGAAGTATATATACTGTTGCATTTGAGTAGGCGGCTTGACTAGCACCAGTACTCGAGGCTGAAACACGCGTTGTTACCACTCTATCTATGTGACGTCGTTGCAGACACTACGCCGACCGTGTCTCATGTCGGCACATGCCGAGACTGAACAGCTTGAAATAACTGCTCAGTCCTTGTGGAATCAAGATCTAAAATTGAAGACATGGCGAGTTGTCGGCTGGACTACTTGTCGTGGAAACAGAACGCGCCTATCATGAATGGCCGTGTTAAATACACTACTCTATCTGATAGTGGTCAGGTTCGATTCAAGGACGATTTGATGACGAGTGCTCATGTACATGTGGCGTGTTCGCTTTAATTTGCTCCTGCTATAAGGAGTAGATCGAAGAAAATGATAGCGGACCAAACACCCTAGTGATTCGCCAAAGATCACAAGACGTGTTTGGTCACTGGCCAAAACAGATTGTACCCACGATCTCATTTGCAGTGCGCGTCCACAAGTTTACTGGGGCTTACGAAATTCTAGAAATTTCAAGGTTTTTTGTGAAAAATAATACTAGTGCTACTATGTTGGAAAATGACTCTGTCCGACTTAAAGTTACTTACTTTTATTGAAAGGAAAAGCTATCACGCGTGAGACTTTTCTGCAAGAAGTACTGGTACAGAGCGATGTTACTAGTACTAACCATTGCGGCCATGGGTGCAGCATACATCCCGATGGTGATCGCGGAGCAGACCATCCCCACCGCGAACAGCCGGACGGCGCCGTGCAGCGCCAGAAGGCCCACCAAGACAACCGCGGCGAAGAAGCAGACATTCACGGCCAGCACCACCTTGGCCATCTTCATCTTGGTCTCCCTGGGGGCGTAGGCGAGGTAGAGCGCGACATAGATGGTCTGCAGCACGGCGCCGGCGCCGTTGACGGTGATGATGAGGAAGCCGCCGGGCTTGAGGAAGCCATAAAAGGTCCAGAGGGAGGTGGAGAGGAGGGTGGTGACGTAGGGCAGCCACCTGAACTCCTGCGTGCTCGTGAGCTTCACGATCCTCCGGAATGTTCCTCTGAATTAACCACCAAAACATGCGAACACATGCACAGATGAGCCTCTCGATCGCCTACTGCTACATACTTAGATAATAATCGAAGTGAAATGCTATCTGAACTCACATTGGAGAGGTGAATACCAGGATGGAGATTATGTTCCCTGTTGCACAGACAGAAGGAGAAGAAAAGGAATGATGTTGAGAGTCTTGTCAACTAGTAAGAAACACTAGAATGTATTGTACTAACCACGAAGGAATTAAGCATGTATGAACTGACCGAGGATTCCGACGAAGAAGCTTGGATCGGCCATTGGAACTTGTTGCACCACGTAGTAATTAAGAAGAGGCAGGAGGTACGAATGAGATGTCAAGCTACGCCTCTCACACAAGTGACCATATATAGAGACAGGGCTGGCTACTCTGGTACTACTAGGATCTTGTCCGATTATCAAGCATCGAATTTTACCATAACGCTGGCATGCGTATCTGCAAAGGGGCCACACATAATATAGGCCGGTCGGTCGGTCGGTAGACAGTCGTGGCGCGCGACGGAGCAGGGAAGGAAAATCCACTTCACGCGGACTTTCTTGGCCTCAAGATTATTTCACCTCAGTTTCCTAGCCACAGAAGCTTCGCTTTTCCTTGCACGTAGGTAAGCGGCCGGTAAGCCAAACATTCCAACGACTACTAGTACTACTACTGTGGATAACCATGTCCCGGCACGTAACATGCTGGTTCGTTAATTAAGCACTTTTGGGTCTCTCGTTCTGCCTTGTACGTCGGCCGCATGCAACAAGTCTCGGGCCAGATCACCAAGGTTTCAGTAGCTTTTGGACCCGCTCGGTAGAGTTGGTAGCTTAGCTAGACTGTGGTCAGTAGTCGAGGATGACATGATACAGAATCCAGACACACGCCACTGACGGGCCGAAAGGCAACGGGAAGTGACGTCGGTCGTCAGGCCATGGAAACGGAGCATATCGAGCGGGGGAGGTCGACGCACATTCTGGACAGCGAACACGTCGCACCGTGGAGGCGACGCGGCCGGAAGTGGGAGCAAGTTCCGTACCTGCGCTGGCTACACGGCAGCCTGTAAAAGAATCTCAGATATTACGGTGTGGCGCATCGCGAGTCCCTGTCCGGTGAGGCCCACACGCGCATGCTCGGAGACATGGACGTCACGGAACAATGACGGTGATAGATCAAAAAGCGAGAGGTGACGCCGTCGTCGTCGTCGTCGACGACTAGCCAAGTAACACTACTCGCGGCGTATCCCGTCGCCATTAGCGGGGCAGGTAGCCTGATGGAACCAGGTGTACGTTCGCGGAGGAATTTGCCTCTTCTTTTTCTCTTTCTGAGCGGCCGATGCGCGCGGCAACGTCCGGAATGAGATGCTGCACGCACTGGCCTGTGCTTTCGTCGTACCAACACATGCAACTTGTTTCAAGCATCCGATGTCGTTATGAACGGGCCTGGGCCTGCTGGTCGATCTCGGTATGTCCACGGGACCGAGGACACGTGTCTTAGACTGTGAGTTTTCCTGGTATTTATTTGCAAATAGTTTTTCTGGTTTTGTAGTTATGCCAACTCCCACGGCGCCCGCAAACGGACTCCGCGTCCGATCGAGTTTCTTCCGGACTAGGCCAAGATCCAACGTTCACCCACAAACGGCCCGGACATCCCGACACGGTCTGATTTAGCGTAAATCGGGTCGAAACCTGGGGCTAGTTTGCGGGGCTCGGACGTCGGCCCCGTCCGCCAGTTTCACATTTGGGCCCGCGCGTCATACATACAAAATTACTAAATAACTGGTTGTCATTGCATAAACTTCTGAGCCTGCACGTCATACATGCAAAATTACTAATAACATTAATTAAACTACTTCCTCCGATTCATATTATTTGACTTGGATTTGGCTAGATTCGGATGTATCTAGCACTGAAACATGTCGATATATCCGAATCTAGACAAATACAAGCCAACTAATATGGGTCCGAGTGAGTAACTAACTAAGCATCGGCCTGTCCTGTCCTGGCCAGAGGCCACGTCCTGGGCCGCATGCGCCCGCCGGGCCGCCAAGGCTGCGGTCTTGGTCTTTGTTGCCTGCCTCTGACGGTGGCGTGCCAGGGTCTCCACCTCCCTCAGCCTGGCCGTTGTCGCGCATGCGCGGTTGCGCGCCACTCTCGCCTCCTGGTTGGCGACGGCTAGGAGCACCTTCCTTTGGGCCACCACAACCACCGTAGCTCGCAAGGTGGCCGCGTCCTCCAGCACCTCCGCCATCACCTCCCTTTTGACCGCCGCACGCACATCCGCCAGGTCCATCCGTTGGTCGGCGGTGTTCTTGGACAAGGTTGCCAGCTCCTCCCGTTTGGCGGCGGCCTTTGACAAGACGTTGCCTAAGGCCGCGGCATCCGCCATCTCCTGCGCGTCCTGCCGCTGCCGCCCCTCCTCCATCAAGGCTTCGGCGGTGAGCCGGGCGATCTTTTCGGCCGCCAGCGATTGCTACGCTGCCCACTCGTCATGGTCCTCCATGGCCGCCTCCGCCTCCCTCGCCACCTCCTCAGCCTCCAGCCGAAGCCGCTCGACGGCCTCCCTGGCCTTGAAGGCCGTGTACAGCTCGTGGATGTACTTCTCGAGGACATAGTGCATGGCGTCAACGCTATCGACTTCGTCCTCTGCCGCCTCCGCCTCGGCCTGCGCCACCAACTCCGCCTCGCTCGGCGCTAACTCTCCCATGTCCTTGTTGCCCTCCGAACATTCACCGGTGCCTGGAGGGGAAGGGGAAGGGAGAGAAGGGGGTACGCCTCGAGGGCGAACTTGCTGAGCTCGCCCAGGTCTCAGGGAGGGTGTCCATGGCGAGGGATGGAGGCAACGGCGAGGGAGGGGGTTGGTGCTGGTGCTCCATCCCGGCGGCCGGCCCCTATTTATATTCGCGGGAATGGTCGGGCGGGAACGTCGAGCGGGAATGGGATTAGCCGGGCGGGAAATGGCGCGGCCTAGGCGGGAAAGGCCGAGGCCAGCGGGCGGAAACTGCAGTTCTGTCGGGACAATCATCGGCCGCCATTACCGTTGATACTCTTGTCAGCTCGAGCTTGATGGCTCCCCACGGATAGGGGGCTCGCATATGGGGTAGCCGGTTGGGGGCACAGGCCACCGCAACCTGGATGAGCTCGGGTGGCTTGTCCTCCATCCCCCGCAACTGGACCGATTAGGACGAAACCGATGTCTGAAATGCGGGGTCCCGTTGGATTTTTCCTTACTGTGGACGTCCGAGTTCTTCGGCGTAAATTATTCTGGTTTTGTACTTTCTCCGTCCTGAAAAAGGATATATTTTCTGGTTTTGTAGTTAGAGCATCCCCACTCGTTGGGTGTTCCCAGGCCAAAATCCGACGCTATTTAGCGCCGGACGGAGCCAGTTTTCTGCCTGGGAACGCCCAGTTTCCCGCTCGCGTTTCTAGGCCGAGTTCCCAGGTCGGCGTGTTTCTGTCCAAATTTGGCTCAAATTCGACCAACATTCGGCATATTTCGGCATAATATGAACACAGAGCAATGGTCAGCATAGTTTTGCATTAAATTAAACATAGTTTGGCATTAAATTAAACATAGTTCGGCAAAACACCGAAAATACAACATATTTTGGCCTAGTTCGGCCAGTTCATGCTATGCATCTATGTGTTGCCCCTGCGTATCCATAGGTGCTCAACCAGATCATCCTGCAGCTTTTGGTACACTACCGGGCCTCGGATCTCCTAACGCATGCGATGAAGGCAGCCCAGGTTGGCGGCACCTGGTGATCTGACTGTGCAAGAGGTATTTGTCTATAGTATGGATCGTTCTGCTCGACCAAACTCACTGGGTCCTTCCTCTCATCCTAAATGATCATGTTGTGCAAGGTCACACAACAATTCATCACTTACCACATCTGATCTTTCAACCAGGTCATAGCAGAGAACCAGACAACTGCAAACCTCTGTTGGAGCACACCGAATGCCCGCTCCACGTCCTTCCTGCAAGCTTCTTGTTCCTTGTCATACTGAGCATGCTTGGGGAGTATCGGGAATAAGATAGTCTTCACAAATGTTGGCCATCTTGGATAGATGCCATCTGCAAGATAGTATCCCTTGTTGTAGTGGTGCCCGTTGATCTCAAAGTCTACAGGGAGCATGACCCTCAACAAGCTCGGCAAAGACATTTGAGGAGTTAAGAACGTTGATGTCGTTATTCGATCGTGTCATGCCAAAGAAGGAGTGTCAGATTCAAAAATCATGTGTAGAAACTGCCTCGAGTATCACAGTGCAACCTCCTTTGTGGCCTTTGTACATCCCCTGCCATGCAAATGGACAGTTCTTCTAGTGCAAATGCATACGGTCTATGCTTCCAAGAATTCCAGGAAATCCTCTACTTTCATTGACTGCGAGGATCCGAGTAGTGTCTTCAACAATGGGTGTTCTCAAGTACGGTGGCCCAAACACTAAAATCACTTCTCTGCAGAACCTGTACAAGCAATTGATGGTGGTGGACTCGACCATGCGGAGATAGTCATCAACACTGTCACCCGACACACTATATGTAAGCAACCTCATCGCCGTTGTGCACTTCAGCAGTGAGGAAAACCCAACTATGCCGGTGCAGTCCTTCTTGCACACAAAATAGGGGTCGAACTCCCGGATGGCATGCATGATCTCGAGGAAGAGCTTTCGGATCATCCTGAAACAGCGTCGAAACATGGCCTCTTCATGCAGCGGCTCGTCAGAAAAGTAGTCGGCGTACAACAGGCAGTAGCCCTCCATACTCTGCCTTGCTTTGCACTTCTGGCGACCCTTCGTCGAGCCTCCACGCTTTGGAGCTGTAGTCTGCATGTACAGTCGTGCCAGAGAAGCGAGGATCTGCATGTGCTCTGCATCTTTGGTGGCTGCGAAGTTCTCTTCCTCCAGCAACATGGCGAACATCTCCTCGATGTCGGAGTCCATGGTCGAACGGGCAAAACGCTGAAGACCTGGCGGGCGAGTTGGCGGGAGATCAAAGCGTAGCCGAGATATGGCGGAGGAAGGACGGCGAAAGGTGGCCTACGCCGAGGGGAAATGGTGTGGCGATGGGGGCGGACCTATCTACAGGCATGACTTTAGCTTGGCCTGGCGGAGCTTCGCTGGCGCAAGCATGGCGACAGGGGCAGCTGGGGGAAACTCTTCGCCGCGGGAGAGGCGAGTGGTGGTGGGAAATGTAGGGGTTCCGCGCATGAAAACAATAAAATTTTACCCTATGCCCCTGAACCCCTGAAGCTGCCAGGACCTATCTATTAGTAATACAGTAACGGGAGGGGCTTTTCGCAAACTTACCCTTGAAGACCGAAAAGTGTTGCCAACGCTCAGGAGAGCATGGTTGATGTAGACGAGCCGAAGCCGACCTCAAGGTCGTGATGAAGTCCTTGCGCTCCTTCTGGCTCCAACGACTTGAGTGCCTCAAGTGTGACACCTCGCGGGAAGTTACACACGTTCGGTGCCTGACGATGACTCCCGCTTCCCTGATCCAGCAGCAGTTGCGGAAGTAGAGCTCCCGGATCCGAACCCCGCAGCACGACGGCGCTCCGCGGTGAAGATGTCTCTCGCTCGCGCAGTCCAGACTTGGGACCACGGTCACAAGAGAGAGAGGGGAGAGAGAAAATATCAATTGGAGGTCCTCCCAAAAGTGGGGAGACCTTTATTAATTATTGGTGTATTTATCTAGGCCAAATACCCCACTATATATAGGGGGAGGGGAGGTACTACCTCCCTCAAAGTCCCGGGTTGGGACTAAAGGAGAGGAGGGGGAGGAGGTGGCCGCCGGCCACCTAGTGGGCCCTGCGCGGGGGGGCTAGGCCCAGCCGGCCTCCCCCTTGGCCCCTCTCCCTCTCTCCTTTCCCCTAATGGGCCCTCTCCCTCCGGAATTGGCCCATTAAGCCTTTATGACCTTTAATTGATTTTCTCTTTATTAAATAATTATGAATAAATGATTAAATCAATATTTAACATTCATTCACATATTATTCAATCTTCGTGGCCATGGAACACCTTCCACCTCCACTCCGGACATCCTCCGGACTTACCGAAACCCTTACGGTTTTCTCCCTTCTCTTCTTCGGTGATTGTACCGATCCTATAAACACTCTCTAAGCATCATCAATCCCTTAAGCGTGATACCCCACGGTTCGGGAACACTCCATACATGGTCGGGACACTCCCGCACCAATAATGAACAGAGGGACCTGGATGGCCATGTGACCCCTGTGCGTTCCATGAAGATCTTTCGTCGTTTGAACCGGGACAGTCGTGTATTATTCCCTTTGTCACTCGATACTTACATTGCCCGAGATCTGATCAATGACATCACCATGTCGTGTTCAATCTCGTTACTGAACAATGCTACTTGACTCGTTCCGACAAGTGATATCCCCGTGATCTAATCACACGCTGCGCAGCTATTGGATATAACTTCTCCGAGTGGGCCCTTGAGTATATTCCCGTCACATGGACGGACAAATCCCGCTCTTGACATATATTGCCTCTACGGTTTCCTCTGAATACCTGAACACACCTTTATGACCACCATTTTACCAGATGGCGTTTGATGCTATCTAAGCACTCTCGGGAGACAGTGATTGATATAGCCTCACGGTCTAAGGAATAGTCTACGAGGGTCCATTTCTAATCATCGTAACTTGAACTTCGTGACATGATCGAGTCACAATGTTTATGTTGGGTATTGGTTCATCATCTCATTCTCAGAATGAGATGACCTCATTTCCAACTGGCCTAAATGCCACATGATCAGGAAACATGATCATTTGTTGACCAATGAACCAGTGACTAGAGTTTCACTAGGAACCCCTGGTTTGTTTGTATATCACACGTGTATTGATGTTTCCACTCAATACAGTTATAGCATGATATAAAACTTAATCATAAACTATATGAATATGATAATAGTCCTTACTACTATTTGTCTCTAGGGCATATTTCCAACAGTCTCCCACTGATGCGCTCGACGATCGACGTAGAGCTCGTTGGGAACCCCAAGAGGAAGGTATGATGAGCACAGCAGCAAGTTTTCCCTCAGTTATGAAACCAAGGTTTAATCGAACCAGTAGGATCAAGGAAACACCCCAAAGGTGTTACTAGCTGAGCTTTGGCAGGGCGCACTACCGGTGCTAGTAGCAACGTGGAGACCTGCACAACACAACCATAGAACTTTGTCCCCAACTTGTGATGAGGTTGTCAATCTCACCGTGTTTTGCGGAAAACAAAGGATTAAACGTATCGAATGGAAAGAAGTAAAAGTTTGCAGAAAGTAAACACAAAGCATTAAAGGATTGCAGATTGTATGTAAAAGACAAGGACCGGGATCCATAGTTCACTAGAGGTGGCTCTCCTTAAGATAGATAACATGCTGGGTAAACAAATTACAGCAGGGCAATTGACAAACAACAAGAAAACAATACATGCATATACTAATTATCTTGACTCCTTTGAGACTTGATTGGGCATTACAACATAATACATAGACCGCCATCCAACTGCATCTATGACTAATAATCCACCTTCAGGTTATCATCCGAACCCCATCCAGTATTAAGTTGCAAGCAACAGATTATTGCTTTACGAACTGCGTGTAAAGTAAACAATACGATTGTTCTATGAACAAAGGATTGTTGTTTTCTCCCTAGTAGCAACAACACATCTAGTACCTTAGAGATTTCTGTCACTTCCCCAGATTACCAGAGGCATGAACCCACTATCGAGCATAAATACTAACTCTTGGAGTTGCTAGCATCTACTTGGCCAAGATAGTTACTAACAACGGAAAGCATGCAAGATCTCAAATAACAAAGACATGATAGAATCAATAATAAATCTGAAATAGCATCTCAATATCCATCGGATCCCCACAAACACAACATGTATGGATTACAAATAGATGATCTTGATCATGAACGAAGCTCACAAGATCTAAACATGAAAGCACAAAGGAGGAGAAACCAGCCATCTAGCTACTACATGGATCTGTAGTCCAAGGATGAACTACTCACGAATCACATCGGAGGCTTGCATGGTGATGAAGAAGGCCCCCAGGGTGAATTCCCCTCTCCGGCAGGGTGCCGGGAAGAGCTTCAGATCCCTCCCGATCTAGGGATGGAGATGACGGCGGCTACAGACTCTTTCGTGGATTTTTGATCGGGTACTTAGGGTTTTCGTGCTGAGGGCAACTTATAGGCGGAAGGAGAGGCCGAGGGGGTGCCAGGAGCCACCACACCACCCCCTGGCACGGGCCCAGCCTGGCCGCGCGGCCAGGTGGTGTGGCCGGCCCCTGGCCCTTCTCCGTCTTGTATTCTGGCACTTGATCCCTTCCGGAAAAATAGGCACTTTGGCTTTTGTCCCGTCCAATTCCGAGAATATTCATTTTCTGACTTTCCTGGAGCCAAAAACGGCAAAAAACAGGCAGCTGGCACTGTGGCTCTTGTTAATAGGTTAGTCCAAGAAATCATAAGAAAAGTACTCCAAAGTTGGAACAAAACACAAGAAAGTGGATAAAACCAAGCATGGAACATCAAAAATTATAGATACATTTGCAATGTATCACCCACTTGCACTAGAGTACAAATACACTAGCTGCATTTGTTCTCAATCATTGGCATCATATATCTGGTACCCTGAACATGCTTGCTCATGGAAGAGGTTGAGCCTTGGTTCTGTACTTTACAGTCCCAGATCCTTTGCAACTTACTAATGTCACCTTGATTGACATTAATACTTTATCATCACATGATAGCATCTGCGTGTATGTATCGTTGCTATGGCAGCAGAACGAGGCCTGATTCCAGGAGCCTACAGTGACGTTAGATCAACCTCGAGGGCTTTCTCATGGGCACTATGCCTTGGGACACATCATTCTACGTTAAAAGCAAACTAGCCCTGCCATAACATTATACAAAACTTTAGATGGTACCCTTATCTATTATTATAAATGTATTCATCGAAACACTAGTGCACCCTGTGCAACTTTCGATGTTTTGTTCACCTCGCTTCCTACTTGACATTAATTGGTATCTACAGGAGTTTCCAACACATTCCCTTATAACATAACTCTTTATGCTTTTAAGATATGTTATCCTTTATGGATTTGGAAAATATGTCCACAGTTCTCTGCTAGACACTGCGGACAAAACTCAGCTCAACCTTCTGTGATTCGAACTTAATCACTTTTAAACGTTCCTTAATTGGATCACATATTATGCTAAGTTATCATCATGGTTTACTAAGATAGAACCTATGTCTCAACATAGTGTATGACGATCATCCTTTTCTTTCTTTCAACCATTGATGTTAAACTTAATGTTATTCGTAATTTGAGTCATTAAGGACCAGTTCCTTAATTAACTTATATTCCGAAACCCTTTTCAGAATCCCTTAAGGAATACTACATAATACCATAATACACCTATTATCAACTTCTACATCTTATAAATCATTATTTATAAGTATTTGCACTTTCACTCTTAACATATTAAGAATTACTCCGATAAGCTCCCACTCAAAATATGTTCCTACATATTTGAATTCGAGTCTTATATTGCTCCCACTTAAAAATATGTCAATCACATATTGTTTTAGGAAGACTTTCAAAGCTCCCACTCAATTTTATGCAAATTCCATATCTCCTTATTATTTTGAATAACTTCAAAATCCTTTGATCAAATATCAAACTTGGAGATTTTACTATGAGATACTAGTACTTTACTAGTTTTAAATCCACTAGACATTTAGCACACATGAATCAAATTCATTTGCATTTATCCAATACTTGACAAATTGTGCTTTTGTCATTCACCCCTTTTCCACTATGGCTTTGCAGTCATTTGGGAAAGTTCCAAATAAACCCTTTTACTTGTGAGATTCAACAACGAATTGCTTTCTAATCTCAAGGGAAGTTTGCTTTTAGGATTTCTCATAATTCTAGTTTACCATTATTTCCTTTGTGGTTCGTAGGTATGTCATATTTCAAGAATCATGACAAATGATTCACAAATGTCTCCATACAAGATATGGATTTACATTTTGAATCCTACTTCATGTAGTGAAAAACAATAGTGGAGGGAAAAACACAATAATCAAAATCATTGATTCTTTCCTTCCGTGAAGAGGATCGTTCAGGAACGTTGTCCGTTGCGCTTCTCAACATTCTGATGTAGGGTTTTGAATCCTCATCGTATTTTTCACTAATTTCCATTTGCTTCATAATTGAGAAACTTCACTAGAAGTGAGCTTTCTCAAGAATGTACCAAAATCCAAGCAATACAAGTTTTTTGCTTTCCTTTTGGTTTCAGCTATGGATTTCATATTCAAAGTTTCCAATGAATACTCTACAAGGACTTATTCGCTATTGTTTTGGTTATATCAAATAGCCCCAAAACTTTCACGAATTCAAATGGTTCACCACATTCTAATTGAGTGCTAACTATTTCTAACTAATGGTCTCTACATCTACACTACAACGATTTATTTGGTGCCTTCTATCCAACCCCTTTGATATCTAATATCACATTGTGATGCTTTGTATTTTGACGTTTCAAAACACTTTGCATACCACAATTACTTTTATGCCATTCTTATAAAGTTGAATTTTATTACTATTGATCAAATCATAGTAATTGGATTCTCTTTTATATTTATACCCATTATTGATGAAACACTTTGATCAAATAAAATTGTTTCATATTCATGTTTCCTTTGGTAAACTTATTTACACATTTAAACAATCATACAATGATAATTACCATTTTCGTTAAACACAATACATCGAATATGTATTTACTTTTAACAATTCATCAAACACTTTGTATTCAAGTAATACACGGTGTTCAAGTTATTTTGCCGAACTCAGGCATGATTTATATCTGAAAAGAAATCGAATGACTTTCACATATTATCACATAACTTTGAATTTAAACAATGATTTTTCATTCATTAATGAAATATCATTAAGTTGGGTATTTTAAACAAGGCATTTTAATGTTTTACAAATGTTCATGCATTATCAATTATTTTCAAACAATAAGGATAATTCACACATAATCAAACAAGATATGAACACGAATAGAAATCATTCATAAAAGTGGAACAACTGCTTGTTACAAACTCATATGAATAACCGTCTCACGAAGTGTGAGACACACTAAAGAAGTTCACAATCTCTTGATTACAATAATCATCCTAAAACACAAACTAAATGATAAATGTCGAGGGAGAGCGTCGTTGGTCATCATCATCATGCTCGTCATCAACACGCAACGTCACCTCCTCTCCAGCAAGCACCTCTCATGCAGAAGGACCTTATTTCAGCAAAACAAAACAAGTATCAGATATACTTAACGCTGCAAATGTGTTTGCAAGATTATAACATTTATAAAACTGTATATCAAATATATACCTTGGTCGTTGACGACTCCAGCAACGTTGGGTTCATCTACCACATTTCTGAAATGTGATATGAACTCGAGGAAATCCAGTGTTTCCGTGTCGCCTCTCATAACGCAGATCCTGACTTGTGCTTGGAAGCTTGGAGGAAGCGATTGTAGCACAACTCCCATCGCAAATGATTTTGAGAACCAGTTGTCCAGGTAGTATGCCAGACTCATGTACGCATCGTAGAGGCATAATAAGTGCTCATCTAGTGAGGAGCCCTCCTCCATCTTTATGGAGAGGAAGTCCCCTGTTGGCTCATACTCCCACATGCACACTTGTTCCACGAAATGTGCTCTCATATGTGCCATGACCATTCGGGTCTTGAGACTCCCCACCATTGGCCATAGCCCATCCTCCATTCCGAGGCGCATGGTCACTGATATAAACATGGCCATCACACGACGGCGATAACACAGATCTCGCTGCTCCTGGGTCTCATGAGAATAGGGTGGCTCTAGATACATCTCGTAGGTCATGTAGTCAACTACATTGTTCTCCCCAAGGAGATCAAACAGGCGTATGACCCATGCGAAAAAGTTGGATCCATCTAACTTGAGCTTTTCTCCTTTTAACCAATCGTCGATAGGAAAGGTAATCTCGGGAAGAACCATTTTCTACATTTATAATTGCAAAAGGAATTTAGACTAAGTTTATAATTAAATGAGTTAATAATAACTCCACTCAGAAACACCTATCCCCAAAAGGGTTCTTAGTGATAACACGACCCCTATCAGCCACATCTCCCCTGATCATCACGGCCATCAATGTGGGTTCAAGGGTGGACGCTAAACATCGGTCACATCATTCATGCGACTCGTGCTCGATCTTTCGACCATCCATGTTCCGAGGCCACGCTTCTCTAGCGTACTAGGCTTGCCAACTCAACCTTAGTGTATTCGCTATGCAACATGGCTTACACCCACTGTATGCGAACGTAGATATGTCTGACACCCAGGCCTGTAACCCTGGATCGCCTCATACCGAAGAACTTTCTTGGTGGTGCACACTAAGGGGGAACACAATCGTTGGTAATTTTAACAGGGATCATCTTATTAGGCTACCGTCGAGTATCTAATACTAGCACACAATAAGACATACAAACAATAACATTGAATGTAAGTGCTATATGATATGGTCCTTCACGTCGTGATCTCCATCTGCCGTCACCGAGTTCCGGCGCCAGGGTTCCTGGCGCCATAGACACCAAGGTACCGGTGTCATTCCGGCATGGTAGTTCGTCACCTCCTTGACTATCTACTACTATGTAACAAAAGGTAATCACATTACTTTTGCCACAACCATATCACAAAGCAACGCCCCCCTCTAAAACAAAGTTAGACGCGTCTACTTTATCTTTGCATGTTTTACGTGGCTGAATGGGCTTTTGCACAAGAACCGTTCTTACCTACGAACTTTCAGCACAATGCTGATCAAGTAGTTGTCTCTACTACACCCCTTTCGGGGCCCTCCGTTGCAAATGGCATACCAACTAATGCGAGAGAGACAGACACCCCCTAAGCCACTTTATACGGTACAAGCCGTATGTCAAGCGTGGACCAGTCTCGCGAATGAACGCGTAAAGTCGGTTGGGGGCCGCTTCATCAAGCATTACTGCGGTATACACAAGTACACGTGGGAGGGTAACAACTAAAAGATCAACGCCCACACGCTACATCTCGTGTGTTCTACCCCCTGAAAACAATAAAATTTTACCCTACGCCCCTGAACCCCTGAAGCTGCCAGGACCTATCTATTAGTAATACAGTAACGGGAGGGGATTTTCGCAAACTTACCCTTGAAGACCGAAAAGTGTTGTCAACGCTCAGGAGAGCGTGGTTGATGTAGATGAGCCGAAGCCGACCTCAAGGTCGTGATGAAGTCCTTGCGCTCCTTCTGGCTCCGACGACTTGAGTGCCTCAAGTGCGACACCTCGCGGGGAGTTACACACATCCAGTGCCTGACGATGACTCCCGCTTCCCCGATCCAGCAGCAGTTGCGGAAGTAGAGCTCCCGGATCCGAATCCCGCTGCGCGACGACGCTCCATGGTGAAGATGTCTCTCGCTCGCGCAGTCCAGACTTGGGACCATGGTCACGAGAGAGAGAGCGGGAGAGAGAAAATATCAATTGGAGGTCCTCCCAAAAGTGGTCAGACCTTTATTGATTATTGGTGTATTTATCTAGGCCAAATACCCCACTATATATAGGGGAGGGGAAGTACTACCTCCCTCAAAGTCCCGGGGTGGGCCTAAAGGAGAGGAGGGGGGAGGAGGTGGCCGCCGGCCACCTAGTGGGCCCCGCACGGGGGTGGGGGCTAGGCCCAGCCGGCCTCCCCCTTGGCCCCTCTCCCTCTCTCCTTTCCCCTAATGGGCCCTCTCCCTCCGGAATTGGCCCATTAAGCCTTTTTGACCTTTAATTGATTTTCTCTTTAAAATAATTATGAATAAATGATTAATTCAACATTTAACATTCATTCACATATTATTCAATCTCCGTGGCCATGGAACACCTTCCACCTCCACTCTGGACATCCTCCGGACTTACCGAAAACCTTCCGATTTTCTCCCTTCTCTTCTTCGGTGATTGTACCGATCCTATAAACACTCTCTAAGC
This sequence comes from Avena sativa, assembly GCA_916181665.1. Taxonomy (NCBI): domain Eukaryota; kingdom Viridiplantae; phylum Streptophyta; class Magnoliopsida; order Poales; family Poaceae; genus Avena; species Avena sativa. The sequence continues at coordinate 576,799,471 of OV702289.1, read as the reverse complement.
ATCATCAATCCCTTAAGCGTGATACCCCACGGTTCGGGAACACTCCAGACATGTTCGGGACACTCCCGCACCAATAATGAACAGAGGGACCTGGATGGCCATGTGACCCCTGTGCGTTCCATGAAGATCTTTCGTCGTTTGAACCGGGACAGTCGTGTATTATTCCCTTTGTCACTCGATACTTACATTGCCCGAGATCTGATCAATGACATCACCATGTCGTGTTCAATCTTGTTACTGAACAATGCTACTTGACTCGTTCCGACAAGTGATATCCCCGTGATCTAATCACACGCTGTGCAGCTATTGGATATAACTTCTCCGAGTGGGCCCTTGAGTATCTTCCCGTCACATGGACGGACAAATCCCGCTCTTGACATATATTGCCTCTACGGTTTCCTCCGAATACCTGAACACACCTTTATGACCATCGTTTTACCAGATGTTGTTTGATGCTATCTAAGCACTCTCGGGAGACAGTGATTGATATAGCCTCACGGTCTAAGGAATAGTCTACGAGGGTCCATTTCTAATATCATAACTTGAACTTCGTGACATGATCGAGTCACAATGTTTAGGTTGGGTATTGGTTCATCATCTCATTCACAGAATGAGATGACCTCATTTCCAACTGGCATAAATGCCACATGATCAGGAAACATGATCATCTGTTGACTAATGAACCAGTGACTAGAGTTTCACTGGGAACCCCTGGTTTGTTTTTATATCACACGTGTATTGATGTTTCCACTCAATACAGTTATAGCATGATATAAAACATAATCATAAACTATATGAAATATGATAATAGTCCTTACTACCATTTGTCTCTAGGGTATATTTCCAACAGGAAATGGGGTTGTCTTGCCGATAGGGTTGGACCACCCTCGTTTTCGCTTCATCCGGCGTTCCCAGGGCGTTCCCGGCGCCCTGGATCAGCCTGGGATCCTAGGACGAAAGTTGGGCCAAATTCGGAAGAAATTGGCATCCTGGGAACGTGACCGGGCCATTTTTCGACATTCGGATAAAAAAAATGCCATGGGAACGGCCTCCCGAGAACCTAAGTGGAGATGCTCTTAGTGCGGACGCCCTAGTTCAAGCATCTACGGTGTATTTTTTTCTACTTCTCCGTTCTAAAATGGATGTCGCAAATTTATCTAAATTTGAATAGATCTATATACCATATATACCAAATAGTGTCTAGATACATTCGAATTTATAGAACTGTGAGATCCTTTTTAGGATGGAGGGAGTAGTTAGCCTGAGTTCTCCGAACGTCTTCGGTGACCACCATTAGTTCATCCCCTGAACTGGCCATATCAGACAATGCATGTGGCCTAGCAGAGCGACCCAAACAGACATAGTGTCTATGATCGGCCCGCGACAATCTATTTTAGGTCTAAATGTAGACTATCTTTGTGTCGGTTCAGACAACACGTGTTCGCCTCCTGTCCCCTCCTTTTTTCCTGACGGGCTGTCTCACACAACCAATTGCCCAAATTGATATCCATCCCCTGCGTGTCGATACTGTTAGACTTTGGAGTATTCGGTACAAATTCTAAAATTCTCTTTGACCCATTAGGTGAGACAACTTATTACTGGTGCTAAAGTTTAGTCACACATTGCAAGTGGAAAATGTATTTCACCACCTTATATACTAGGTTGTTCTATCACTCACTAAAGTGTGAGAAAATGGAGTAGCTCTCGCACACCCCTCCTCCGACGCCGCATGCCACGCCTCGCCTCGCCATGCCACGCCATGCCACACCACACCACACCACACCACACCACACCACACCACACACGCCACGGGTTGCGGGAATGAGCCGAGCCGAGCTCCTGTGTTCGTTTTGCCATTTGGGAATCTATTCAGAAACACTCTAGAAGATATCTCTTCTAGATATTTTCCCTTGTCGTTTCTGTCCGGATTTATTAGGATTTCCTTGTCCGCTTGTGGCTGGATTTCCTCGGTTCTCTCTTGTCATTGTGTGTCCGGGTTTTCTCGGCTCTTGTCCCCACAAAGCTTTCTGGGAAAGTAAGATAATATTACCCTCTTATCCTTTATAAAAAAGGACAGAGGCACAAAGAGACATACGAGTACATACACACTTTCAGTTTTAGTTCCTCACATTGTCGACTTCGTCTTCTCCATCCTGGTCTGCAGCGAGCACCATAGACCGGGGCAGTAGGTCTCTGAAACCGCTCCTCTCGAGAACCTGTATGGGTGAGGGGCGATCAGATTTTTGGGGAGCGCTTAGCGCGGCTACTAGAAATCACAATGTCGTCCGACGACGAGTTTCCCAACAACGACTTTTTTCCGGACATCGACAACATCTTCGGCAATATGGGTGACAACACGAACACTGCTGCTGCTCAAGCTGCACCGTATGTACACCTAAACATTCTCTTTTAGATTATGCTAGACTGTCTTGTTCTAGCGTTTGGAGTAGATCTAATCCGTTTATCTTGTATAAATGCAATCAGTTTATCTACTATGTTAGTTTGCATGATTAGTTTAATTACTATTAATTTAATCATGCCTTGCCAGTTTACTAGGATTAAATCATTTGAATTGTTGCTTATATTTTCAAAAATCCAAAAACCTGATCGTAGGCAATGAATTCAACTGGCATAGTTGTGGCTACATACCCACCTTCGTCCAATCATGCGCATTATAAGGGATGGCGCATGAGAGCTGTTCTTTGGTTCTAAAACCTGAATTGCTATAGCGTCACTCTTGGAAAACATGAGGGAGACCTTTCTGCTTCTCAGGAGGAGGCCTTTAAGAAAGCCGATATTATATTTATTGCGGCTCTTTTCAGTGTTCTTGGGGACACATTATTGACCCGTATATGTCATTTGATAATGTGAAAGACGCGTGGAATGCGCTCGAGGCCATGTTTGGGGTGTCGGACGTCGGCACTGAGTTGTATATCATGGAGAAATTATATGACTACAAGATGACTGGTGAGCGCTCCGTAGTTGAGCAATCTCATGAGATATAGTCACTTGCCAAAGAACTTGAGAAGTTCAATTGTGTGTTACCGGACAAGTTTGTTGCCGGAGGCATCATTTCCAAGCTTCCTCCTACATGGGCAATTTTTTTCTACTTCTCTGAAACATAAGAGACAATAGTTTTCTATTACAGATCTCATTGGGTCTCTTCATGTGGAAGAAAAGGCGAGAGCAGAAGACACACGTGCTCAGGGATCTGAGAGAGGTTCTAGTGCTAATATAAGTTAAAAAATAAGAACAAATCTGAAAGCAAAGAGATGTTTGATGACAAGAACAAAGCCCCTCACTCAACCAACTTCAAGAAGAAGAATGATAAGAAGAAAGGGGCTTTCCATGTTTGTGGTGACCCTGATCATGGGCTCCTAGCTGCCCTAAACGCTTTGATAAGTGTCAACATGGGAACAAGGGTAAGACCGCTGTTGTTATTGGCGGTGATACTGAGATGATGGGTATTGGGTACGGTACTATTCCTTCTATCTTTTCAGTATGTGCTTCACCTGAATGGTGGATAGACAGTGGTGCCAAAACACATGTATGTTGTGATATTTCCATGTTTTCTTCTTATCAGGTCTCAAGGACTTCTCCTGTGATGATAGGAAATGGCTCACATGCTTTTGTTCATGGTGTTGGTATGGTAAATCTGAAGTTTACTTCGGAGAAGACCATAGGGGCGGAGCTAGACTAATTCAAGGGTATGCGGTGCTTACCCAATATGTTTTCAAAAGATAGTTCAGTATAATGTCCAAATATACATACATACCATGTATGGTAGTCGATTTATATGTAGAACTAGGGGAAATAGAAAGGAGCAGTCCTCTGGTGTCATTCCGCTTCAAGTCTTCTCCCAAGGGGGCAATATATCACTTTTGGCCATCACTGGGCCATATAGGCCTTGAGATTTGTTGCTGGGATGGCCATAGGCGGTTGAATTTTTCCATGATAATTGAGAACTATTGATAGCTCCATCTAAAAAAGGGAGTCACCGATAGAATGCCAGAACGAGTTGGTCGACTAGGTGCTAGGCACACTTAAATTGTTTTCATTTTTGATTGATCCAACATAGCATTGATTCCAAATTTATTTGGGTTTTCTATTTTCATGCCCTCGGGTCCTTAGATGTACTCAGTTTTCCCCAGCTCCTTAGTTTTTCCTCAGTTTTCCCCAAGTCCTTGTCTGAAACCCGCAGAAGGAGCTCGGACGGAAGGAATCCGTTAAGTTGACCGTACGTGCTGACAAGTGGGGTCGTGTCGTTTGTGGGGCCGCGTCGTGTGGGGCCGCGTCTGAAGGAAATATGCCCTAAGAGGCAATAATAAAGTTGTTATTATGTATTCCTTGTATATGATAGATGTTTATTTTGCATGCTATAATTGTATTGATAGGAAACATCAATACATGTGTGTTTAATAAACAAAAAGGGTTCCTAGTTATGCCTCTCTTATAGACTAGCTTGTTGATTAACAAGATGATCAAGGTTTCCTGATCATGGACATTGGATGTTGTTAATAACAAGGTCACAACATTTGTGAAATGATGTGATGAACATTCATCCGAAGTATAGCATTACGACCAAGTCATTATGTTTATATTGCTATAACATCATACGAAGTAATCTTTATCCTTAGACCATGAGATCATGTTAATTGCTAACACCGGAAGAGTATCTTGATAACATCAAACGTCACACCGTAACAGGGTGACTATAAAGATGGGTTCAGTACTACGAAGGTGTTATGTTGAGGCTCATGGATCAAGAGTGGAATTTGTCAATCCAGATGACGGATAGATATACTCTGGGCCCTCTCGGTGATATCACATTAGGATAGCTTGCAAGCAAGTGATGTGATCACTAGAATGTTATATCACGGGAACAAGAAAAGAGTGCATGTCGGTAACGAGATCAAACTAGGTATGGAGATACCGATGATCGAATCTCAGACATGTAATATATCGAGAGACAAAGGGATTTAGTTACAAGCGTTAAAGGTTCTCACCTTCACAGGAGTCATCGTTGAATGTGTAGGAGTCAGTACGGATCTCCAGGTCCCGCTGCTGATTATTGATCGGAGAAGGGTCTCGATCATGTCTGCATTATTCGCGAACCGTAGGGTGGCACACTTAAGAGTTATCGGACACCATTTTGGAGCACATATGTTTCAGACGAAAGAATTGCAAAGCGCAGGAATTGTTTCAATAGAAACCGGAAATTGTTTCGGGTGAAATTGCAGAAGGTGGTTCTGCATGTGATATTGAAATATTGCAAGGGGCTATATGTGAATGTTTGTTAATTAAAGTAATTAACAAAATTCTGAATAAATTTAATAAAAAGAGTTTTATTAAATGAGAGAGCATTAAATTTGGAGAAATTTAATGCATTTAAAGTGGAGACTTTAAAAGGGAATGTGAAGAGGCATTTTAATGTGGAGGGGTTACCACCACATGAATGGGAGAGGTGAGGGGTCACCCCCCCATGCGTCGGCCATGGATAGAGGGGGCACCCCCCCTCCTCCTATAAAAGGCCACCCATTCCCTCCTTCATCCTCACACCTCCTTGTGAAGGATCTCTCTCCCCCCTCTAGAATTATTACCCCATGGTCTCGGATTAGCGAGATACATGTTCCCGGTGGCATTTCTTCTGGAAGGAGTTGCTGCTTCCGCTGGATCGCTGGAGCGAGGAGGTGGAGGTTGTCCGGTGGCTTGAACGTGTGTGCGAGTGCGGATGCGCTGCTGAGTTGCGGCGCTCGGACTTCCTCACGATCTTGAGATCGGCAAGTGTACAACTACATCAACCACGAGTTCCTACTCGTTAACAAAACTTGTTGTCTTCGAGGGTAAGTTCTCCATGTATGTATGTCCACCTGTTGCTCTGTATCTAGTAGATAGATCTTGGCGTATAGTTCTCATCATAGGAAATTTTTTGTTTTCTATGCTGCGGACCCAACAGTGGTATCAGAGCCTGATCTATGCGTAGGTGCTTTGCACGGGTAGTACACATATGTTTATATGTGGGCGATGATGATCATGTTATTGCATCTTCTATGTATTTTGGATATTGGTGGCATAGTGGGATGAAGCAGCCCGGACCAACCTTAAATGTCATCATACATGAGACCGGTTCCACGACTGACATGCAACTAGTTTTGCATAAGTGGCTAGCAGGTGTCTGTCTCTCCTACTATAGTCAATATCGGATTTACAACGAGTTGCTAATAACTTGGTTATCCTCGTTGTGGTTCATGTTCGTAGGTAAGACCGGTTCTATCTCCGAAAGCCCTAAGCCACGTAAAACTTGCAATTGATAAATTAGAGGCGTCTAGTTTAGATCGTTGCTGGGCTAGTGTATTGATATGGTATTGTTGTAAGTAGATGTATGATAGATACTCTTACAACTCACTTAACGTGTAAGTTCCATAGACCTTGGCCTTACACACAAAGGAATGATAGAGATCATACCACGATGCAAATGATAGAGATCAAATGCATGGACCATATCACCTCACTTCACAAATTAGCATCTTATATTGCTAGTTTGGCGCTTTTGGCAGCATTATAAGATGATCCCTCATTTAGATATCAAGATAAAATGTGTTCTTCCTTAAGTATGCACCATTTTGTGGATCGTGTTTTGTGGCATCACGTGATGATCGGGTGTTCTCGACTCTACGCTTTCATACAACGGGTGTAAGACAGTTTTACACACGCAAATACTAAGGTTCTTACTTGATGAGCCTAGCATGTACAAACATGGCCTCGGAACACGGACCGAAAGGTTAAGCATGAGTCATATAGTTGATATGATGCCCATATAGATGCTCACCTTTGAAGCTACACCGACTCACGTGATGATCGGACTTGGTGTAGTGGATTTGGTTCATGTAATCACCAAAAGGACACGAGGGATGTCATTTTTGAGTGGGAGTTCATTAGTAATTTGGATTAGTTGAACTTAATCTATCATAAACTTAGTATAAATATATTTTACAAATTCTGTTATAGATGGCACCACCTGCTTTTAATTTCAATGTGTTCATGTAGAAAGAGAAGCTTGCTGCGAATGGTAGCAACTTCACCAACTGGGCTATTAATTTGAGGATTCTCCTCACTGCTGCACAAAAGAAATATGTGCTAGAGGCGCCGCTAGGCCCCCCACCAGCTCCTGATGCCCCTGACGAGGAAAAGAACGTCTATATAACTCGTCAGGAGGACCACAACTTAGTTCATTGCGGCATACTGTATGGGCTAGAGCCAGAACTTCGAAAACGTTTCGAAAATGGCAATGCCTTTGATACCATGGGAGAATTGAAAATGATTTTCGATACCCATGCTGCCGTAGAGAGTTATAATGCTTCTGAAAAGTTCTTTAGCTGCATGATGGAAGAGAACAGCTCCGTTAGTGAGCACGTACTCAAAATGTCTGGGTACACCGATAAGCTTGTGTCCTTGGGAATAACGATTCCCATTGACTTAGGCATACATCGTGTTCTCCAATCTCTGCCACCTAGCTACAAGAGCTTCATGATGAACTATAATATGCAGGGCATGAAGAAGTCTCTTCCCGAGCTTCTATCAATGCTTAAGACTGCAGTAGTGGAGATTAGGAAATAACATCAAGTGTTGATGATCAATAAGACCACCGGTTTCAAGAAGGACAAGAAATGCAAGCAGAAGGGAAAGAAGGGCGGAAAATCTGTTGCCGTGCCTGAAAAGAAACCCTGAGCTGGCCCTAAGTCTGACACCGAGTGCTACTATTGCAAGGGGACTGGCCATTGGAAGCGCAACTGCCCCAAGTATTTGGCAGACAAGAAGGCCGGCAAGGCAAACAAAGGTATATGTGATATACATGTTATTGATGTGTACTTGACTAGTACTCGCAGTAGCACCTGGGTATTTGATACGAGATCGGTTGCTAATATATGTAACTCGGTTCAGGGGCTGCGGAACAAGCGACAACTAGCAAGGGATGAGGTCACGATGCGGGTCGGCAATGGATCAAGAGTTGATGTGATCGCCGTCGGAACGCTGCCTCTCCATATGCCGTCGGGATTAGTTATAAACCTGAATAATTGTTATTTGGTGCCTGCACTGAGCATGAACATTGTATCCGGATCGTGTTTGATGCAAAGTGGTTATTCGTTTAAGTCTGAAAACAATGGTTGTTCGATTTATATGAATAATATCTTTTATGGTCATGCACCTGTGTTGAATGGTTTATTTCTGTTGGATCTCGATAGTAGTATTACGCATATTCATAATGTTGATGCTAAAAGGATTAAACTTGATAATGATATATCTACATATATGTGGCACTGCCGTCTAGGTCATATTGGCGTTAAACGCATGAAGAAACTCCATTCTGATGGACTTTTGGAATCACTTGATTTTGAATCATTTGTTACATGTGAGCCATGCCTTATGGGCAAGATGACTAGAACGCCGTTTTCCAGTTTAATAGAACGGGTGACAGATTTATTGGAAATCATACATACTGATGTGTGTGGACCAATGAGTGTGTCGGCACGAGGTGGATATCGTTATTTTGTTACTTTCACGGATGATTTGAGTAGATACAGGTATATCTATTTGATGAAACATAAATCTGAAACCTTTGAAAGGTTCAAAGAATTTCAGAATGAAGTGGAAAATCATCGTAACAGAAAGATCAAATTTCTGCGGTTCGACCGTGGAGGAGAGTATCTTAGTTACGAGTTTAGCACACATATGAAAGACTGTGGAATAGTTTCACAACTCACGCCTGCCGGAACACCACAACGTAATGGTGTGTCAGAACGTCGTAATCGTACTTTATTGGATATGGTTCGATCTATGATGTCTCTAACTGACTTGCCACTGTCATTTTGGGGTTATGTACTGGAAACCGCTGCATTCACTTTAAATAGGGCACCATCTAAATCCGTTGAAAAGACACCGTATGAATTATGGTTTGGAAACAAACCTAAGCTGTCATTTCTTAAAGTTTGGGGATGCGATGTTTATGTGAAGAAACTTCAACCGGATAAACTCGAACCCAAAGTGGAAAAATGCGTCTTCATAGGATACCCTAAGGAAACGATTGGTTATACCTTCTATCACAGATCCGAGGGCAAGGTCTTTGTTCCCAAGAATGGATCCTTTCTTGAGAAGGAGTTTCTCGCGAAAGGTGTGAGTAGTCGGAAGGTAGAACTCGAAGAGGTTATTGAACCTTCTCTTCATGAAATGGCGAGTAGCGCAGCTCCAGAAGTTGTTTCGGAGTTGACTTCACCTAATGAAGAGAGAGCTAATGATATTGATCATGAAACTCCAAAAGAGGACACTACCGAACCTCGCAGGTCAAGCAGGACATGTGCAACTCCTGAACTGTACGGCAATCCTGTTATGAATTTCATGATTGATGAAATAGATGACCCTACGACGTATGAAGAAGCGATGATGAGCCCTGATTCCAACAAATGGCTAGAAGCCATGAAATCCGAGATGGAATCCATGTACGAAAACCAGGTTTGGACCTTGGTGGACTTACCTCACGATCGAAAGGCCGTTGAGAATAAATGGATTTTCAAAAGAAAAACTGATGCTGATGGTAATGTAACCATCTATAAGGCTCGACTTGTCACAAAGGGGTTTCGACAAATTCAAGGAGTTGACTACGATGAGACATTCTCTCCCGTAGCGATTCTTAAGTCGGTTAGGATTATGTTAGCAATTGCTGCATATTTCGATTATGAAATATGGCAGATGGATGCCAAAACTGCGTTCCTCAATGATAATATTGAAGAAGAGTTGTATATGATACAACCTAAGGGTTTTGTCGATCCTAAGGATGCTGATAAGGTGTGCAAACTTCAGCGATCCATCTATGGACTGAAGCAAGCATCCTGGAGTTGGAATCTCCGCTTTGATGAGGTGATCAAAGAGTTTGGATTTGTCCAAACTTATGGAGAGGCTTGTATTTACAAGAAAGTGAGTGGGAGCAATGTGGCATTTCTGATATTATATGTGGAGGACATATTATTGATTGGAAATGATATAGATCTTTTAAACAGTGTTAAAAGTCATCTAAACAGCAAATTTTCGATGAAGGACCTTGGTGAAGCTTCATATATATTAGGCATTAAAATCTATAGAGATAGATCAAGACGCCTAATTGGGCTATCGCAGAGTACATACCTTGATAAGATATTAAAGAAGTTTAATATGGACAGAAGTAAGAAGGGGTACTTACCTATGTTGCAAGGCAAGACATTGAGTAAGACTCAAACTCCGGCTACGGCGGAAGAAAGAGAGATAATGGATAAAATCCCCTATGCCTCAGCCATAGGCTCTATAATGTATGACATGCTATGTACAAGACCGGATGTGGCACATACTATTAGTTTGACTAGTAGGTACCAATCTGATCCAGGTTCGGAACACTGGATAGTGGTCAAGAATATCCTTAAGTACTTGAGAAGAACTAAGGATATGTTTCTTGTATACGGAGGTGAAGAAGAGCTAGTCGCTAAGTGTTATGTCGATGCTAGCTTTGACACTGATCCGGATGACTCTAAGTCTCAATCCGGATACGTATTTCTCTTGAACGGAGCAGCAGTTAGTTGGAGGAGCTCCAAACAACCTATGGTGGCTGGATCAACGACGGAGGCGGAATATGTTGCTGCTTCAGAAGTAGCGCAAGAAACGGTTTGGATGAATGAGTTCATAACGGAACTAGGTGTGGTTCCTAGTGCGTTGGACCCAATGGTGATCTATTGTGACAATAATGGAGCCATATCCAACGCCAAGGAACCAAGGTCTCACAATAATTCCAAGCATATTAAGCATCGGTTTCACTCCATCCGCGAGCAAGTCAAGGATGGAGATATAAAGATTTGTAAAGTGCACGCGGACCTGAATGTAGCAGATCCGTTGACTAAAGTACTCCCTAGGGCAAAACATGATCAACACCAGAACTCCATGGATGTTAGATTTATCACTATATAAACTAGATTATTGTCTCTAGTGCAAGTGGGAGACTGAAGGAAATATGCCCTGAGAGGCAATAATAAAGTTGTTATTATGTATTCCTTGTATATGATAGATGTTTATTTTGCATGCTATAATTGTATTGATAGGAAACATCAATACATGTGTGTTTAATAAACAAAAAGGGTTCCTAGTTATGCCTCTCTTATAGACTAGCTTGTTGATTAACAAGATGATCAAGGTTTCCTGATCATGGACATTGGATGTTGTTAATAACAAGGTCACAGCACTTGTGAAATGATGTGATGAACATTCATCCGAAGTATAGCATTACGACCAAGTCATTATGTTTATATTGCTATAACATCATACGAAGTAATCTTTATCCTTAGACCATGAGATCATGTTAATTGCTAACACCGGAAGAGTATCTTGATAACATCAAACGTCACACCGTAACAGGGTGACTATAAAGATGGGTTCAGTACTACGAAGGTGTTATGTTGAGGCTCATGGATCAAGAGTGGAATTTGTCAATCCAGATGACGGATAGATATACTCTGGGCCCTCTCGGTGATATCACATTAGGATAGCTTGCAAGCAAGTGATGTGATCACTAGAATGTTATATCACGGGAACAAGAAAAGAGTGCATGTCGGTAACGAGATCAAACTAGGTATGGAGATACCGATGATCGAATCTCGTACATGTAATATATCGAGAGACAAAGGGATTTAGTTACAAGCGTTAAAGGTTCTCACCTTCACAGGAGTCATCGTTGAATGTGTAGGAGTCAGTACGGATCTCCAGGTCCCGCTGCTGATTATTGATCGGAGAAGGGTCTCGATCATGTCTGCATTATTCGTGAACCATAGGGTGTCACACTTAAGAGTTATCGGACACCATTTTGGAGCACATATGTTTCAGACGAAAGAATTGCAAAGCGCAGGAATTGTTTCAATAGAAACCGGAAATTGTTTCGGGTGAAATTGCAGAAGGTGGTTCTGCATGTGATATTGAAATATTGCAAGGGGCTATATGTGAATGTTTGTTAATTAAAGTAATTAACAAAATTCTGAATAAATTTAATAAAAAGAGTTTTATTAAATGAGAGAGCATTAAATTTGGAGAAATTTAATGCATTTAAAGTGGAGACTTTAAAAGGGAATGTGAAGAGGCATTTTAATGTGGAGGGGTTACCACCACATGAATGGGAGAGGTGAGGGGTCACCCCCCCATGCGTCGGCCATGGAGAGAGGGGGCACCCCCCCTCCTCCTATAAAAGGCCACCCATTCCCTCCTTCATCCTCACACCTCCTTGTGAAGGATCTCTCTCCCCCCTCTAGAATTATTACCCCATGGTCTCGGATTAGCGAGATACATGTTCCCGGTGGCATTTCGTCTGGAAGGAATTGATGCTTCCGCTGGATCGCTGGAGCGAGGAGGTGGAGGTTGTCCGGTGGCTGGAACGTGTGTGCGAGTGCGGATACGCTGCTGAGTTGCGGCGCTCGGACTTTCTCACGATCTTGAGATCGGCAAGTGTACGACTACATCAACCACGAGTTCCTACTCGTTAACAAAACTCGTTGTCTTCGAGGGTAAGTTCTCCATGGATGTATGTCTACCCGTTGCTCTGTATCTAGTAGATAGATCTTGGCGTATAGTTCTCATCGTAGGAAAATTTTTGTTTTCTATGTTGCGGACCCAACAGCGTCGTGTGGGGCTGGTAGGAAGGGACCGCGTGGGACAGGACGAGACCGTGTTTGTGTGGCCGTAGTGTGTGGAGCCGTGTGGGTCTGGGACGTAGGCACGAGTGGTTTCTGTCTCTTTCGCCCAGATTAGCAGTTTTCAATGTACCTTTTTCCTCTCTCTCGCTCGATCTCATTCATATTTGATAGCCCAAATTGGTAGCAAATCTAGAGCAGCTTCTCCTTCTATTTTTTAACACCATTCATTACTTTATGCCTTCGTTTTTACCCAATCAGGTAGGAAATCTAGGGCACAAATCCAGAGAAAATATAGGATAAGCTGCATACAGCAGCCAACATAGCATAGATATATTCACGACAGATCCAACAGTAGTACCGATAGATACAACATAAGCTACATTTTACATGAATTTAAGCTGCTCTACAGATAGAGCAGTCACATATAGAGAGTGCAGTAGGCACGTTCAACGCCTCTAGGTAGCGCTTGTGACTCGCTTGGAGGTTGCGCAGGTGAATCCCAAGTGCTTTGTGTTTGGCCATGAACGCATGCACGTTCACGGTCGTTCCAACTCTAGCGCCGCATCTGCCAATGGATTCAGCATGGTTCACCAGGCAGTTAAAGTCGGTGGCGCGGAGCTTCCTGTTGCAGAAGGAGCACTTGTAAATGCCTCGAGCAAAGGGGCCATCATAATGGTCAGACTGCAGCCTCCTGAGGACGTGACGAGTCTTGGTGTGGAAGGACTCGTCGTCGCTGTCGACATCGCTGCTCTGCACCTGTCACGTAGCACCAAAGATTGTGCAAAAAACACGGAGTCAATTACAATGATGATGGAATAGAGAGTGAACAAAGATCATGCATGATAATATGGGCTCAAAAAAAAGAGGTAGTCTCAGTTACATTGGACACACTTATATCCAGGATTTGAGTCAGTAAACCAAAGATCATGCACAATAAATTTGTACACACCAATTGTTTACTGACCAAACCCTGAATCAATTTGTGCCCAAATATTAATCATCATCGGCACAAATCTTAAACAAAAGCAAATCACAAACACTAATAACGCAAGATCTAACACAAAAGGATTGTACTAGGAACAGACGAGCCCTAATAACGCAAGATCTAACACAAATGGATTGAACTAGGAACAGACAAACCCTAATAACGCTAGATCTAACACAAAAGGATTGAAATGGGATAAGAACAAGGGAGCAAAGGGTTACCTCCAGCTCGTCGTCGACGATGCTGGTGCCGTAGGGGTTCTCTGGCGCGACATACGGCACTGGTTCGTATGGGTTCCAAGCGACGGTTGCCTGGATGGGGGCCTGGACGGGGGCCGCGGCCGATGCGCCGGCGGCTGATGCGCCGACAATGGGCATCTCATTCTTCTCCATCGCCGGCGGTTTTCTTCGGGGTTTTTTCTTGGGCTCTTCGGTTGTGGAGAAGATGATGGGACAGGAGAGGCGGTTGCAATGAGAACGTGCGTTGAAGGAGAGAAAAAGGGCTCTATAAAGACGAAGGTGGCGTGTACCGCAACACGCGTCCGCTATGCACGGCTGCAGCATGCACCACGACACGAGTCTAACCCTGGGACGTTTGGTGTACTCAGTTATAACCTCGGGCCTTATATAGAAATTTTATCTGTACTCAGTTTTCCCCTCGAGTACTTAGACTGGCAAGTGCAATATACTCAGTTTTACCCTCAAGTAGCTGGTCAACAGAGAGTCAACAAATGAGATTAACATAGCTAATTGAGTCATTTCATGCGCAAAAAAATCCAAAAAAATAAAAACATAGTGGCACCTACTCATGGAGTCTTCCTACGCAACCTGCCACCTAGAAAACCTTAACAAACATATATAAATCAAGTTTTACCACAAATTGCCACTTCTCAGAATCACTAGTGTAGCTATGAAGATGCATGGTTTTCCACTCAAACCCCTTTGCAAACATCTTCCCCAAAAACATAGTTTGTCTAAATGATGCCATAATTGTCACACTCATGTATATTTGAATTGTAAATAATTTGATGTAGCCCAATATGAATTATATTGTACAAAACATGCATTTTTCATTTTATAATTCTTTTGTTTGAATCCCTTAGTCTATTTACTATTTATGTGCCCTTGGATTCTTAGTACTACTCAGTTTTGCCCTCAAGTTCTGTCACAAATGCTCTTAGAAGCCCAAACTTATCCTGATTGGTTGAGCCGTTGTCACACGGATCGACTCCACGAACCGTTGATCAACTGATCTAACAGGAAGTATAACCATCTCCGTCTCTTCGTGGACACCCCTCTCTCTCTCTTTGTCGGTGGAGAGTGCCACCCCTCTATTTATGTGCAATAACGAGTTTGCCACGTAATATAGTTTGCGGATTTCGGTGAATGCATTATTTGTCACCCCTCTAACAATTATCAACTATCTTTAGCTTTCCTTTTCTTTTAGGGAATATAGTTTGGGATATAGTTTTGGTAATTTGAAACGGCCCAAAAGTGGTATAATTTTGGTATAAACATGAGGCATACATATTTGCGGATTTCGGTGAATGCATTATTGTCACCCCTCTAACAATTATCAACTATCTTTAGCTTTCCTTTTCTTTTAGGGAATATAGTTTGGGATATAGTTTTGGTAATTTTAAACTGCCCAAAAGTGGTATAATTTTGGTATAAACATGAGGCATACATATTTGCGGATTTCGGTGAATGCATTATTGTCACCCCTCTAACAATTATCAACTATCTTTAGCTTTCCTTTTCTTTTAGGGAATATAGTTGGGAATATAGTTTTGGTAATTTTGGTAGAAACATGAGACATACATATTTGGCATATTTGGGGGATTTCAGTGAATGGATTATTTGTCACCCCTCTAACAATTATTAACTTTCTTTAGCATTCCAATATAGTTGGTAATTTCGGTGAATGCACACACTAACTATGAAAACAACTACAAGTACATGTAACTGAATAATGGATTTGTAATAAGGTATCCCTTGTAACAACTTCTAGCGCCTGGTGAGCAATGATAAGAATCCGATCGCAATTATACAACAGAAAAAACAACCAGCCATCAGATTAGCTTGCTTCTTCAACTCGATCAGCTGTCTTAACTGCTTGTTCATTTTCTTCAGTTCTCCCTTCACTTCCACCAGTCCTGCATTGGGAGCATTAGGCATAATCGGAACGGCTCCTCTCTTCGCCGCATTCTCTACATCAAGTCCCCCCTCCCAAATTGCGCTCCCCAATAGCGCCAATTGATTCCTAGAATTGAAGCCTCTGAACGTACACATCGATCCACTCGAAATGCCTGCATTTCTTCAGGATCTGAAAACAACAACGTGAACCCTAAATCCCAAATTCGAGGGAATAACAAGAAAATCGAGAGAAAACAGAGAAATTGGAGCGAGATCTAACCGTATCCCCCTCTCTATATGGCAAGCTCTCGCATGCAAGGAACTCACGTCCACGGTTGCCGTTGTCGTCCGTCTTACAGATGGACCGCTTCAGAGGCTCCTGGCGTGGGCAGTCAGGGCTTCTTGTCAAAGGCACGGGCCCATACTGCGGCCATGAAGAACGGGAGATCGAAGAGAAACTAGACATCACCCGCCTGCCGGAGAAGGGTTGCCGCTGGCGGAGAAGAAGAACAATGGGGCGTGGCGAAAGAAAGGGGAAGCAATGGCACGGGCACGGAAGCGGGGAAAGAAAGGGGAAGCAATGGCAGGGGCACGGGCGCGGGGCTGGCTCGGGCTCCCATTTTGCAATGGTCACCTGGGTAAGTTGTGGGTCCGACGCGCTAACGTGGACAAGTTGTGGGTCCCACGATGATCTGGATAAGTGGAGACGTGTCCACTGCGGGGCACCAACAGCGGCCCCACTTGCCAGCACCAACCAACGTCAACTAAACGGTAATCCTCCGTCTGAGCTCCTTCTGTGGGTTTCAGACAAGGGATTGGGGAAAACTGAGGAAAAACTAAGGAGCTGGGGAAAACTGAGTACAACTAAGGACCCGAGGGCACGGAAATAGAAAACCCAATTTATTTTTATAGATAATAAATAACTTTATACTCTTGTTGGAAAAACATTATTAGTCTACATACCCAATCCAAAAACCCTAGCTCCGCCAATTAAACACAGTACATCTAAAGAATGTATAGGACATTCCCTCCATCAATAAGAATTTCGTCAGTGATTCGCTTTTATGTTGAGATGGTTTTAAGTTGGTGTTTGAGTCCAATAAAGTTGTAATCTCTAAATATGGACAATTTATTGGTAAAGACTAAGTGTGCGGAGGTTTGTTCTGTTTTTCTTTGTCAGACTTATGCACTAATGTTATTAATCATGTTTATAATGATAATAAGTCCAACATTTGGCATTCTTGATTTTGTCATATTAACTTTGGTTGCATGATGCGGCTAGCCAATATGAATTTAATTCTGAAATTCACAAATGTGAGAGGTTCTATGTGCCAAGTTTGTGTAGAAGCAAAGCAACCCCGCAAGTCTCATAAAGCTGTGGAATCGAGAAACTTAGCACCACTAGAACTTATACATTCAGATCTTTATGAGATGAATGGTGTTTTAACACAATGTGGAAAAAAGATATTTCATGAATTTGATTGGTGACTCCACTAGATACTGCTATGTTTATCTTATGAAAACTAAAGATGAGGCTTTGAACTACTTCAAAATCTATAAAGCCGAATCATAAAACCAATGTGATCTTAAAATCAAGAGGTTAAGGTCGCATCATGGTGGAGGGTTCTTTTCAAATGAATTTGATTTATTCTGTACAGAACACGGTATTATCTATGAGAGTATGCCTCCCTACTCATCTCGGTAAAATGGGGTGGCCGAAAGAAAGAAACATACTCTAACTGATTTGGTTAACGTCATGTTAGATACATCGGGTCTTTCCAAGGAATGGTGGGGGAGGCTCTATTGACAGTGTGTAATGTCCTAAACTGTATTCCCATAAAGGATATAACAATGACTCCTTTTGAGGAATGGGAAAATAAAAGGTTAAAACTCTCTTACTTATGAACTTGGGGGTGTTTGGCAAAAGTCAATATTCCCATACCCAAGAAGCACAAGCTTGGACCAAAAACCATGGATTATATTTTTCTAGGATATGCTTTTCATAGCATTGGCTATAGATTCTTGATAGTAAAATATGAGGTACCTGACATGCTTGTTGGTACAATTATGGAGTCAAATGATGCGATTTTCTTTGAGAACATATTTCTTATGAAAGGTGTGTCTAGCTCAACAAATCAGGAGATGCCTAGTTCATCTAGTCAAGAATTATTTACAATTCCTGAACCTACCATTTCGATATAACACTATGTTGATCCTGAGGAGGATGACAATGAAGCTCCCAAAAGGAGCAAGAGACATAGGACCACAAAGTCCTTTGGTGATAATTTCATTGTGTACCTAGTGGATGATACTCCCACTTCTATTTTAGAAGCCTATGCATCTCAAGATGCTGACTACTGAGAGGAAGTTGTCCTTTGTGAGATGGGTTCCATCTTAGCTAATGAAACGTGGTAGGTTATTGATCGTCTTTATGGGTGCAAACCCGTAGGATGTAAGTGGGTGTTCAATAAAAATCTTAATCCCAATTACACTATTGAAAAGTACAAGACATGTCTTGTGCCCAAGGGTTATACCAAGAAAGAAGGCAAAGACTTCTTTGATACATACTCACATGTAGCCAGATTGAGCACTATTCGAGTACTATTTTCCTTGGCTGCTTCTCATGGTCTTCTCGTTCATCAAATGAACGTTAAGACTTCTTTCCTAAATGGAGATCTGGATGGTGAAATTTATATGGAGCAGCTTGATGGATTTGTAGTAAATGGTCAATAATAAAAGGTGTGTAAGTTACTGAAGTCTTTGTATGGACTTAAGCAAGCACCTAAGCAGTGGAACGAGATGTTTGAAAGATCTTTAACTATTGAAGGCTTTGTTGTAAATGAAGCTGATAAGTGTGTATGATATTGCCATGGTGGGGGCAAGTGAGTTATCCTCTATTTGTATGTTGATGGCGTACTAATATTTGGGACCAACCTCGTTGTTATCCAATCATTGGATCTCTTATGTATTTATCCAATGCCACGAGGCCTAACATCTCATTTGCGGTAAACAAACTCAGTCGATTTGTATCAAATCCAGGAGATGATCATTGGCATGTTCTTGAGAGAGTTTTGTGCTATTTGAAAGGCACTACGAGCTATGGTATTCACTATACTGGGTATCCACGGGTACTTGAGGGCTATAGTGATTCTAATTAGATATCTGATGCTGATGAGATTAAGGCCACGAGTGGTTATTTGTTTACACTCCGTGGTGACAATGTTTCCTGGAAGTCTTGCAACCAGACCATATTAAAGAGGTCAACAATGGAAGCAGAATCTCACTTCATTAGACACGGCTACTGTTGAAGTGGAGTGGCTTCATGAGCTTTTGATGGACTTACCTATGGTTGAAAAACAATACCCGACATCCTAATGAATTGTGATTGTCAAAGTAAATAGTTCTTAAGATAATATGAAGTCATCAAGGCATGTGAAAATAAGTTTGAAATATGTCAGGAAATTCAGAAACTCCAGAGTTATTGTGTTGGATTATGTCCAAATAGCTACAAATTTGGCGGACCCTTTCACAAAGGGTCTATCACGAAACGTGATATGTAATGCATCAAGGGAGATGGGTGCTCTCTAATAAACTCATGAAAGGCCCTTGAGTATGACGCTTAAGCTCCAAACAACAGGGAAGCCGTGCAGCAGTACTATATCAGTTTAGACTTTGTGTGAAACTGGTGCGTGGAAAACTTATAGTTCAAGACATAGTCCACTATTCAAGTTGCAAACCAGTGTAGCATGAATTCTAGAGTGGAAGTTCAACTTAACAGTCTCCATTAAACACTGGTATATAAAACAATGTTCTGGAACAAAAAAGTGTTGTGATGTGCCAATGAGACTTTGTGGGGGGATTGTTGGAATTTTGGGTATTTCGGTATTGGGACTTTTTCCCATAACCAATACAAATTCTGAAATTATCTTTGGACCATTAGGTGAGACAGCTCATGGTTGTACTAGTGGTGCTAAAGTTTAGTCCCACATTGCTAGTGGAAGGTATGTTGCACCACCTTATATACTAGGTTGTTCTACCACTCACTAATGTGTGAGAAAATGGAGCAACTCTCATGCACTCCTCCTCTGACCGCGTGCCTCGCCATGCCACCCCTCGTCACGATGCGTGCGCTGCGGGTTGAGAGAATGAGCCGAGCCGAGCTCATGTGTTGGTTTTTCCATATGGGAATCTGTTTAGGAACACTCCTGAAGATATCTCTCCTAGATATTTTCACTTATCGTTTTCGTCCAGATTTCCTCGGCTTTTCCTTGCCTGCTTGCGGCCAGATTTCCTCAGCTCTCCCCTATCGCTGGGCATCCAGGTTTTCTTGGCTCTTGTCCCCATGAAGATTCCTGGGGAAGTAAGAGTTGCAAGCACATAAACACTTCTAGTTTTATTTCCTTGCACAACCACATTTGTTTTCTCCATCCTGGCCTGCAGCGTGCACGGTAGATCGGGATAGTAGGCTTTCGGAACCCCATCTCTCGAGAACATGTACAGGTGAGGGTGATCAGGTTTTTGGAGAGCGCTCAGGCTCGGTGTGACTACTAGCAACCACGACATCGTCCGGCGACGAGTTCCTCGATGACAACTTATTCCCAGACATCGACAACATCTTCGGCAACATGGGTGTAATGCCCCCAAATCGGGTCTATGCAGATCTTAGCATTTTTGCCAAAATCCGCTTAGAAGTGATTCAAAGACGCCCACCAAACACCTTCATGTGGGTGGGTTTTATTACAATTAATTACATCACAATAGTTTACAACATAACCCACAAGAAACAGATATATACAACAATGACTCAACGAGTCAAGAATACAAATGATTCAATCAAAGATAGAAATCATGAAGAGAGCCAAGTAGTATCCGAGTACAGATAAGAACCAAATGGGACTAAGAGTCCTGAATAATAACCAAGCAGCGTCCATAACCCTGCCCAGGTCAAGCCGGAAGGGTAACCTTGCTAACATTGTCAATCACATACCTGTCAAAGCCAAAGGGGTGCTGAAAGAGGGCTAAGGAAAAATAAACAGAGCAGTCAGTACTGAGGCCAGTACATGGCGAGTCTTAGAATTTGGAGGCTCTCGCCTACATGGGTATGGTGGGAGAAGCGACAAAAAAGCTTGCACTATCTAACTTATAGGGACACGCTACAACTTCGGCTATTAGAGCGGGATAAGAGAGCGATATACGGTAACTATAATAACATCAAACATAACCCATCCGAAGATTTCCCCCTCGAAGACCAGTCGAGGAAGTCTTCTTGCAAAACACACACGTTGCAATTTAAATTATCCAATTATTTAGTTGGTAAAGCTAATTACTAGTCATATTATTAGAGACAAAGAATTAGTGACATGGTCTATGATCATGAAATTGTAATCTTGAGGTGTCCATAACCATGGACACACGGCTTCCCGAATAGATTTACCCTGCAGGGGTGCACTACTGTACCCAAACGCATATTCAACCCTTCAGGCAACATATTACACGTGCCTTCTGAATCTCACATCAAGAATTGTCCCATAACTATGCGCATATCCAGAGGCATCACCTACTATGTTTTACCCACACAAGAGATGCAATTCTCCAGGTGGCACAACATTTGAGTCTACGACAGGGTGATGATCGAAAGATAACTTTTAGAGCTCCATCCCACCTCTGACGTGGTATCCCGGTTTCATGCATGCATGCTATGGAAGTCCACGAAACATCAAGTCCGAAGACATATCCAACTCACCCATTCCGAATACTATGCGTATGCACCAAATAGAAAACCAATTTTGTAACCCTCTGGATATACGGATAAAGCTGATAGTTGAGGGGGGATCCCAGAGGCCCCATGTTTGGTTAGCGTGATCAACTCAGAACGGGTATCATAGAACGAACGGTTCCTAGGTTGACTCAAATAGTTCCCAAAGGTGGTTCCTACCAAGGCCTTATTATTAGGTGAAACCATAACGATAACCATAACCAACATCACTAATTTAATTATCATGGTATCAACCATATCCAGATATCACAGTTCACCTATATGAGAGAGGGCACCAGACCTAAGCATGCGGTATGACTCGCAAGTCCAATCTATCGACTCAAGCAATAGGTAATAGAATAACTAAGGAAATATAGTAGTTGTAGGAAGTTAAAGGTACAAAAACTAAAGCATCGACATTCGACAATAAAGGATAGCGGTAGGAAAAGGAAGGAAGTAAAGACCATAAATACAAAATAGGTAGAAGGGGGAGAATGCTCACCTGAAAAACAATGTCGGGTAGCCGGAGGCTTGTCGTATCTCACATCGACTCATCGTCCTAACCAGTGAAGAAGCAAAGTACTAGAAACAAACATCGGATGCAATATTTAATACTAGGAAAAAGACCTGACATGTTCATGATATGATGAATGACTTGGCAAGATATGGTCCCTCTTAGCAATATTATATAGAATCAGAGTTTTGACAAATAAATATTATGGTTAAAGTTATTTATGTACCCCACAATTTAAATGTTGGATTAACAAGGCAAAACATGGCATCGGTGAGCTACCAAATTTTATATGGAGTCAAGATAAGACATAAATATCCCACATTTAATCTTCATATTTAACTATTAGGTGAATCGACAAAATACTTCCAAATGCCAAAATATGCATGCAACATGAATGATTTTCATATGCATCAAGTTATGTTGTATTTATCAAAATAGGGGCTAAGATAGGGATCACACATTAGGGTTCAGAGATCTTGGGTTCGACGAGATTGGTCTTTGGTTCGGGGAGGAAGAAGAAAGTGACGGGTTCGGTCTTCGAGTTCTGGGAAGGAGAACTTGGGTGTTCGGTGTTAGTGTTGATCTTGTATTGGGCAACGGTGGTCATCAGATGATCTCGTTGACAACACCAATGACCATGTCCAACTTCTCGTCCGTGTCCACCCGGATGTTGTAGTCGAGGTCATGGTACCATCTTGTTGTTACTGGAGTTTCAGATCCACACCAACATCTCTGTGTCACCACCACATCAAAACATCAGTAGAACACCATGTAACATTGTAGAGATCGAACTGCAACGAGACAGAGGGGGAAGTTGTGATCAAACACAATGGAATCACCTCTGTGTCGTGCGAGACATCTTAGGAACAAACCCAACGCACGACAGGGCACAAACCAAGGCGCCGCTAGAGATCGTCGTTGACCAATGTGTCATACATGGCCACGTGTAGGGAAGAGGCCACGATTGCGGTGCGATTGAGAAATCTGTGGACAATCTTGGGTCGAGGTGCACGTCTCATGCAAGCATGGAGGACGACGCGAGATGGAGACGGCGGCCAAGCTCGAGCATGGTGCAGAGGAAGCAGGGACGCGCCACAATCTTGCACGGGTCCAAATGTGGAGGTTGTCCAGTGAGGAGTAGGTCGGGATGGAGATGGAGATGGGCAGCGACGACGTCTGCAGCTAGGCTTAAGGTAGAGGAAGAAGGGTGTGCGTGCCTGCACTAGAGACGAGGACACTGAGGGGCGTGCACATGGGATGTTGGTGATGGAGGTCAAGCATCATGTCGATGGAGGCGCAGATCGTGTGGTTGCAAGGCACCCGCAGCGAATGAGGAAGCCAGCAGAGCAGAGAGGGCGCAGTCGTGGCCATCCGTACGTGCAGCTCATGCGCGACGTTAGGGGGCGTGGGTGATAACGGTGGCACGCTGCTTCCTGCGGTAGGGCTGCTAGTCAGCGAGGAAGGCAACAAGGCGAGCGGGGGCGTGCGGAGGAGCTCGCAGAAAATGGGTTCCCATGCGTGGATGGTAGAGAGCTTGTGGGGATGGATAGCCTTGGCGGCGAGGCAGCCGAGCGGGAGGAAGAGGCGGCTACAGCTCAGGAGATCCAGGGAGGTGATGACGGGAGTTGGTGGAGACGAGATGCGGTCCTGGGGGGAGGGCCCACGCAGGTGTTGCGTCTATGTGCATGCTTCGCGTTCGTGGTGGTGTGTGTTGTGTGAGAGGCGTGTCGGGTGCGTGCGTTGCTGCATTGTGTCGCGTGCATCCGCGTGTGTGGGTTGTGTGTATTGTGTTTAGGGTTAGGGTTTAGGTAGTAGGTGGCCTCCAGTTGTGCCACTTGGGCCTATCTGGTTGGCTGCGTCCCAAAAACATTGTTTTAAACACTTTTACAGATAGTTTTCAGAAAAATAAATCTAGAAAATACCAAGATTATAATTTTAAATAAAGGAGGGGGATAATTAGAAAACAAAATAGGCTTTTGGCGAAAATGTTTTTAGGGGAAAATATGCATGATGATGTCATGATGATGCAAAAAAAAATATCAGGAATTTTTATTTGGAATATTTTCCAGGCATTACAACTTGACACCACTAACAAGGGATCTCGTTCCGAGATCCAAGCAAAGACACCGGGGGGACATATAGGATTATCGAATCTTCTTGTATCTGGTTGATGATTGCGACACCACTAAAAAGAATTCTTGCTCCATCTTGAAATTATCGACACCACCATCAAGGGTTGTTGCTCATGTTCTTCAAGAGAACACTCCGGAGAGTCAAAGGCAAAAGTAAAGGTATCAAGAGATAAGGCCACATCAAAGTTCCATGGGAGGATTAAAAGTCACATTGATCCACCAATTCAATATACAAGAGCAAATGATAAGAGTAGTCAGATAGGGATCAGTCCATCGCGCACCCAAAGCATTACTCCGCACATGAGTAGGAGAATTATGTAACCGAACTCTCGAAATTCAAACTGACAATCTTAACAAGCAATATTCGCAAAGCTTCAGAAAAAGATCTAGATATGAGGAGGTCATCGTCTTAGAAGTCGCAAAACACCGGAAACATACGAGGAAAGATTAGATAGAGCGAAACCCAATGTAGCACCACCGTTACAAAAGGAAGAAAGCGGAACCCTAAAGATATGGCGGAAACCCTTCCACGAAAAATCCTGGACTCGAAGAAAGGTAAAAGAGCATATTCAGATCATGCAAAGATAAGAATAGAATAGCACATGGGTAAAGAGTAAAAAGAGAGCTAACCAAAACTATCCAACCGATTTTGCAAAATAGTTTTGACACTCTATATCGTTCATTGGCAAGGTTAACCTACAGGCTGGACCAGTAGGGTATCGTAAACCTTTGCTCTGATACCACTTTTAATGCCCCCGAATCGGATCTATGAAGATCTTAACATTTCTGCCAAAATCCACATAGAACCGATTCAAAGGCACCCACTAAACACCTTCGTGTGGTGGGTTTTATTACAAGTAGTTACATCATAATAGTTTACAATAGAATCCATAAGAAACAGATATATACAACAATGACTCAATGAGTCAAGAATACAAATGGTACAATCAAAGATACAAATCATGAAGAGAGCCAAGTAGTATCCGAGTACAGATAAGAAACAAACGGGACTAAGTGTCATGAATAATAACTAAGCGATATCCACAACCCTTCCTAGGCCAAGACAGAAGGGTAAATTTGCTAACATCATCAATCACATACCTATCAAAGCCAAAGTGGTGCCGATATAGGGCAAAGTAAAACATAATTTGAGCGGTCAGTACTAAGGCCAGTACACGGCGAGTCTTAGAATTCGACGGCTCTCGCTTACATGGGTATGGTGAGCTCAGCAACAACAAAGCTTGCACTATCTAACTTATAGTGACACGCTACAACTTCGGCTATTAAAGCGAGACAAGAGAGCGCTATACGATAACTATAATATAACACCATACGTAACCCATCTGAAGATTTCTCCCTCGAAGACCAGTCGAGGAAGTCCTCTTGCGGAACACATACGTTGCAGTTTTATTTATCTAATTGTTTAGTTGGTAAGGCTAATTACTACTCATATTATTAGAGGCAAAGCATTAGTGGCGTTTTTCTATGATCATGACACTATACTTCAGAGGCATCCATAACGGTGGACACATGGCTTCTCGAAAAGATTTATCCTGCAGGGGTGCACTACTGTACCTAAACGCATATTCAACCCTTTAGGAAACATATTACGCATGCCTTCCGAATCTCATAACAAGAACTGTCTCATAACTACGCGCATATCCAGATGCGTCACCTACTATGTTTTACCCACACAAGAGATACAACTGATTCTTTAGGTGGCACAACATTTGAGTCTATGGTCGGGCGATGATCGGAAGATAACTTTTATAGCTCCATCCCATCTCTGACATGGTATCCTGATTTTATGCAATGCAAACCATGGCAGTACACCAAATATCAAGTCTGAAGACATTTCCAACTCACCCATGTCCGAATACATATTATGCGTATGCACCAAATGGAAAACCAATTTTGTAACCCTTTGGATATATGAGTAGCGCCGGTAGTTGAGGGGGGATCCCAGAGGCCTCACATTTGGTTAGCGTGATCAACTCAGAACTGGTACCATAGAACGAATGGTTCCTAGGTCGACTCATTAGGTAAAACCATAACGATAACCATAACCAACATCACTAATTTAATTATTATGGTATCAACCATATCCAGATATCACAGTTCACTTGTATGAGACCGGCAACAGACCTAAGCATGCGCTATGACTCGCAAGTCCAATCTATTGACTCAAACAACAGGTAATAACCATGAAAATATAGTAGTTGTAGGGAGTTAAAGATACAAAAATTAAAACATCGACAATAATGGATAGCTATAGACAAAGGAAGGAAGTAAAGACCATAAATGCAAAATAGGTAGAAGGAGGAGAATGCTCGCCTGAGAAACAATGTCGGGTAGCCAGAGGCTTATCGTATCTCATATCGACTCATCGTCCTAGCTGGTGAAGAAGCAAAGCACTAGAAAGAAACACTGGATGCAATATTTAATACTAGGCAAAAGACCCAGCATGTTCATGATATGATGAATAACATGGCAAGATGTGGTCCCTCTTAGCAATATTAAATCGGAATCGGAGTTCCGACAAATAAATATTATGGTTCAAGTTATTTAGGTACCCCATAATTTAAATATTGTATTAAAAAGGCAAAACATGGCATCGGTGAGCTAGCCAATTTTAAATGGAGTCGAGATAAGACATAAATATCCGGCATTTAATCTCCATATTTACTTATTAGGTGAATTGACAAAATACTCCCAAATGACAAAATATGTATGCAACATGAATGATTTTAATATGCATCAAGTTATGTCGTATTTATCAAAATAGGGGCTAAGATAGGGATCACACATCGGGGTTCGGAGATCTTAGGTTCGACGAGATTGGTCTTCGGCTCGGGGTGGAAGAAGAAAGCGATGGGTTCGAACTTCGAGTACCGGGAAGGAGAACTTGAGTGTTTGGTGTTAGTGGCATCCTTTTATTGGGCAACGGTGGTCATCGAATGATCTCATCGACAACACCGATGACCATGTACAACTTCTTGTTCGTGTCAACCCGGAGGTCGTAGTCGAGGTTGCACCATCTTATTGTTACAGGAGTGTCAGATCCACACCAACATTTCCGTGTCACCACAACATCACAACATTTGTAAAACACCACGTAACACTGTATAGATCGAACTGTAGCGAGACAGAGGGACAAGCTATGATCAAACTCAATGGAATCACCTCCGTGTTGTGCGAGACATCTTAGGAACAAACCCAATGCATGGCAGGGCACAAACCAAGGCACCGCTAGAGATCGTCGTTGACCAACGTGTCAGACATGGCCACGTGTAGGGAAGCGGCCGTGGATGTGGCATGATTGAGCAATGCGGCGTGATCGAGCATGGTGCGGAGGAAGCAGGGACGTGCCACGAGCTCGCACGGGTGCAAACACGGAGGAAGTACGGCGAGGAGTATGTCGAGGGCAGAGATGGATACGGGCAGCGATGATGTCTGCAGCTGGTCTGAAGGTAGAGGAGGAAGGGTGTGTGTGCCATTACAGGAGACGGGGATGGGGAGGGGCGTGCACGTGGGCTATTTTCGGCCGAGGTCAAGCACCGCGGTGATGGAGGCGCGGATGGTGTGGCCGCAAGTCACCCGAGTGTCAGATGAGGGAGCCCACAGAGCAGAGAGGGCGCAGCCGTGGCCATCCGGACTTACAGCTCATGCGCGACGGTAGGGGCACATGTGTGATCGGTGGCGCGCTGCTACCGGAGGTGGGGCTGCATGTCGGCGAGGAAAGCACCAGGCGAGCGGGGGGCGCAGAGGAGATTTGGGAAGACGGGGTCCCGCGCACGGATGGTAGAGAGCTCACGTGGATGGGAGGCCTTGGCAGCGAGGCAGCCGAGTGGGAGGAAGAGGCGGCTGCAGCTCAGGAGATCGAGGGAGGCGACGATGGGAGTTGGTGGAGACGAGATGGGGTCCCGAGGGGAGGGCCCATGCACGTGTTGCGTCTATGCGCGTGCTTCGCATGCATGTTGGTATGTGTTGTGTGTGAGGTGTGCCCGGTGCGTGCGTTGCTGCGTTGTGTCGCTTGCATACGCGTGCGGTGTGTGTGTTGTGTTTAGGGTTAGGGTTTGGTTAGTATGTGGCCTTTGGTTGGGCCACTTGGCTGCCTCTCCCAAAATATTTTTTATTTTTATTTTTAAAACACTTTTACAAATAGTTTTTAGACAAATAAATTTAGAAAATATTAGGATTATAATTTAAAATAAAGGGGGGATAATTAGAAAATAAAATAGGCTTTTGGCGAAAATGTTTTTAGGAAGAAATATGTATGATGATGTCATGATGATGCGAAAACAATTTTCGGGCATAACAATGGGCGATAAC